>OY294058.1:6791824-8041824 GCA_958510865.1 Myrrha octodecimguttata | reverse complement strand
GACAGGTATAGTATCTTTCGAACCAATGCTCTGATTCGACTGAAATTTTCACCAATCATTCCTATTCACAATCCAGAATAACATTCCAAAAATAAAAAGTCTAACTTTCGAATCAACTGAGATACAGGGTGTTCTTCGTCAAATGTTAGGTATAGTATCTTTCGAACCAATGCTCTGATTCGACTGAAATTTTCACCAATCATTCCTCTTCACAATCCAGAGAAACGATTCAAAAATAAAAAGTCTAACATTCGAAACAACTGAGATACAGGGTGTTCTTTGTCAAATGACAGGTATAGTATCTTTCGAACCAATGCTCTGATTCGACTGAAATTTTCACCAATCATTCCTCTTCACAATCCAGAATAACGTTTCAAAAATAAAAAGTCTAACCAACGAAACAACTGAGATACAGGGTGTTCTTCTTCAAATGACAGGTATAGTATCTTTCGAACCAATGCTCTGATTCGACTGAAATTTTCACCAATCATTCCTCTTCACAATCCAGAATAACGTTTCAAAACTAAAAAGTCTAACATTCGAAACAACTGAGATACAGGGTGTTCTTCTTCAAATGACAGGTATAGTATCTTTCGAACCAATGCCCTGATTCGACTGAAATTTTCACCAATCATTCCTCTTTACAATCCAGAATAACGTTCCAAAAATAAAAAGTCTAACTTCCGAAACAACTGAGATACAGGGTGTTCTTCGTCAAATGACAGGTAAAGTATCTTTCGAACCAATGCTCTGATTCGACTGAAATTTTCACCAATCATTCCTCCTCACAATCCAGAATAACGATTCAAAAATAAAAAGTCTAACATTCGAAACAACTGAGATACAGGGTGTTCTTCTTCAAATGACAGGTATAGTATCTTTCGAACCAATGCTCTGATTCGACTGAAATTTTCACCAATCATTCCTATTCACAATCCAGAATAACGTTCCAAAAATAAAAAGTCTTACTTTCGAAACAACTGAGATACAGGGTGTTCTTCGTCAAATGACAGGTATAGTATCTGTCGAACCAATGCTCTGATTCGACTGAAATTTTCACCAATCATTCCTCTTCACAATCCAGAATAACGTTTCAAAAATAAAAAGTCTAACATTCGAAACAACTGAGATACAGGGTGTTCTTCTTCAAATGACAGGTATAGTATCTTTCGAACCAATGCTCTGATTCGACTGAAATTTTCACCAATCATTCCTCTCCACAATCCAGAATAACGATTCAAAAATAAAAAGTCTAACATTCGAAACAACTGAGATACAGGGTGTTCTTCTTCAAATGACAGTTATAGTATCTTTCGAACCAATGCTCTGATTCGACTGAAATTTTTACCAATCATTCCTCTTTCCAATCCAGAATAACGATTCAAAAATAAAAAGTCTAACTTTCGAAACAACTGAGATACAGGGTGTTCTTCGTCAAATGACAGGTATAGTATCTTTCGAACCAATGCTCTGATTCGACTGAAATTTTTACCAATCATTCCTCTTCACAATCCAGAATAACGTTCCAAAAATAAAAAGTCTTACTCTCGAAACAACTGAGATACAGGGTGTTCTTCTTCAAATGACAGGTATAGTATCTTTCGAACCAATGCTCTGATTCGACTGAAATTTTCACCGATCATTCCTCTTCACAATCCAGAATAACGTTCCAAAAATAAAAAGTCTAACTTTCGAAACAACTGAGACACAGGGTGTTTCTCGTCAAATGACAGGTATAGTATCTTTCGAACCAATGCTCTGATTCGACTGAAATTTTCACCAATCATTCCTCTTCACAATCCAGAATAACGTTCAAAAATAAAAAGTCTAACTTTCGAAACAACTGAGATACAGGGTGTTCTTCTTCAAATGACAGGTATAGTATCTTTCGAACCAATGCTCTGATTCGACTGAAATTTTCACCAATCATTCCTCTTCACAATCCAGAATAACGTTTCAAAAATAAAAAGTCTAACATTCGAAACAACTGAGATACAGGGTGTTCTTCTTCAAATGACAGGTATAGTATCTTTCGAACCAATGCTCTGATTCGACTGAAATTTTCACCAATCATTCCTCTTCACAATCCAGAATAACGATTCAAAAATAAAAAGTCTAACATTCGAAACAACTGAGATACAGGGTGTTCTTCGTCAAATGACAGGTATAGTATCTTTCGAACCAATGCTCTGATTCGACTGAAATTTTCACCAATCATTCCTCTTCACAATCCAGAATAACGATTCAAAAATAAAAAGTCTAACTTTTGTAACAACTGAGATACAGGGTGTTCTTCGTCAAATGACAGGTATAGTATCTTTCGAACCAATGCTCTGATTCGACTGAAATTTTCACCAATCATTCCTCTTCACAATCCAGAATAACGATTCAAAAATAAAAAGTCTAACATTCGAAACAACTGAGATACAGGGTGTTCTTCTTCAAATGACAGGTATAGTATCTTTCAAACCAATGCTCTGATTCGACTGAAATTTTCACCAATCATTCCTCTTCACAATCCAGAATAACGTTCCAAGAATAAAAAGTCTTACATTCGAAACAACTGAGATACAGGGTGTTCTTCTTCAAATGACAGGTATAGTATCTTTCGAACCAATGCTCTGATTCGACTGAAATTTTCACCAATCATTGCTCTTCACAATCCAGAATAACGATTCAAAAATAAAAAGTCTAACATTCGAAACAACTGAGATACAGGGTGTTCTTCGTCAAATGACAGGTATAGTATCTTTCGAATCAATGCTCTGATTCGACTGAAATTTTCACCAATCATTCCTCTTCACAATCCAGAATAACGATTCAAAAATAAAAAGTCTAACATTCGAAACAACTGAGATACAGGGTGTTCTTCTTCAAATGACAGGTATAGTATCTTTCGAACCAATGCTCTGATTCGACTGAAATTTTTACCAATCATTCCTCTTCACAATCCAGAATAACATTTCAAAAATAAAAAGTCTAACATTCGAAACAACTGAGATACAGGGTGTTCTTCTTCAAATGACAGGTATAGTATCTTTCGAACCAATGCTCTGATTCGACTGAAATTTTCACCAATCATTCCTCTTTACAATCCAGAATAACGTTTCAAAAATAAAAAGTCTAGCATTCGAAACAACTGAGATACAGGGTGATCTTCGTCAAATGACAGGTATAGTATCTTTCGAACCAATGCTCTGATTCGACTGAAATTTTCACCAATCATTCCTCTTCACAATCCAGAACAACGTTTCAAAAATAAAAAGTCTAACATTCGATACAACTGAGATACAGGGTGTTCTTCGTCAAATGACAGGTAAAGTATCTATCGAACCAATGCTCTGATTCGACTGAAATTTTCACCAATCATTCCTCTTCACAATCCAGAATAACGATTCAAAAATAAAAAGTCTAACATTCGAAACAACTGAGATACAGGGTGTTCTTCGTCAAATGACAGGTATAGTATCTGACGAACCAATGCTCTGATTCGACTGAAATTTTCACCAATCATTCCTCTTCATAATCCAGAATAACGATTCAAAAATAAAAAGTCTAACATTCGAAACAACTGAGATACAGGGTGTTCTTCGTCAAATGACAGGTATAGTATCTTTCGAACCAATGCTTTGATTCGACTGAAATTTTCACCAATCATTCCTCTTCACAATCCAGAATAACGTTTCAAAAATAAAAAGTTTAACATTCGAAACAACTGAGATACAGGGTGTTCTTCTTCAAATGACAGGTATAGTATCTTTCGAACCAATGCTCTGATTCGACTGAAATTTTCACCAATCATTCCTCTTCACAATCCAGAATAACGTTCCAAAAATAAAAAGTCTAACTTTCGAAACAACTGAGATACAGGGTGTTCTTCGTCAAATGTTAGGTATAGTATCTTTCGAACCAATGCTCTGATTCGACTGAAATTTTCACCAATCATTCCTCTTCACAATCCAGAGAAACGATTCAAAAATAAAAAGTCTAACATTCGAAACAACTGAGATACAGGGTGTTCTTTGTCAAATGACAGGTATAGTATCTTTCGTACCAATGCTCTGATTCGACTGAAATTTTCACCAATCATTCCTCTTCACAATCCAGAATGACGTTTCAAAAATAAAAAGTCTAACCAACGAAACAACTGAGATACAGGGTGTTCTTCTTCAAATGACAGGTATAGTATCTTTCGAACCAATGCTCTGATTCGACTGAAATTTTCACCAATCATTCCTCTCCACAATCCAGAATAACGTTCCAAAACTAAAAAGTCTAACATTCGAAACAACTGAGATACAGGGTGTTCTTCTTCAAATGACAGGTATAGTATCTTTCGAACCAATGCTCTGATTCGACTGAAATTTTCACCAATCATTCCTCTTCACAATCCAGAATGATGTTCCAAAAATAAAAAGTCTAACTTTCGAAACAACTGAGATACAGGGTGTTCTTCTTCAAATGACAGGTATAGTATCTTTCGAACCAATGCTCTGATTCGACTGAAATTTTCACCAATCATTCCTCTTCACAATCCAGAATGACATTTCAAAAATAAAAAGTTTTACATTCGAAGCAACTGAGATACAGGGTGTTCTTCTTCAAATGACAGGTATAGTATCTTTCGAACGAATGCTCTGATTCGACTGAAATTTTCACCAATCATTCCTCTTCTCAATCCAGAATAACGTTTCAAAAATAAAAAGTCTAACATTCGAAACAACTGAGATACAGGGTGTTCTTCTTCAAATGACAGGTATAGTATCTTTCGAACCAATGCTCTGATTCGACTGAAATTTTCACCAATCATTCCTCTTCACAATCCAGAATAACGTTCCAAAAATAAAAAGTCTAACTTTCGAAACAACTGAGATACAGGGTGTTCTTCGTCAAATGACAGGTATAGTATCTTTCGAACCAATGCTCTGATTCGACTGAAATTTTCACCAATCATTCCTCCTCATAATCCAGAATAACGATTCAAAAATAAAAAGTCTAACATTCGAAACAACTGAGATACAGGGTGTTCTTCTTCAAATGACAGGTATAGTATCTTTCGAACCAATGCTCTGATTCGACTGAAATTTTCACCAATCATTCCTCTTCACAATCCAGAATAACGTTCCAAAAATAAAAAGTCTAACTTTCGAAACAACTGAGATACAGGGTGTTCTTCGTCAAATGTTAGGTATAGTATCTTTCGAACCAATGCTCTGATTCGACTGAAATTTTCACCAATCATTCCTCTTCACAATCCAGAGAAACGATTCAAAAATAAAAAGTCTAACATTCGAAACAACTGAGATACAGGGTGTTCTTTGTCAAATGACAGGTATAGTATCTTTCGTACCAATGCTCTGATTCGACTGAAATTTTCACCAATCATTCCTCTTCACAATCCAGAATGACGTTTCAAAAATAAAAAGTCTAACCAACGAAACAACTGAGATACAGGGTGTTCTTCTTCAAATGACAGGTATAGTATCTTTCGAACCAATGCTCTGATTCGACTGAAATTTTCACCAATCATTCCTCTTCACAATCCAGAATAACGTTCCAAAACTAAAAAGTCTAACATTCGAAACAACTGAGATACAGGGTGTTCTTCTTCAAATGACAGGTATAGTATCTTTCGAACCAATGCTCTGATTCGACTGAAATATTCACCAATCATTCCTCTTCACAATCCAGAATGATGTTCCAAAAATAAAAAGTCTAACTTTCGAAACAACTGAGATACAGGGTGTTCTTCTTCAAATGACAGGTATAGTATCTTTCGAACCAATGCTCTGATTCGACTGAAATTTTCACCAATCATTCCTCTTCACAATCCAGAATGACATTTCAAAAATAAAAAGTTTTACATTCGAAACAACTGAGATACAGGGTGTTCTTCTTCAAATGACAGGTATAGTATCTTTCGAACGAATGCTCTGATTCGACTGAAATTTTCACCAATCATTCCTCTTCTCAATCCAGAATAACGTTTCAAAAATAAAAAGTCTAACATTCGAAACAACTGAGATACAGGGTGTTCTTCTTCAAATGACAGGTATAGTATCTTTCGAACCAATGCTCTGATTCGACTGAAATTTTCACCAATCATTCCTCTTCACAATCCAGAATAACGTTCCAAAAATAAAAAGTCTAACTTTCGAAACAACTGAGATACAGGGTGTTCTTCGTCAAATGACAGGTATAGTATCTTTCGAACCAATGCTCTGATTCGACTGAAATTTTCACCAATCATTCCTCTTCACAATCCAGAATAACGTTCCAAAAATAAAAAGTCTAACATTCGAAACAACTGAGATACAGGGTGTTCTTCTTCAAATGACAGGTATAGTATCTTTCGAACCAATGCTCTGATTCGACTGAAATTTTCACCAATCATTCCTCTTCACAATCCAGAGAAACGATTCAAAAATAAAAAGTCTAACATTCGAAACAACTGAGATACAGGGTGTTCTTTGTCAAATGACAGGTATAGTATCTTTCGAACCAATGCTCTGATTCGACTGAAATTTTCACCAATCATTCCTCTTCACAATCCAGAATAACGTTTCAAAAATAAAAAGTCTAACCAACGAAACAACTGAGATACAGGGTGTTCTTCTTCAAATGACAGGTATAGTATCTTTCGAACCAATGCTCTGATTCGACTGAAATTTTCACCAATCATTCCTCTTCACAATCCAGAATAACGTTTCAAAACTAAAAAGTCTAACATTCGAAACAACTGAGATACAGGGTGTTCTTCTTCAAATGACAGGTATAGTATCTTTCGAACCAATGCCCTGATTCGACTGAAATTTTCACCAATCATTCCTCTTCACAATCCAGAATAACGTTCCAAAAATAAAAAGTCTAACTTCCGAAACAACTGAGATACAGGGTGTTCTTCGTCAAATGACAGGTAAAGTATCTTTCGAACCAATGCTCTGATTCGACTGAAATTTTCACCAATCATTCCTCCTCACAATCCAGAATAACGATTCAAAAATAAAAAGTCTAACATTCGAAACAACTGAGATACAGGGTGTTTTTCTTCAAATGACAGGTATAGTATCTTTCGAACCAATGCTCTGATTCGACTGAAATTTTCACCAATCATTCCTATTCACAATCCAGAATAACGTTCCAAAAATAAAAAGTCTTACTTTCGAAACAACTGAGTTACAGGGTGTTCTTCGTCAAATGACAGGTATAGTATCTTTCGAACCAATGCTCTGATTCGACTGAAATTTTCACCAATCATTCCTCTTCACAATCCAGAATAACGTTTCAAAAATAAAAAGTCTAACATTCGAAACAACTGAGATACAGGGTGTTCTTCTTCAAATGACAGGTATAGTATCTTTCGAACCAATGCTCTGATTCGACTGAAATTTTCACCAATCATTCCTCTCCACAATCCAGAATAACGATTCAAAAATAAAAAGTCTAACATTCGAAACAACTGAGATACAGGGTGTTCTTCTTCAAATGACAGTTATAGTATCTTTCGAACCAATGCTCTGATTCGACTGAAATTTTCACCAATCATTCCTCTTCCCAATCCAGAATAACGTTTCAAAAATAAAAAGTCTAACATTCGAAACAAGTGAGATACAGGGTGTTCTTCTTCAAATGACAGGTATAGTATCTTTCGAACCAATGCTCTGATTCGACTGAAATTTTCACCAATCATTCCTCTTCACAATCCAGAATAACGTTCCAAAAAAAAAAGTCTAACTTTCGAAACAACTGAGATACAGGGTGTTCTTCGTCAAATGACAGGTATAGTATCTTTCGAACCAATGCTCTGATTCGACTGAAATTTTCACCAATCATTCCTCTTCACAATCCAGAATAACGATTCAGAAATAAAAAGTCTTACTTTTGAAACAACTGAGATACAGGGTGTTCTTCGTCAAATGACAGGTATAGTATCTTTCGAACCAATGCTCTGATTCGACTGAAATTTTCACCAATCATTCCTCTTCACAATCCAGAATAACGTTTCAAAAATAAAAAGTCTAACATTCGAAACAACTGAGATACAGGGTGTTCTTCTTCAAATGACAGGTATAGTATCTTTCGAACCAATGCTCTGATTCGACTGAAATCTTCAACAGTCATTCCTCTTCACAATCCAGAATAACGATTCAAAAATAAAAAGTCTAACATTCGAAACAACTGAGATACAGGGTGTTCTTCTTCAAACGACAGGTATAGTATCTTTCGAACCAATGCTCTGATTCGACTGAAATTTTCACCAATCATTCCTCTTCACAATTCAGAATAACGATTCAAAAATAAAAAGTCTAACATTCGAAACAACTCAGATACAGGGTGTTCTTCGTCAAATGACAGGTATAGTATCTTTCGAACCAATGCTCTGATTCGACTGAAATTTTCACCAATCATTCCTCTTCACAATCCAGAATAACGATTCAAAAATAAAAAGTCTAACATTCGAAACAACTGAGATACAGGGTGTTCTTCTTCAAATGACAGGTATAGTATCTTTCGAACCAATGCTCTTATTCGACTGAAATTTTCACCAATCATTCCTCTTCACAATCCAGAATAACATTTCAAAAATAAAAAGTCTAACATTCGAAACAACTGAGATACAGGGTGTTCTTCTTCAAATGACAGGTATAGTATCTTTCGAACCAATGCTCTGATTCGACTGAAATTTTCACCAATCATTCCTCTTCACAATCCAGAATAACGTTTCAAAAATAAAAAGTCTAGCATTCGAAACAACTGAGATACAGGGTGTTCTTCGTCAAATGACAGGTATAGTATCTTTCGAACCAATGCTCTGATTCGACTGAAATTTTCACCAATCATTCCCCTTCACAATCCAGAACAACGTTTCAAAAATAAAAAGTCTAACATTCGATACAACTGAGATACAGGGTGTTCTTCGTCAAATGACAGGTATAGTATCTTTCGAACCAATGCTCTGATTCGACTGAAATTTTCACCAATCATTCCTCTTCACAATCCAGAATAACGATTCAAAAATAAAAAGTCTAACATTCGAAACAACTGAGATACAGGGTGTTCTTCTTCAAATGACAGGTATAGTATCTTTCGAACCAATGCTCTGTTTCGACTGAAATTTTCACCAATCATTCCTCTTCACAATCCAGAATAAAGTTTCAAAAATAAAAAGTCTAACATTCGAAATAACTGAGATACAGGGTGTTCTTCTTCAAATGACAGGTATAGTATCTTTCGAACCAATGCTCTGATTCGACTGAAATCTTCACCAATCATTCCTCTCCACAATCCAGAATAACGATTCAAAAATAAAAAGTCTAACATTCGAAACAACTGAGATACAGGGTGTTCTTCTTCAAATGACAGGTATAGTATCTTTCGAACCAATGCTCTGATTCGACTGAAATTTTCACCAATCATTCCTCTTCACAATCCAGAATAACGATTCAAAAATGAAAAGTCTAACATTCGAAACAACTGAGATACAGGGTGTTCTTCTTCAAATGACAGGTATAGTATCTTTCGAACCAATGCTCTGATTCGACTGAAATTTTCACCAATCATTCCTCTTCACAATCCAGAATAACATTTCAAAAATAAAAAGTCTTACATTCGAAACAACTGAGATACAGGGTGTTCTTCTTCAAATGACAGGTATAGTATCTTTCGAACCAATGCTCTGATTCGACTGAAATTTTCACCAATCATTCCTCTTCACAATCCAGAATAACGTTTCAAAAATAAAAAGTCTAGCATTCGAAACAACTGAGATACAGGGTGTTCTTCGTCAAATGACAGGTATAGTATCTTTCGAACCAATGCTCTGATTCGACTGAAATTTTCACCAATCATTCCTCTTCACAATCCAGAATAACGATTCAAAAATAAAAAGTCTAACATTCGAAATAACTGAGATACAGGGTGTTCTTCTTCAAATGACAGGTATAGTATCTTTCAAACCAATGCTCTGATTCGACTGAAATTTTCACCAATCATTCCTCTTCACAATCCAGAATAACGATTCAAAAATAAAAAGTCTAACATTCGAAACAACTGAGATACAGGGTGTTCTTCGTCAAATGACAGGTATAGTATCTTTCGAACCAATGCTCTGATTCGACTGAAATTTTCACCAATCATTCCTTTTCACAATCCAGAATAACGTTTCAAAAATAAAAAGTCTAACATTCGAAACAACTGAGATACAGGGTGTTCTTCTTCAAATGACAGGTATAGTATCTTTCGAACCAATGCTCTGATTCGATTGAAATTTTCACTAATCATTCCTCTTCACAATCCAGAAAAACGATTCAAAAATAAAAAGTCTAACATTCGAAACAACTGAGATACAGGGTGTTCTTCTTCAAATGACAGTTATAGTATCTTTCGAACCAATGCTCGGATTCGACTGAAATTTTCACCAATCATTCCTCTTCCCAATCCAGAATAATGTTTCAAAAATAAAAAGTCTAACATTCGAAACAACTGAGATACAGGGTGTTCTTCTTCAAATGACAGGTATAGTATCTTTCGAACCAATGCTCTGATTCGACTGAAATTTTCACCAATCATTCCTCTACACAATCCAGAATAACGTTTCAAAAATAAAAAGTCTAACTTTCGAAACAACCGAGATACAGGGTGTTCTTCGTCAAATGACAGGTATAGTATCTTTCGAACCAATGCTCTGATTCGACTTAAATCTTCACCAATCATTCCTCTTCACAATCCAGAATAACGATTCAAAAATAAAAAGTCTAACATTCGAAACAACTGAGATACAGGGTGTTCTTCTTCAAATGACAGGTATAGTATCTTTCGAACCAATGCTCTGATTCGACTGAAATTTTCACCAATCATTCCTCTTCACAATTCAGAATAACGATTCAAAAATAAAAAGTCTAACATTCGAAACAACTGAGATACAGGGTGTTCTTCGTCAAATGACAGGTATAGTATCTTTCGAACCAATGCTCTGATTCGACTGAAATTTTCACCAATCATTCCTCTTCACAATCCAGAATAACGATTCAAAAATAAAAAGTCTAAAATTCGAAACAACTGAGATACAGGGTGTTCTTCTTCAAATGACAGGTATAGTATCTTTCGAACCAATGCTCTGATTCGACTGAAATTTTCACCAATCATTCCTCTTCACAATCCAGAATAACTTTTCAAAAATAAAAAGTCTAACATTCGAAACAACTGAGATACAGGGTGTTCTTCTTCAAATGACAGGTATAGTATCTTTCGAACCAATGCTCTGATTCGACTGAAATTTTCACCAATCATTCCTCTTCACAATCCAGAATAACGTTTCAAAAATAAAAAGTCTAGCATTCGAAACAACTGAGATACAGGGTGTTCTTCGTCAAATGACAGGTATAGTATCTTTCGAACCAATGCTCTGATTCGACTGAAATTTTCACCAATCATTCCTCTTCACAATCCAGAACAACGTTTCAAAAATAAAAAGTCTATTATTCGATACAACTGAGATACAGGGTGTTCTTCGTCAAATGACAGGTATATTATCTTTCGAACCAATGCTCTGATTCGACTGAAATTTTCACCAATCATTCCTCTTCACAATCCAGAATAACGATTCAAAAATAAAAAGTCTAACATTCGAAACAACTGAGATACAGGGTCTTCTTCTTCAAATGACAGGTATAGTATCTTTCGAACCAATGCTCTGATTCGACTGAAATTTTCACCAATCATTCCTCTTCACAATCCAGAATAACGTTTCAAAAATAAAAAGTCTATCATTCGAAACAACTGAGATACAGGGTGTTCTTCGTCAAATGACAGGTATAGTATCTTTCGAACCAATGCTCTGATTCGACTGAAATTTTCACCAATCATTCCTCTTCACAATCCAGAACAACGTTTCAAAAATAAAAAGTCTATTATTCGATACAACTGAGATACAGGGTGTTCTTCGTCAAATGACAGGTATATTATCTTTCGAACCAATGCTCTGATTCGACTGAAATTTTCACCAATCATTCCTCTTCACAATCCAGAATAACGATTCAAAAATAAAAAGTCTAACATTCGAAACAACTGAGATACAGGGTGTTCTTCTTCAAATGACAGGTATAGTATCTTTCGAACCAATGCTCTGATTCGACTGAAATTTTCACCAATCATTCCTCTTCACAATCCAGAATAACATTTCAAAAATAAAAAGTCTAACTTTCGAAACAACTGAGATACAGGGTGTTCTTCGTCAAATGAAAGGTATAGTATCTTTCGAACCAATGCTCCGATTCGACTGAAATTTTCACCAATCATTCCTCTTCACAATCCAGAATAACGATTCAAAAATAAAAAGTCTTACCTTCGAAACAACTGAGATACAGGGTGTTCTTCGTCAAATGACAGGTATAGTATCTTTCGAACCAATGCTCTTATTCGACTGAAATTTTCACCAATTATTCCTCTTCACAATCCAGAATAACGATTCAAAAATAAAAAGTCTAACATTCGAAACAACTGAGATACAGGGTGTTCTTCTTCAAATGACAGGTATAGTATCTTTCGAACCAATGCTCTGATTCGAATGAAATCTTCACCAATCATTCCTCTCCACAATCCAGAATAACGATTCAAAAATAAAAAGTCTAACATTCGAAACAACTGAGATACAGGGTGTTCTTCTTCAAATGACAGGTATAGTATCTTTCGAACCAATGCTCTGATTCGACTGAAATTTTCACCAATCATTCCTCTTCACAATCCAGAATAACGATTCAAAAATAAAAAGTCTAACATTCGAAACAACTGAGATACAGGGTGTTCTTCGTCAAATGACAGGTATAGTATCTTTCGAACCAATGCTCTGATTCGACTGAAATTTTCACCAATCATTCCTCTTCACAATCCAGTATAAAGTTCCAAAAATAAAAAGTCTAACTTTCGAAACAACTGAGATACAGGGTGTTCTTCGTCAAATGACAGGTATAGAATCTTTCGAACCAATGCTCTGATTCGACTGAAATTTTCACCAATCATTCCTCTTCACAATCCAGAATAACGTTTCAAAAATAAAAAGTCTAACCAACGAAACAACTGAGATACAGGGTGTTCTTCTTCAAATGACAGGTTTAGTATCTTTCGAACCAATGCTCTGATTCGACTGAAATTTTCACCAATCATTCCTCTTCACAATCCAGAATAACGTTCCAAAAATAAAAAGTCTAACTTTCGAAACAACTGAGATACAGGGTGTTCTTCGTCAAATGACAGTTATAGTATCTTTCGAACCAATGCTCTGATTCGACTGAAATTTTCACCAATCATTCCTCTTCACAATCCAGAATAACGTTTCAAAAATAAAAAGTCTAACATTCGAAACAACTGAGATACAGGGTGTTCTTCGTCAAATGACAGGTATAGTATCTTTCGAACCAATGCTCTGATTCGACTGAAATTTTCACCAATCATTCCTCTTCACAATCCAGAATAACGATTCAAAAATAAAAAGTCTAACATTCGAAACAACTGAGATACAGGGTGTTCTTCTTCAAATGACAGGTATAGTATCTTTCGAACCAATGCTCTGATTCGACTGAAATTTTCACCACTCATTCCTCTTCACAATCCAGAATAACGATTCAAAAATAAAAAGTCTAACTTTTGAAACAACTGAGATACAGGGTGTTCTTCGTCAAATGACAGGTATAGTATCTTTCGAACCAATGCTCTGATTCGACTGAAATTTTCACCAATCATTCCTCTTCACAATCCAGAATAACGATTCAAAAATAAAAAGTCTTACATTCGAAACAACTGAGATACAGGGTGTTCTTCTTCAAATGACAGGTATAGTATCTTTCAAACCAATGCTCTGATTCGACTGAAATTTTCACCAATCATTCCTCTTCACAATCCAGAATAACGTTCCAAAAATAAAAAGTCTTACATTCGAAACAACTGAGATACAGGGTGTTCTTCTTCAAATGACAGGTATAGTATCTTTCGAACCAATGCTCTGATTCGACTGAAATTTTCACCAATCATTGCTCTTCACAATCCAGAATAACGATTCAAAAATAAAAAGTCTAACATTCGAAACAACTGAGATACAGGGTGTTCTTCGTCAAATGACAGGTATAGTATCTTTCGAACCAATGCTCTGATTCGACTGAAATTTTCACCAATCATTCCTCTTCACAATCCAGAATAACGATTCAAAAATAAAAAGTCTAACATTCGAAACAACTGAGATACAGGGTGTTCTTCTTCTAATGACAGGTATAGTATCTTTCGAACCAATGCTCTGATTCGACTGAAATTTTCACCAATCATTCCTCTTCTTAATTCAGAATAACATTTCAAAAATAAAAAGTCTAACATTCGAAACAACTGAGATACAGGGTGTTCTTCTTCAAATGACAGGTATAGTATCTTTCGAACCAATGCTCTGATTCGACTGAAATTTTCACCAATCATTCCTCTTTACAATCCAGAATAACGTTTCAAAAATAAAAAGTCTAGCAATCGAAACAACTGAGATACAGGGTGTTCTTCGTCAAATGACAGGTATAGTATCTTTCGAACCAATGCTCTGATTCGACTGAAATTTTCACCAATCATTCCTCTTCACAATCCAGAACAACGTTTCAAAAATAAAAAGTCTAACATTCGATACAACTGAGATACAGGGTGTTCTTCGTCAAATGACAGGTATAGTATCTTTCGAACCAATGCTCTGATTCGACTGAAATTTTCACCAATCAGTCCTCTTCACAATCCAGAATAACGATTCAAAAATAAAAAGTCTAACATTCGAAACAACTGAGATACAGGGTGTTCTTCGTCAAATGACAGGTATAGTATCTTTCGAACCAATGCTCTGATTCGACTGAAATTTTCACAAATCATTCCTCTTCACAATCCAGAATAACGATCCAAAAATAAAAAGTCTAACTTTCGAAACAACTGAGATACAGGGTGTTCTTCGTCAAATGACAGGTATAGTATCTTTCGAACCAATGCTCTGATTCGACTGAAATTTTCACCAATCATTCCTCTTCACAATCCAGAATAACGATTCAAAAATAAAAAGTCTAACATTCGAAACAACTGAGATACAGGGTGTTCTTCGTCAAATGACAGGTATAGTATCTTTCGAACCAATGCTCTGATTCGACTGAAATTTTCACCAATCATTCCTCTTCACAATCCAGAATAACATTTCAAAAATAAAAAGTCTAACATTCGAAACAACTGAGATACAGGGTGTTCTTCTTCAAATGACAGGTATAGTATCTTTCGAAACAATGCTCTAATTCGACTGAAATTTTCACCAATCATTCCTCTTCACAATCCAGAATAACGTTCCAAAAATAAAAAGTCTAACTTTCGAAACAACTGAGATACAGGGTGTTCTTCGTCAAATGTTAGGTATAGTATCTTTCGAACCAATGCTCTGATTCGACTGAAATTTTCACCAATCATTCCTCTTCACAATCCAGAGAAACGATTCAAAAATAAAAAGTCTAACATTCGAAACAACTGAGATACAGGGTGTTCTTTGTCAAATGACAGGTATAGTATCTTTCGAACCAATGCTCTGATTCGACTGAAATTTTCACCAATCATTCCTCTTCACAATCCAGAATAACGTTTCAAAAATAAAAAGTCTAACCAACGAAACAACTGAGATACAGGGTGTTCTTCTTCAAATGACAGGTATAGTATCTTTCGAACCAATGCTCTGATTCGACTGAAATTTTCACCAATCATTCCTCTTCACAATCCAGAATAACGTTCCAAAACTAAAAAGTCTAACATTTGAAACAACTGAGATACAGGGTGTTCTTCTTCAAATGACAGGTATAGTATCTTTCGAACCAATGCTCTGATTCGACTGAAATTTTCACCAATCATTCCTCTTCACAATCCAGAATGACGTTCCAAAAATAAAAAGTCTAACTTTCGAAACAACTGAGATACAGGGTGTTCTTCTTCAAATGACAGGTATAGTATCTTTCGAACCAATGCTCTGAATCGACTGAAATTTTCACCAATCATTCCTCTTCACAATCCAGAATAACATTTCAAAAATAAAAAGTCTAACATTCGAAACAACTGAGATACAGGGTGTTCTTCTTCAAATGACAGGTATAGTATCTTTCGAACGAATGCTCTGATTCGACTGAAATTTTCACCAATCATTCCTCTTCACAATCCAGAATAACGTTTCAAAAATAAAAAGTCTAACATTCGAAACAACTGAGATACAGGGTGTTCTTCTTCAAATGACAGGTATAGTATCTCTCGAACCAATGCTCTGATTCGACTGAAATTTTCACCAATCATTCCTCTTCACAATCTAGAATAACGTTCCAAAAATAAAAAGTCTAACTTTCGAAACAACTGAGATACAGGGTGTTCTTCGTCAAATGACAGGTATAGTATCTTTCGAACCAATGCTCTGATTCGACTGAAATTTTCACCAATCATTCCTCTTCACAATCCAGAATAACGTTTCAAAAATAAAAAGTCTAACATTCGAAACAACTGAGATACAGGGTGTTCTTCTTCAAATGACAGGTATAGTATCTTTCGAACCAATGCTCTGATTCGACTGAAATTTTCACCAATCATTCCTCTTTACAATCCAGAATAACGTTTCAAAAATAAAAAGTCTAGCATTCGAAACAACTGAGATACAGGGTGTTCTTCGTCAAATGACAGGTATAGTATCTTTCGAACCAATGCTCTGATTCGACTGAAATTTTCACCAATCATTCCTCTTCACAATCCAGAACAACGTTTCAAAAATAAAAAGTCTAACATTCGATACAACTGAGATACAGGGTGTTCTTCGTCAAATGACAGGTATAGTATCTTTCGAACCAATGCTCTGATTCGACTGAAATTTTCACCAATCATTCCTCTTCACAATCCAGAATAACGATTCAAAAATAAAAAGTCTAACATTCGAAACAACTGAGATACAGGGTGTTCTTCGTCAAATGACAGGTATAGTATCTTTCGAACCAATGCTCTGATTCGACTGAAATTTTCACCAATCATTCCTCTTCACAATCCAGAATAACGATTCAAAAATAAAAAGTCTAACATTCGAAACAACTGAGATACAGGGTGTTCTTCGTCAAATGACAGGTATAGTATCTTTCGAACCAATGCTCTGATTCGACTGAAATTTTCACCAATCATTCCTCTTCACAATCCAGAATAACGTTTCAAAAATAAAAAGTCTAACATTCGAAACAACTGAGATACAGGGTGTTCTTCTTCAAATGACAGGTATAGTATCTTTCGAACCAATGCTCTAATTCGACTGAAATTTTCACCAATCATTCCTCTTCACAATCCAGAATAACGTTCCAAAAATAAAAAGTCTAACTTTCGAAACAACTGAGATACAGGGTGTTCTTCGTCAAATGTTAGGTATAGTATCTTTCGAACCAATGCTCTGATTCGACTGAAATTTTCACCAATCATTCCTCTTCACAATCCAGAATAACGTTTCAAAAATAAAAAGTCTAACCAACGAAACAACTGAGATACAGGGTGTTCTTCTTCAAATTACAGGTATAGTATCTTTCGAACCAATGCTCTGATTCGACTGAAATTTTCACCAATCATTCCTCTTCACAATCCAGAGTAACGTTCCAAAACTAAAAAGTCTAACATTTGAAACAACTGAGATACAGGGTGTTCTTCTTCAAATGACAGGTATAGTATCTTTCGAACCAATGCTCTGATTCGACTGAAATTTTCACCAATCATTCCTCTTCACAATCCAGAATGACGTTTCAAATATAAAAAGTCTAACTTTCGAAACAACTGAGATACAGGGTGTTCTTCTTCAAATGACAGGTATAGTATCTTTCGAACCAATGCTCTGATTCGACTGAAATTTTCACCAATCATTCCTCTTCACAATCCAGAATAACATTTCAAAAATAAAAAGTCTAACATTCGAAACAACTGAGATACAGGGTGTTCTTCTTCAAATGACAGGTATAGTATCTTTCGAACGAATGCTCTGATTCGACTGAAATTTTCACCAATCATTCCTCTTCACAATCCAGAATAACATTTCAAAAATAAAAAGTCTAACATTCGAAACAACTGAGATACAGGGTGTTCTTCTTCAAATGACAGGTATAGTATCTCTCGAACCAATGCTCTGATTCGACTGAAATTTTCACCAATCATTCCTCTTCACAATCCAGAATAACATTCCAAAAATAAAAAGTCTAACTTTCGAAACAACTGAGATACAGGGTGTTCTTCGTCAAATGACAGGTATAGTATCTTTCGAACCAATGCTCTGATTCGACTGAAATTTTCACCAATCATTCCTCTTCACAATCCAGAATAACGTTTCAAAAATAAAAAGTCTAACATTCGAAACAACTGAGATACAGGGTGTTCTTCTTCAAATGACAGGTATAGTATCTTTCGAACCAATGCTCTGATTCGACTGAAATTTTCACCAATCATTCCTCTTTACAATCCAGAATAACGTTTCAAAAATAAAAAGTCTAGCATTCGAAACAACTGAGATACAGGGTGTTCTTCGTCAAATGACAGGTATAGTATCTTTCGAACCAATGCTCTGATTCGACTGAAATTTTCACCAATCATTCCTCTTCACAATCCAGAACAACGTTTCAAAAATAAAAAGTCTAACATTCGATACAACTGAGATACAGGGTGTTCTTCGTCAAATGACAGGTATAGTATCTTTCGAACCAATGCTCTGATTCGACTGAAATTTTCACCAATCATTCCTCTTCACAATCCAGAATAACGATTCAAAAATAAAAAGTCTAACATTCGAAACAACTGAGATACAGGGTGTTCTTCGTCAAATGACAGGTATAGTATCTTTCGAACCAATGCTCTGATTCGACTGAAATTTTCACCAATCATTCCTCTTCACAATCCAGAATAACGATTCAAAAATAAAAAGTCTAACATTCGAAACAACTGAGATACAGGGTGTTCTTCGTCAAATGACAGGTATAGTATCTTTCGAACCAATGCTCTGATTCGACTGAAATTTTCACCAATCATTCCTCTTCACAATCCAGAATAACGTTTCAAAAATAAAAAGTCTAACATTCGAAACAACTGAGATACAGGGTGTTCTTCTTCAAATGACAGGTATAGTATCTTTCGAACCAATGCTCTAATTCGACTGAAATTTTCACCAATCATTCCTCTTCACAATCCAGAATAACGTTCCAAAAATAAAAAGTCTAACTTTCGAAACAACTGAGATACAGGGTGTTCTTCGTCAAATGTTAGGTATAGTATCTTTCGAACCAATGCTCTGATTCGACTGAAATTTTCACCAATCATTCCTCTTCACAATCCAGAATAACGTTTCAAAAATAAAAAGTCTAACCAACGAAACAACTGAGATACAGGGTGTTCTTCTTCAAATTACAGGTATAGTATCTTTCGAACCAATGCTCTGATTCGACTGAAATTTTCACCAATCATTCCTCTTCACAATCCAGAGTAACGTTCCAAAACTAAAAAGTCTAACATTTGAAACAACTGAGATACAGGGTGTTCTTCTTCAAATGACAGGTATAGTATCTTTCGAACCAATGCTCTGATTCGACTGAAATTTTCACCAATCATTCCTCTTCACAATCCAGAATGACGTTTCAAATATAAAAAGTCTAACTTTCGAAACAACTGAGATACAGGGTGTTCTTCTTCAAATGACAGGTATAGTATCTTTCGAACCAATGCTCTGATTCGACTGAAATTTTCACCAATCATTCCTCTTCACAATCCAGAATAACATTTCAAAAATAAAAAGTCTAACATTCGAAACAACTGAGATACAGGGTGTTCTTCTTCAAATGACAGGTATAGTATCTTTCGAACGAATGCTCTGATTCGACTGAAATTTTCACCAATCATTCCTCTTCACAATCCAGAATAACGTTTCAAAAATAAAAAGTCTAACATTCGAAACAACTGAGATACAGGGTGTTCTTCTTCAAATGACAGGTATAGTATCTCTCGAACCAATGCTCTGATTCGACTGAAATTTTCACCAATCATTCCTCTTCACAATCCAGAATAACATTCCAAAAATAAAAAGTCTAACTTTCGAAACAACTGAGATACAGGGTGTTCTTCGTCAAATGACAGGTATAGTATCTTTCGAACCAATGCTCTGATTCGACTGAAATTTTCACCAATCATTCCTCCTCACAATCCAGAATAACGATTCAAAAATAAAAAGTCTAACATTCGAAACAACTGAGATACAGGGTGTTCTTCTTCAAATGACAGGTATAGTATCTTTCGAACCAATGCTCTGATTCGACTGAAATTTTCACCAATCATTCCTCTTCACAATCTAGAATAACGTTCCAAAAATAAAAAGTCTAACTTTCGAAACAACTGAGATACAGGGTGTTCTTCGTCAAATGACAGGTATAGTATCTTTCGAACCAATGCTCTGATTCGACTGAAACTTTCACCAATCATTCCTCTTCACAATCCAGAATAACGTTTCAAAAATAAAAAGTCTAACATTCGAAACAACTGAGATACAGGGTGTTCTTCTTCAAATGACAGGTATAGTATCTTTCGAACCAATGCTCTGATTCGACTGAAATTTTCACCAATCATTCCTCTTCACAATCCAGAATAACATTTCAAAAATAAAAAGTCTAACATTCGAAACAACTGAGATACAGGATGTTCTTCTTCAAATGACAGGTATAGTATCTTTCGAACGAATGCTCTGATTCGACTGAAATTTTCACCAATCATTCCTCTTCACAATCCAGAATAACATTTCAAAAATAAAAAGTCTAACATTCGAAACAACTGAGATACAGGGTGTTCTTCTTCAAATGACAGGTATAGTATCTTTCGAACCAATGCTCTGATTCGACTGAAATTTTCACCAATCATTCCTCTTTACAATCCAGAATAACGTTTCAAAAATAAAAAGTCTAGCATTCGAAACAACTGAGATACAGGGTGTTCTTCGTCAAATGACAGGTATAGTATCTTTCGAACCAATGCTCTGATTCGACTGAAATTTTCACCAATCATTCCTCTTCACAATCCAGAACAACGTTTCAAAAATAAAAAGTCTAACATTCGATACAACTGAGATACAGGGTGTTCTTCGTCAAATGACAGGTATAGTATCTTTCGAACCAATGCTCTGATTCGACTGAAATTTTCACCAATCATTGCTCTTCACAATCCAGAATAACGATTCAAAAATAAAAAGTCTAACATTCGAAACAACTGAGATACAGGGTGTTCTTCGTCAAATGACAGGTATAGTATCTTTCGAACCAATGCTCTGATTCGACTGAATTTTTCACCAATCATTCCTCTTCACAATCCAGAATAACGATTCAAAAATAAAAAGTCTAACATTCGAAACAACTGAGATACAGGGTGTTCTTCTTCAAATGACAGGTATAGTATCTTTCGAACCAATGCTCTGATTCGACTGAAATTTCCACCAATCATTCCTCTTCTTAATCCAGAATAACATTTCAAAAATAAAAAGTCTAACATTCGAAACAACTGAGATACAGGGTGTTCTTCTTCAAATGACAGGTATAGTATCTTTCGAACCAATGCTCTGATTCGACTGAAATTTTCACCAATCATTCCTCTTTACAATCCAGAATAACGTTTCAAAAATAAAAAGTCTAGCATTCGAAACAACTGAGATACAGGGTGTTCTTCGTCAAATGACAGGTATAGTATCTTTCGAACCAATGCTCTGATTCGACTGAAATTTTCACCAATCATTCCTCTTCACAATCCAGAACAACGTTTCAAAAATAAAAAGTCTAACATTCGATACAACTGAGATACAGGGTGTTCTTCGTCAAATGACAGGTATAGTATCTTTCGAACCAATGCTCTGATTCGACTGAAATTTTCACCAATCAGTCCTCTTCACAATCCAGAATAACGATTCAAAAATAAAACGTCTAACATTCGAAACAACTGAGATACAGGGTGTTCTTCGTCAAATGACAGGTATAGTATCTTTCGAACCAATGCTCTGATTCGACTGAAATTTTCACCAATCATTCCTCTTCACAATCCAGAATAACGTTCCAAAAATAAAAAGTCTAACTTTCGAAACAACTGAGATACAGGGTGTTCTTCGTCAAATGAAAGGTATAGTATCTTTCGAACCAATGCTCTGATTCGACTGAAATTTTCACCAATCATTCCTCTTCACAATCCAGAAAAACGATTCAAAAATAAAAAGTCTAACATTCGAAACAACTGAGATACAGGGTGTTCTTCGTCAAATGACAGGTATAGTATCTTTCGAACCAATACTCTGATTCGACTGAAATTTTCACCAATCATTCCTCTTCACAATCCAGCATAACGTTTCAAAAATAAAAAGTCTAACATTCGAAACAACTGAGATACAGGGTGTTCTTCTTCAAATGACAGGTATAGTATCTTTCGAACCAATGCTCTAATTCGACTGAAATTTTCACCAATCATTCCCCTTCACAATCCAGAATAACGTTCCAAAAATAAAAAGTCTAACATTCGAAACAACTGAGATACAGGGTGTTCTTCTTCAAATGACAGGTATAGTATCTCTCGAACCAATGCTCTGATTCGACTGAAATTTTCACCAATCATTCCTCTTCACAATCCAGAATAACGTTTCAAAAATAAAAAGTCTAACATTCGAAACAACTGAGATACAGGGTGTTCTTCTTCAAATGACAGGTATAGTATCTTTCGAACGAATGCTCTGATTCGACTGAAATTTTCACCAATCATTCCTCTTCACAATCCAGAATAACGATTCAAAAATAAAAAGTCTAACTTTCGAAACAACTGAGATACAGGGTGTTCTTCTTCAAATGACAGGTATAGTATCTTTCGAACCAATGCTCTGAATCGACTGAAATTTTCACCAATCATTCCTCTTCACAATCCAGAATAACATTTCAAAAATAAAAAGTCTAACATTCGAAACAACTGAGATACAGGGTGTTCTTCTTCAAATGACAGGTATAGTATCTTTCGAACGAATGCTCTGATTCGACTGAAATTTTCACCAATCATTCCTCTTCACAATCCAGAATAACGTTTCAAAAATAAAAAGTCTAACATTCGAAACAACTGAGATACAGGGTGTTCTTCTTCAAATGACAGGTATAGTATCTCTCGAACCAATGCTCTGATTCGACTGAAATTTCCACCAATCATTCCTCTTCACAATCCAGAATAACGTTCCAAAAATAAAAAGTCTAACTTTCGAAACAACTGAGATACAGGGTGTTCTTCGTCAAATGACAGGTATAGTATCTTTCGAACCAATGCTCTGATTCGACTGAAATTTTCACCAATCATTCCTCCTCACAATCCAGAATAACGATTCAAAAATAAAAAGTCTAACATTCGAAACAACTGAGATACAGGGTGTTCTTCTTCAAATGACAGGTATAGTATCTTTCGAACCAATGCTCTGATTCGACTGAAATTTTCACCAATCATTCCTCCTCACAATCTAGAATAACGTTCCAAAAATAAAAAGTCTAACTTTCGAAACAACTGAGATACAGGGTGTTCTTCGTCAAATGACAGGTATAGTATCTTTCGAACCAATGCTCTGATTCGACTGAAATTTTCACCAATCATTCCTCTTCACAATCCAGAATAACGTTTCAAAAATAAAAAGTCTAACATTCGAAACAACTGAGATACAGGGTGTTCTTCTTCAAATGACAGGTATAGTATCTTTCGAACCAATGCTCTGATTCGACTGAAATTTTCACCAATCATTCCTCTTTACAATCCAGAATAACGTTTCAAAAATAAAAAGTCTAGCATTCGAAACAACTGAGATACAGGGTGTTCTTCGTCAAATGACAGGTATAGTATCTTTCGAACCAATGCTCTGATTCGACTGAAATTTTCACCAATCATTCCTCTTCACAATCCAGAACAACGTTTCAAAAATAAAAAGTCTAACATTCGATACAACTGAGATACAGGGTGTTCTTCGTCAAATGACAGGTATAGTATCTTTCGAACCAATGCTCTGATTCGACTGAAATTTTCACCAATCATTCCTCTTCACAATCCAGAATAACGATTCAAAAATAAAAAGTCTAACATTCGAAACAACTGAGATACAGGGTGTTCTTCGTCAAATGACAGGTATAGTATCTTTCGAACCAATGCTCTGATTCGACTGAAATTTTCACCAATCATTCCTCTTCACAATCCAGAATAACGATTCAAAAATAAAAAGTCTAACATTCGAAACAACTGAGATACAGGGTGTTCTTCGTCAAATGACAGGTATAGTATCTTTCGAACCAATGCTCTGATTCGACTGAAATTTTCACCAATCATTCCTCTTCACAATCCAGAATAACGTTTCAAAAATAAAAAGTCTAACATTCGAAACAACTGAGATACAGGGTGTTCTTCTTCAAATGACAGGTATAGTATCTTTCGAACCAATGCTCTAATTCGACTGAAATTTTCACCAATCATTCCTCTTCACAATCCAGAATAACGTTCCAAAAATAAAAAGTCTAACTTTCGAAACAACTGAGATACAGGGTGTTCTTCGTCAAATGTTAGGTATAGTATCTTTCGAACCAATGCTCTGATTCGACTGAAATTTTCACTAATCATTCCTCTTCACAATCCAGAGAAACGATTCAAAAATAAAAAGTCTAACATTCGAAACAACTGAGATACAGGGTGTTCTTTGTCAAATGACAGGTATAGTATCTTTCGAACCAATGCTCTGATTCGACTGAAATTTTCACCAATCATTCCTCTTCACAATCCAGAATAACGTTTCAAAAATAAAAAGTCTAACCAACGAAACAACTGAGATACAGGGTGTTCTTCTTCAAATTACAGGTATAGTATCTTTCGAACCAATGCTCTGATTCGACTGAAATTTTCACCAATCATTCCTCTTCACAATCCAGAGTAACGTTCCAAAACTAAAAAGTCTTACATTTGAAACAACTGAGATACAGGGTGTTCTTCTTCAAATGACAGGTATAGTATCTTTCGAACCAATGCTCTGATTCGACTGAAATTTTCAGCAATCATTCCTCTTCACAATCCAGAATGACGTTTCAAAAATAAAAAGTCTAACTTTCGAAACAACTGAGATACAGGGTGTTCTTCTTCAAATGACAGGTATAGTATCTTTCGAACCAATGCTCTGATTCGACTGAAATTTTCACCAATCATTCCTCTTCACAATCCAGAATAACATTTCAAAAATAAAAAGTCTAACATTCGAAACAACTGAGATACAGGGTGTTCTTCTTCAAATGACAGGTATAGTATCTTTCGAACGAATGCTCTGATTCGACTGAAATTTTCACCAATCATTCCTCTTCACAATCCAGAATAACGTTTCAAAAATAAAAAGTCTAACATTCGAAACAACTGAGATACAGGGTGTTCTTCTTCAAATGACAGGTATAGTATCTCTCGAACCAATGCTCTGATTCGACTGAAATTTTCACCAATCATTCCTCTTCACAATCCAGAATAACATTCCAAAAATAAAAAGTCTAACTTTCGAAACAACTGAGATACAGGGTGTTCTTCGTCAAATGACAGGTATAGTATCTTTCGAACCAATGCTCTGATTCGACTGAAATTTTCACCAATCATTCCTCCTCACAATCCAGAATAACGATTCAAAAATAAAAAGTCTAACATTCGAAACAACTGAGATACAGGGTGTTCTTCTTCAAATGACAGGTATAGTATCTTTCGAACCAATGCTCTGATTCGACTGAAATTTTCACCAATCATTCCTCTTCACAATCTAGAATAACGTTCCAAAAATAAAAAGTCTAACTTTCGAAACAACTGAGATACAGGGTGTTCTTCGTCAAATGACAGGTATAGTATCTTTCGAACCAATGCTCTGATTCGACTGAAATTTTCACCAATCATTCCTCTTCACAATCCAGAATAACGTTTCAAAAATAAAAAGTCTAACATTCGAAACAACTGAGATACAGGGTGTTCTTCTTCAAATGACAGGTATAGTATCTTTCGAACCAATGCTCTGATTCGACTGAAATTTTCACCAATCATTCCTCTTCACAATCCAGAATAACATTTCAAAAATAAAAAGTCTAACATTCGAAACAACTGAGATACAGGGTGTTCTTCTTCAAATGACAGGTATAGTATCTTTCGAACGAATGCTCTGATTCGACTGAAATTTTCACCAATCATTCCTCTTCACAATCCAGAATAACATTTCAAAAATAAAAAGTCTAACATTCGAAACAACTGAGATACAGGGTGTTCTTCTTCAAATGACAGGTATAGTATCTTTCGAACCAATGCTCTGATTCGACTGAAATTTTCACCAATCATTCCTCTTTACAATCCAGAATAACGTTTCAAAAATAAAAAGTCTAGCATTCGAAACAACTGAGATACAGGGTGTTCTTCGTCAAATGACAGGTATAGTATCTTTCGAACCAATGCTCTGATTCGACTGAAATTTTCACCAATCATTCCTCTTCACAATCCAGAACAACGTTTCAAAAATAAAAAGTCTAACATTCGATACAACTGAGATACAGGGTGTTCTTCGTCAAATGACAGGTATAGTATCTTTCGAACCAATGCTCTGATTCGACTGAAATTTTCACCAATCATTGCTCTTCACAATCCAGAATAACGATTCAAAAATAAAAAGTCTAACATTCGAAACAACTGAGATACAGGGTGTTCTTCGTCAAATGACAGGTATAGTATCTTTCGAACCAATGCTCTGATTCGACTGAAATTTTTACCAATCATTCCTCTTCACAATCCAGAATAACGATTCAAAAATAAAAAGTCTAACATTCGAAACAACTGAGATACAGGGTGTTCTTCTTCAAATGACAGGTATAGTATCTTTCGAACCAATGCTCTGATTCGACTGAAATTTCCACCAATCATTCCTCTTCTTAATCCAGAATAACATTTCAAAAATAAAAAGTCTAACATTCGAAACAACTGAGATACAGGGTGTTCTTCTTCAAATGACAGGTATAGTATCTTTCGAACCAATGCTCTGATTCGACTGAAATTTTCACCAATCATTCCTCTTTACAATCCAGAATAACGTTTCAAAAATAAAAAGTCTAGCATTCGAAACAACTGAGATACAGGGTGTTCTTCGTCAAATGACAGGTATAGTATCTTTCGAACCAATGCTCTGATTCGACTGAAATTTTCACCAATCATTCCTCTTCACAATCCAGAACAACGTTTCAAAAATAAAAAGTCTAACATTCGATACAACTGAGATACAGGGTGTTCTTCGTCAAATGACAGGTATAGTATCTTTCGAACCAATGCTCTGATTCGACTGAAATTTTCACCAATCAGTCCTCTTCACAATCCAGAATAACGATTCAAAAATAAAACGTCTAACATTCGAAACAACTGAGATACAGGGTGTTCTTCGTCAAATGACAGGTATAGTATCTTTCGAACCAATGCTCTGATTCGACTGAAATTTTCACCAATCATTCCTCTTCACAATCCAGAATAACGTTCCAAAAATAAAAAGTCTAACTTTCGAAACAACTGAGATACAGGGTGTTCTTCGTCAAATGAAAGGTATAGTATCTTTCGAACCAATGCTCTGATTCGACTGAAATTTTCACCAATCATTCCTCTTCACAATCCAGAAAAACGATTCAAAAATAAAAAGTCTAACATTCGAAACAACTGAGATACAGGGTGTTCTTCGTCAAATGACAGGTATAGTATCTTTCGAACCAATACTCTGATTCGACTGAAATTTTCACCAATCATTCCTCTTCACAATCCAGCATAACGTTTCAAAAATAAAAAGTCTAACATTCGAAACAACTGAGATACAGGGTGTTCTTCTTCAAATGACAGGTATAGTATCTTTCGAACCAATGCTCTAATTCGACTGAAATTTTCACCAATCATTCCCCTTCACAATCCAGAATAACGTTCCAAAAATAAAAAGTCTAACTTTCGAAACAACTGAGATACAGGGTGTTCTTCGTCAAATGTTAGGTATAGTATCTTTCGAACCAATGCTCTGATTCGACTGAAATTTTCACCAATCATTCCTCTTCACAATCCAGAGAAACGATTCAAAAATAAAAAGTCTAACATTCGAAACAACTGAGATAAAGGGTGTTCTTTGTCAAATGACAGGTATAGTATCTTTCGAACCAATGCTCTGATTCGACTGAAATTTTCACCAATCATTCCTCTTCACAATCCAGAATAACGTTTCAAAAATAAAAAGTCTAACCAACGAAACAACTGAGATACAGGGTGTTCTTCTTCAAATGACAGGTATAGTATCTTTCGAACGAATGCTCTGATTCGACTGAAATTTTCACCAATCATTCCTCTTCACAATCCAGAATAACGTTTCAAAAATAAAAAGTCTAACATTCGAAACAACTGAGATACAGGGTGTTCTTCTTCAAATGACAGGTATAGTATCTTTCGAACCAATGCTCTGATTCGACTGAAATTTTCACCAATCATTCCTCTTCACAATCCAGAATAACGTTCCAAAAATAAAAAGTCTAACTTTCGAAACAACTGAGATACAGGGTGTTCTTCGTCAAATGACAGGTATAGTATCTTTCGAACCAATGCTCTGATTCGACTGAAATTTTCACCAATCATTCCTCCTCACAATCCAGAATAACGATTCAAAAATAAAAAGTCTAACGTTCGAAACAACTGAGATACAGGGTGTTCTTCTTCAAATGACAGGTATAGTATCTTTCGAACCAATGCCCTGATTCGACTGAAATTTTCACCAATCATTCCTCTTCACAATCTTGAATAACGTTCCAAAAATAAAAAGTCTAACTTTCGAAACAACTGAGATACAGGGTGTTCTTCGTCAAATGACAGGTATAGTATCTTTCGAACCAATGCTCTGATTCGACTGAAATTTTCACCAATCATTCCTCTTCACAATCCAGAATAACGTTTCAAAAATAAAAAGTCTAACATTCGAAACAACTGAGATACAGGGTGTTCTTCTTCAAATGACAGTTATAGTATCTTTCGAACCAATGCTCTGATTCGACTGAAATTTTCACCAATCATTCCTCTTCCCAATCCAGAATAACGTTCCAAAAATAAAAAGTCTAACTTTCGAAACAACTGAGATACAGGGTGTTCTTCGTCAAATGTTAGGTATAGTATCTTTCGAACCAATGCTCTGATTCGACTGAAATTTTCACCAATCATTCCTCTTCACAATCCAGAGAAACGATTCAAAAAAAAAAAGTCTAACATTCAAAACAACTGAGATACAGGGTGTTCTTTGTCAAATGACAGGTATAGTATCTTTCGAACCAATGCTCTGATTCGACTGAAATTTTCACCAATCATTCCTCTTCACAATCCAAAATAACGTTTCAAAAATAAAAAGTCTAACCAACGAAACAACTGAGATACAGGGTGTTCTTCTTCAAATGACAGGTATAGTATCTTTCGAACCAATGCTCTGATTCGACTGAAATTTTCACCAATCATTCCTCTTCACAATCCAGAATAACGTTCCAAAACTAAAAAGTCTAACATTCGAAACAACTGAGATACAGGGTGTTCTTCTTCAAATGACAGGTATAGTATCTTTCGAACCAATGCTCTGATTCGACTGAAATTTTCACCAATCATTTCTCTTCACAATCCAGAATGACGTTCCAAAAATAAAAAGTCTAACTTTCGAAACAACTGAGATACAGGGTGTTCTTCTTCAAATGACAGGTATAGTATCTTTCGAACCAATGCTCTGATTCGACTGAAATTTTCACCAATCATTCCTCTTCACAATCCAGAATAACATTTCAAAAATAAAAAGTCTAACTTTCGAAACAACTGAGATACAGGGTGTTCTTCTTCAAATGACAGGTATAGTATCTTTCGAACGAATGCTCTGATTCGACTGAAATTTTCACCAATCATTCCTCTTCACAATCCAGAATAACATTTCAAAAATAAAAAGTCTAACATTCGAAACAACTGAGATACAGGGTGTTCTTCTTCAAATGACAGGTATAGTATCTTTCGAACCAATGCTCTGATTCGACTGAAATTTTCACCAATCATTCCTCTTTACAATCCAGAATAACGTTTCAAAAATAAAAAGTCTAGCATTCGAAACAACTTAGATACAGGGTGTTCTTCGTCAAATGACAGGTATAGTATCTTTCGAACCAATGCTCTGATTCGACTGAAATTTTCACCAATCATTCCTCTTCACAATCCAGAACAACGTTTCAAAAATAAAAAGTCTAACATTCGAAACAACTGAGATACAGGGTGTTCTTCTTCAAATGACAGTTATAGTATCTTTCGAACCAATGCTCTGATTCGACTGAAATTTTCACCAATCATTCCTCTTCCCAATCCAGAATAACGTTCCAAAAATAAAAAGTCTAACTTTCGAAACAACTGAGATACAGGGTGTTCTTCGTCAAATGTTAGGTATAGTATCTTTCGAACCAATGCTCTGATTCGACTGAAATTTTCACCAATCATTCCTCTTCACAATCCAGAGAAACGATTCAAAAAAAAAAAAGTCTAACATTCGAAACAACTGAGATACAGGGTGTTCTTTGTCAAATGACAGGTATAGTATCTTTCGAACCAATGCTCTGATTCGACTGAAATTTTCACCAATCATTCCTCTTCACAATCCAGAATAACGTTCCAAAACTAAAAAGTCTAACATTCGAAACAACTGAGATACAGGGTGTTCTTCTTCAAATGACAGGTATAGTATCTTTCGAACCAATGCTCTGATTCGACTGAAATTTTCACCAATCATTCCTCTTCACAATCCAGAATGACGTTCCAAAAATAAAAAGTCTAACTTTCGAAACAACTGAGATACAGGGTGTTCTTCTTCAAATGACAGGTATAGTATCTTTCGAACCAATGCTCTGATTCGACTGAAATTTTCACCAATCATTCCTCTTCACAATCCAGAATAACATTTCAAAAATAAAAAGTCTAACATTCGAAACAACTGAGATACAGGGTGTTCTTCTTCAAATGACAGGTATAGTATCTTTCGAACGAATGCTCTGATTCGACTGAAATTTTCACCAATCATTCCTCTTCACAATCCAGAATAACGTTTCAAAAATAAAAAGTCTAACATTCGAAACAACTGAGATACAGGGTGTTCTTCTTCAAATGACAGGTATAGTATCTTTCGAACCAATGCTCTGATTCGACTGAAATTTTCACCAATCATTCCTCTTCACAATCCAGAATAACGTTCCAAAAATAAAAAGTCTAACTTTCGAAACAACTGAGATACAGGGTGTTCTTCGTCAAATGACAGGTATAGTATCTTTCGAACCAATGCTCTGATTCGACTGAAATTTTCACCAATCATTCCTCCTCACAATCCAGAATAACGATTCAAAAATAAAAAGTCTAACATTCGAAACAACTGAGATACAGGGTGTTCTTCTTCAAATGACAGGTATAGTATCTTTCGAACCAATGCTCTGATTCGACTGAAATTTTCACCAATCATTCCTCTTCACAATCCAGAATAACGTTCCAAAAATAAAAAGTCTAACTTTCGAAACAACTGAGATACAGGGTGTTCTTCGTCAAATGACAGGTATAGTATCTTTCGAACCAATGCTCTGATTCGACTGAAATTTTCACCAATCATTCCTCTTCACAATCCAGAATAACGTTTTAAAAATAAAAAGTCTAACATTCGAAACAACTGAGATACAGGGTGTTCTTCTTCAAATGACAGGTATAGTATCTTTCGAACCAATGCTCTGATTCGACTGAAATTTTCACCAATCATTCCTCTTCACAATCCAGAATAACGATTCAAAAATAAAAAGTCTAACATTCGAAACAACTGAGATACAGGGTGTTCTTCTTCAAATGACAGTTATAGTATCTTTCGAACCAATGCTCTGATTCGACTGAAATTTTCACCAATCATTCCTCTTCCCAATCCAGAATAACGTTTCAAAAATAAAAAGTCTAACATTCGAAACAACTGAGATACAGGGTGTTCTTCAAATGACAGGTATAGTATCTTTCGAACCAATGCTCTGATTCGACTGAAATTTTCACCAATCATTCCTCTTCACAATCCAGAATAACGTTCCAAAAATAAAAAGTCTAACTTTCGAAACAACTGAGATACAGGGTGTTCTTCGTCAAATGACAGGTATAGTATCTTTCGAACCAATGCTCTGATTCGACTGAAATTTTCACCAATCATTCCTCTTCACAATCCAGAATAACGATTCAAAAATAAAAAGTCTTACTTTCGAAACAACTGAGATACAGGGTGTTCTTCTTCAAATGACAGGTATGGTATCTTTCGAACCAATGCTCTGATTCGACTGAAATCTTCACCAATCATTCCTCTTCACAATCCAGAATAACGATTCAAAAATAAAAAGTCTAACATTCGAAACAACTGAGATACAGGGTGTTCTTCTTCAAATGACAGGTATAGTATCTTTCGAACCAATGCTCTGATTCGACTGAAATTTTCACCAATCATTCCTCTTCACAATCCAGAATAACGATTCAAAAATAAAAAGTCTAACATTCGAAACAACTGAGATACAGGGTGTTCTTCGTCAAATGACAGGTATAGTATCTTTCGAACCAATGCTCTGATTCGACTGAAATTTTCACCAATCATTCCTCTTCACAATCCAGAATAACGATTCAAAAATAAAAAGTCTAACATTCGAAACAACTGAGATACAGGGTGTTCTTCTTCAAATGACAGGTATAGTATCTTTCGAACCAATGCTCTGATTCGACTGAAATTTTCACCAATCATTCCTCTTCACAATCCAGAACAACGTTTCAAAAATAAAAAGTCTAACATTCGATACAACTGAGATACAGGGTGTTCTTCGTCAAATGACAGGTATAGTATCTTTCGAACCAATGCTCTGATTCGACTGAAATTTTCACCAATCATTCCTCTTCACAATCCAGAATAACGATTCAAAAATAAAAAGTCTAACATTCGAAACAACTGAGATACAGGGTGTTCTTCTTCAAATGACAGGTATAGTATCTTTCGAACCAATGCTCTGATTCGACTGAAATTTTCACCAATCATTCCTCTTCACAATCCAGAATAACGTTTCAAAAATAAAAAGTCTAACTTTCGAAACAACTGAGATACAGGGTGTTCTTCGTCAAATGACAGGTATAGTATCTTTCGAACCAATGCTCTGATTCGACTGAAATTTTCACCAATCATTCCTCTTCACAATCCAGAATAACGATTCAAAAATAAAAAGTCTTACTTTCGAAACAACTGAGATACAGGGTGTTCTTCGTCAAATGACAGGTATAGTATCTTTCGAACCAATGCTCTGATTCGACTGAAATTTTCACCAATCATTCCTCTTCACAATCCAGAATAACGTTCCAAAAATAAAAAGTCTAACTTTCGAAACAACTGAGATACAGGGTGTTCTTCGTCAAATGACAGGTATAGTATCTTTCGAACCAATGCTCTGATTCGACTGAAATTTTCACCAATCATTCCTCTTCACAATCCAGAATAACGTTTCAAAAATAAAAAGTCTAACATTCGAAACAACTGAGATACAGGGTGTTATTCTTCAAATGACAGGTATAGTATCTTTCGAACCAATGCTCTGATTCGACTGAAATTTTCACCAATCATTCCTCTTCACAATCCAGAATAACGATTCAAAAATAAAAAGTCTAACATTCGAAACAACTGAGATACAGGGTGTTCTTCTTCAAATGACAGTTATAGTATCTTTCGAACCAATGCTCTGATTCGACTGAAATTTTCACCAATCATTCCTCTTCCCAATCCAGAATAACGTTTCAAAAATAAAAAGTCTAACATTCGAAACAACTGAGATACAGGGTGTTCTTCAAATGACAGGTATAGTATCTTTCGAACCAATGCTCTGATTCGACTGAAATTTTCACCAATCATTCCTCATCACAATCCAGAATAACGTTCCAAAAATAAAAAGTCTAACTTTCGAAACAACTGAGATACAGGGTGTTCTTCGTCAAATGACAGGTATAGTATCTTTCGAACCAATGCTCTGATTCGACTGAAATTTTCACCAATCATTCCTCTTCACAATCCAGAATAACGATTCAAAAATAAAAAGTCTTACTTTCGAAACAACTGAGATACAGGGTGTTCTTCGTCAAATGACAGGTATAGTATCTTTCGAACCAATGCTCTGATTCGACTGAAATCTTCACCAATCATTCCTCTTCACAATCCAGAATAACGATTCAAAAATAAAAAGTCTAACATTCGAAACAACTGAGATACAGGGTGTTCTTCTTCAAATGACAGGTATAGTATCTTTCGAACCAATGCTCTGATTCGACTGAAATTTTCACCAATCATTCCTCTTCACAATCCAGAATAACGATTCAAAAATAAAAAGTCTAACATTCGAAACAACTGAGATACAGGGTGTTCTTCGTCAAATGACAGGTATAGTATCTTTCGAACCAATGCTCTGATTCGACTGAAATTTTCACCAATCATTCCTCTTCACAATCCAGAATAACGATTCAAAAATAAAAGTCTAACATTCGAAACAACTGAGATACAGGGTGTTCTTCTTCAAATGACAGGTATAGTATCTTTCGAACCAATGCTCTGATTCGACTGAAATTTTCACCAATCATTCCTCTTCACAATCCAGAATAACATTTCAAAAATAAAAAGTCTAACATTCGAAACAACTGAGATACAGGGTGTTCTTCTTCAAATGACAGGTATAGTATCTTTCGAACCAATGCTCTGATTCGACTGAAATTTTCACCAATCATTCCTCTTCACAATCCAGAATAACGTTTCAAAAATAAAAAGTCTAGCATTCGAAACAACTGAGATACAGGGTGTTCTTCGTCAAATGACAGGTATAGTATCTTTCGAACCAATGCTCTGATTCGACTGAAATTTTCACCAATCATTCCTCTTCACAATCCAGAACAACGTTTCAAAAATAAAAAGTCTAACATTCGATACAACTGAGATACAGGGTGTTCTTCGTCAAATGACAGGTATAGTATCTTTCGAACCAATGCTCTGATTCGACTGAAATTTTCACCAATCATTCCTCTTCACAATCCAGAATAACGATTCAAAAATAAAAAGTCTAACATTCGAAACAACTGAGATACAGGGTGTTCTTCTTCAAATGACAGGTATAGTATCTTTCGAACCAATGCTCTGATTCGACTGAAATTTTCACCAATCATTCCTCTTCACAATCCAGAATAACGATTCAAAAATAAAAAGTCTTACTTTCGAAACAACTGAGATACAGGGTGTTCTTCGTCAAATGACAGGTATAGTATCTTTCGAACCAATGCTCTGATTCGACTGAAATTTTCACCAATCATTCCTCTTCACAATCCAGAATAACGATTCAAAAATAAAAAGTCTATCATTCGAAACAACTGAGATACAGGGTGTTCTTCGTCAAATGACAGGTATAGTATCTTTCGAACCAATGCTCTGATTCGACTGAAATTTTCAACAATCATTCCTCTTCACAATCCAGAATAATGATTCAAAAATAAAAAGTCTAACATTCGAAACAACTGAGATACAGGGTGTTCTTCTTCAAATGACAGGTATAGTATCTTTCGAACCAATGCTCTGATTCGACTGAAATTTTCACCAATCATTCCTCTTCACAATCCAGAATAACATTTCAAAAATAAAAAGTCTAACATTCGAAACAACTGAGATACAGGGTGTTCTTCGTCAAATGACAGGTATAGTATCTTTCGAACCAAAGCTCTGATTCGACTGAAATTTTCACCAATCATTCCTCTTCACAATCCAGAACAACGTTTCAAAAATAAAAAGTCTAACATTCGATACAACTGAGATACAGGGTGTTCTTCGTCAAATGACAGTTATAGTATCTTTCGAACCAATGCTCTGATTCGACTGAAATTTTCACCAATCATTCCTCTTCACAATCCAGAATAACGATTCAAAAATAAAAAGTCTAACATTCGAAACAACTGAGATACAGGGTGTTCTTCTTCAAATGACAGGTATAGTATCTTTCGAACCAATGCTCTGATTCGACTGAAATTTTCACCAATCATTCCTCTTCACAATCCAGAATAACGTTCCAAAAATAAAAAGTCTAACTTTCGAAACAACTGAGATACAGGGTGTTCTTCGTCAAATGACAGGTATAGTATCTTTCGAACCAATGCTCTGATTCGACTGAAATTTTCACCAATCATTCCTCTTCACAATCCAGAATAACGATTCAAAAATAAAAAGTCTTACTTTCGAAACAACTGAGATACAGGGTGTTCTTCGTCAAATGACAGGTATAGTATCTTTCGAACCAATGCTCTGATTCGACTGAAATTTTCACCAATCATTCCTCTTCACAATCCAGAATAACGTTCCAAAAATAAAAAGTCTTACTTTCGAAACAACTGAGATACAGGGTGTTCTTCGTCAAATGACAGGTATAGTATCTTTCGAACCAATGCTCTGATTCGACTGAAATTTTCACCAATCATTCCTCTTCACAATCCAGAATAACATTTCAAAAATAAAAAGTCTAACATTCGAAACAACTGAGATACAGGGTGTTCTTCTTCAAATGACAGGTATAGTATCTTTCGAACCAATGCTCTGATTCGACTGAAATTTTCACCAATCATTCCTCTTCACAATCCAGAATAACGATTCAAAAATAAAAAGTCTAACATTCGAAACAACTGAGATACAGGGTGTTCTTCTTCAAATGACAGTTATAGTATCTTTCGAACCAATGCTCTGATTCGACTGAAATTTTCACCAATCATTCCTCTTCCCAATCCAGAATAACGTTTCAAAAATAAAAAGTCTAATATTCGAAACAACTGAGATACAGGGTGTTCTTCAAATGACAGGTATAGTATCTTTCGAACCAATGCTCTGATTCGACTGAAATTTTCACCAATCATTCCTCTTCACAATCCAGAATAACGTTCCAAAAATAAAAAGTCTAACTTTCGAAACAACTGAGATACAGGGTGTTCTTCGTCAAATGACAGGTATAGTATCTTTCGAACCAATGCTCTGATTCGACTGAAATTTTCACCAATCATTCCTCTTCACAATCCAGAATAACGATTCAAAAATAAAAAGTCTTACTTTCGAAACAACTGAGATACAGGATGTTCTTCGTCAAATGACAGGTATAGTATCTTTCGAACCAATGCTCTGATTCGACTGAAATTTTCACCAATCATTCCTCTTCACAATCCAGAATAACGTTTGAAAAATAAAAAGTCTAACATTCGAAACAACTGAGATACAGGGTGTTTTTCTTCAAATGACAGGTATAGTATCTTTCGAACCAATGCTCTGATTCGACTGAAATCTTCACCAATCATTCCTCTTCACAATCCAGAATAACGATTCAAAAATAAAAAGTCTAACATTCGAAACAACTGAGATACAGGGTGTTCTTCTTCAAATGACAGGTATAGTATCTTTCGAACCAATGCTCTGATTTGACTGAAATTTTCACCAATCATTCCTCTTCACAATCCAGAATAACGATTCAAAAATAAAAAGTCTAACATTCGAAACAACTGAGATACAGGGTTTTCTTCGTCAAATGACAGGTATAGTATCTTTCGAACCAATGCTCTGATTCGACTGAAATTTTCACCAATCATTCCTCTTCACAATCCAGAATAACGATTCAAAAATAAAAAGTCTAACATTCGAAACAACTGAGATACAGGGTGTTCTTCTTCAAATGACAGGTATAGTATCTTTCGAACCAATGCTCTGATTCGACTGAAATTTTCACCAATCATTCCTCTTCACAATCCAGAATAACATTTCAAAAATAAAAAGTCTAACATTCGAAACAACTGAGATACAGGGTGTTCTTCTTCAAATGACAGGTATAGTATCTTTCGAACCAATGCTCTGATTCGACTGAAATTTTCACCAATCATTCCTCTTCACAATCCAGAATAACGTTTCAAAAATAAAAAGTCTAGCATTCGAAACAACTGAGATACAGGGTGTTCTTCGTCAAATGACAGGTATAGTATCTTTCGAACCAAAGCTCTGATTCGACTGAAATTTTCACCAATCATTCCTCTTCACAATCCGGAACAACGTTTCAAAAATAAAAAGTCTAACATTCGATACAACTGAGATACAGGGTGTTCTTCGTCAAATGACAGGTATAGTATCTTTCGAACCAATACTCTGATTCGACTGAAATTTTCACCAATCATTCCTCTTCACAATCCAGAATAACGATTCAAAAATAAAAAGTCTAACATTCGAAACAACTGAGATACAGCGTGTTCTTCTTCAAATGACAGGTATAGTATCTTTCGAACCAATGCTCTGATTCGACTGAAATTTTCACCAATCATTCCTCTTCACAATCCAGAATAACGATTCAAAAATAAAAAGTCTAACATTCGAAACAACTGAGATACAGGGTGTTCTTCTTCAAATGACAGGTATAGTATCTTTCGAACCAATGCTCTGATTCGACTGAAATTTTCACCAATCATTCCTCTTCACAATCCAGAATAACATTTCAAAAATAAAAAGTCTAACATTCGAAACAACTGAGATACAGGGTGTTCTTCTTCAAATGACAGGTATAGTATCTTTCGAACCAATGCTCTGATTCGACTGAAATTTTCACCAATCATTCCTCTTCACAATCCAGAATAACGTTTCAAAAATAAAAAGTCTAGCATTCGAAACAACTGAGCTACAGGGTGTTCTTCGTCAAATGACAGGTATAGTATCTTTCGAACCAAAGCTCTGATTCGACTGAAATTTTCACCAATCATTCCTCTTCACAATCCAGAACAACGTTTCAAAAATAAAAAGTCTAACATTCGATACAACTGAGATACAGGGTGTTCTTCTTCAAATGACAGGTATAGTATCTTTCGAACCAATGCTCTGATTCGACTGAAATTTTCACCAATCATTCCTCTTCACAATCCAGAATAACATTTCAAAAATAAAAAGTCTAACATTCGAAACAACTGAGATACAGGGTGTTCTTCGTCAAATGACAGGTATAGTATCTTTCGAACCAAAGCTCTGATTCGACTGAAATTTTCACCAATCATTCCTCTTCACAATCCAGAACAACGTTTCAAAAATAAAAAGTCTAACATTCGATACAACTGAGATACAGGGTGTTCTTCGTCAAATGACAGTTATAGTATCTTTCGAACCAATGCTCTGATTCGACTGAAATTTTCACCAATCATTCCTCTTCACAATCCAGAATAACGATTCAAAAATAAAAAGTCTAACATTCGAAACAACCGAGATACAGGGTGTTCTTCTTCAAATGACACGTATAGTATCTTTCGAACCAATGCTCTGATTCGACTGAAATTTTCACCAATCATTCCTCTTCACAATCCAGAATAACGTTCCAAAAATAAAAAGTCTAACTTTCGAAACAACTGAGATACAGGGTGTTCTTCGTCAAATGACAGGTATAGTATCTTTCGAACCAATGCTCTGATTCGACTGAAATTTTCACCAATCATTCCTCTTCACAATCCAGAATAACGATTCAAAAATAAAAAGTCTTACTTTCGAAACAACTGAGATACAGGGTGTTCTTCGTCAAATGACAGGTATAGTATCTTTCGAACCAATGCTCTGATTCGACTGAAATTTTCACCAATCATTCCTCTTCACAATCCAGAATAACGTTCCAAAAATAAAAAGTCTAACTTTCGAAACAACTGAGATACAGGGTGTTCTTCGTCAAATGACAGGTATAGTATCTTTCGAACCAATGCTCTGATTCGACTGAAATTTTCACCAATCATTCCTCTTCACAATCCAGAATAACGTTTCAAAAATAAAAAGTCTAACATTCGAAACAACTGAGATACAGGGTGTTCTTCTTCAAATGACAGGTATAGTATCTTTCGAACCAATGCTCTGATTCGACTGAAATTTTCACCAATCATTCCTCTTCACAATCCAGAATAACGATTCAAAAATAAAAAGTCTAACATTCGAAACAACTGAGATACAGGGTGTTCTTCTTCAAATGACAGTTATAGTATCTTTCGAACCAATGCTCTGATTCGACTGAAATTTTCACCAATCATTCCTCTTCCCAATCCAGAATAACGTTTCAAAAATAAAAAGTCTAACATTCGAAACAACTGAGATACAGGGTGTTCTTCAAATGACAGGTATAGTATCTTTCGAACCAATGCTCTGATTCGACTGAAATTTTCACCAATCATTCCTCTTCACAATCCAGAATAACGTTCCAAAAATAAAAAGTCTAACTTTCGAAACAACTGAGATACAGGGTGTTCTTCGTCAAATGACAGGTATAGTATCTTTCGAACCAATGCTCTGATTCGACTGAAATTTTCACCAATCATTCCTCTTCACAATCCAGAATAACGATTCAAAAATAAAAAGTCTTACTTTCGAAACAACTGAGATACAGGATGTTCTTCGTCAAATGACAGGTATAGTATCTTTCGAACCAATGCTCTGATTCGACTGAAATTTTCACCAATCATTCCTCTTCACAATCCAGAATAACGTTTGAAAAATAAAAAGTCTAACATTCGAAACAACTGAGATACAGGGTGTTTTTCTTCAAATGACAGGTATAGTATCTTTCGAACCAATGCTCTGATTCGACTGAAATCTTCACCAATCATTCCTCTTCACAATCCAGAATAACGATTCAAAAATAAAAAGTCTAACATTCGAAACAACTGAGATACAGGGTGTTCTTCTTCAAATGACAGGTATAGTATCTTTCGAACCAATGCTCTGATTTGACTGAAATTTTCACCAATCATTCCTCTTCACAATCCAGAATAACGATTCAAAAATAAAAAGTCTAACATTCGAAACAACTGAGATACAGGGTTTTCTTCGTCAAATGACAGGTATAGTATCTTTCGAACCAATGCTCTGATTCGACTGAAATTTTCACCAATCATTCCTCTTCACAATCCAGAATAACGATTCAAAAATAAAAAGTCTAACATTCGAAACAACTGAGATACAGGGTGTTCTTCTTCAAATGACAGGTATAGTATCTTTCGAACCAATGCTCTGATTCGACTGAAATTTTCACCAATCATTCCTCTTCACAATCCAGAATAACATTTCAAAAATAAAAAGTCTAACATTCGAAACAACTGAGATACAGGGTGTTCTTCTTCAAATGACAGGTATAGTATCTTTCGAACCAATGCTCTGATTCGACTGAAATTTTCACCAATCATTCCTCTTCACAATCCAGAATAACGTTTCAAAAATAAAAAGTCTAGCATTCGAAACAACTGAGATACAGGGTGTTCTTCGTCAAATGACAGGTATAGTATCTTTCGAACCAAAGCTCTGATTCGACTGAAATTTTCACCAATCATTCCTCTTCACAATCCGGAACAACGTTTCAAAAATAAAAAGTCTAACATTCGATACAACTGAGATACAGGGTGTTCTTCGTCAAATGACAGGTATAGTATCTTTCGAACCAATGCTCTGATTCGACTGAAATTTTCACCAATCATTCCTCTTCACAATCCAGAATAACGATTCAAAAATAAAAAGTCTAACATTCGAAACAACTGAGATACAGGGTGTTCTTCTTCAAATGACAGGTATAGTATCTTTCGAACCAATGCTCTGATTCGACTGAAATTTTCACCAATCATTCCTCTTCACAATCCAGAATAACGTTCCAAAAATAAAAAGTCTAACTTTCGAAACAACTGAGATACAGGGTGTTCTTCGTCAAATGACAGGTATAGTATCTTTCGAACCAATGCTCTGATTCGACTGAAATTTTCACCAATCATTCCTCTTCACAATCCAGAATAACGATTCAAAAATAAAAAGTCTTACTTTCGAAACAACTGAGATACAGGGTGTTCTTCGTCAAATGACAGGTATAGTATCTTTCGAACCAATGCTCTGATTCGACTGAAATTTTCACCAATCATTCCTCTTCACAATCCAGAATAACGTTTCAAAAATAAAAAGTCTAACATTCGAAACAACTGAGATACAGGGTGTTCTTTGTCAAATGACAGGTATAGTATCTTTCGAACCAATGCTCCGATTCGACTGAAATTTTCACCAATCATTCCTCTTCACAATCCAGAATAACGTTTCAAAAATAAAAAGTCTAACCAACGAAACAACTGAGATACAGGGTGTTCTTCTTCAAATGACAGGTATAGTATCTTTCGAACCAATGCTCTGATTCGACTGAAATTTTCACCAATCATTCCTCTTCACAATCCAGAATAACGTTCCAAAACTAAAAAGTCTAACATTCGAAACAACTGAGATACAGGGTGTTCTTCTTCAAATGACAGGTATAGTATCTTTCGAACCAATGCTCTGATTCGACTGAAATTTTCACCAATCATTCCTCTTCACAATCCAGAATGACGTTCCAAAAATAAAAAGTCTAACTTTCGAAACAACTGAGATACAGGGTGTTCTTCTTCAAATGACAGGTATAGTATCTTTCGAACCAATGCTCTGATTCGACTGAAATTTTCACCAATCATTCCTCTTCACAATCCAGAATAACATTTCAAAAATAAAAAGTCTAACATTCGAAACAACTGAGATACAGGGTGTTCTTCTTCAAATGACAGGTATAGTATCTTTCGAACGAATGCTCTGATTCGACTGAAATTTTCACCAATCATTCCTCTTCACAATCCAGAATAACGTTTCAAAAATAAAAAGTCTAACATTCGAAACAACTGAGATACAGGGTGTTCTTCTTCAAATGACAGGTATAGTATCTTTCGAACCAATGCTCTGATTCGACTGAAATTTTCACCAATCATTCCTCTTCACAATCCAGAATAACGTTCCAAAAATAAAAAGTCTAACTTTCGAAACAACTGAGAGACAGGGTGTTCTTCGTCAAATGACAGGTATAGTATCTTTCGAACCAATGCTCTGATTCGACTGAAATTTTCACCAATCATTCCTCCTCACAATCCAGAATAACGATTCAAAAATAAAAAGTCTAACATTCGAAACAACTGAGATACAGGGTGTTCTTCTTCAAATGACAGGTATAGTATCTTTCGAACCAATGCTCTGATTCGACTGAAATTTTCACCAATCATTCCTCTTCACAATCCAGAATAACGTTCCAAAAATAAAAAGTCTAACTTTCGAAACAACTGAGATACAGGGTGTTCTTCGTCAAATGACAGGTATAGTATCTTTCGAACCAATGCTCTGATTCGACTGAAATTTTCACCAATCATTCCTCTTAACAATCCAGAATAACGTTTCAAAAATAAAAAGTCTAACATTCGAAACTACTGAGATACAGGGTGTTCTTCTTCAAATGACAGGTATAGTATCTTTCGAACCAATGGTCTGATTCGACTGAAATTTTCACCAATCATTCCTCTTCACAATCCAGAATAACGATTCAAAAATAAAAAGTCTTACTTTCGAAACAACTGAGATACAGGGTGTTCTTCGTCAAATGACAGGTATAGTATCTTTCGAACCAATGCTCTGATTCGACTGAAATTTTCACCAATCATTCCTCTTCACAATCAAGAATAACGTTTCAAAAATAAAAAGTCTAGCATTCGAAACAACTGAGATACAGGGTGTTCTTCGTCAAATGACAGGTATAGTATCTTTCGAACCAAAGCTCTGATTCGACTGAAATTTTCACCAATCATTCCTCTTCACAATCCAGAATAACGTTTCAAAAATAAAAAGTCTAGCATTCGAAACAACTGAGATACAGGGTGTTCTTCGTCAAATGACAGGTATAGTATCTTTCGAACCAAAGCTCTGATTCGACTGAAATTTTCACCAATCATTCCTCTTCACAATCCAGAATTACGTTTCAAAAATAAAAAGTCTAACATTCGATACAACTGAGATACAGGGTGTTCTTCGTCAAATGACAGGTATAGTATCTTTCGAACCAATGCTCTGATTCGACTGAAATTTTCACCAATCATTCCTCTTCACAATCCAGAATAACGATTCAAAAATAAAAAGTCTAACATTCAAAACAACTGAGATACAGGGTGTTCTTCTTCAAATGACAGGTATAGTATCTTTCGAACCAATGCTCTGATTCGACTGAAATTTTCACCAATCATTCCTCTTCACAATCCAGAATAACGTTCCAAAAATAAAAAGTCTAACTTTCGAAACAACTGAGATACAGGGTGTTCTTCGTCAAATGACAGGTATAGTATCTTTCGAACCAATGCTCTGATTCGACTGAAATTTTCACCAATCATTCCTCTTCACAATCCAGAATAACGATTCAAAAATAAAAAGTCTTACTTTCGAAACAACTGAGATACAGGGTGTTCTTCGTCAAATGACAGGTATGGTATCTTTCGAACCAATGCTCTGATTCGACTGAAATTTTCACCAATCATTCCTCTTCACAATCCAGAATAACGTTTCAAAAATAAAAAGTCTAACATTCGAAACAACTGAGATACAGGATGTTCTTCGTCAAATAACAGGTATAGTATCTTTCGAACCAATGCTTTGATTCGACTGAAATTTTCACCAATCATTCCTCTTCACAATCCAGAATAACGTTTGAAAAATAAAAAGTCTAACATTCGAAACAACTGAGATACAGGGTGTTTTTCTTCAAATGACAGGTATAGTATCTTTCGAACCAATGCTCTGATTCGACTGAAATCTTCACCAATCATTCCTCTTCACAATCCAGAATAACGATTCAAAAATAAAAAGTCTAACATTCGAAACAACTGAGATACAGGGTGTTCTTCTTCAAATGACAGGTATAGTATCTTTCGAACCAATGCTCTGATTTGACTGAAATTTTCACCAATCATTCCTCTTCACAATCCAGAATAACGATTCAAAAATAAAAAGTCTAACATTCGAAACAACTGAGATACAGGGTTTTCTTCGTCAAATGACAGGTATAGTATCTTTCGAACCAATGCTCTGATTCGACTGAAATTTTCACCAATCATTCCTCTTCACAATCCAGAATAACGATTCAAAAATAAAAAGTCTAACATTCGAAACAACTGAGATACAGGGTGTTCTTCTTCAAATGACAGGTATAGTATCTTTCGAACCAATGCTCTGATTCGACTGAAATTTTCACCAATCATTCCTCTTCACAATCCAGAATAACATTTCAAAAATAAAAAGTCTAACATTCGAAACAACTGAGATACAGGGTGTTCTTCTTCAAATGACAGGTATAGTATCTTTCGAACCAATGCTCTGATTCGACTGAAATTTTCACCAATCATTCCTCTTCACAATCCAGAATAACGTTTCAAAAATAAAAAGTCTAGCATTCGAAACAACTGAGATACAGGGTGTTCTTCGTCAAATGACAGGTATAGTATCTTTCGAACCAAAGCTCTGATTCGACTGAAATTTTCACCAATCATTCCTCTTCACAATCCGGAACAACGTTTCAAAAATAAAAAGTCTAACATTCGATACAACTGAGATACAGGGTGTTCTTCGTCAAATGACAGGTATAGTATCTTTCGAACCAATGCTCTGATTCGACTGAAATTTTCACCAATCATTCCTCTTCACAATCCAGAATAACGATTCAAAAATAAAAAGTCTAACATTCGAAACAACTGAGATACAGGGTGTTCTTCTTCAAATGACAGGTATAGTATCTTTCGAACCAATGCTCTGATTCGACTGAAATTTTCACCAATCATTCCTCTTCACAATCCAGAATAACGTTCCAAAAATAAAAAGTCTAACTTTCGAAACAACTGAGATACAGGGTGTTCTTCGTCAAATGACAGGTATAGTATCTTTCGAACCAATGCTCTGATTCGACTGAAATTTTCACCAATCATTCCTCTTCACAATCCAGAATAACGGTTCAAAAATAAAAAGTCTTACTTTCGAAACAACTGAGATACAGGGTGTTCTTCGTCAAATGACAGGTATAGTATCTTTCGAACCAATGCTCTGATTCGACTGAAATTTTCACCAATCATTCCTCTTCACAATCCAGAATAACGTTTCAAAAATAAAAAGTCTAACATTCGAAACAACTGAGATACAGGGTGTTCTTCTTCAAATGACAGGTATAGTATCTTTCGAACCAATGCTCTGATTCGACTGAAATTTTCACCAATCATTCCTCTTCACAATCCAGAGAAACGATTCAAAAAAAAAAAGTCTAACATTCGAAACAACTGAGATACAGGGTGTTCTTTGTCAAATGACAGGTATAGTATCTTTCGAACCAATGCTCCGATTCGACTGAAATTTTCACAAATCATTCCTCTTCACAATCCAGAATAACATTTCAAAAATAAAAAGTCTAACCAACGAAACAACTGAGATACAGGGTGTTCTTCTTCGAATGACAGGTATAGTATCTTTCGAACCAATGCTCTGATTCGACTGAAATTTTCACCAATCATTCCTCTTCACAATCCAGAATAACGTTCCAAAACTTAAAAGTCTAACATTCGAAACAACTGAGATACAGGGTGTTCTTCTTCAAATGACAGGTATAGTATCTTTCGAACCAATGCTCTGATTCGACTGAAATTTTCACCAATCATTCCTCTTCACAATCCAGAATGACGTTCCAAAAATAAAAAGTCTAACTTTCGAAACAACTGAGATACAGGGTGTTCTTCTTCAAATGACAGGTATAGTATCTTTCGAACCAATGCTCTGATTCGACTGAAATTTTCACCAATCATTCCTCTTCACAATCCAGAATAACATTTCAAAAATAAAAAGTCTAACATTCGAAACAACTGAGATACAGGGTGTTCTTCTTCAAATGACAGGTATAGTATCTTTCGAACGAATGCTCTGATTCGACTGAAATTTTCACCAATCATTCCTCTTCACAATCCAGAATAACGTTTCAAAAATAAAAAGTCTAACATTCGAAACAACTGAGATACAGTGTGTTCTTCTTCAAATGACAGGTATAGTATCTTTCGAACCAATGCTCTGATTCGACTGAAATTTTCACCAATCATTCCTCTTCACAATCCAGAATAACGTTCCAAAAATAAAAAGTCTAACTTTCGAAACAACTGAGAGACAGGGTGTTCTTCGTCAAATGACAGGTATAGTATCTTTCGAACCAATGCTCTGATTCGACTGAAATTTTCACCAATCATTCCTCCTCACAATCCAGAATAACGATTCAAAAATAAAAAGTCTAACATTCGAAACAACTGAGATACAGGGTGTTCTTCTTCAAATGACAGGTATAGTATCTTTCGAACCAATGCTCTGATTCGACTGAAATTTTCACCAATCATTCCTCTTCACAATCCAGAATAACGTTCCAAAAATAAAAAGTCTAACTTTCGAAACAACTGAGATACAGGGTGTTCTTCGTCAAATGACAGGTATAGTATCTTTCGAACCAATGCTCTGATTCGACTGAAATTTTCACCAATCATTCCTCTTAACAATCCAGAATAACGTTTCAAAAATAAAAAGTCTAACATTCGAAACTACTGAGATACAGGGTGTTCTTCTTCAAATGACAGGTATAGTATCTTTCGAACCAATGGTCTGATTCGACTGAAATTTTCACCAATCATTCCTCTTCACAATCCAGAATAACGATTCAAAAATAAAAAGTCTTACTTTCGAAACAACTGAGATACAGGGTGTTCTTCGTCAAATGACAGGTATAGTATCTTTCGAACCAATGCTCTGATTCGACTGAAATTTTCACCAATCATTCCTCTTCACAATCAAGAATAACGTTTCAAAAATAAAAAGTCTAGCATTCGAAACAACTGAGATACAGGGTGTTCTTCGTCAAATGACAGGTATAGTATCTTTCGAACCAAAGCTCTGATTCGACTGAAATTTTCACCAATCATTCCTCTTCACAATCCAGAATAACGTTTCAAAAATAAAAAGTCTAGCATTCGAAACAACTGAGATACAGGGTGTTCTTCGTCAAATGACAGGTATAGTATCTTTCGAACCAAAGCTCTGATTCGACTGAAATTTTCACCAATCATTCCTCTTCACAATCCAGAATTACGTTTCAAAAATAAAAAGTCTAACATTCGATACAACTGAGATACAGGGTGTTCTTCGTCAAATGACAGGTATAGTATCTTTCGAACCAATGCTCTGATTCGACTGAAATTTTCACCAATCATTCCTCTTCACAATCCAGAATAACGATTCAAAAATAAAAAGTCTAACATTCAAAACAACTGAGATACAGGGTGTTCTTCTTCAAATGACAGGTATAGTATCTTTCGAACCAATGCTCTGATTCGACTGAAATTTTCACCAATCATTCCTCTTCACAATCCAGAATAACGTTCCAAAAATAAAAAGTCTTACTTTCGAAACAACTGAGATACAGGGTGTTCTTCGTCAAATGACAGGTATAGTATCTTTCGAACCAATGCTCTGATTCGACTGAAATTTTCACCAATCATTCCTCTTCACAATCCAGAATAACGATTCAAAAATAAAAAGTCTTACTTTCGAAACAACTGAGATACAGGGTGTTCTTCGTCAAATGACAGGTATAGTATCTTTCGAACCAATGCTCTGATTCGACTGAAATTTTCACCAATCATTCCTCTTCACAATCCAGAATAACGTTTCAAAAATAAAAAGTCTAACATTCGAAACAACTGAGATACAGGGTGTTCTTCTTCAAATGACAGGTATAGTATCTTTCGAACCAATGCTCTGATTCGACTGAAATCTTCACCAATCATTCCTCTTCACAATCCAGAATAACGATTTAAAAATAAAAAGTCTAACATTCGAAACAACTGAGATACAGGGTGTTCTTCTTCAAATGACAGGTATAGTATCTTTCGAACCAATGCTCTGATTCGACTGAAATTTTCACCAATCATTCCTCTTCACAATTCAGAATAACGATTCAAAAATAAAAAGTCTAACATTCGAAACAACTGAGATACAGGGTGTTCTTCGTCAAATGACAGGTATAGTATCTTTCGAACCAATGCTCTGATTCGACTGAAATTTTCACCAATCATTCCTCTTCACAATCCAGAATAACGATTCAAAAATAAAAAGTCTAACATTCGAAACAACTGAGATACAGGGTGTTCTTCTTCAAATGACAGGTATAGTATCTTTCGAACCAATGCTCTGATTCGACTGAAATTTTCACCAATCATTCCTCTTCACAATCCAGAATAACATTTCAAAAATAAAAAGTCTAACATTCGATACAACTGAGATACAGGGTGTTCTTCTTCAAATGACAGCTATAGTATCTTTCGAACCAATGCCCTGCTTCGACTGAAATTTTCACCAATCATTCCTCTTCACAATCCAGAATAACGTTTCAAAAATAAAAAGTCTAGCATTCGAAACAACTGAGATACAGGGTGTTCTTCGTCAAATGACAGGTATAGTATCTTTCGAACCAATGCTCTGATTCGACTGAAATTTTCACCAATCATTCCTCTTCACAATCCAGAACAACGTTTCAAAACTAAAAGTCTAACATTCGATACAACTGAGATACAGGGTGTTCTTCGTCAAATGACAGGTATAGTATCTTTCGAACCAATGCTCTGATTCGACTGAAATTTTCACCAATCATTCCTCTTCACAATCCAGAATAACGATTCAAAAATAAAAAGTCTAACATTCGAAACAACTGAGATACAGGGTGTTCTTCGTCAAATGACAGGTATAGTATCTTTCGAAACAATGCTCTGATTCGACTGAAATTTTCACCAATCATTCCTCTTCACAATCCAGAATAAAGTTCCAAAAATAAAATGTCTAACTTTCGAAACAACTGAGATACAGGGTGTTCTTCGTCAAATGACAGGTATAGAATCTTTCGAACCAATGCTCTGATTCGACTGAAATTTTCACCAATCATTCCTCTTCACAATCCAGAATAACGATTCAAAAATAAAAACTCTAACATTCGAAACAACTGAGATACAGGGTGTTCTTCGTCAAATGACAGGTATAGTATCTTTCGCACCAATGCTTTGATTCGACTGAAATTTTCACCAATCATTCCTCTCCACAATCCAGAAAAACGATTCAAAAATAAAAAGTCTAACATTCGAAACAACTGAGATACAGGGTGTTCTTCTTCAAATGACAGGTATAGTATCTTTCGAACCAATGCTCTGATTCGACTGAAATTTTCACCAATCATTCCTCTTCACAATCCAGAATAACGTTCCAAAAATAAAAAGTCTAACTTTCGAAACAACTGAGATACAGGGTGTTCTTCGTCAAATGACAGGTATAGTATCTTTCGAACCAATGCTCTGATTCGACTGAAATTTTCACCAATCATTCCTCTTCACAATCCAGAGAAACGATTCAAAAATAAAAAGTCTAACATTCGAAACAACTGAGATACAGGGTGTTCTTTGTCAAATGACAGGTATAGTATCTTTCGAACCAATGCTCTGATTCGACTGAAATTTTCACCAATCATTCCTCTTCACAATCAAGAATAACGATTCAAAAATAAAAAGTCTAACATTCGAAACAACTGAGATACAGGGTGTTCTTCTTCAAATGACAGTTATAGTATCTTTCGAACCAATGCTCTGATTCGACTGAAATTTTCACCAATCATTCCTCTTCCCAATCCAGAATAACGTTTCAAAAATAAAAAGTCTAACATTCGAAACAACTGAGATACAGGGTGTTCTTCTTCAAATGACAGGTATAGTATCTTTCGAACCAATGCTCTGATTCGACTGAAATTTTCACCAATCATTCCTCTTCACAATCCTGAATAACGTTCCAAAAATAAAAAGTCTAACTTTCGAAACCTGAGATACAGGGTGTTCTCCGTCAAATGACAGGTATAGTATCTTTCGAACCAATGCTCTGATTCGACTGAAATTTTCACCAATCATTCCTCTTCACAATCCAGAATAACGATTCAAAAATAAAAAGTCTTACTTTCGAAACCACTGAGATACAGGGTGTTCTTCGTCAAATGACAGGTATAGTATCTTTCGAACCAATGCTCTGATTCGACTGAAATTTTCACCAATCATTCCTCTTCACAATCCAGAATAACGTTTGAAAAATAAAAAGTCTAACATTCGAAACAACTGAGATACAGGGTGTTCTTCTTCAAATGACAGGTATAGTTTCTTTCGAACCAATGCTCTGATTCGACTGAAATTTTCACCAATCATTCCTCTTCACAATCCAGAATAACGATTCAAAAATAAAAAGTCTAACATTCGAAACAACTGAGATACAGGGTGTTCTTCGTCAAATGACAGGTATAGTATCTTTCGAACCAATGCTCTGATTCGACTGAAATTTTCACCAATCATTCCTCTTCACAATCCAGAATAACGATTCAAAAATAAAAAGTCTAACATTCGAAACAACTGAGATACAGGGTGTTCTTCTTCAAATGACAGGTATAGTATCTTTCGAACCAATGCTCTGATTCGACTGAAATTTTCACCAATCATTCCTCTTCACAATCCAGAATAACATTTCAAAAATAAAAAGTCTAACAGTCGAAACAACTGAGATACAGGGTGTTCTTCTTCAAATGACAGGTATAGTATCTTTCGAACCAATGCTCTGATTCGACTGAAATTTTCACCAATCATTCATCTTCACAATCCAGAATAACGTTTCAAAAATAAAAAGTCTAGCATTCGAAACAACTGAGATACAGGGTGTTCTTTGTCAAATGACAGGTATAGTATCTTTCGAACCAATGCTCTGATTCGAATGAAATTTTCACCAATCATTCCTCTTCACAATCCAGAACAACATTTCAAAAATAAAAAGTCTAACATTCGATACAACTGAGATACAGGGTGTTCTTCGTCAAATGACAGGTATAGAATCTTTCGAACCAATGCTCTGATTCGACTGAAATTTTTACCAATCATTCCTCTTCACAATCCAGAATAACGTTTCAAAAATAAAAAGTCTAACATTCGAAACAACTGAGACACAGGGTGTTCTTCTTCAAATGACAGGTATAGTATCTTTCGAACGAATGCTCTGATTCGACTGAAATTTTCACCAATCATTCCTCTTCACAATCCAGAATAACGTTTCAAAAATAAAAAGTCTAACATTCGAAACAACTGAGATACAGGGTGTTCTTCATCAAATGACAGGTATAGTATCTTTCGAACCAATGCTCTGATTCGACTGAAATTTTCACCAATCATTCCTCTTCACAATCCAGAATAACGTTCCAAAAATAAAAAGTCTAACTTTCGAAACAACTGAGATACAGGGTGTTCTTCGTCAAATGACAGGTATAGAATCTTTCGAACCAATGCTCTGATTCGACTGAAATTTTCACCAATCATTCCTCTTCACAATCCAGAATAACGTTCCAAAAATGAAAAGTCCAACTCTCGTAACAACTGAAATACAGGGTGTTCTTCGTCAAATGACAGGTATAGTATCTTTCGAACCAATGCTCTGATTCGACTGAAATTTTCACCAATCATTCCTCTTTACAATCCAGAATAAGGTTCCAAAAATAAAAAGTCTTACATTCGAAACAACTGAGATACAGGGTGTTCTTCTTCAAATGACAGGTATAGTATCTTTCGAACCAATGCTCTGATTCGACTGAAATTTTCACCAATCATTCCTCTTCACAGTCCAGAATAACGTTCCAAAAATAAAAAGTCTAACATTCGAAACAACTGAGATACAGGGTGTTCTTCGTCAAATGACAGGTATAGTATCTTTCGAACCAATGCTCTGATTCGACTGAAATTTTCACCAATCATTCCTCTTCACAATCCAGAAAAATGTTTCAAAAATAAAAAGTCTAACATTCGAAACAACTGAGATACAGGGTGTTCTTCTTCAAATGACAGGTATTGTATCTTTCGAACCAATGCTCTGATTCGACTGAAATTTTCACCAATCATTCCTCTTCACAATCCAGAATAACGATTCAAAAATAAAAAGTCTAACTTTCGAAACAACTGAGATACAGGGTGTTCTTCGTCAAATGACAGGTATAGTATCTTTCGAACCAATGCTCTGATTCGACTGACATTTTCACCAATCATTCCTCTTCACAATCCAGAATAACGTTCCAAAAATAAAAAGTCCAACTCTCGTAACAACTGAAATACAGGGTGTTCTTCGTCAAATGACAGGTATAGTATCTTTCGAACCAATGCTCTGATTCGACTGAAATTTTCACCAATCATTCCTCTTTACAATCCAGAATAAGGTTCCAAAAATAAAAAGTCTAACATTCGAAACAACTGAGATACAGGGTGTTCTTCTTCAAATGACAGGTATAGTATCTTTCGAACCAATGCTCTGATTCGACTGAAATTTTCACCAATCATTCCTCTTCACAATCCAGAATAACGTTCCAAAAATAACAAGTCTAACATTTGAAACAACTGAGATACAGGGTGTTCTTCGTCAAATGACAGGTATAGTATCTTTCGAACCAATGCTCTGATTCGACTGAAATTTTCACCAATCATTCCTCTTCACAATCCAGAAAAATGTTTCAAAAATAAAAAGTCTAACATTCGAAACAACTGAGATACAGGGTGTTCTTCTTCAAATGACAGGTATTGTATCTTTCGAACCAATGCTCTGATTCGACTGAAATTTTCACCAATCATTCCTCTTCACAATCCAGAATAACGATTCAAAAATAAAAAGTCTAACTTTCGAAACAACTGAGATACAGGGTGTTCTTCGTCAAATGACAGGTATAGTATCTTTCGAACCAATGCTCTGATTCGACTGAAATTTTCACCAATCATTCCTCTTCACAATCCAGAATAACGTTTCAAAAATAAAAAGTCTAACATTCGAAACAACTGAGATACAGAGTGTTCTTCTTCAAATGACAGGTATAGTATCTTTCGAACCAATGTTCTGATTCGACTGAAATTTTCACCAATCATTCCTCTTCACAATTCAGAATAACGTTCCAAAAATAAAAAGTCTAACTTCCGAAACAACTGAGATACAGGGTGTTCTTCGTCAAATGACAGGTATAGTATCTTTCGAACCAATGCTCTGATTCGACTGAAATTTCCACCAATCATTCCTCTTCACAATCCAGAATAACGTTTCAAAAATAAAAAGTCTTACATTCGAAACAACTGAGATACAGGGTGTTCTTCTTCAAATGACAGTTATAGTATCTTTCGAACCAATGCTTTGATTCTACTGAAATTTTCACCAATCATTCCTCTTCACAATCCAGAATAACGTTTCAAAAATAAAAAGTCTAACATTCGAAACAACTGAGATACAGGGTGTTCATCTTCAAATGACAGATATAGTATCTTTCAAACCAATTCTCTGATTCGACTGAAATTTTCACCAATCATTCCCCTTCACAATCCAGAATAACGTTCCAAAAATAAAAAGTCTAACTTCCGAAACAACTGAGATACAGGGTGTTCTTCGTCAAATGACAGGTATAGTATCTTTCGAACCAATGCTCTGATTCGACTGAAATTTTCACCAATCATTCCTCTTCACAATCCATAATAACGATTCAAAAATAAAAAGTCTAACTTTCGAAACAACTGAGATACAGGGTGTTCTTCGTCAAATGACAGGTATAGTATCTTTCGAACCAATGCTCTGATTCGACTGAAATCTTCACCAATCATTCCTCTTCACAATCCAGAAAAACGATTCAAAAATAAAAAGTCTAACATTCGAAACAACTGAGATACAGGGTGTTCTTCGTCAAATGACAGGTATAGTATCTTTCGAACCAATGCTCTGATTCGACTGAAATTTTCACCAATCATTCCTCTTCACAATCAAGAATAACGATTCAAATATAAAAAGTCTAACTTTCGAAACAACTGAGATACAGGGTGTTCTTCGTCAAATGACAGGTATAGTATCTTTCGAACCAATGCTCTGATTCGACTGAAATTTTCATCAATCATTCCTCTTCACAATCCAGAATAACGATTCAAAAATAAAAAGTCTAACATTCGAAACAACTGAGATACAGGATGTTCTTCGTCAAATGACAGGTATAGTATCTTTCGAACCAATGCTCTGATTCGACTGAAATTTTCACCAATCATTCCTCTTCACAATCCAGAATAACGATTCAAAAATAAAAAGTCCAACATCCGAAACAACTGAGATACAGGGTGTTCTTCTTCAAATGACAGGTATAGTATCTTTCGAACCAATGCTCTGATTCGACTGAAATTTTCACCAATCATTCCTCTTTACAATCCAGAATAACGTTTCAAAAATGAAAAGTCTAACATTCGAAACAACTGAGATACAGGGTGTTCTTCGTCAAATGACAGGTATAGTATCTTTCGAACCAATGCTCTGATTCGACTGAAATTTTCACCAATCATTCCTCTTAACAATCCAGAATAAAGTTCCAAAAATAAAGAGTCTAACTTTCGAAACAACTGAGATACAGGGTGTTCTTCGTCAAATGACAGGTATAATATCTTTCGAACCAATGCTCTGATTCGACTGAAATTTTCACCAATCATTCCTCTTCACAATCCAGAATAACGATTCAAAAATAAAAAGTCTAACATTCGCAACAACTGAGATACAGGGTGTTCTTCTTCAAATGACAGGTATAGTATCTTTCGAACCAATGCTCTGATTCGACTGAAATTTTCACCAATCATTCCTCTTCACAATCCAGAAAAACGATTCAAAAATAAAAAGTCTAACTTCCGAAACAACTGGGATACAGGGTGTTCTTCGTCAACTGACAGGTATAGTATCTTTCGAACCAATGCTCTGATTCGACTGAAATCTTCACCAATCATTCCTCTTCACAATCCAGAAAAACGATTCAAAAATAAAAAGTCTAACTTCCGAAACAACTGAGATACAGGGTGTTCTTCGTCAAATGACAGGTATAGTATCTTTCGAACCAATGCTCTGATTCGACTGAAATTTTTACCAATCATTCCTCTTCACAATCCAGAATAACGTTTCAAAAATAAAAAGTCTATCATTCGAAACAACTGAGATACAGGGTGTTCTTCTTCAAATGACAGGTATAGTATCTTTCGAACCAATGCTCTGATTCGACTGAAATTTTCACCAATCATTCCTCTTCACAATTCAGAATAACGTTCCAAAAATAAAAAGTCTAACTTCCGAAACAACTGAGATACAGGGTGTTCTTCGTCAAATGACAGGTATAGTATCTTTCGAACCAATGCTCTGATTCGACTGAAATTTCCACCAATCATTCCTCTTCACAATCCAGAATAACGTTTCAAAAATAAAAAGTCTAACATTCGAAACAACTGAGATACAGGGTGTTCTTCTTCAAATGACAGTTATAGTATCTTTCGAACCAATGCTCTGATTCGACTGAAATTTTCACCAATCATTCCTCTTCACAATCCAGAATAACGTTTCAAAAATGAAAAGTCTAACATTCGAAACAACTGAGATACAGGGTGTTCATCTTCAAATGACAGGTATAGTATCTTTCAAACCAATGCTCTGATTCGACTGAAATTTTCACCAATCATTCCTCTTCACAATCCAGAATAACGTTCCAAAACTGAAAAGTCTAACTTCCGAAACAACTGAGATACAGGGTGTTCTTCGTCAAATGACAGGTATAGTATCTTTCGAACCAATGCTCTGATTCGACTGAAATTTTCACCAATCATTCCTCTTCACAATCCATAATAACGATTCAAAAATAAAAAGTCTAACTTTCGAAACAACTGAGATACAGGGTGTTCTTCGTCAAATGACAGGTATAGTATCTTTCGAACCAATGCTCTGATTCGACTGAAATTTTCACCAATCATTCCTCTTCACAATCCAGAATAACGATTCAAAAATAAAAGTCTAACATTCGAAACAACTGAGATACAGTGTGTTCTTCGTCAAATGACAGGTATAGTATCTTTCGAACCAATGCTCTGATTCGACTGAAATTTTCACCAACCATTCCTCTTCACAATCCAGAATAACGTTCCAAAAATAAAAAGTCCAACTTTCGAAACAACTGAGATACAGGGTGTTTTTCGTCAAATGACAGGTATAGTATCTTTCGAACCAATGCTCTGATTCGACTGAAATTTTCACCAATCATTCCTCTTCACAATCCAGAATAACGATTCAAAAATAAAAAGTCTAACATTCGAAACAACTGAGATACAGGGTGTTCTTCGTCAAATGACAGGTATAGTATCTTTCGAACCAATGCTCTGATTCGACTGAAATTTTCACCAATCATTCCTCTTCACAATCCAGAATAACGTTCCAAAAATAAAAAGTCTAACTTTCGAAACAACTGAGATACAGGGTGTTCTTCGTCAAATGACAGGTATAGTATCTTTCGAACCAATGCTCTGATTCGACTGAAATTTTCACCAATCATTCCTCTTCACAATCCAGAATAACGATTCAAAAATAAAAAGTCTAACATTCGCAACAACTGAGATACAGGGTGTTCTTCTTCAAATGACAGGTATAGTATCTTTCGAACCAATGCTCTGATTCGACTGAAATTTCCACCAATCATTCCTCTTCACAATCCAGAATAACGTTTCAAAAATAAAAAATCTTACATTCGAAACAACTGAGATACAGGGTGTTCTTCTTCAAATGACAGTTATAGTATCTTTCGAACCAATGCTCTGATTCTACTGAAATTTTCACCAATCATTCCTCTTCACAATCCAGAATAACGTTTCAAAAATAAAAAGTCTAACATTCGAAACAACTGAGATACAGGGTGTTCATCTTCAAATGACAGATATAGTATCTTTCAAACCAATTCTCTGATTCGACTGAAATTTTCACCAATCATTCCCCTTCACAATCCAGAATAACGTTCCAAAAATAAAAAGTCTAACTTCCGAAACAACTGAGATACAGGGTGTTCTTCGTCAAATGACAGGTATAGTATCTTTCGAACCAATGCTCTGATTCGACTGAAATTTTCACCAATCATTCCTCTTCACAATCCATAATAACGATTCAAAAATAAAAAGTCTAAATTTCGAAACAACTGAGATACAGGGTGTTCTTCGTCAAATGACAGGTATAGTATCTTTCGAACCAATGCTCTGATTCGACTGAAATTTTCACCAATCATTCCTCTTCACAATCCATAATAACGATTCAAAAATAAAAAGTCTAACTTTCGAAACAACTGAGATACAGGGTGTTCTTCGTCAAATGACAGGTATAGTATCTTTCGAACCAATGCTCTGATTCGACTGAAATCTTCACCAATCATTCCTCTTCACAATCCAGAAAAACGATTCAAAAATAAAAAGTCTAACATTCGAAACAACTGAGATACAGGGTGTTCTTCGTCAAATGACAGGTATAGTATCTTTCGAACCAATGCTCTGATTCGACTGAAATTTTCACCAATCATTCCTCTTCACAATCCAGAATAACGATTCAAATATAAAAAGTCTAACATTCGAAACAACTGAGATACAGTGTGTTCTTCTTCAAATGACAGGTATAGTATCTTTCGAACCAATGCTCTGATTCGACTGAAATTTTCACCAATCATTCCTCTTCACAATCCTGAATAACGTTTCAAAAATAAAAAGTCTAACTTTCGAAACAACTGAGATACAGGGTGTTCTTCGTCAAATGACAGGTATAGTATCTTTCGAACCAATGCTCTGATTCGACTGAAATTTTCATCAATCATTCCTCTTCACAATCCAGAATAACGATTCAAAAATAAAAAGTCTAACATTCGAAACAACTGAGATACAGGATGTTCTTCGTCAAATGACAGGTATATTATCTTTCGAACCAATGCTCTGATTCGACTGAAATTTTCACCAATCATTCCTCTTCACAATCCAGAATAACGATTGAAAAATAAAAAGTCCAACATCCGAAACAACTGAGATACAGGGTGTTCTTCTTCAAATGACAGGTATAGTATCTTTCGAACCAATGCTCTGATTCGACTGAAATTTTCACCAATCATTCCTCTTTACAATCCAGAATAACGTTTCAAAAATAAAAAGTCTAACATTCGAAACAACTGAGATACAGGGTGTTCTTCGTCAAATGACAGGTATAATATCTTTCGAACCAATGCTCTGATTCGACTGAAATTTTCACCAATCATTCCTCTTCACAATCCAGAATAACGATTCAAAAATAAAAAGTCTAACATTCGCAACAACTGAGATACAGGGTGTTCTTCTTCAAATGACAGGTATAGTATCTTTCGAACCAATGCTCTGATTCGACTGAAATTTTCACCAATCATTCCTCTTCACAATCCAGAATAACGTTCCAAAAATAAAAAGTCTAACTTTCGAAACAACTGAGATACAGGGTGTTCTTCGTCAAATGAAAGGTATAGTATCTTTCGAACCAATGCTCTGATTCGACTGAAATTTTCACCAATCATTCCTCTTCACAATCCAGAATAACGTTCCAAAAATAAAAAGTCTAACTTTCGAAACAACTGAGATACAGGGTGTTCTTCTTCAAATGACAGGTATAGTATCTTTCGAACCAATGCTCTGCTTCGACTGAAATTTTCACCAATCATTCCTCTTCACAATCCAGAATAACGATTCAAAAATAAAAAGTCTAACATTCGAAACAACTGAGATACATGGTGTTCTTCTTCAAATGACAGGTATATTATCTTTCGAACCAATGCTCTGATTCGACTGAAATTTTCACCAATCATTCCTCTTCACAATCCAGAATAACGTTCCAAAAATGAAAAGTCTAACTTTCGAAACAACCGAGATACAGGGTGTTCCTCGTCAAATGACAGGTATAGTATCTTTCGAACCAATGCTCTGATTCGACTGAAATTTTCACCAATCATTCCTCTTCACAATCCAGAATAACGTTCCAAAAATAAAAAGTCTAACTCTCGAAACAACTGAGATACATGGTGTTCTTCGTCAAATGACAGGTATAGTATCTTTCGAACCAATGCTCTGATTCGACTGAAATTTTCACCAATCATTCCTCTTTACAATCCAGAATAACGTTCTAAAAATAAAAAGTCTAACATTCGAAACAACTGAGATACAGGGTGTTCTTCTTCAAATGACAGGTATAGTATCTTTCGAACCAATGCTCTGATTCGACTGAAATTTTCACCAATCATTCCTCTTCACAATCCAGAATAACGTTCCAAAAATAAAAAGCCTAACATTCGAAACAACTGAGATACAGGGTGTTCTTCGTCAACTGACAGGTATAGTATCTTTCGAACCAATGCTCTGATTCGACTGAAATTTTCACCAATCATTCCTCTTCACAATCCAGAATAATGTTTCAAAAATAAAAAGTCTAACATTCGAAACAACTGAGATACAGGGTGTTCTTCTTCAAATGACAGGTATTGTATCTTTCGAACCAATGCTCTGATTCGACTGAAATTTTCACCAATCATTCCTCTTCACAATCCAGAAAAACGATTCAAAAATAAAAAGTCTAACTTCCGAAACAACTGAGATACAGGGTGTTCTTCGTCAAATGACAGGTATAGTATCTTTCGAACCAATGCTCTGATTCGACTGAAATTTTCACCAATCATTCCTCTTCACAATCCAGAATAACGTTTCAAATATAAAAAGTCTATCATTCGAAACAACTGAGATACAGGGTGTTCTTCTTCAAATGACAGGTATAGTATCTTTCGAACCAATGCTCTGATTCGACTGAAATTTTCACCAATCATTCCTCTTCACAATTCAGAATAACGTTCCAAAAATAAAAAGTCTAACTTCCGAAACAACTGAGATACAGGGTGTTCTTCGTCAAATGACAGGTATAGTATCTTTCGAACCAATGCTCTGATTCGACTGAAATTTCCACCAATCATTCCTCTTCACAATCCAGAATAACGTTTCAAAAATAAAAAGTCTAACATTCGAAACAACTGAGATACAGGGTGTTCTTCTTCAAATGACAGTTATAGTATCTTTCGAACCAATGCTCTAATTCGACTGAAATTTTCACCAATCATTCCTCTTCACAATCCAGAATAACGTTTCAAAAATAAAAAGTCTAACATTCGAAACAACTGAGATACAGGGTGTTCATCTTCAAATGACAGGTATAGTATCTTTCAAACCAATGCTCTGATTCGACTGAAATTTTCACCAATCATTCCTCTTCACAATCCAGAATAACGTTCCAAAACTAAAAAGTCTAACTTCCGAAACAACTGAGATACAGGGTGTTCTTCGTCAAATGACAGGTATAGTATCTTTCGAACCAATGCTCTGCTTCGACTGAAATTTTCACCAATCATTCCTCTTCACAATCCATAATAACGATTCAAAAATAAAAAGTCTAACTTTCGAAACAACTGAGATACAGGGTGTTCTTCGTCAAATGACAGGTATAGTATCTTTCGAACCAATGCTCTGATTCGACTGAAATTTTCACCAATCATTCCTCTTCACAATCCAGAATAACGATTCAAAAATAAAAGTCTAACATTCGAAACAACTGAGATACAGTGTGTTCTTCGTCAAATGACAGGTATAGTATCTTTCGAACCAATGCTCTGATTCGACTGAAATTTTCACCAACCATTCCTCTTCACAATCCAGAATAACGTTCCAAAAATAAAAAGTCCAACTTTCGAAACAACTGAGATACAGGGTGTTTTTCGTCAAATGACAGGTATAGTATCTTTCGAACCAATGCTCTGATTCGACTGAAATTTTCACCAATCATTCCTCTTCACAATCCAGAATAACGATTCAAAAATAAAAAGTCTAACATTCGAAACAACTGAGATACAGGGTGTTCTTCGTCAAATGACAGGTATAGTATCTTTCGAACCAATGCTCTGATTCGACTGAAATTTTCACCAATCATTCCTCTTCACAATCCAGAATAACGTTCCAAAAATAAAAAGTCTAACTTTCGAAACAACTGAGATACAGGGTGTTCTTCGTCAAATGACAGGTATAGTATCTTTCGAACCAATGCTCTGATTCGACCGAAATTTTCACCAATCATTCCTCTTCACAATCCAGAATAACGATCCAAAAATAAAAAGTCTTACTTTCGAAACAACTGAGATACAGGGTGTTCTTCGTCAAATGACAGGTATAGTATCTTTCGAACCAATGCTCTGATTCGACTGAAATTTTCACCAATCATTCCTCTTCACAATCAAGAATAACGATTCAAAAATAAAAAGTCTAACTTTTGAAACAACTGAGATACAGGGTGTTCTTCGTCAAATGACAGGTATAGTATCAATCGAACCAATGCTCTGATTCGACTGAAATTTTCACCAATCATTCCTCTTCACAATCCAGATTAACGATTCAAAAATAAAAAGTCTAACTTTCGAAACAACTGAGATACAGGGTGTTCTTCGTCAAATGACAGGTATAGTATCTTTCGAACCAATGCTCTGATTCGACTGAAATTTTCACCAATCATTCCTCTTCACAATCCAGAATAACGTTCCAAAAATAAAAAGTCTAACTTTCGAAACAACTGAGATACAGGGTGTTTTTCGTCTAATGACAGGTATAGTATCTTTCAAACCAATGCTCTGATTCGACTGAAATTTTCACCAATCATTCCTCTTCACAATCCAGAATAACGTTCCAAAACTAAAAAGTCTAACTTCCGAAACAACTGAGATACAGGGTGTTCTTCGTCAAATGACAGGTATAGTATCTTTCGAACCAATGCTCTGATTCGACTGAAATTTTCACCAATCATTCCTCTTCACAATCCATAATAACGATTCAAAAATAAAAAGTCTAACTTTCGAAACAACTGAGATACAGGGTGTTCTTCGTCAAATGACAGGTATAGTATCTTTCGAACCAATGCTCTGATTCGACTGAAATTTTCACCAATCATTCCTCTTCACAATCCAGAATAACGATTCAAAAATAAAAGTCTAACATTCGAAACAACTGAGATACAGTGTGTTCTTCGTCAAATGACAGGTATAGTATCTTTCGAACCAATGCTCTGATTCGACTGAAATTTTCACCAACCATTCCTCTTCACAATCCAGAATAACGTTCCAAAAATAAAAAGTCCAACTTTCGAAACAACTGAGATACAGGGTGTTTTTCGTCAAATGACAGGTATAGTATCTTTCGAACCAATGCTCTGATTCGACTGAAATTTTCACCAATCATTCCTCTTCACAATCCAGAATAACGTTCCAAAAATAAAAAGTCTAACTTTCGAAACAACTGAGATACAGGGTGTTCTTCGTCAAATGAAAGGTATAGTATCTTTCGAACCAATGCTCTGATTCGACTGAAATTTTCACCAATCATTCCTCTTCACAATCCAGAATAACGATTCAAAAATAAAAAGTCTAACATTCGCAACAACTGAGATACAGGGTGTTCTTCTTCAAATGACAGGTATAGTATCTTTCGAAACAATGCTCTGATTCGACTGAAATTTTCACCAATCATTCCTCTTCACAATCCAGAATAACGTTCCAAAAATAAAAAGTCTAACTTTCGAAACAACTGAGATACAGGGTGTTCTTCTTCAAATGACAGGTATAGTATCTTTTGAACCAATGCTCTGCTTCGACTGAAATTTTCACCAATCATTCCCCTTCACAATCCAGAATAACGATTCAAAAATAAAAGTCTTACATTCGAAACAACTGAGATACATGGTGTTCTTCTTCAAATGACAGGTATAGTATCTTTCGAACCAATGCTCTGATTCGACTGAAATTTTCACCAATCATTCCTCTTCACAATCCAGAATAACATTCCAAAAATAAAAACTCTAACTTTCGAAACAACTGAGATACAGGGTGTTCTTAGTCAAATGACAGGTATAGTATCTTTCGAACCAATGCTCTGCTTCGACTGAAATTTTCACCAATCATTCCTCTTCACAATCCAGAATAACGTTCCAAAAATAAAAAGTCTAACTTTCGAAACAACCGAGATACAGGGTGTTCTTCGTCAGATGACAGGTATAGTATCTTTCGAACCAATGCTCTGATTCGACTGAAATTTTCACCAATCATTCCTCTTCACAATCCAGAAAAACGTTCCAAAAATAAAAAGTCTAACTCTCGAAACAACTGAGATACAGGGTGTTCTTCGTCAAATGACAGGTATAGTATCTTTCGAACCAATGCTCTGATTCGATTGAAATTTTCACCAATCATTCCTCTTTACAATCCAGAATAACGTTCCAAAAATAAGAAGTCTAACATTCGAAACAACTGAGATACAGGGTTTTCTTCTTCAAATGACAGGTATAGTATCTTTCGAACCAATGCTCTGATTCGACTGAAATTTTCACCAATCATTCCTCTTCACAATCCAGAATAACGTTCCAAAAATAAAAAGTCTAACATTCGAAACAACTGAGATACAGGGTGTTCTTCGTCAAATGACAGGTATAGTATCTTTCGAACCAATGCTCTGATTCGACTGAAATTTTCACCAATCATTCCTCTTCACAATCCAGAATAACGTTTCAAAAATAAAAATTTCAAAAAGCACTGCCGTGAAGGCAGCAACTTTTGCGCGCATGTTCAATGTAGATGACCGCTTCAGCAACGAATTTGAACGTGCGCGCAAAAGCTGCTGCCTTTTTGCCTTTTTGAATTTTTTTTCTGATAAATTACTGGATTTCAATTCGATCATATCTGTATTTTTGGACATATTGGGAAAATAAAATTTTGAATGGGTATATCTACGGAATCATTGGGCGGATTTTACCCATTCACGAATTCGACCTTCGTTATTAAGCCCCAAACCTACTCTACAAATATCGAGTTTCTAAGTCGTTTCTTCCGGAAGTAATTGTGTTTACGGTCAGCTTGACGGCCGACTGCGTAAACACAATAACTTCCGAAAGAAACAACTTAGAAACTCGATATTTGTAGAGAAGGTTTGGACCTTAATTACGAAGGCCGAATTCGTGAATGGGTAAAATCCACCCAATGATTCCGTAGATATACCTAATCAAAATTTTATTTTTCCAATATTTCCAAAAATACAGATCAGATCGAATTGAAATCCAGTACTTCATCGAAAATAACAGTTCGAAGTTTCATACAGAATTTAATGACGATGATATGATGAGAAAATCATAGAAATTTTTTTTTTCAAATTGTTCTAATAACACGATTATCACGAAATTTTGCATAAAGTTGTCTTCCAGCATCTTAAAACTAGCTGTGAAGTTTAATCAGGACTGAATCAGTATTTCTCGAGTAATACCGAAAAAATCAACGATATCGAGAAGAAAACCTCGAAATTTGACATATTTTTTCCCGATATCTCCAAAACTTATGATCGCATCGAACTGAAATTTAGTACACTGCTGTGAAATCAGGAGGTCAAAGTGTGAGTATAATTTTTTTTGGATATGATTTATGGTTTCCGAAAAAAAAATTTTTTTGTAAAAAAATTTCGAAAAAAATTTTTTTTTAAATTTACTGACAATATGATCCGGATGAAATTTGGCTCAAAGTTGCGTGTCGTTATACTCCACCAAACTGCCAAGTTTGAATCCAATCGCTTAAGTAGTTTCTGAAATAAAAAATAAATAACTTCAAAACTTCAAGTGCCTATAACTCCGAAACTATTCGGCCGATTTGGCCCATTAACGAACTTAACCGCGGCATTCTGATGCGCAACCTATCCTGAAAGTTTCAAGTAGCTTGCCCGCTTCTGTCGACAGTTATCGTGTCTACGGACGGCCGGACAGAATCAATTTTGACACCGGATTCGTCATCAGGGAGTCCAGCCTAGTCGATTGAGACCATTTTCGGCTCAATCATCCAAAATTACAGACATTTGGACAAAACGATAGCACGCTGTTCCCCTAGAACATGCGCGCAAAAACATGAAATTTGACATATAATATTCACAGTATTTTCGATAAATATGTTTCGGTTGAGTTCACAGTTAGCATTCTATTGTAGTGGCTTTGTAGTCTGTGTAGAATTTTACTGAAATCGGTTTTCGGGATGGAAAATTTTTCCATTCAATTCCCAAATATTTTCATTATGCATTCTTTTCAAATTCACTCCTAATAGAATTTCAATAAAATTTTTGCGATCAGTTGCGTGACCGTATTTTGTATTCAATTTCCAAGTTTCATCAAGATCGGGTCAGTATTCTCCAAGATATCCTGGAATAAATAGGGAAACCGAGGAATGTACGAAATTTTTCATATTTATTTCGCTGTATCTCTGAAAACCGATATAAGATCGAACTGAAATTTATAACACCGTTGAGAAATGTTAACAACAGAGTCTCTGCAGAATTTTTTAGGAATCAGATAAATATTTTGTGAAGAGAAAAATGTTTCTCACAGACAAGACAATTTTCGAAAAATCATTTTTTTTTAATAAACTATCTATAGGATCGTAACGAAGCATCTCTTTAAGTTGCGCGTAGGTATTCTACAACTTATCGTGAAGTTTCTATTCGATCGCACTAGTAGTACTTGAGTTATTCAGAAATTAACCTCAAAATTTGAAGTTAGTAAATCTACGAAACCATTCGAACTATTTGGCCAATTAAAAAATTTAAAACTTCCATTTTGATTCTCACCCTGCCCTAAAAATTTTAAGTCGCTGGCTGTTTCCGTTCTCAAAGTACAGAGGCAAAGGTAAAAATAAAAAAATCCGAGTTTTTATTATATTATGCAGCTCATTTCTTCTCAAAATGAATAATTACATTATGCAGCTCATTTCTTCTCAAAATGAATAAGTTACGTTGGCTCGAGACATATTTGAGGAATTTAAGAGTTAAATGATCAGTTTTGGATCATAATGTCCGTAGAAACAATTCGGAAAAGAGATCATTTACATATTGAATCTACCTATTCAATTTCATGCATGAGCCGCCTTGGTATAATTATTGAACGGAAAATGATGAATCAAATCGCCGAATGTTCGGTTTTGTCTCAATATCAAGCAATTTATAATGTTAAATTACCGAATTTGATGTACATAATAACACACAAACAGAAAACAGAACGAACGTAAACTTGGTAGTTATTATGGAAATCTGTTAATGTTGCCATCTATCGGAAGTTTGATACAACCAAGCATACGACATTCAACTGCGATATCACATGGGAAGTATAATAACTATTCCCTACCAGAAATTTTACAGATCCCTATATTTGTTGGTCACGAATATCAATAACTCATAAATTCGATGAAATTTTATTATCAAATATGATTCAATTACCGAGAATGAACAGTTTATTCACTTTTCAAATAATTTGTAGGAGATTCTATATAATTTACTACTTTTTAGTCACGGATTTTTCTGTGTAAATAGGAGATCATAGAATTTTGTATAACCTCAGTTCCATCGCTAACCCATAGAACAAGTATATTTACGTTATGCGCTAACCCTACTTTTTCGTAATCCAAACCACCTAAAATACTTCGTGATTTTCTGATAGAAGGTGTTCGATACATGGAAATATTTGATTTTATGTCGATTATATTCTATTACGGAAGCTTGAATTAAATTGCCAGACCCATAAATACATTGAATAATTCTAGGTGATGGATTGTTGGTGAGTTCAACGGTCTCATATTATTATTATAACTTGGAAATATTTCTTATTACAGATTTAGTGATCTACTTGATATTACTACAATCGAAAGTGCTCCCGAGGTCTTTAGTGGAATCTAATTACACATTTACTGCTCTATTTGTTATTATAATTATCAGACATACTCTTGAAGACTTCGATGTAATTTTGATAGATCTTCAGTAAGTAGAGATAAAAGCCTGTCTAATAAGGTATACTATAGATATTTTATATATTTATCGTTATTAGTGTTTATAAATCTGACTGTACCTACTCATTGTAACTCGGTAAAAATGATTAATTACAGACTTGCTGTTCCACACAATATTGCAACAATCAGAAGTTCTCTCTAGGTCTTCGGTGGAATATAATTACAGATATGGTGTTCTACTTGATACTACAACAATCAGGAGTACTTTTGAGACCTTAACAATCTGATAGTACTTACTCATTATAACTTGGGAAAATTATGAATTACAGATATACTGTTTTATACAATATTGCAATAATAAGAAGAGCTCTCAAGATATTCAGTGGAATCTAATTATAGATATGGTGTTCTACGTGATACTACAACAATCAGTAGTATTCTTAAGACCTTCAGTGAAATTTGGATGGTTTTTCGGTAAGTAGTGGTAATAGACTGTCTTTCAAGACATAAGGAATTATATAGCTATATCATATATGCATAGCCTTATTCTTTAGGGGAATATTTTGTATTTATATGATTCCTACATATCTACTGAATTTTGTTACAGCAAGGGTGATTGCGCACACCAAATCGAAATGAGTGAATGAAATAGAGGTACTCCAGTGTGGGATTTTTATTATTGAGTGGAAAACCAAGCTCTTTCGGCCAGTCAACAGGTCATCGTAAGGTTTTTTAGGGGAAAACCTGAACCTGAAAACACTAAGGTACCTCTATTTCCTTCACTGAATTTCATTAGCCGATTAGATTGATGATTTTTCTTTTGATTATGATATAATAGTTTATGAAGTAATATTGTCAACTCTTAATGGGCATTTATACCTATAAAAAATTATCCATATTGTAAATAGTGTGATTAACAATCTGTTAGTACTTACTCATTGTAATTTGGGATAAATTATTAATTACAGATTTACTGTTCCACACAATATCGCTACAATTTGTAGGGCCCTCCAAGTCTTCAACTGATCTTATTACAGACATGGTGTTCTACTTGATAACAAAACATTCAGAAGTACTTTTGAAGCCCACGTGGAAATTTGGATGTTCTTCGGTAAGTAATATAGAAGCCTGTCCATTGAGGCATAAGGAATTATATAGTTATTTAATATATGTAGAGCCTCATTCTTAAGAGGAATATTTTGAATTCATATAATTCCTACATATCTACCAAGTTTCATTAGTTGTATTAGATAGATTTCTTTCTGATAAAGATGTTTATTTGACTATGATATAATAGCTTAAGAAGTAATATTGTCGAGTCTTAATGAGTATTTATTCCTATGAAAAAATACCCATATTGTAAATAGAGTGTTTAACAATCTGTTAGTATTAACTCATTGTAATTTGGGAAAAATTATTAATTCCACACAATATTGCTACAATAAGAAGTGCTCTCAAGGTCTTCAGTGGATCTTATTACAGACATGGTGTTCTACTTGATAACAAAACATTCAGAAGTACTTTTTAAGCCCACATGGAAATTTGGATGTTCTTCGGTAAGTAATATAGAAGCCTGTCCATTGAGGCATAAGGAATTATATAGTTATTTAATATATCTAGAGCCTTATTCTTAAGAGGAATATTTTGAATTTATATAATTCCTACATATCTACCAAGTTTCATTAGTCGTATTAGATAGACTTCTTTCTGATGAAGATGTTCATTTGACTGTGATATAATAGCTTATGAAGTAATATTGCCAACTCTTGATGAGCATTTATTCCTATGAAAAATTAACCAAATTGTAAATAGAGTGTTTAAAAATCTGTTAGTACTTACTCATTGTAATTTGGGAAAAATTATTAATTACAGACTTACTGTTCCACATAATATTGCTACAATAAGAAGGGCCCTCCAGGTCTTCAATGGATCTTATTACAGATATGGTGTTCTACTTGATACCACAACATTCAGAAGTACCTTTGAAGCCCACGTGGAAGTTTGGATGTTCTTCGGTAAATAGTATAGAAGCCTGTCCATTGAGGCATAAGGAATTATATAGTTATTTAATATATGTAGAGCCTCATTCTTAAGAGGAATATTTTGAATTCATATAATTCCTACATATCTACCAAGTTTCATTAGTTGTATTAGATAGATTTCTTTCTGATAAAGATTTTCATGTGATTGTGATATAATAGCTTATGAAGTAATATTGCCAACTCTTAATGAGCATTTATTCCTATGAATATTTATCGATATTGTAAATAATATCTAATAATATGATAGTAGTTATTTTAGTGTGAATTGGAAAGAATTTTTAATTACAGACACTTTGTTCTACTTGATATTGCAACAATAAGGAGTGCTCTTAAGGTATTCAATGGAATCTAATTTCAGATATAGTGTTCTACTTCATATTACAACAATCAGAAGTACTCCCGAGTCCTTTGGTGAAATTCTGATGGTTCTTAAGTAAGTTGTGGTGAAAGCATGTTTTTTAAGACATATGGAACTTTATAGCTATTTTATATATGTAGAGCCTTATTCTTTAGAGGAATATTTTGTATTTATATGATTCCTGCATATCTACTGAATTTTATTAGTCGATTAGATTGAGGATTTTTCTTTTTATTGTGATAAAACAGCTTATGAAGAAATATTGCCAGCTCCTAATGAGCAATTATTCCTATTCCTATAATTTATCGATATTGTGAATAATGTTCAACGAGCTTATAGTACTTACTCATTGTAAATTGGAAAAAAATTTCATTACAGATTTACGGTTCTACTCCAGAATATAAAAGACATCGAAGTTATGAGCAATTTCAAAAGGCACATCTACCAGACATTTTTACAACTGGAACCATGTTCTAAGTAGGACATTGAAGAAAGCTAATTAAATTCTGTTGATACTGTTTCATATCATGTAATTTTAATGTATCACAAGTGAAATGATTTGAAATAAATATAATTATTATTATTGTAACAATCAGGAATGCTGTCAAGGTCTGATTCAATCTGATGGAACTGCTATCAGTTACACCATTTGACAATGTTAACTCTGAGGTCTGTGAAGAATTTAATTGAAATCATATATATAGTTTGCAAAAAAAATTCACCAACAATTCAATAAATTTCGAAAATAGGTTGAAGAATTTAATTGAGTGTTCTCCTATAGCTATCATTATAAAAATTTGCACAAAATTTTATATTGGCATTTGCCAGCTAAGTAGCGAGTTTCATGATGATTGAATTAGTATATTTTGAGTTATTGTTGGAATATTAATGACATTCAGGAAAAAAGCACAAAATTTCAAATAATTTTTCGAGAATATGTCCTCAAATGGAGTCAGATCAAACTTAAATGTGGTATATATTTGTAGAATATAAATTCTAAGGTCTGTGCAAAATTTCAATATAATCATTTCAATTTGATGAATATTCCTGAAGAAATAGACAAAAAATTCTCAAAATGTCTGAAAAGAACATTTGTTATTAGCGTTGCGATTACAACAAATTTTTGCTAGAAAGTTGCGCGACGACATTCTTCATCTAATGACCAACCATCAATTCGATCGCTCGAAAAGTTTTGGAGATATTGAGGAAATAATTTAAGGTGAGTACAACGACGAAATCGTTCCTTTCATTTGGGCCATTAATGAACACAGGCGTTGCATTCTGATATGCAACCTATATTAAAAGTTTCAAGTTACTGTTTCCGTTCCCAGATTATTGGGAAAAACTAAAGTTTTAAAAAAATACGCTAATGATTTTTTCTCAAAATGAATAAATTGTATTGAAACATGTTTGGATGTAAGCTGATAAATTTGAGTGTTACAAGATAGTTTCAAATGCTTATCTGGAAAAAAATTCATTGTCAATTCTAAGTAATTTTTACTGTCGAGAAATTACAAAAATTTCAAATGCAGATGAAATTCGTGATACCCATCTCATTGAAATGTAGTTTCATACATATAAATGCGTAGAGTAAACTTAATCCTGTGGTAACATGAAAATCCGTGAGTGGCGTCATCTAGCGGAAAATATAATATCTATTCTATGTCATTCATTTTACAGATCACTAATTTGCTCGGTTTTCACAAATCTCATCGAAGTGTTAATATTATAAAATTTTATAATGATATCAAGTACTTTGGATATAGTTCCTAGATAATGCAATAGTGAATATTTCAGTCCAAAATGTCCAAATTCATACAAAATTACAAGCCCAATCGCTTTTTCCCATAGTAAACAATGTATTTAAGGTTATTGTTGGTCCTCCAGTCTCTCCCAACTGTCAAAACTGCTCGTAACCTATAAAGAGAAAATTCAAATTTAACCCACTTTTCTAGATAAGTTTTTCAAGAAAACTAGTACGCGCCCAGATCTACCTAGCGATAGATCAATCTTTACTGTAGATCTACTTAAACGATACCTACGTAGGAAGCGCCCAGATTTACCTAGCGGGTAGATTTGCGTTTTTGAGTAGATTAATTGAATAGTTGACTGAATTATTAAAAACGAAGCACACTGTTTATAAATTTACAAAAAATCAGTAGCTAATGTAAAATTCGATCACAGTTATCGTCTATCCTCGAACTGAATTTTGACCAAATCGTGTATGTATTTTTGTGAATATTGAAATGATGAAATTTCAAATGCGTTCATCTACTGAACCGTTTGGCGGATTTTGTTCATTCCGAACTTAACCTTCGAATTCAAACTTTAAACCTACCCGGAAAATTTCGACTGTCTAAGTCATTCCTTCGCAAAGTTATCGTGTTTACAGACGGCCTTCGGCCGTCTGTAAACACGATAACTTTGCGAAGGAATGACTTAGACAGTCGAAATTTTCCGGGTAGGTTTAAAGTTTGAATTCGAAGGTTAAGTTCGGAATGAACAAAATCCGCCAAACGGTTCAGTAGATGAACGCATTTGAAATTTCATCATTTCAATATTCACAAAAATACAGACACGATTTAGTCAAAATTCAGTTTGAGGATAGACCCTAACCGTGGCTCCACATGCAAACATAAAATTGACTATAAAATGAAAATTCAATTTCTCAAAACGACACCAATAATACTGAATAGATATATCATCGCATGAAAAATTCATATTTCAACATTGAACAACGTTAAAAAAAATTTCTTGGATAAAATCCGAAAATGTTCACTATTCCAATTCAATATTCACTAAACATATGCATGTGCATTTTACAGGAATTTCCAATGTCTCAAATTTACTGAATTTCAATATTTCTAGTACATCACTCTTCGACCGAGAATCACCAAAGCATGAAGTAATATTCATTTTTTAAAGGAATTACGGTATTATGAACATTTAAATTTTCTGTTTCATTAATGGAGATGACCAATTCATAATTGACATATTAAAATATGATTGAGTAACCAAGATATCATGTTTTCCAAACAGGACAAATGCAAAACTGCATATTGAAGTAATTTTTTATTTATCGATTATTGACAATGATAATAAAGTATAGTTCAATAGAATACATTGGGTGATACACAAAAATTCCAAAAAAAAGATAATTGAATGAATGAGTCAGAGGTTTATGTGAAGAATTCATCAGTTGATAGACTTCATCAGATATGTTGCATATTACGATTCAAGAAGTTTCACATTGTTTTCAAACAATATCTGCATAAGCCTCTATATACCATCTTCTATCTTGATGTTGTTGGTGCAACTTCATTTGTAATTTTTCTCAAAATAGTTTCAGAAAATGGCAGATATCCTGTGAACTACACGAAATTATCAAGATTACCTTGCAGAATAGATACATTTCACTTCAGAATATTTCATCTCATCTCATATAACGCATACATTAGAAATTATACCCATATACAGAAAAATTAGTAGTTACTTGAAGGTGGTATGAATTTCAACTTAAAAAAGCTTGATTCTCACTATACATTCTGTAACCTTCCCATTTTATCTAGGAAAAATATTCTAAGGTGTAAATTAATTGATGTATGATTGATCCCGGTTATGTTCCATCCCCATGCCATTTTTGCCAACCAAATTTTGATGTAGCAATATGGAAGGGATACATGAGTGTTACGGAACATATACTGAGGCTCAACCTTACCTGCCTATTGTGTATATAAAATTTCATACGTTTCTTGATAATGTGATCTTCTTACTCACTATCATTTCTATTATCAATTGACATCAAATGTTACATCGACTTGTGATTTTTGAAGATCAACCTCTTGCGAATAGTAAGAATCTATTGAATATTCCTGTTTCATTCACAATTATGAATAAATATACCAGGGGTACAGTATCATACAGTCTTGTCCTACACCAGCTGTATATTATTGAAACCATCTATAGATTACATAGTATTTCTGCAATTTCCACTTCTCAAAATCTATTGAGTTCCCTTTTTTTTTCATAATGATGATAGTCCATCTTCTACAAAGTATGCTTGATTAAACCTAGGAATGTGATACATAAATTTGCCATGATCAAGTTTCCAATTTATCAGAACATTAGATATGATCCATATCACCACTCACCATAAAACTTAAATGGTTCAACATACATGAATTCTCAGGGGGAGGATAGTGAGATTTTTGAGAGATTCATAAAACATTCTACAGTCCTTTAAAGGCTTTCTTCCTTTGTATATACTTAATACTTGGATGGCATAACACTTCAACAACATGACCTCACATATCTCAAAACTGCAAAAATATCATACTTGATGCATTTGCTTAAGGAAAATAACATAATAATGTATACCTTTGACGTCGAGTTAATCTCCAACATTTCAAATATATATGGCAATGTGATGTTTTTTCGACGAATTCTGGATTAGCATTCTGATTCTTATCGTAGCCTTGAACCCATTCTAAACATTCTTCACTTTATGACTTCAATGATACAGAAACTTTCCAATGTCCAGTTCATTTAAAATATCTGACTCACCTGAAAATAAATATTTCCTCATGATATTCAGGTTGGAAAAACCTGTGATAAGTTAAAGTATCTTCAATTGTAGGTAATACTTACTGTTTCCTCTCGTGAATGTAGCATAAGGTTATAATAACTTGCTAAAATTATACCGATAACTCGACTTTTTCTTGAAAAAGTCATTGTTAGAGTTGGAATTAGGCAGTATTGACCATGATTGATACTTCTAAATGCATTTCCATTCGTTACTAACTTTATTTTCGTCAATTTCAATGTAGCTTCCACATAGGATGCTATTTTGACGGCAAATTAGAATTGATGTTAATGACAATTGACATAAACATAACGCTGGTTCGGCTGGAAAATATTGACGGAAGTACCCGATCTTTGCCGACGGTCAAAGCCTACGATGCTTAAGTTTTCGGCGAAATCGACAGAAATTCGAGGTTCGACGTTGCCATATATTCACTGTCGCAAGAAATTCTACCTCCAAAGCGAGCCCGAAGGCGGCGGAGATAGCCGATCTCGGCCGAGTCCACAGAAGAATATGAAATGGACAATTTTTACCGGATTTTCTTAGAAATGTCACTTTTTTCCATCATTCCTGCAAGAATACGAAAGTGGGAATCAAAAAAAGAGGCCCGCTACGCCACAATTTCGTCTTTCGTCTTTCTGTTCGTACCAAAAAACTCTACCTAGCTTGAACCCAGCGACCAAATGCTTTCCTGTGGTTTTGCACCTTTGGGAAATATCGATATTTTCGTTATTTTTCGGGAATTTTTTAAAAGTATCTCTCGATTTTTCCGCGATGAAAGATCAAAAGTACGGGAAAGTTCGAAATTTCCTCTTTCTAATCACGTTCAGATATCACACCAAGACTCCGCGGAAATATCAGAAAAACTCTCACGAACATAACCCTTTCTTAGCAAAAGTTTTTCTTGATCTCCTGCAGTGGTTTCGGCGGTGTTGCCTGTAACGCGTTTAGTATTATAGACGAAACGAAATATCGATAAAAGAGCATCAGAAATTATCAACACTATCTTTAATCTTGGAAAAAGCATCAGAAAAAGCAACGTACCTTGTACACAACGGTAGGATTCCAGTTGAATAGAAAGTTCCAGACCGATACAAAATATGCTTGAAATTTGGAAAAAACGTGTAAATGATGATGAGTTGAATAGAATCAGTACCAACCTCGAACCGACCTATTACAAAGTATTTAATTGAATACTTTTGTCAACTTTGGAAACCTACAGTGTAACATCACTATGCCCATTAAAGAGAATTTTCTTTGAAAATCACTGGTTTCTCCATTCGTTCACCTGAAATCATTATTATGGCATTAATAATATTCGTTATTTCTTATGAATTTCCTTATCTTCGGAGATGAAAAGCTCCTCAAATCATTCTATTGAGTGTATTATATCTGCTAACGGTAAGAGATTAATGGAATTATTGTAGAAAACACTAATATCTTAATTCTACCACTTGAGGTCGATAACTTATGCTTAGTTATGAAGAGAAAATATTCATTTAAAATCTATAAATTAGCAGGAAATGTTTAGAAAAAGCTCGATCCCTACCTTTTCTAATAATTGTTAATCATTTTATCTCATCTGCAAGCCTCAAAACAACAGTTAAAAAGTTTTTGTTCGGAGATGCTGTTGACAGTTTGAACTTATGCTGGGATCTGAAAAATAACACAAAATTCACATTGATAAAGTTGATGGGGATCAGAACCAACCTGTAATCGACCAGTTGCGATGTAATTCATATTACATTTCCGTCGATTTAGTTCGGTTCCATGTTAAAGTTCCGTTTCAGAGTTTCTCAGTGACATTGATGGAAGTTATTCAGGGAAAAAACACTTATTTCTTCATCTCAAGGCTGGAAAACGATTACTTATGCTTATTTATTGCCATTCAATACAATTATTGTTAATAATTCGGAGATATTAAATAATTTCCTTTACTTGCGTGAAATTTTCAAGTAACACTACGTAGAAATGTCAAAATGAAGAAAAATATTTATTTAAAATCTATAAATTAGCAGAAAATGTTCAGGAAAACCTCGATCCCTACCTGTTCTAATACTTGTTGACCACTTTCAACATTTTATCTCATCCTCAAGCCTCAAAACTTATGACTGAAAAATGTTCATTAACTGTTCCTGTCTATAGTTTCGAGTTATGCTGTAATCTCGAAAATAACTTAAAGTTGTTCTTGACTTGGTTAATAGGGATCAGTACCAACCTGTATTCGACTCATTTCGATATATTTCATGCCATATTTACGTCGATATCTTTCACTTCCATCATGAAGTTGGTTCGGAGAGTTCCTGCCAGTCAATGAGAGTTTTTTCTGGAAAAAAGTAACTATTTCTCCATTATATCGTTTGAAAACGACGAATCCTGCTTAGTTGTTGCCTTTTCATGCAATTTACGTCTGGAATTCGACGAACATGAACAATATTTTTCACTTTTGTGAAATTTTCAGGTGATGAAAGTAAACTAAGCTGGATTCTCGAAAATAAGTCAAAGTTAGTTTCAAAACGGTTTATAGGGATAAGAACAAACCTGTATTCTACCCATTTCGAAATATATTATTCCATATTATCGTCTATTCGCTTCGATTTCACTATAAACTTTTCTTAAGAGAGATGCTTCCAGCCGGTTGACAGATCAATAGAACTTCTTTTTGAAGAATAGCCAATTTCTCGAATCTCCAGCTCGGAAACAATGTTATTTGCTTATTTTTTGCCATTTCCAGCAATTTTCATCGGTAATTCGTCGATTTTTAACAGATTTTCATCATCTTCGAGAATAGAGTACTAGCAGGGGACGTCACAACATGGCCGCTGGGGGGACAAACAAAGTTTGTTATTGTTATTGTAAACTGACATTTGATATGCTGCTGCAGATTATTGTCCATTTTAAGAGTGTGGGTTGATTGCCTGTGAAATTTAAGTTGTTAGCAAACTTTGGAGGCTTGAGATTAACATAATCCAGAATAGATGATTTCACATCTTCAAGTAGTGAATTTTGATTGAACACAATTTGTTGTTGAGAGTTCTAAATTCGAATAATAACATGAGATGAATATGTATTTATTTTCACAATGGTTGTAATACAATAAAAGGAACTGTAGTCAATATTTTCATTCATTAAAGTCTGTTTGATGCTTAACTGATTGTTTGAGACTTTGCCGATATCAATCTTTTGGCATCAACTTGCAGTATGCGGCAATATCCTACTATGATTGGTCTGTATTTTCACAAACTTTTAAGGTCTAGGATCCTCCTAGAGGATACTGGAATTATATTAGGATTTATAGATTCAACGTGAGCTTCCTGTCGGAAGACATATTCTCATCAAGAAAATAATGCCACAAAAATGTTCACAGTTGTGTGTTTTACTTCTATTACCATCTATCTTCTGTTTATGATTTCAAAATGCCATGCTAATGGTAACTATATAAATTTATAATTGATATTGTATCTTGAATATCATTCCAATGCCAAGTTCGTTGTCCTGAAATGATATTTATCCATAAATATGTTAAGTAACCTTGTTAGTCCATTACCTGTTAAAGATAATGCAGAAAATAAAAGAATTTTTCACTGTAGAATCGGGGAAGTCATTCCCATGTAGAGATAAAAGCAAGCGTACTTCCTCTTTCCACCTTGGCAGGTTCTACCTGATTCTATTTAGTTTTCAACAACAAAAATCTTAAAAAATGGGTGTGATTATCACTATTGGACCGATGACTACAGATCACAGCTGAAAAAAATTCCATAGTTGAATTTAATCCGAAAAAGGAGACATAACAATGTATGTAACAAACAGGAGTAGGTATATTTAAAACGGAAAAATCCTTTATTCAAATCACCTTTGCAAAGTATTCTCTTATCTGAAGGTATTCAAAAAGGTTCAATGATCAAAATTAACTGAAAAAAACAGTCTCAAAATGTTGTTCCACTCAGATAATACACCAAACGTTAACATTAGCTCTTATGGGAAATCGCTTTGTTTGTCCCCCCAGCAGCTGATTTTGACGTCTCATCTTGCTGAACCATAGAGTGCTGCTAGTGCTCTATTGAATTACTCAACCGACAGCCGTGACAACAACAAACCCATATATCTTGTCTATGAACAAACCGTACTCGATGGTCCGATATCGGAGAAAAGCAACAATATCGAGAAGAAAACCTCGAAATTTGACATATTTTTTCCCGATATCTCCAAAACTTATGATCGTATCGAACTGAAATTTGGTGCATTGCTGTGAAATTAGAAGGTCAAAGCGTGAGTATAATTTTTCTTGGATATGATAAATGGTTTCCGAAAAAAAAATTTTTTTGGAAAAAAATTTCGAAAAAAATTTTTTTTAAAAATAACCAACAATATAATCCTGTCGAAATTTGGCTCAAAGTTGCGCGTCGTTGTACTTCACCTAACCGCCAAGGTCGAATCCAATCGCTCAGGTAGTTTCTGAAATAAAAAATAAATAACTTCAAAACTTCAAATGCCTATAACTCCGAAACTATTCGATCGATTTGGCCCATTAACGAACTTAACCGCGGCATTCCAATGCGCGACCTACCCTGAAAGTTTCAAGTTGCTAGCTCACTTCGTTCGACAGTTATCGTGTCTACGGCCGGCCGGCCGGACAGAATCGATTTTGACACCGGATTCGTCATCAGTGAGTCCAACCTAGTCGATTGAGACCATTTTCGGCTCAATCATCCAAAATTACAGACATTTGATCAAAACAATAGCACGCTGTTCCCCTAGAACATGCGCGCAAAAAGTCTAACATTCGAAACAACTGAGATACAGGGTGTTCTTCTTCAAATGACAGGTATAGTATCTTTCGAACCAATGCTCTGATTCGACTGAAATTTTCACCAATCATTCCTCTTCACAATTCAGAATAACGTTCCAAAAATAAAAAGTCTAACTTCCGAAACAACTGAGATACAGGGTGTTCTTCGTCAAATGACAGGTATAGTATCTTTCGAACCAATGCTCTGATTCGACTGAAATTTCCACCAATCATTCCTCTTCACAATCCAGAATAACGTTTCAAAAATAAAAAGTCTTACATTCGAAACAACTGAGATACAGGGTGTTCTTCTTCAAATGACAGTTATAGTATCTTTCGAACCAATGCTCTGATTCGACTGAAATTTTCACCAATCATTCCTCTTCACAATCCAGAATAACGATTCAAAAATAAAAAGTCTAACTTTCGAAACAACTGAGATACAGGGTGTTCTTCTTCAAATGACAGGTATTGTATCTTTCGAACCAATGCTCTAATTCGACTGAAATTTTCACCAATCATTCCTCTTCACAATCCAGAATAACGATTCAAAAATAAAAAGTCTAACTTTCGAAACAACTGAGATACAGGGTGTTCTTCGTCAAATGACAGGTATAGTATCTTTCGAACCAATGCTCTGATTCGACTGAAATTTTCACCAATCATTCCTCTTCACAATCCAGAATAACGTTCCAAAAATAAAAAGTCTAACTTTCGAAACAACTGAGATACAGGGTGTTTTTCGTCTAATGACAGGTATAGTATCTTTCAAACCAATGCTCTGATTCGACTGAAATTTTCACCAATCATTCCTCTTCACAATCCAGTATAACGATTCAAAAATGAAAAGTCTAACTTTCGAAACAACCGAGATACAGGGTGTTCTTCGTCAAATGACAGGTATAGTATCTTTCGAACCAATGCTCTGATTCGACTGAAATTATCACCAATCATTCCTCTTCACAATCCAGAACAACGTTCCAAAAATAAAAAGTCCAATTCTCGTAACAACTGAGATACAGGGTGTTCTTCGTCAAATGACAGGTATAGTATCTTTCGAACCAATGCTCTGATTCGACTGAAATTTTCACCAATCATTCCTCTTTACAATCCAGAATAAGGTTCCAAAAATAAAAAGTCTAACATTCGAAACAACTGAGATACAGGGTGTTCTTCTTCAAATGACAGGTATAGTATCTTTCGAACCAATGCTCTGATTCGACTGAAATTTTCACCAATCATTCCCCTTCACAATCCAGAATAATGTTCCAAAAATAAAAAGTCTAACATTCGAAACAACTGAGATACAGGGTGTTCTTCTTCAAATGACAGGTATAGTATCTTTCGAACCAATGCTCTGATGCGACTGAAATTTTCACCAATCATTCCTCTTCACAATCCAGAATAACGTTCCAAAAATAAAAAGTCTAACTTTCGAAACAACTGAGATACAGGGTGTTCTTCGTCAAATGACAGGTATAGTATCTTTCGAACCAATGCTCTGATTCGACTGAAATTTTCACCAATCATTCCTCTTCACAATCCAGAAAAATGTTTCAAAAATAAAAAGTCTAACATTCGAAACAACTGAGATACAGGGTGTTCTTCTTCAAATGACAGGTATAGTATCTTTCGAACCAATGCTCTGATTCGACTGAAATTTTCACCAATCATTCCTCTTCACAATCCAGAATAACGTTCCAAAAATAAAAAGTCTAACATTCGAAACAACTGAGATACAGGGTGTTCTTCGTCAAATGACAGGTATAGTATCTTTCGAACCAATGCTCTGATTCGACTGAAATTTTCACCAATCATTCCTCTTCACAATCCAGAATAACGTTTCAAAAATAAAAAGTCTAACATTCGAAACAACTGAGATACAGGGTGTTCTTCTTCAAATGACAGGTATAGTATCTTTCGAACCAATGCTCTGATTCGACTGAAATTTTCACCAATCATTCCTCTTCACAATTCAGAATAACGTTCCAAAAATAAAAAGTCTAACTTCCGAAACAACTGAGATACAGGGTGTTCTTCGTCAAATGACAGGTATAGTATCTTTCGAACCAATGCTCTGATTGGACTGAAATTTCCACCAATCATTCCTCTTCACAATCCAGAATAACGTTTCAAAAATAAAAAGTCTTACATTCGAAACAACTGAGATACAGGGTGTTCTTCTTCAAATGACAGTTATAGTATCTTTCGAACCAATGCTCTGATTCGACTGAAATTTTCACCAATCATTCCTCTTCACAATCCAGAATAATGATTCAAAAATGAAGAGTCTAACTTTCGAAACAACTGAGATACAGGGTGTTCTTCTTCAAATGACAGGTATTGTATCTTTCGAACCAATACTCTGATTCGACTGAAATTTTCACAAATCATTCCTCTTCACAATCCAGAATAACGATTCAAAAATAAAAAGTCTAACTTTCGAAACAACTGAGATACAGGGTGTTCTTCGTCAAATGACAGGTATAGTATCTTTCGAACCAATGCTCTGATTCGACTGAAATTTTCACCAATCATTCCTCTTCACAATCCAGAATAACGTTTCAAAAATAAAAAGTCTAACATTCGAAACAACTGAGATACAGGGTGTTCTTCTTCAAATGACAGGTATAGTATCTTTCGAACCAATGCTCTGATTCGACTGAAACTTTCACCAATCATTCCTCTTAACAATCCAGAATAACGTTCCAAAAATAAAGAGTCTAACTTTCGAAACAACTGAGATACAGGGTGTTCTTCGTCAAATGACAGGTATAGTATCTTTCGAACCAATGCTCTAATTCGACTGAAATTTTCACCAATCATTCCTCTTCACAATCCAGAATAACGATTCAAAAATAAAAAGTCTAACATTCGAAACAACTGAGATACAGGGTGTTCTTCTTAAAATGACAGGTATAGTATCTTTCGAACCAATGCTCTGATTCGACTGAAATTTTCACCAATCATTCCTCTTCACAATCCAGAATAACGTTCCAAAAATAAAAAGTCTAACTTTCGAAACAACTGAGATACAGGGTGTTCTTCGTCAAATGACAGGTATAGTATCTATCGAACCAATGCTCTGATTCGACTGAAATTTTCACCAATCATTCCTCTTCACAATCCAGAATAACGTTCCAAAAATAAAAAGTCTAACTTTCGAAACAACTGAGATACAGGGTGTTCTTCGTCAAATGACAGGTATAGTATCTTTCAAACCAATGCTCTGATTCGACTGAAATTTTCACCAATCATTCCTCTTCACAATCCAGAATAACGATTCAAAAATAAAAAGTCTAACTTTCGAAACAACTGAGATACAGGGTGTTCTTCGTCAAATGACAGGTATAGTATCAATCGAACCAATGCTCTGATTCGACTGAAATTTTCACCAATCATTCCTCTTCACAATCCAGAATAACGATTCAAAAATAAAAAGTCTAACATTCGAAACAACCGAGATACAGGGTGTTCTTCGTCAAATGACAGGTATAGTATCTTTCGAACCAATGCTCTGATTCGACTGAAATTTTCACCAATCATTCCTCTTCACAATCCAGAATAACGTTTCAAAAATGAAAAGTCTAACTTTCGAAACAACCGAGATACAGGGTGTTCTTCGTCAAATGACAGGTATAGTATCTTTCGAACCAATGCTCTGATTCGACTGAAATTTTCACCAATCATTCCTCTTCACAATCCAGAATAAAGTTCCAAAAATAAAAAGTCCAACTCTCGTAACAACTTAAATACAGGGTGTTCTTCGTCAAATGACAGGTATAGTATCTTTCGAACCAATGCTCTGATTCGACTGAAATTTTCACCAATCATTCCTCTTTATAATCCAGAATAAGGTTCCAAAAATAAAAAGTCTAACATTCGAAACAACTGAGATACAGGGTGTTCTTCTTCAAATGACAGGTATAGTATCTTTCGAACCAATGCTCTGATTCGACTGAAATTTTCACCAATCATTCCTCTTCACAATCCAGAATAACGTTCCAAAAATAAAAAGTCTAACATTCGAAACAACTGAGATACAGGGTGTTCTTCGTCAAATGACAGGTATAGTATCTTTCGAACCAATGCTCTGATTCGACTGAAATTTTCACCAATCATTCCTCTTCACAATCCAGAAAAATGTTTCAAAAATAAAAAGTCTAACATTCGAAACAACTGAGATACAGGGTGTTCTTCTTCAAATGACAGGTATTGTATCTTTCGAACCAATGCTCTGATTTGACTGAAATTTTCACCAATCATTCCTCTTCACAATCCAGAATAACGATTCAAAAATAAAAAGTCTAACTTTCGAAACAACTGAGATACAGGGTGTTCTTCGTCAAATGACAGGTATAGTATCTTTCGAACCAATGCTCTGATTCGACTGAAATTTCCACCAATCATTCCTCTTCACAATCCAGAATAACGTTTCAAAAATAAAAAGTCTTACATTCGAAACAACTGAGATACAGGGTGTTCTTCTTCAAATGACAGTTATAGTATCTTTCGAACCAATGCTCTGATTCTACTGAAATTTTCACCAATCATTCCTCTTCACAATCCAGAATAACGTTTCAAAAATAAAAAGTCTAACATTCGAAACAACTGAGATACAGGGTGTTCATCTTCAAATGACAGGTATAGTATCTTTCAAACCAATTCTCTGATTCGACTGAAATTTTCACCAATCATTCCTCTTCACAATCCAGAATAACGTTCCAAAAATAAAAAGTCTTACTTCCGAAACAACTGAGATACAGGGTGTTCTTCGTCAAATGACAGGTATAGTATCTTTCGAACCAATGCTCTGATTCGACTGAAATTTTCACCAATCATTCCTCTTCACAATCCATAATAACGATTCAAAAATAAAAAGTCTAACTTTCGAAACAACTGAGATACAGGGTGTTCTTCGTCAAATGACAGGTATAGTATCTTTCGAACCAATGCTCTGATTCGACTGAAATTTTCACCAATCATTCCTCTTCACAATCCAGAAAAATGTTTCAAAAATAAAAAGTCTAACATTCGAAACAACTGAGATACAGGGTGTTCTTCTTCAAATGACAGGTATTGTATCTTTCGAACCAATGCTCTGATTCGACTGAAATTTTCACCAATCATTCCTCTTCACAATCCAGAATAACGTTTCAAAAATAAAAAGTCTAACATTCGAAACAACTGAGATACAGGGTGTTCTTCTTCAAAGGACAGGTATAGTATCTTTCGAACCAATGCTCTGATTCGACTGAAATTTTCACCAATCATTCCTCTTCACAATCCAGAATAACGTTCCAAAAATAAAAAGTCTAACATTCGAAACAACTGAGATACAGGGTGTTCTTCGTCAAATGACAGGTATAGTATCTTTCGAACCAATGCTCTGATTCGACTGAAATTTTCACCAATCATTCCTCTTCACAATCCAGAATAACGTTTCAAAAATAAAAAGTCTAACATTCGAAACAACTGAGATACAGGGTGTTCTTCTTCAAATGACAGGTATAGTATCTTTCGAACCAATGCTCTGATTCGACTGAAATTTTCACCAATCATTCCTCTTCACAATTCAGAATAACGTTCCAAAAATAAAAAGTCTAACTTCCGAAACAACTGAGATACAGGGTGTTCTTCGTCAAATGACAGGTATAGTATCTTTCGAACCAATGCTCTGATTGGACTGAAATTTCCACCAATCATTCCTCTTCACAATCCAGAATAACGTTTCAAAAATAAAAAGTCTTACATTCGAAACAACTGAGATACAGGGTGTTCTTCTTCAAATGACAGTTATAGTATCTTTCGAACCAATGCTCTGATTAGACTGAAATTTTCACCAATCATTCCTCTTCACAATCCAGAATAATGATTCAAAAATGAAAAGTCTAACTTTCGAAACAACTGAGATACAGGGTGTTCTTCTTCAAATGACAGGTATTGTATCTTTCGAACCAATGCTCTGATTCGACTGAAATTTTCACCAATCATTCCTCTTCACAATCCAGAATAACGATTCAAAAATAAAAAGTCTAACTTTCGAAACAACTGAGATACAGGGTGTTCTTCGTCAAATGACAGGTATAGTATCTTTCGAACCAATGCTCTGATTCGACTGAAATTTTCACCAATCATTCCTCTTCACAATCCAGAATAACTTTTCAAAAATAAAAAGTCTAACATTCGAAACAACTGAGATACAGGGTGTTCTTCTTCAAATGACAGGTATAGTATCTTTCGAACCAATGCTCTGATTCGACTGAAACTTTCACCAATCATTCCTCTTAACAATCCAGAATAACGTTCCAAAAATAAAGAGTCTAACTTTCGAAACAACTGAGATACAGGGTGTTCTTCGTCAAATGACAGGTATAGTATCTTTCGAACCAATGCTCTAATTCGACTGAAATTTTCACCAATCATTCCTCTTCACAATCCAGAATAACAATTCAAAAATAAAAAGTCTAACATTCGAAACAACTGAGATACAGGGTGTTCTTCTTAAAATGACAGGTATAGTATCTTTCGAACCAATGCTCTGATTCGACTGAAATTTTCACCAATCATTCCTCTTCACAATCCAGAATAACGTTCCAAAAATAAAAAGTCTAACTTTCGAAACAACTGAGATACAGGGTGTTCTTCGTCAAATGACAGGTATAGTATCTTTCGAACCAATGCTCTGATTCGACTGAAATTTTCACCAATCATTCCTCTTCACAATCCAGAATAACGTTCCAAAAATAAAAAGTCTAACTTTCGAAACAACTGAGATACAGGGTGTTCTTCGTCAAATGACAGGTATAGTATCTTTCAAACCAATGCTCTGATTCGACTGAAATTTTCACCAATCATTCCTCTTCACAATCCAGAATAACGATTCAAAAATAAAAAGTCTAACTTTCGAAACAACTGAGATACAGGGTGTTCTTCGTCAAATGACAGGTATAGTATCAATCGAACCAATGCTCTGATTCGACTGAAATTTTCACCAATCATTCCTCTTCACAATCCAGAATAACGATTCAAAAATAAAAAGTCTAACATTCGAAACAACCGAGATACAGGGTGTACTTCGTCAAATGACAGGTATAGTATCTTTCGAACCAATGCTCTGATTCGACTGAAATTTTCACCAATCATTCCTCTTCACAATCCAGAATAACGATTCAAAAATAAAAAGTCTAACATTCGAAACAACCGAGATACAGGGTGTTCTTCGTCAAATGACAGGTATAGTATCTTTCGAACCAATGCTCTGATTCGACTGAAATTTTCACCAATCATTCCTCTTTATAATCCAGAATAAGGTTCCAAAAATAAAAAGTCTAACATTCGAAACAACTGAGATACAGGGTGTTCTTCTTCAAATGACAGGTATAGTATCTTTCGAACCAATGCTCTGATTCGACTGAAATTTTCACCAATCATTCCTCTTCACAATCCAGAATAACGTTCCAAAAATAAAAAGTCTAACATTCGAAACAACTGAGATACAGGGTGTTCTTCGTCAAATGACAGGTATAGTATCTTTCGAACCAATGCTCTGATTCGACTGAAATTTTCACCAATCATTCCTCTTCACAATCCAGAAAAATGTTTCAAAAATAAAAAGTCTAACATTCGAAACAACTGAGATACAGGGTGTTCTTCTTCAAATGACAGGTATTGTATCTTTCGAACCAATGCTCTGATTTGACTGAAATTTTCACCAATCATTCCTCTTCACAATCCAGAATAACGATTCAAAAATAAAAAGTCTAACTTTCGAAACAACTGAGGTACAGGGTGTTCTTCGTCAAATGACAGGTATAGTATCTTTCGAACCAATGCTCTGATTCGACTGAAATTTCCACCAATCATTCCTCTTCACAATCCAGAATAACGTTTCAAAAATAAAAAGTCTTACATTCGAAACAACTGAGATACAGGGTGTTCTTCTTCAAATGACAGTTATAGTATCTTTCGAACCAATGCTCTGATTCTACTGAAATTTTCACCAATCATTCCTCTTCACAATCCAGAATAACGTTTCAAAAATAAAAAGTCTAACATTCGAAACAACTGAGATACAGGGTGTTCATCTTCAAATGACAGGTATAGTATCTTTCAAACCAATTCTCTGATTCGACTGAAATTTTCACCAATCATTCCTCTTCACAATCCAGAATAACGTTCCAAAAATAAAAAGTCTTACTTCCGAAACAACTGAGATACAGGGTGTTCTTCGTCAAATGACAGGTATAGTATCTTTCGAACCAATGCTCTGATTCGACTGAAATTTTCACCAATCATTCCTCTTCACAATCCATAATAACGATTCAAAAATAAAAAGTCTAACTTTCGAAACAACTGAGATACAGGGTGTTCTTCGTCAAATGACAGGTATAGTATCTTTCGAACCAATGCTCTGATTCGACTGAAATTTTCACCAATCATTCCTCTTCACAATCCAGAAAAATGTTTCAAAAATAAAAAGTCTAACATTCGAAACAACTGAGATACAGGGTGTTCTTCTTCAAATGACAGGTATTGTATCTTTCGAACCAATGCTCTGATTCGACTGAAATTTTCACCAATCATTCCTCTTCACAATCCAGAATAACGTTCCAAAAATAAAAAGTCTAACTCTCGAAACAACTGAGATACAGGGTGTTCTTCGTCAAATGACAGGTATAGTATCTTTCGAACCAATGCTCTGATTCGACTGAAATTTTCACCAATCATTCCTCTTTACAATCCAGATTAACGTTCCAAAAATAAAAAGTCTAACATTCGAAACAACTGAGATACAGGGTGTTCTTCTTCAAATGACAGGTATAGTATCTTTCGAACCAATGCTCTGATTCGACTGAAATTTTCACCAATCATTCCTCTTCACAATCCAGAATAACGTTCCAAAAATAAAAAGTCTAACATTCGAAACAACTGAGATACAGGGTGTTCTTCGTCAAATGACAGGTATAGTATCTTTCGAACCAATGCTCTGATTCGACTGAAATTTTCACCAATCATTCCTCTTCACAATCCAGAATAACGTTTCAAAAATAAAAAGTCTAACATTCGAAACAACTGAGATACAGGGTGTTCTTCTTCAAATGACAGGTATAGTATCTTTCGAACCAATGCTCTGATTCGACTGAAATTTTCACCAATCATTCCTCTTCACAATTCAGAATAACGTTCCAAAAATAAAAAGTCTAACTTCCGAAACAACTGAGATACAGGGTGTTCTTCGTCAAATGACAGGTATAGTATCTTTCGAACCAATGCTCTGATTGGACTGAAATTTCCACCAATCATTCCTCTTCACAATCCAGAATAACGTTTCAAAAATAAAAAGTCTTACATTCGAAACAACTGAGATACAGGGTGTTCTTCTTCAAATGACAGTTATAGTATCTTTCGAACCAATGCTCTGATTAGACTGAAATTTTCACCAATCATTCCTCTTCACAATCCAGAATAATGATTCAAAAATGAAAAGTCTAACTTTCGAAACAACTGAGATACAGGGTGTTCTTCTTCAAATGACAGGTATTGTATCTTTCGAACCAATGCTCTGATTCGACTGAAATTTTCACCAATCATTCCTCTTCACAATCCAGAATAACGATTCAAAAATAAAAAGTCTAACTTTCGAAACAACTGAGATACAGGGTGTTCTTCGTCAAATGACAGGTATAGTATCTTTCGAACCAATGCTCTGATTCGACTGAAATTTTCACCAATCATTCCTCTTCACAATCCAGAATAACTTTTCAAAAATAAAAAGTCTAACATTCGAAACAACTGAGATACAGGGTGTTCTTCTTCAAATGACAGGTATAGTATCTTTCGAACCAATGCTCTGATTCGACTGAAACTTTCACCCATCATTCCTCTTAACAATCCAGAATAACGTTCCAAAAATAAAGAGTCTAACTTTCGAAACAACTGAGATACAGGGTGTTCTTCGTCAAATGACAGGTATAGTATCTTTCGAACCAATGCTCTAATTCGACTGAAATTTTCACCAATCATTCCTCTTCACAATCCAGAATAACGATTCAAAAATAAAAAGTCTAACATTCGAAACAACTGAGATACAGGGTGTTCTTCTTAAAATGACAGGTATAGTATCTTTCGAACCAATGCTCTGATTCGACTGAAATTTTCACCAATCATTCCTCTTCACAATCCAGAATAACGTTCCAAAAATAAAAAGTCTAACTTTCGAAACAACTGAGATACAGGGTGTTCTTCGTCAAATGACAGGTATAGTATCTTTCGAACCAATGCTCTGATTCGACTGAAATTTTCACCAATCATTCCTCTTCACAATCCAGAATAACGTTCCAAAAATAAAAAGTCTAACTTTCGAAACAACTGAGATACAGGGTGTTCTTCGTCAAATGACAGGTATAGTATCTTTCAAACCAATGCTCTGATTCGACTGAAATTTTCACCAATCATTCCTCTTCACAATCCAGAATAACGATTCAAAAATAAAAAGTCTAACTTTCGAAACAACTGAGATACAGGGTGTTCTTCGTCAAATGACAGGTATAGAATCAATCGAACCAATGCTCTGATTCGACTGAAATTTTCACCAATCATTCCTCTTCACAATCCAGAATAACGATTCAAAAATAAAAAGTCTAACATTCGAAACAACCGAGATACAGGGTGTTCTTCGTCAAATGACAGGTATAGTATCTTTCGAACCAATGCTCTGATTCGACTGAAATTTTCACCAATCATTCCTCTTCACAATCCAGAATAACGTTCCAAAAATGAAAAGTCTAACTTTCGAAACAACCGAGATACAGGGTGTTCTTCGTCAAATGACAGGTATAGTATCTTTCGAACCAATGCTCTGATTCGACTGAAATTTTCACCAATCATTCCTCTTCACAATCCAGAATAACGTTTCAAAAATAAAAAGTCCAACTCTCGTAACAACTGAAATACAGGGTGTTCTTCGTCAAATGACAGGTATAGTATCTTTCGAACCAATGCTCTGATTCGACTGAAATTTTCACCAATCATTCCTCTTTATAATCCAGAATAAGGTTCCAAAAATAAAAAGTCTAACATTCGAAACAACTGAGATACAGGGTGTTCTTCTTCAAATGACAGGTATAGTATCTTTCGAACCAATGCTCTGATTCGACTGAAATTTTCACCAATCATTCCTCTTCACAATCCAGAAAAATGTTTCAAAAATAAAAAGTCTAACATTCGAAACAACTGAGATACAGGGTGTTCTCCTTCAAATGACAGGTATTGTATCTTTCGAACCAATGCTCTGATTTGACTGAAATTTTCACCAATCATTCCTCTTCACAATCCAGAATAACGATTCAAAAATAAAAAGTCTAACTTTCGAAACAACTGAGATACAGGGTGTTCTTCGTCAAATGACAGGTATAGTATCTTTCGAACCAATGCTCTGATTCGACTGAAATTTCCACCAATCATTCCTCTTCACAATCCAGAATAACGTTTCAAAAATAAAAAGTCTTACATTCGAAACAACTGAGATACAGGGTGTTCTTCTTCAAATGACAGTTATAGTATCTTTCGAACCAATGCTCTGATTCTACTGAAATTTTCACCAATCATTCCTCTTCACAATCCAGAATAACGTTTCAAAAATAAAAAGTCTAACATTCGAAACAACTGAGATACAGGGTGTTCATCTTCAAATGACAGGTATAGTATCTTTCAAACCAATTCTCTGATTCGACTGAAATTTTCACCAATCATTCCTCTTCACAATCCAGAATAACGTTCCAAAAATAAAAAGTCTAACTTCCGAAACAACTGAGATACAGGGTGTTCTTCGTCAAATGACAGGTATAGTATCTTTCGAACCAATGCTCTGATTCGACTGAAATTTTCACCAATCATTCCTCTTCACAATCCATAATAACGATTCAAAAATAAAAAGTCTAACTTTCGAAACAACTGAGATACAGGGTGTTCTTCGTCAAATGACAGGTATAGTATCTTTCGAACCAATGCTCTGATTCGACTGAAATCTTCACCAATCATTCCTCTTCACAATCCAGAAAAACGGTTCAAAAATAAAAAGTCTAACATTCGAAACAACTGAGATACAGGGTGTTCTTCGTCAAATGACAGGTATAGTATCTTTCGAACCAATGCTCTGATTCGACTGAAATTTTCACCAATCATTCCTCTTCACAATCCAGAATAACGATTCAAATATAAAAAGTCTAACATTCGAAACAACTGAGATACAGTGTGTTCTTCTTCAAATGACAGGTATAGTATCTTTCGAACCAATGCTCTGATTCGACTGAAATTTTCACCAATCATTCCTCTTCACAATCCAGAATAACGTTTCAAAAATAAAAAGTCTAACTTTCGAAACAACTGAGATACAGGGTGTTCTTCGTCAAATGACAGGTATAGTATCTTTCGAACCAATGCTCTGATTCGACTGAAATTTTCATCAATCATTCCTCTTCACAATCCAGAATAACGATTCAAAAATAAAAAGTCTAACATTCGAAACAACTGAGATACAGGATGTTCTTCGTCAAATGACAGGTATAGTATCTTTCGAACCAATGCTCTGATTCGACTGAAATTTTCACCAATCATTCCTCTTCACAATCCAGAATAACGATTCAAAAATAAAAAGTCCAACATCCGAAACAACTGAGATACAGGGTGTTCTTCTTCAAATGACAGGTATAGTATCTTTCGAACCAATGCTCTGATTCGACTGAAATTTTCACCAATCATTCCTCTTTACAATCCAGAATAACGTTTCAAAAATAAAAAGTCTTACATTCGAAACAACTGAGATACAGGGTGTTCTTCGTCAAATGACAGGTATAGTATCTTACGAACCAATGCTCTGATTCGACTGAAATTTTCACCAATCATTCCTCTTGACAATCCAGAATAACGTTCCAAAAATAAAGAGTCTAACTTTCGAAACAACTGAGATACAGGGTGTTCTTCGTCAAATGACAGGTATAATATCTTTCGAACCAATGCTCTGATTCGACTGAAATTTTCACCAATCATTCCTCTTCACAATCCAGAATAACGATTCAAAAATAAAAAGTCTAACATTCGCAACAACTGAGATACAGGGTGTTCTTCTTCAAATGACAGGTATAGTATCTTTCGAACCAATGCTCTGATTCGACTGAAATTTTCACCAATCATTCCTCTTCACAATCCAGAATAACGTTCCAAAAATAAAAAGTCTAACTTTCGAAACAACTGAGATACAGGGTGTTCTTCGTCAAATGAAAGGTATAGTATCTTTCGAACCAATGCTCTGATTCGACTGAAATTTTCACCAATCATTCCTCTTCACAATCCAGAATAACGTTCCAAAAATAAAAAGTATAACTTTCGAAACAACTGAGATACAGGGTGTTCTTCTTCAAATGACAGGTATAGTATCTTTCGAACCAATGCTCTGCTTCGACTGAAATTTTCACCAATCATTCCTCTTCACAATCCAGAATAACGATTCAAAAATAAAAAGTCTAACATTCGAAACAACTGAGATACATGGTGTTCTTCTTCAAATGACAGGTATAGTATCTTTCGAACCAATGCTCTGATTCGACTGAAATTTTCACCAATCATTCCTCTTCACAATCCAGAATAACGTTCCAAAAATGAAAAGTCTAACTTTCGAAACAACCGAGATACAGGGTGTTCCTCGTCAAATGACAGGTATAGTATCTTTCGAACCAATGCTCTGATTCGACTGAAATTTTCACCAATCATTCCTCTTCACAATCCAGAATAATGTTCCAAAAATAAAAAGTCTAACTCTCGAAACAACTGAGATACAGGGTGTTCTTCGTCAAATGACAGGTATAGTATCTTTCGAACCAATGCTCTGATTCGACTGAAATTTTCACCAACCATTCCTCTTCACAATCCAGAATAACGTTCCAAAAATAAAAATTCCAACTTTCGAAACAACTGAGATACAGGGTGTTTTTCGTCAAATGACAGGTATAGTATCTTTCGAACCAATGCTCTGATTCGACTGAAATTTTCACCAATCATTCCTCTTCACAATCCAGAATAACGATTCAAAAATAAAAAGTCTAACATTCGAAACAACTGAGATACAGGGTGTTCTTCGTCAAATGACAGGTATAGTATCAATCGAACCAATGCTCTGATTCGACTGAAATTTTCACCAATCATTCCTCTTCACAATCCAGAATAACGATCCAAAACTAAAAAGTCTAACATTCGAAACAACTGAGATACAGGGTGTTCTTCTTCAAATGACAGGTATTGTATCTTTCGAACCAATGCTCTGATTCGACTGAAATTTTCACCAATCATTCCTCTTCACAATCCAGAATAACGATTCAAAAATAAAAAGTCTAACTTTCGAAACAACTGAGATACAGGGTGTTCTTCGTCAAATGACAGGTATAGTATCTTTCGAACCAATGCTCTGATTCGACTGAAATTTTCACCAATCATTCCTCTTCACAATCCAGAATAACGTTTCAAAAATAAAAAGTCTAACATTCGAAACAACTGAGATACAGGGTGTTCTTCTTCAAATGACAGGTATAGTATCTTTCGAACCAATGCTCTGATTCGACTGAAACTTTCACCAATCATTCCTCTTAACAATCCAGAATAACGTTCCAAAAATAAAGAGTCTAACTTTCGAAACAACTGAGATACAGGGTGTTCTTCGTCAAATGACAGGTATAGTATCTTTCGAACCAATGCTCTAATTCGACTGAAATTTTCACCAATCATTCCTCTTCACAATCCAGAATAACGATTCAAAAATAAAAAGTCTAACATTCGAAACAACTGAGATACAGGGTGTTCTTCTTAAAATGACAGGTATAGTATCTTTCGAACCAATGCTCTGATTCGACTGAAATTTTCACCAATCATTCCTCTTCACAATCCAGAATAACGTTCCAAAAATAAAAAGTCTAACTTTCGAAACAACTGAGATACAGGGTGTTCTTCGTCAAATGACAGGTATAGTATCTTTCGAACCAATGCTCTGATTCGACTGAAATTTTCACCAATCATTCCTCTTCACAATCCAGAATAACGTTCCAAAAATAAAAAGTCTAACTTTCGAAACAACTGAGATACAGGGTGTTCTTCGTCAAATGACAGGTATAGTATCTTTCAAACCAATGCTCTGATTCGACTGAAATTTTCACCAATCATTCCTCTTCACAATCCAGAATAACGATTCAAAAATAAAAAGTCTAACTTTCGAAACAACTGAGATACAGGGTGTTCTTCGTCAAATGACAGGTATAGTATCAATCGAACCAATGCTCTGATTCGACTGAAATTTTCACCAATCATTCCTCTTCACAATCCAGAATAACGATTCAAAAATAAAAAGTCTAACATTCGAAACAACCGAGATACAGGGTGTTCTTCGTCAAATGACAGGTATAGTATCTTTCGAACCAATGCTCTGATTCGACTGAAATTTTCACCAATCATTCCTCTTCACAATCCAGAATAACGTTCCAAAAATGAAAAGTCTAACTTTCGAAACAACCGAGATACAGGGTGTTCTTCGTCAAATGACAGGTATAGTATCTTTCGAACCAATGCTCTGATTCGACTGAAATTTTCACCAATCATACCTCTTCACAATCCAGAATAACGTTTCAAAAATAAAAAGTCCAACTCTCGTAACAACTGAAATACAGGGTGTTCTTCGTCAAATGACAGGTATAGTATCTTTCGAACCAATGCTCTGATTCGACTGAAATTTTCACCAATCATTCCTCTTTATAATCCAGAATAAGGTTCCAAAAATAAAAAGTCTAACATTCGAAACAACTGAGATACAGGGTGTTCTTCTTCAAATGACAGGTATAGTATCTTTCGAACCAATGCTCTGATTCGACTGAAATTTTCACCAATCATTCCTCTTCACAATCCAGAAAAATGTTTCAAAAATAAAAAGTCTAACATTCGAAACAACTGAGATACAGGGTGTTCTCCTTCAAATGACAGGTATTGTATCTTTCGAACCAATGCTCTGATTTGACTGAAATTTTCACCAATCATTCCTCTTCACAATCCAGAATAACGATTCAAAAATAAAAAGTCTAACTTTCGAAACAACTGAGATACAGGGTGTTCTTCGTCAAATGACAGGTATAGTATCTTTCGAACCAATGCTCTGATTCTACTGAAATTTTCACCAATCATTCCTCTTCACAATCCAGAATAACGTTTCAAAAATAAAAAGTCTAACATTCGAAACAACTGAGATACAGGGTGTTCATCTTCAAATGACAGGTATAGTATCTTTCAAACCAATTCTCTGATTCGACTGAAATTTTCACCAATCATTCCTCTTCACAATCCAGAATAACGTTCCAAAAATAAAAAGTCTAACTTCCGAAACAACTGAGATACAGGGTGTTCTTCGTCAAATGACAGGTATAGTATCTTTCGAACCAATGCTCTGATTCGACTGAAATTTTCACCAATCATTCCTCTTCACAATCCATAATAACGATTCAAAAATAAAAAGTCTAACTTTCGAAACAACTGAGATACAGGGTGTTCTTCGTCAAATGACAGGTATAGTATCTTTCGAACCAATGCTCTGATTCGACTGAAATCTTCACCAATCATTTCTCTTCACAATCCAGAAAAACGGTTCAAAAATAAAAAGTCTAACATTCGAAACAACTGAGATACAGGGTGTTCTTCGTCAAATGACAGGTATAGTATCTTTCGAACCAATGCTCTGATTCGACTGAAATTTTCACCAATCATTCCTCTTCACAATCCAGAATAACGATTCAAATATAAAAAGTCTAACATTCGAAACAACTGAGATACAGTGTGTTCTTCTTCAAATGACAGGTATAGTATCTTTCGAACCAATGCTCTGATTCGACTGAAATTTCCACCAATCATTCCTCTTCACAATCCAGAATAACGTTTCAAAAATAAAAAGTCTTACATTCGAAACAACTGAGATACAGGGTGTTCTTCTTCAAATGACAGTTATAGTATCTTTCGAACCAATGCTCTGATTCTACTGAAATTTTCACCAATCATTCCTCTTCACAATCCAGAATAACGTTTCAAAAATAAAAAGTCTAACATTCGAAACAACTGAGATACAGGGTGTTCATCTTCAAATGACAGGTATAGTATCTTTCAAACCAATTCTCTGATTCGACTGAAATTTTCACCAATCATTCCTCTTCACAATCCAGAATAACGTTCCAAAAATAAAAAGTCTAACTTCCGAAACAACTGAGATACAGGGTGTTCTTCGTCAAATGACAGGTATAGTATCTTTCGAACCAATGCTCTGATTCGACTGAAATTTTCACCAATCATTCCTCTTCACAATCCATAATAACGATTCAAAAATAAAAAGTCTAACTTTCGAAACAACTGAGATACAGGGTGTTCTTCGTCAAATGACAGGTATAGTATCTTTCGAACCAATGCTCTGATTCGACTGAAATCTTCACCAATCATTTCTCTTCACAATCCAGAAAAACGGTTCAAAAATAAAAAGTCTAACATTCGAAACAACTGAGATACAGGGTGTTCTTCGTCAAATGACAGGTATAGTATCTTTCGAACCAATGCTCTGATTCGACTGAAATTTTCACCAATCATTCCTCTTCACAATCCAGAATAACGATTCAAATATAAAAAGTCTAACATTCGAAACAACTGAGATACAGTGTGTTCTTCTTCAAATGACAGGTATAGTATCTTTCGAACCAATGCTCTGATTCGACTGAAATTTTCACCAATCATTCCTCTTCACAATCCAGAATAACATTTCAAAAATAAAGAGTCTAACTTTCGAAACAACTGAGATACAGGGTGTTCTTCGTCAAATGACAGGTATAGTATCTTTCGAACCAATGCTCTGATTCGACTGAAATTTTCATCAATCATTCCTCTTCACAATCCAGAATAACGATTCAAAAATAAAAAGTCTAACATTCGAAACAACTGAGATACAGGATGTTCTTCGTCAAATGACAGGGATAGTATCTTTCGGACCAATGCTCTGATTCGACTGAAATTTTCACCAATCATTCCTCTTCACAATCCAGAATAACGATTCAAAAATAAAAAGTCCAACATCCGAAACAACTGAGATACAGGGTGTTCTTCTTCAAATGACAGGTATAGTATCTTTCGAACCAATGCTCTGATTCGACTGAAATTTTCACCAATCATTCCTCTTTACAATCCAGAATAAGGTTTCAAAAATAAAAAGTCTAACATTCGAAACAACTGAGATACAGGGTGTTCTTCGTCAAATGACAGGTATAGTATCTTGCGAACCAATGCTCTGATTCGACTGAAATTTTCACCAATCATTCCTCTTGACAATCCAGAATAACGTTCCAAAAATAAAGAGTCTAACTTTCGAAACAACTGAGATACAGGGTGTTCTTCGTCAAATGACAGGTATAATATCTTTCGAACCAATGCTCTGATTCGACTGAAATTTTCACCAATCATTCCTCTTCACAATCCAGAATAACGATTCAAAAATAAAAAGTCTAACATTCGCAACAACTGAGATACAGGGTGTTCTTCTTCAAATGACAGGTATAGTATCTTTCGAACCAATGCTCTGATTCGACTGAAATTTTCACCAATCATTCCTCTTCACAATCCAGAATAACGTTCCAAAAATAAAAAGTCTAACTTTCGAAACAACTGAGATACAGGGTGTTCTTCGTCAAATGAAAGGTATAGTATCTTTCGAACCAATGCTCTGATTCGACTGAAATTTTCACCAATCATTCCTCTTCACAATCCAGAATAACGTTCCAAAAATAAAAAGTATAACTTTCGAAACAACTGAGATACAGGGTGTTCTTCTTCAAATGACAGGTATAGTATCTTTCGAACCAATGCTCTGCTTCGACTGAAATTTTCACCAATCATTCCTCTTGACAATCCAGAATAACGATTCAAAAATAAAAAGTCTAACATTCGAAACAACTGAGATACATGGTGTTCTTCTTCAAATGACAGGTATAGTATCTTTCGAACCAATGCTCTGATTCGACTGAAATTTTCACCAATCATTCCTCTTCACAATCCAGAATAACGTTCCAAAAATGAAAAGTCTAACTTTCGAAACAACCGAGATACAGGGTGTTCCTCGTCAAATGACAGGTATAGTATCTTTCGAACCAATGCTCTGATTCGACTGAAATTTTCACCAATCATTCCTCTTCACAATCCAGAATAATGTTCCAAAAATAAAAAGTCTAACTCTCGAAACAACTGAGATACAGGGTGTTCTTCGTCAAATGACAGGTATAGTATCTTTCGAACCAATGCTCTGATTCGACTGAAATTTTCACCAACCATTCCTCTTCACAATCCAGAATAACGTTCCAAAAATAAAAATTCCAACTTTCGAAACAACTGAGATACAGGGTGTTTTTCGTCAAATGACAGGTATAGTATCTTTCGAACCAATGCTCTGATTCGACTGAAATTTTCACCAATCATTCCTCTTCACAATCCAGAATAACGATTCAAAAATAAAAAGTCTAACATTCGAAACAACTGAGATACAGGGTGTTCTTCGTCAAATGACAGGTATAGTATCTTTCGAACCAATGCTCTGATTCGACTGAAATTTTCACCAATCATTCCTCTTCACAATCCAGAATAACGTTCCAAAAATAAAAAGTCTAACTTTCGAAACAACTGAGATACAGGGTGTTCTTCGTCAAATGACAGGTATAGTACCTTTCGAACCAATGCTCTGATTCGACTGAAATTTTCACCAATCATTCCTCTTCACAATCCAGAATAACGATTCAAAAATAAAAAGTCTAACATTCGCAATAACTGAGATACAGGGTGTTCTTCTTCAAATGACAGGTATAGTATCTTTCGAACCAATGCTCTGATTCGACTGAAATTTTCACCAATCATTCCTCTTCACAATCCAGAATAACGTTCCAAAAATAAAAAGTCTAACTTTCGAAACAACTGAGATACAGGGTGTTCTTCGTCAAATGACAGGTATAGTATCTTTCGAACCAATGCTCTGATTCGACTGAAATTTTCACCAATCATTCCTCTTCACAATCCAGAATAACGTTCCAAAAATAAAAAGTCTAACTTTCGAAACAACTGAGATACAGGGTGTTCTTCGTCAAATGACAGGTATAGTATCAATCGAACCAATGCTCTGATTCGACTGAAATTTTCACCAATCATTCCTCTTCACAATCCAGAATAACGATCCAAAACTAAAAAGTCTAACATTCGAAACAACTGAGATACAGGGTGTTCTTCTTCAAATGACAGGTATAGTATCTTTCGAACCAATGCTCTGATTCGACTGAAATTTTCACCAATCATTCCTCTTCACAATCCAGAATAACGATTCAAAAATAAAAAGTCTAAGATTCGAAACAACTGAGATACAGGGTGTTCTTCGTCAAATGACAGGTATAGTATCTTTCGAACCAATGCTCTGATTCGACTGGAATTTTCACCAATCATTCCTCTTCATAATCCAGAATAACGTTCCAAAAATAAAAAGTCTAACTTTCGAAACAACTGAGATACAGGGTGTTCTTCGTCAAATGACAGGTATAGTACCTTTCGAACCAATGCTCTGATTCGACTGAAATTTTCACCAATCATTCCTCTTCACAATCCAGAATAACGATTCAAAAATAAAAAGTCTAACATTCGCAACAACTGAGATACAGGGTGTTCTTCTTCAAATGACAGGTATAGTATCTTTCGAACCAATGCTCTGATTCGACTGAAATTTTCACCAATCATTCCTCTTCACAATCCAGAATAACGTTCCAAAAATAAAAAGTCTAACTTTCGAAACAACTGAGATACAGGGTGTTCTTCGTCAAATGACAGGTATAGTACCTTTCGAACCAATGCTCTGATTCGACTGAAATTTTCACCAATCATTCCTCTTCACAATCCAGAATAACGATTCAAAAATAAAAAGTCTAACATTCGCAACAACTGAGATACAGGGTGTTCTTCTTCAAATGACAGGTATAGTATCTTTCGAACCAATGCTCTGATTCGACTGAAATTTTCACCAATCATTCCTCTTCACAATCCAGAATAACGTTCCAAAAATAAAAAGTCTAACTTTCGAAACAACTGAGATACATGGTGTTCTTCGTCAAATGACAGGTATAGTATCTTTCGAACCAATGCTCTGATTCGACTGAAATTTTCACCAATCATTCCTCTTCACAATCCAGAATAACGTTCCAAAAATAAAAAGTCTAACTTTCGAAACAACTGAGATACAGGGTGTTCTTCGTCAAATGACAGGTATAGTATCTTTCGAACCAATGCTCTGATTCGACTGAAATTTTCACCAATCATTCCTCTTCACAATCCAGAATAACGATTCAAAAATAAAAAGTCTAACTTTCGAAACAACTGAGATACAGGGTGTTCTTCGTCAAATGACAGGTATAGTATCTTTCGAACCAATGCTCTGATTCGACTGAAATTTTCACCAATCATTCCTCTTCACAATCCAGAATAACGATTCAAAAATAAAAAGTCTAACTTTCGAAACAACTGAGATACAGGGTGTTCTTCGTCAAATGACAGGTATAGTATCAATCGAACCAATGCTCTGATTCGACTGAAATTTTCACCAATCATTCCTCTTCACAATCCAGAATAACATTCCAAAAATAAAAACTCTACCTTTCGAAACAACTGAGATACAGGGTGTTCTTCGTCAAATGACAGGTATAGTATCTTTCGAACCAATGCTCTGATTCGACTGAAATTTTCACCAATCATTCCTCTTCACAATCCAGAATAACGATCCAAAACTAAAAAGTCTAACATTCGAAACAACTGAGATACAGGGTGTTCTTCTTCAAATGACAGGTATAGTATCTTTCGAACCAATGCTCTGATTCGACTGAAATTTTCACCAATCATTCCTCTTCACAATCCAGAATAACGATTCAAAAATAAGAAGTCTAAGATTCGAAACAACTGAGATACAGGGTGTTCTTCGTCAAATGACAGGTATAGTATCTTTCGAACCAATGCTCTGATTCGACTGGAATTTTCACCAATCATTCCTCTTCATAATCCAGAAGTACGTTCCAAAAATAAAAAGTCTAACTTTCGGAACAACTGAGATACAGGGTGTTCTTCGTCAAATGACAGGTATAGTATCTTTCGAACCAATGCTCTGATTCGACTGAAATTTTCACCAATCATTCCTCCTCACAATCCAGAATAACGTTCCAAAAATAAAAAATCTAACTTTCGAAACAACTGAGATACAGGGTGTTCTTCGTCAAATGACAGGTATAGTATCTTTCGAACCAATCCTCTGATTCGACTGAAATTTTCACCAATCATTCCCCTTCACAATCCAAAATAACGATTCAAAAATAAAAAGTCTAACATTTGAAACAACTGAGATACAGCGTGTTCTTCTTCAAATGACAGGTGTAGTATCTTTCGAACAAATGCTCTGATTCGACTGAAATTTTCACCAATCATTCCTCTTCACAATCCAGAATAAGGTTCCAAAAATAAAAAGTCTAACTTTCGAAACAACTGAGATACAGGGTGTTCTTCGTCAAATGACAGGTATAGTATCTTTCGAACCAATGCTCTGATTCGACTGAAATTTTCACCAATCATTCCTCTTCACAATCCAGAATAACGATTCAAAAATAAAAAGTCTAACTTTCGAAACAACTGAGATACAGGGTGTTCTTCGTCAAATGACAGGTATAGTATCTTTCGAACCAATGCTCTGATTCGACTGAAATTTTCACCAATCATTCCTCTTCACAATCCAGAATAACGATTCAAAAATAAAAAGTCTAACATTCGAAACAACTGAGATACAGGGTGTTCTTCTTCAAATGACAGGTATAGTATCTTTCGAACCAATGCTCAGATTCGACTGAAATTTTCACCAATCATTCCTCTTCACAATCCAGAATAACGTTTCAAAAATGAAAAGTCTAACTTTCGAAACAACCGAGATACAGGGTGTTCTTCGTCAAATGACAGGTATAGTATCTTTCGAACCAATGCTCTGATTCGACTGAAATTTTCACCAATCATTCCTCTTCACAATCCAGAATAACGTTCCAGAAAAAAAAGTCTAACATTCGAAACAACTGAGATACAGGGTGTTCTTCTTCAAATGACAGGTATAGTATCTTTCGAACCAATGCTCTGATTCGACTGAAATTTTCACCAATCATTCCTCTTCACAATCCAGAATAACGATTCAAAAATGAAAAGTCTAACATTCGAAACAACTGAGATACAGGGTGTTCTTCGTCAAATGACAGGTATAGTATCTTTCGAACCAATGCTCTGATTCGACTGAAATTTTCACCAATCATTCCTCTTCACAATCCAGAATAACGATTCGAAAATAAAAAGTCTAACATTCGAAACAACTGAGATACAGGGTGTTCTTCTTCAAATGACAGGTATAGTATCTTTCGAACCAATGCTCTGATTCGACTGAAATTTTCACCAATCATTCCTCTTCACAATCCAGAATAACGTTCCAAAAATGAAAAGTCTAACTTTCGAAACAACCGAGATACAGGGTGTTCTTCGTCAAATGACAGGTATAGTATCTTTCGAACCAATGCTCTGATTCGACTGAAATTTTCACCAATCATTCCTCTTCACAATCCAGAATGACGTTCCAAAAATAAAAAGTCTAACTCTCGAAACAACTGAGATACAGGGTGTTCTTCGTCAAATGACAGGTATAGTATCTTTCGAACCAATGCTCTGATTCGACTGAAATTTTCACCAATCATTCCTCTTTACAATACAGAATAACGTTCCAAAAATAAAAAGTCTAACATTCGAAACAACTGAGATTCAGGGTGTTCTTCTTCAAATGACAGGTATAGTATCTTTCGAACCAATGCGCTGATTCGACTGAAATTTTCACCAATCATTCCTCTTCACAATCCAGAATAAAGTTCCAAAAATAAAAAGTCTAACATTCGAAACAACTGAGATACAGGGTGTTCTTCGTCAACTGACAGGTATAGTATCTTTCGAACCAATGCTCTGATTCGACTGAAATTTTCACCAATCATTCCTCTTCACAATCCAGAATAATGTTTCAAAAATAAAAAGTCTAACATTCGAAACAACTGAGATACAGGGTGTTCTTCTTCAAATGACAGGTATTGTATCTTTCGAACCAATGCTCTGATTCGACTGAAATTTTCACCAATCATTCCTCTTCACAATCCAGAAAAACGATTCAAAAATAAAAAGTCTAACTTCCGAAACAACTGAGATACAGGGTGTTCTTCGTCAAATGACAGGTATAGTATCTTCCGAACCAATGCTCTGATTCGACTGAAATTTTCACCAATCATTCCTCTTCACAATCCAGAATAACGTTTAAAAAATAAAAAGTCTAATATTCGAAACAACTGAGATACAGGGTGTTCTTCTTCAAATGACAGTTATAGTATCTTTCGAACCAATGCTCTGATTCGACTGAAATTTTCACCAATCATTCCTCTTCACAATCCAGAATAACGATTCAAAAATAAAAAGTCTAAGATTCGAAACAACTGAGATACAGGGTGTTCTTCGTCAAATGACAGGTATAGTATCTTTCGAACCAATGCTCTGATTCGACTGGAATTTTCACCAATCATTCCTCTTCATAATCCAGAATAACGTTCCGAAAATAAAAAGTCTAACTTTCGAAACAACTGAGATACAGGGTGTTCTTCGTCAAATGACAGGTATAGTACCTTTCGAACCAATGCTCTGATTCGACTGAAATTTTCACCAATCATTCCTCTTCACAATCCAGAATAACGATTCAAAAATAAAAAGTCTAACATTCGCAACAACTGAGATACAGGGTGTTCTTCTTCAAATGACAGGTATAGTATCTTTCGAACCAATGCTCTGATTCGACTGAAATTTTCACCAATCATTCCTCTTCACAATCCAGAATAACGTTCCAAAAATAAAAAGTCTAACTTTCGAAACAACTGAGATACAGGGTGTTCTTCGTCAAATGACAGGTATAGTACCTTTCGAACCAATGCTCTGATTCGACTGAAATTTTCACCAATCATTCCTCTTCACAATCCAGAATAACGATTCAAAAATAAAAAGTCTAACATTCGCAACAACTGAGATACAGGGTGTTCTTCTTCAAATGACAGGTATAGTATCTTTCGAACCAATGCTCTGATTCGACTGAAATTTTCACCAATCATTCCTCTTCACAATCCAGAATAACGTTCCAAAAATAAAAAGTCTAACTCTCGAAACAACTGAGATACAGGGTGTTCTTCGTCAAATGACAGGTATATTATCTTTCGAACCAATGCTCTGATTCGACTGAAATTTTCACCAATCATTCCTCTTCACAATCCAGAATAACGTTCCAAAAATAAAAAGTCTAACTTTCGAAACAACTGAGATACAGGGTGTTCTTCGTCAAATGACAGGTATAGTATCTTTCGAACCAATGCTCTGATTCGACTGAAATTTTCACCAATCATTCCTCTTCACAATCCAGAATAACGATTCAAAAATAAAAAGTCTAACTTTCGAAACAACTGAGATACAGGGTGTTCTGCGTCAAATGACAGGTATAGTATCAATCGAACCAATGCTCTGATTCGACTGAAATTTTCACCAATCATTCCTCTTCACAATCCAGATTAACGATTCAAAAATAAAAAGTCTTACATTCGAAACAACTGAGATACAGGGTGTTCTTCGTCAAATGACAGGTATAGTATCTTTCGAACCAATGCTCTGATTCGACTGAAATTTTCACCAATCATTCCTCTTCACAATCCAGAATAACATTCCAAAAATAAAAACTCTAACTTTCGAAACAACTGAGATACAGGGTGTTCTTCGTCAAATGACAGGTATAGTATCTTTCGAACCAATGCTCTGATTCGACTGAAATTTTCACCAATCATTCCTCTTCACAATCCAGAATAACGATCCAAAACTAAAAAGTCTAACATTCGAAACAACTGAGATACAGGGTGTTCTTCTTCAAATGACAGGTATAGTATCTTTCGAACCAATGCTCTGATTCGACTGAAATTTTCACCAATCATTCCTCTTCACAATCCAGAATAACGATTCAAAAATAAAAAGTCTAAGATTCGAAACAACTGAGATACAGGGTGTTCTTCGTCAAATGACAGGTATAGTATCTTTCGAACCAATGCTCTGATTCGACTGGAATTTTCACCAATCATTCCTCTTCATAATCCAGAATAACGTTCCAAAAATAAAAAGTCTAACTTTCGGAACAACTGAGATACAGGGTGTTCTTCGTCAAATGACAGGTATAGTATCTTTCGAACCAATGCTCTGATTCGACTGAAATTTTCACCAATCATTCCTCCTCACAATCCAGAATAACGTTCCAAAAATAAAAAATCTAACTTTCGAAACAACTGAGATACAGGGTGTTCTTCGTCAAATGACAGGTATAGTATCTTTCGAACCAATCCTCTGATTCGACTGAAATTTTCACCAATCATTCCTCTTCACAATCCAAAATAACGATTCAAAAATAAAAAGTCTAACATTTGAAACAACTGAGATACAGCGTGTTCTTCTTCAAATGACAGGTGTAGTATCTTTCGAACAAATGCTCTGATTCGACTGAAATTTTCACCAATCATTCCTCTTCACAATCCAGAATAAGGTTCCAAAAATAAAAAGTCTAACTTTCGAAACAACTGAGATACAGTGTGTTCTTCGTCAAATGACAGGTATAGTATCTTTCGAACCAATGCTCTGATTCGACTGAAATTTTCACCAATCATTCCTCTTCACAATCCAGAATAACGATTCAAAAATAAAAAGTCTAACTTTCGAAACAACTGAGATACAGGGTGTTCTTCGTCAAATGACAGGTATAGTATCTTTCGAACCAATGCTCTGATTCGACTGAAATTTTCACCAATCATTCCTCTTCACAATCCAGAATAACGATTCAAAAATAAAAAGTCTAACATTCGAAACAACTGAGATACAGGGTGTTCTTCTTCAAATGACAGGTATAGTATCTTTCGAACCAATGCTCAGATTCGACTGAAATTTTCACCAATCATTCCTCTTCACAATCCAGAATAACGTTTCAAAAATGAAAAGTCTAACTTTCGAAACAACCGAGATACAGGGTGTTCTTCGTCAAATGACAGGTATAGTATCTTTCGAACCAATGCTCTGATTCGACTGAAATTTTCACCAATCATTCCTCTTCACAATCCAGAATAACGTTCCAGAAAAAAAAGTCTAACATTCGAAACAACTGAGATACAGGGTGTTCTTCTTCAAATGACAGGTATAGTATCTTTCGAACCAATGCTCTGATTCGACTGAAATTTTCACCAATCATTCCTCTTCACAATCCAGAATAACGATTCAAAAATGAAAAGTCTAACATTCGAAACAACTGAGATACAGGGTGTTCTTCGTCAAATGACAGGTATAGTATCTTTCGAACCAATGCTCTGATTCGACTGAAATTTTCACCAATCATTCCTCTTCACAATCCAGAATAACGATTCGAAAATAAAAAGTCTAACATTCGAAACAACTGAGATACAGGGTGTTCTTCTTCAAATGACAGGTATAGTATCTTTCGAACCAATGCTCTGATTCGACTGAAATTTTCACCAATCATTCCTCTTCACAATCCAGAATAACGTTCCAAAAATGAAAAGTCTAACTTTCGAAACAACCGAGATACAGGGTGTTCTTCGTCAAATGACAGGTATAGTATCTTTCGAACCAATGCTCTGATTCGACTGAAATTTTCACCAATCATTCCTCTTCACAATCCAGAATGACGTTCCAAAAATAAAAAGGCTAACTCTCGAAACAACTGAGATACAGGGTGTTCTTCGTCAAATGACAGGTATAGTATCTTTCGAACCAATGCTCTGATTCGACTGAAATTTTCACCAATCATTCCTCTTTACAATACAGAATAACATTCCAAAAATAAAAAGTCTAACATTCGAAACAACTGAGATACAGGGTGTTCTTCGTCAACTGACAGGTATAGTATCTTTCGAACCAATGCTCTGATTCGACTGAAATTTTCACCAATCATTCCTCTTCACAATCCAGAATAATGTTTCAAAAATAAAAAGTCTAACATTCGAAACAACTGAGATACAGGGTGTTCTTCTTCAAATGACAGGTATTGTATCTTTCGAACCAATGCTCTGATTCGACTGAAATTTTCACCAATCATTCCTCTTCACAATCCAGAAAAACGATTCAAAAATAAAAAGTCTAACTTCCGAAACAACTGAGATACAGGGTGTTCTTCGTCAAATGACAGGTATAGTATCTTCCGAACCAATGCTCTGATTCGACTGAAATTTTCACCAATCATTCCTCTTCACAATCCAGAATAACGTTTAAAAAATAAAAAGTCTAATATTCGAAACAACTGAGATACAGGGTGTTCTTCTTCAAATGACAGTTATAGTATCTTTCGAACCAATGCTCTGATTCGACTGAAATTTTCACCAATCATTCCTCTTCACAATCCAGAATAACGTTTCAAAAATAAAAAGTCTAACATTCGAAACAACTGAGATACAGGGTGTTCATCTTCAAATGACAGGTATAGTATCTTTCAAACCAATGCTCTGATTCGACTGAAATTTTCACCAATCATTCCTCTTCACAATCCAGAATAACGTTCCAAAACTAAAAAGTCTAACTTCCGAAACAACTGAGATACAGGGTGTTCTTCGTCAAATGACAGGTATAGTATCTTTCGAACCAATGCTCTGATTCGACTGAAATTTTCACCAACCATTCCTCTTCACAATCCAGAATAACGTTCCAAAAATAAAAAGTCTAACTTTCGAAATAACTGAGATACAGGGTGTTCTTCGTCAAATGACAGGTATAGTATCTTTCGAACCAATGCTCTGATTCGACTGAAATTTTCACCAATCATTCCTCTTCACAATCCAGAATAACGATTCAAAAATATAAAGTCTAACATTCGCAACAACTGAGATACAGGGTGTTCTTCTTCAAATGACAGGTATAGTATCTTTCGAACCAATGCTCTGATTCGACTGAAATTTTCACCAATCATTCCTCTTCACAATCCAGAATAACGTTCCAAAAATGAAAAGTCTAACTTTCGAAACAACCGAGATACAGGGTGTTCCTCGTCAAATGACAGGTATAGTATCTTTCGAACCAATGCTCTGATTCGACTGAAATTTTCACCAATCATTCCTCTTCACAATCCAGAATAATGTTCCAAAAATAAAAAGTCTAACTCTCGAAACAACTGAGATACAGGGTGTTCTTCGTCAAATGACAGGTATAGTATCTTTCGAACCAATGCTCTGATTCGACTGAAATTTTCACCAACCATTCCTCTTCACAATCCAGAATAACGTTCCAAAAATAAAAATTCCAACTTTCGAAACAACTGAGATACAGGGTGTTTTTCGTCAAATGACAGGTATAGTATCTTTCGAACCAATGCTCTGATTCGACTGAAATTTTCACCAATCATTCCTCTTCACAATCCAGAATAACGATTCAAAAATAAAAAGTCTAACATTCGAAACAACTGAGATACAGGGTGTTCTTCGTCAAATGACAGGTATAGTATCTTTCGAACCAATGCTCTGATTCGACTGAAATTTTCACCAATCATTCCTCTTCACAATCCAGAATAACGTTCCAAAAATAAAAAGTCTAACTTTCGAAACAACTGAGATACAGGGTGTTCTTCGTCAAATGACAGGTATAGTATCTTTCGAACCAATGCTCTGATTCGACTGAAATTTTCACCAATCATTCCTCTTCACAATCCAGAATAACGATTCAAAAATAAAAAGTCTAACATTCGCAACAACTGAGATACAGGGTGTTCTTCTTCAAATGACAGGTATAGTATCTTTCGAACCAATGCTCTGATTCGACTGAAATTTTCACCAATCATTCCTCTTCACAATCCAGAATAACGTTCCAAAAATAAAAAGTCTAACTTTCGAAACAACTGAGATACAGGGTGTTCTTCGTCAAATGACAGGTATAGTATCTTTCGAACCAATGCTCTGATTCGACTGAAATTTTCACCAATCATTCCTCTTCACAATCCAGAATAACGTTCCAAAAATAAAAAGTCTAACTTTCGAAACAACTGAGACACAGGGTGTTCTTCGTCACATGACAGGTATAGTATCTTTCGAACCAATGCTCTGATTCGACTGAAATTTTCACCAATCATTCCTCTTCACAATCCAGAATAACGATTCAAAAATAAAAAGTCTAACTTTCGAAACAACTGAGATACAGGGTGTTCTTCGTCAAATGACAGGTATAGTATCAATCGAACCAATGCTCTGATTCGTCTGAAATTTTCACCAATCATTCCTCTTCACAATCCAGATTAACGATTCAAAAATAAAAAGTCTTACATTCGAAACAACTGAGATACAGGGTGTTCTTCGTCAAATGACAGGTATAGTATCTTTCGAACCAATGCTCTGATTCGACTGAAATTTTCACCAATCATTCCTCTTCACAATCCAGAATAAGGTTCCAAAAATAAAAAGTCTAACTTTCGAAACAACTGAGATACAGGGTGTTCTTCGTCAAATGACAGGTATAGTATCTTTCGAACCAATGCTCTGATTCGACTGAAATTTTCACCAATCATTCCTCTTCACAATCCAGAATAACGATCCAAAACTAAAAAGTCTAACATTCGAAACAACTGAGATACAGGGTGTTCTTCGTCAAATGACAGGTATAGTATCTTTCGAACCAATGCTCTGATTCGACTGAAATTTTCACCAATCATTCCTCTTCACAATCCAGAATAATGTTTCAAAAATAAAAAGTCTAACATTCGAAACAACTGAGATACAGGGTGTTCTTCTTCAAATGACAGGTATTGTATCTTTCGAACCAATGCTCTGATTCGACTGAAATTTTCACCAGTCATTCCTCTTCACAATCCAGAAAAACGATTCAAAAATAAAAAGTCTAACTTCCGAAACAACTGAGATACAGGGTGTTCTTCGTCAAATGACAGGTATAATATCTTCCGAACCAATGCTCTGATTCGACTGGAATTTTCACCAATCATTCCTCTTCACAATCCAGAATAACGTTTAAAAAATAAAAAGTCTAATATTCGAAACAACTGAGATACAGGGTGTTCTTCTTCAAATGACAGTTATAGTATCTTTCGAACCAATGCTCTGATTCGACTGAAATTTTCACCAATCATTCCTCTTCACAATCCAGAATAACGTTTCAAAAATAAAAAGTCTTACTTTCGGAACAACTGAGATACAGGGTGTTCTTCGTCAAATGACAGGTATAGTATCTTTCGAACCAATGCTCTGATTCGACTGAAATTTTCACCAATCATTCCTCCTCACAATCCAGAATAACGTTCCAAAAATAAAAAATCTAACTTTCGAAACAACTGAGATACAGGGTGTTCTTCGTCAAATGACAGGTATAGTATCTTTCGAACCAATCCTCTGATTCGACTGAAATTTTCACCAATCATTCCTCTTCACAATCCAAAATAACGATTCAAAAATAAAAAGTCTAACATTTGAAACAACTGAGATACAGCGTGTTCTTCTTCAAATGACAGGTGTAGTATCTTTCGAACAAATGCTCTGATTCGACTGAAATTTTCACCAATCATTCCTCTTCACAATCCAGAATAAGGTTCCAAAAATAAAAAGTCTAACTTTCGAAACAACTGAGATACAGTGTGTTCTTCGTCAAATGACAGGTATAGTATCTTTCGAACCAATGCTCTGATTCGACTGAAATTTTCACCAATCATTCCTCTTCACAATCCAGAATAACGATTCAAAAATAAAAAGTCTAACTTTCGAAACAACTGAGATACAGGGTGTTCTTCGTCAAATGACAGGTATAGTATCTTTCGAACCAATGCTCTGATTCGACTGAAATTTTCACCAATCATTCCTCTTCACAATCCAGAATAACGATTCAAAAATAAAAAGTCTAACATTCGAAACAACTGAGATACAGGGTGTTCTTCTTCAAATGACAGGTATAGTATCTTTCGAACCAATGCTCAGATTCGACTGAAATTTTCACCAATCATTCCTCTTCACAATCCAGAATAACGTTTCAAAAATGAAAAGTCTAACTTTCGAAACAACCGAGATACAGGGTGTTCTTCGTCAAATGACAGGTATAGTATCTTTCGAACCAATGCTCTGATTCGACTGAAATTTTCACCAATCATTCCTCTTCACAATCCAGAATAACGTTCCAGAAAAAAAAGTCTAACATTCGAAACAACTGAGATACAGGGTGTTCTTCTTCAAATGACAGGTATAGTATCTTTCGAACCAATGCTCTGATTCGACTGAAATTTTCACCAATCATTCCTCTTCACAATCCAGAATAACGATTCAAAAATGAAAAGTCTAACATTCGAAACAACTGAGATACAGGGTGTTCTTCGTCAAATGACAGGTATAGTATCTTTCGAACCAATGCTCTGATTCGACTGAAATTTTCACCAATCATTCCTCTTCACAATCCAGAATAACGATTCGAAAATAAAAAGTCTAACATTCGAAACAACTGAGATACAGGGTGTTCTTCTTCAAATGACAGGTATAGTATCTTTCGAACCAATGCTCTGATTCGACTGAAATTTTCACCAATCATTCCTCTTCACAATCCAGAATAACGTTCCAAAAATGAAAAGTCTAACTTTCGAAACAACCGAGATACAGGGTGTTCTTCGTCAAATGACAGGTATAGTATCTTTCGAACCAATGCTCTGATTCGACTGAAATTTTCACCAATCATTCCTCTTCACAATCCAGAATGACGTTCCAAAAATAAAAAGTCTAACTCTCGAAACAACTGAGATACAGGGTGTTCTTCGTCAAATGACAGGTATAGTATCTTTCGAACCAATGCTCTGATTCGACTGAAATTTTCACCAATCATTCCTCTTTACAATACAGAATAACGTTCCAAAAATAAAAAGTCTAACATTCGAAACAACTGAGATACAGGGTGTTCCTCGTCAACTGACAGGTATAGTATCTTTCGAACCAATGCTCTGATTCGACTGAAATTTTCACCAATCATTCCTCTTCACAATCCAGAATAATGTTTCAAAAATAAAAAGTCTAACATTCGAAACAACTGAGATACAGGGTGTTCTTCTTCAAATGACAGGTATTGTATCTTTCGAACCAATGCTCTGATTCGACTGAAATTTTCACCAATCATTCCTCTTCACAATCCAGAAAAACGATTCAAAAATAAAAAGTCTAACTTCCGAAACAACTGAGATACAGGGTGTTCTTCGTCAAATGACAGGTATAGTATCTTCCGAACCAATGCTCTGATTCGACTGAAATTTTCACCAATCATTCCTCTTCACAATCCAGAATAACGTTTAAAAAATAAAAAGTCTAATATTCGAAACAACTGAGATACAGGGTGTTCTTCTTCAAATGACAGTTATAGTATCTTTCGAACCAATGCTCTGATTCGACTGAAATTTTCACCAATCATTCCTCTTCACAATCCAGAATAACGTTTCAAAAATAAAAAGTCTAACATTCGAAACAACTGAGATACAGGGTGTTCATCTTCAAATGACAGGTATAGTATCTTTCAAACCAATGCTCTGATTCGACTGAAATTTTCACCAATCATTCCTCTTCACAATCCAGAATAACGTTCCAAAACTAAAAAGTCTAACTTCCGAAACAACTGAGATACAGGGTGTTCTTCGTCAAATGACAGGTATAGTATCTTTCGAACCAATGCTCTGATTCGACTGAAATTTTCACCAACCATTCCTCTTCACAATCCAGAATAACGTTCCAAAAATAAAAAGTCTAACTTTCGAAATAACTGAGATACAGGGTGTTCTTCGTCAAATGACAGGTATAGTATCTTTCGAACCAATGCTCTGATTCGACTGAAATTTTCACCAATCATTCCTCTTCACAATCCAGAATAACGATTCAAAAATATAAAGTCTAACATTCGCAACAACTGAGATACAGGGTGTTCTTCTTCAAATGACAGGTATAGTATCTTTCGAACCAATGCTCTGATTCGACTGAAATTTTCACCAATCATTCCTCTTCACAATCCAGAATAACGTTCCAAAAATGAAAAGTCTAACTTTCGAAACAACCGAGATACAGGGTGTTCCTCGTCAAATGACAGGTATAGTATCTTTCGAACCAATGCTCTGATTCGACTGAAATTTTCACCAATCATTCCTCTTCACAATCCAGAATAATGTTCCAAAAATAAAAAGTCTAACTCTCGAAACAACTGAGATACAGGGTGTTCTTCGTCAAATGACAGGTATAGTATCTTTCGAACCAATGCTCTGATTCGACTGAAATTTTCACCAACCATTCCTCTTCACAATCCAGAATAACGTTCCAAAAATAAAAATTCCAACTTTCGAAACAACTGAGATACAGGGTGTTTTTCGTCAAATGACAGGTATAGTATCTTTCGAACCAATGCTCTGATTCGACTGAAATTTTCACCAATCATTCCTCTTCACAATCCAGAATAACGATTCAAAAATAAAAAGTCTAACATTCGAAACAACTGAGATACAGGGTGTTCTTCGTCAAATGACAGGTATAGTATCTTTCGAACCAATGCTCTGATTCGACTGAAATTTTCACCAATCATTCCTCTTCACAATCCAGAATAACGTTCCAAAAATAAAAAGTCTAACTTTCGAAACAACTGAGATACAGGGTGTTCTTCGTCAAATGACAGGTATAGTATCTTTCGAACCAATGCTCTGATTCGACTGAAATTTTCACCAATCATTCCTCTTCACAATCCAGAATAACGATTCAAAAATAAAAAGTCTAACATTCGCAACAACTGAGATACAGGGTGTTCTTCTTCAAATGACAGGTATAGTATCTTTCGAACCAATGCTCTGATTCGACTGAAATTTTCACCAATCATTCCTCTTCACAATCCAGAATAACGTTCCAAAAATAAAAAGTCTAACTTTCGAAACAACTGAGATACAGGGTGTTCTTCGTCAAATGACAGGTATAGTATCTTTCGAACCAATGCTCTGATTCGACTGAAATTTTCACCAATCATTCCTCTTCACAATCCAGAATAACGTTCCAAAAATAAAAAGTCTAACTTTCGAAACAACTGAGACACAGGGTGTTCTTCGTCAAATGACAGGTATAGTATCTTTCGAACCAATGCTCTGATTCGACTGAAATTTTCACCAATCATTCCTCTTCACAATCCAGAATAACGATTCAAAAATAAAAAGTCTAACTTTCGAAACAACTGAGATACAGGGTGTTCTTCGTCAAATGACAGGTATAGTATCAATCGAACCAATGCTCTGATTCGTCTGAAATTTTCACCAATCATTCCTCTTCACAATCCAGATTAACGATTCAAAAATAAAAAGTCTTACATTCGAAACAACTGAGATACAGGGTGTTCTTCGTCAAATGACAGGTATAGTATCTTTCGAACCAATGCTCTGATTCGACTGAAATTTTCACCAATCATTCCTCTTCACAATCCAGAATAAGGTTCCAAAAATAAAAAGTCTAACTTTCGAAACAACTGAGATACAGGGTGTTCTTCGTCAAATGACAGGTATAGTATCTTTCGAACCAATGCTCTGATTCGACTGAAATTTTCACCAATCATTCCTCTTCACAATCCAGAATAACGATCCAAAACTAAAAAGTCTAACATTCGAAACAACTGAGATACAGGGTGTTCTTCGTCAAATGACAGGTATAGTATCTTTCGAACCAATGCTCTGATTCGACTGAAATTTTCACCAATCATTCCTCTTCACAATCCAGAATAACGATTCAAAAATAAAAAGTCTAACATTCGAAACAACTGAGATACAGGGTGTTCTTCTTCAAATGACAGGTATAGTATCTTTCGAACCAATGCTCAGATTCGACTGAAATTTTCACCAATCATTCCTCTTCACAATCCAGAATAACGTTCCAAAAATAAAAAGTCTAACATTCGAAACAACTGAGATACAGGGTGTTCTTCTTCAAATGACAGGTATAGTATCTTTCGAACCAATGCTCTGATTCGACTGAAATTTTCACCAATCATTCCCCTTCACAATCCAGAATAACGTTCCAAAAAAAAAAGTCTAACATTCGAAACAACTGAGATACAGGGTGTTCTTCTTCAAATGACAGGTATAGTATCTTTCGAACCAATGCTCTGATTCGACTGAAATTTTCACCAATCATTCCTCTTCACAATCCAGAATAATGATTCAAAAATGAAAAGTCTAACTTTCGAAACAACTGAGATACAGGGTGTTCTTCGTCAAATGACAGGTATAGTATCTTTCGAACCAATGCTCTGATTCGACTGAAATTTTCACCAATCATTCCTCTTCACAATCCAGAATAACGATTCAAAAATAAAAAGTCTAACATTCGAAACAACTGAGATACAGGGTGTTCTTCGTCAAATGACAGGTATAGTATCTTTCGAACCAATGCTCTGATTCGACTGAAATTTTCACCAATCATTCCTCTTCACAATCCAGAATAACGTTCCAAAAATAAAAAGTCTAACTTTCGAAACAACTGAGATACAGGGTGTTCTTCGTCAAATGACAGGTATAGTATCTTTCGAACCAATGCTCTGATTCGACTGAAATTTTCACCAATCATTCCTCTTCACAATCCAGAATAACGATTCAAAAATAAAAAGTCTAACATTCGCAACAACTGAGATACAGGGTGTTCTTCTTCAAATGACAGGTATAGTATCTTTCGAACCAATGCTCTGATTCGACTGAAATTTTCACCAATCATTCCTCTTCACAATCCAGAATAACGTTCCAAAAATAAAAAGTCTAACTTTCGAAACAACTGAGATACAGGGTGTTCTTCGTCAAATGACAGGTATAGTATCTTTCGAACCAATGCTCTGATTCGACTGAAATTTTCACCAATCATTCCTCTTCACAATCCAGAATAACGTTCCAAAAATAAAAAGTCTAACTTTCGAAACAACTGAGACACAGGGTGTTCTTCGTCAAATGACAGGTATAGTATCTTTCGAACCAATGCTCTGATTCGACTGAAATTTTCACCAATCATTCCTCTTCACAATCCAGAATAACGATTCAAAAATAAAAAGTCTAACTTTCGAAACAACTGAGATACAGGGTGTTCTTCGTCAAATGACAGGTATAGTATCAATCGAACCAATGCTCTGATTCGTCTGAAATTTTCACCAATCATTCCTCTTCACAATCCAGATTAACGATTCAAAAATAAAAAGTCTTACATTCGAAACAACTGAGATACAGGGTGTTCTTCGTCAAATGACAGGTATAGTATCTTTCGAACCAATGCTCTGATTCGACTGAAATTTTCACCAATCATTCCTCTTCACAATCCAGAATAAGGTTCCAAAAATAAAAAGTCTAACTTTCGAAACAACTGAGATACAGGGTGTTCTTCGTCAAATGACAGGTATAGTATCTTTCGAACCAATGCTCTGATTCGACTGAAATTTTCACCAATCATTCCTCTTCACAATCCAGAATAACGATCCAAAACTAAAAAGTCTAACATTCGAAACAACTGAGATACAGGGTGTTCTTCGTCAAATGACAGGTATAGTATCTTTCGAACCAATGCTCTGATTCGACTGAAATTTTCACCAATCATTCCTCTTCACAATCCAGAATAACGATTCAAAAATAAAAAGTCTAACATTCGAAACAACTGAGATACAGGGTGTTCTTCTTCAAATGACAGGTATAGTATCTTTCGAACCAATGCTCAGATTCGACTGAAATTTTCACCAATCATTCCTCTTCACAATCCAGAATAACGTTCCAAAAATAAAAAGTCTAACATTCGAAACAACTGAGATACAGGGTGTTCTTCTTCAAATGACAGGTATAGTATCTTTCGAACCAATGCTCTGATTCGACTGAAATTTTCACCAATCATTCCCCTTCACAATCCAGAATAACGTTCCAAAAAAAAAAGTCTAACATTCGAAACAACTGAGATACAGGGTGTTCTTCTTCAAATGACAGGTATAGTATCTTTCGAACCAATGCTCTGATTCGACTGAAATTTTCACCAATCATTCCTCTTCACAATCCAGAATAATGATTCAAAAATGAAAAGTCTAACTTTCGAAACAACTGAGATACAGGGTGTTCTTCGTCAAATGACAGGTATAGTATCTTTCGAACCAATGCTCTGATTCGACTGAAATTTTCACCAATCATTCCTCTTTACAATACAGAATAACGTTCCAAAAATAAAAAGTCTAACATTCGAAACAACTGAGATACAGGGTGTTCTTCTTCAAATGACAGGTATAGTATCTTTCGAACCAATGCTCTGATTCGACTGAAATTTTCACCAATCATTCCTCTTCACAATCCAGAATAAAGTTCCAAAAATAAAAAGTCTAACATTCGAAACAACTGAGATACAGGGTGTTCTTCGTCAACTGACAGGTATAGTATCTTTCGAACCAATGCTCTGATTCGACTGAAATTTTCACCAATCATTCCTCTTCACAATCCAGAATAATGTTTCAAAAATAAAAAGTCTAACATTCGAAACAACTGAGATACAGGGTGTTCTTCTTCAAATGACAGGTATTGTATCTTTCGAACCAATGCTCTGATTCGACTGAAATTTTCACCAATCATTCCTCTTCACAATCCAGAAAAACGATTCAAAAATAAAAAGTCTAACTTCCGAAACAACTGAGATACAGGGTGTTCTTCGTCAAATGACAGGTATAATATCTTCCGAACCAATGCTCTGATTCGACTGAAATTTTCACCAATCATTCCCCTTCACAATCCAGAATAACGTTCCAAAAAAAAAAGTCTAACATTCGAAACAACTGAGATACAGGGTGTTCTTCTTCAAATGACAGTTATAGTATCTTTCGAACCAATGCTCTGATTCGACTGAAATTTTCACCAATCATTCCTCTTCACAATCCAGAATAACGTTTCAAAAATAAAAAGTCTAACATTCGAAACAACTGAGATACAGGGTGTTCATCTTCAAATGACAGGTATAGTATCTTTCAAACCAATGCTCTGATTCGACTGAAATTTTCACCAATCATTCCTCTTCACAATCCAGAATAACGTTCCAAAACTAAAAAGTCTAACTTCCGAAACAACTGAGATACAGGGTGTTCTTCGTCAAATGACAGGTATAGTATCTTTCGAACCAATGCTCTGATTCGACTGAAATTTTCACCAACCATTCCTCTTCACAATCCAGAATAACGTTCCAAAAATAAAAAGTCTAACTTTCGAAACAACTGAGATACAGGGTGTTCTTCGTCAAATGACAGGTATAGTATCTTTCGAACCAATGCTCTGATTCGACTGAAATTTTCACCAATCATTCCTCTTCACAATCCAGAATAACGATTCAAAAATATAAAGTCTAACATTCGCAACAACTGAGATACAGGGTGTTCTTCTTCAAATGACAGGTATAGTATCTTTCGAACCAATGCTCTGATTCGACTGAAATTTTCACCAATCATTCCTCTTCACAATCCAGAATAACGTTCCAAAAATGAAAAGTCTAACTTTCGAAACAACCAAGATACAGGGTGTTCCTCGTCAAATGACAGGTATAGTATCTTTCGAACCAATGCTCTGATTCGACTGAAATTTTCACCAATCATTCCTCTTCACAATCCAGAATAATGTTCCAAAAATAAAAAGTCTAACTCTCGAAACAACTGAGATACAGGGTGTTCTTCGTCAAATGACAGGTATAGTATCTTTCGAACCAATGCTCTGATTCGACTGAAATTTTCACCAATCATTCCTCTTCACAATCCAGAATAACGATTCAAAAATAAAAAGTCTAACATTCGAAACAACTGAGATACAGGGTGTTCTTCGTCAAATGACAGGTATAGTATCTTTCGAACCAATGCTCTGATTCGACTGAAATTTTCACCAATCATTCCTCTTCACAATCCAGAATAACATTCCAAAAATAAAAAGTCTAACTTTCGAAACAACTGAGATACAGGGTGTTCTTCGTCAAATGACAGGTATAGTATCTTTCGAACCAATGCTCTGATTCGACTGAAATTTTCACCAATCATTCCTCTTCACAATCCAGAATAACGATTCAAAAATAAAAAGTCTAACATTCGCAACAACTGAGATACAGGGTGTTTTTCTTCAAATGACAGGTATAGTATCTTTCGAACCAATGCTCTGATTCGACTGAAATTTTCACCAATCATTCCTCTTCACAATCCAGAATAACGTTCCAAAAATAAAAAGTCTAACTTTCGAAACAACTGAGATACAGGGTGTTCTTCGTCAAATGACAGGTATAGTATCTTTCGAACCAATGCTCTGATTCGACTGAAATTTTCACCAATCATTCCTCTTCACAATCCAGAATAACGTTCCAAAAATAAAAAGTCTAACTTTCGAAACAACTGAGACACAGGGTGTTCTTCGTCAAATGACAGGTATAGTATCTTTCGAACCAATGCTCTGATTCGACTGAAATTTTCACCAATCATTCCTCTTCACAATCCAGAATAACGATTCAAAAATAAAAAGTCTAACTTTCGAAACAACTGAGATACAGGGTGTTCTTCGTCAAATGACAGGTATAGTTTCAATCGAACCAATGCTCTGATTCGTCTGAAATTTTCACCAATCATTCCTCTTCACAATCCAGATTAACGATTCAAAAATAAAAAGTCTTACATTCGAAACAACTGAGATACAGGGTGTTCTTCGTCAAATGACAGGTATAGTATCTTTCGAACCAATGCTCTGATTCGACTGAAATTTTCACCAATCATTCCTCTTCACAATCCAGAATAAGGTTCCAAAAATAAAAAGTCTAACTTTCGAAACAACTGAGATACAGGGTGTTCTTCGTCAAATGACAGGTATAGTATCTTTCGAACCAATGCTCTGATTCGACTGAAATTTTCACCAATCATTCCTCTTCACAATCCAGAATAACGATCCAAAACTAAAAAGTCTAACATTCGAAACAACTGAGATACAGGGTTTTCTTCGTCAAATGACAGGTATAGTATCTTTCGAACCAATGCTCTGATTCGACTGAAATTTTCACCAATCATTCCTCTTCACAATCCAGAATAACGATTCAAAAATAAAAAGTCTAACATTCGAAACAACTGAGATACAGGGTGTTCTTCTTCAAATGACAGGTATAGTATCTTTCGAACCAATGCTCAGATTCGACTGAAATTTTCACCAATCATTCCTCTTCACAATCCAGAATAACGTTCCAAAAATAAAAAGTCTAACATTCGAAACAACTGAGATACAGGGTGTTCTTCTTCAAATGACAGGTATAGTATCTTTCGAACCAATGCTCTGATTCGACTGAAATTTTCACCAATCATTCCCCTTCACAATCCAGAATAACGTTCCAAAAAAAAAAGTCTAACATTCGAAACAACTGAGATACAGGGTGTTCTTCTTCAAATGACAGGTATAGTATCTTTCGAACCAATGCTCTGATTCGACTGAAATTTTCACCAATCATTCCTCTTCACAATCCAGAATAATGATTCAAAAATGAAAAGTCTTACTTTCGAAACAACTGAGATACAGGGTGTTCTTCTTCAAATGACAGGTATTAAATCTTTCGAACAAATGCTCTGATTCGACTGAAATTTTCACCAATCATTCCTCTTCACAATCCAGAATAAGGTTCCAAAAATAAAAAGTCTAACTTTCGAAACAACTGAGATACAGGGTGTTCTTCGTCAAATGACAGGTATAGTATCTTTCGAACCAATGCTCTGATTCGACTAAAATTTTCACCAATCATTCCTCTTCACAATCCAGAATAACGATTCAAAAATAAAAAGTCTAACTTTCGAAACAACTGAGATACAGGGTGTTCTTCGTCAAATGACAGGTATAGTATCTTTCGAACCAATGCTCTGATTCGACTGAAATTTTCACCAATCATTCCTCTTCACAATCCAGAATAACGATTCAAAAATAAAAAGTCTAACATTCGAAACAACTGAGATACAGGGTGTTCTTCTTCAAATGACAGGTATAGTATCTTTCGAACCAATGCTCAGATTCGACTGAAATTTTCACCAATCATTCCTCTTCACAATCCAGAATAACGTTCCAAAAATGAAAAGTCTAACTTTCGAAACAACCGAGATACAGGGTGTTCTTCGTCAAATGACAGGTATAGTATCTTTCGAACCAATGCTCTGATTCGACTGAAATTTTCACCAATCATTCCTCTTCACAATCCAGAATAACGATTCAAAAATAAAAAGTCTAACATTCGAAACAACTGAGATACAGGGTGTTCTTCTTCAAATGACAGGTATAGTATCTTTCGAACCAATGCTCAGATTCGACTGAAATTTTCACCAATCATTCCTCTTCACAATCCAGAATAACGTTCCAAAAATAAAAAGTCTAACATTCGAAACAACTGAGATACAGGGTGTTCTTCTTCAAATGACAGGTATAGTATCTTTCGAACCAATGCTCTGATTCGACTGAAATTTTCACCAATCATTCCCCTTCACAATCCAGAATAACGTTCCAAAAAAAAAAGTCTAATATTCGAAACAACTGAGATACAGGGTGTTCTTCTTCAAATGACAGGTATAGTATCTTTCGAACCAATGCTCTGATTCGACTGAAATTTTCACCAATCATTCCTCTTCACAATCCAGAATAATGATTCAAAAATGAAAAGTCTAACTTTCGAAACAACCGAGATACAGGGTGTTCTTCGTCAAATGACAGGTATAGTATCTTTCGAACCAATTCTCTGCTTCGACTGAAATTTTCACCATTCATTCGTCTTCACAATCCAGAATAACGATTCAAAAATAAAAAGTCTAACTTTCGAAACAACTGAGATACAGGGTGTTCTTCGTCAAATGACAGGTATAGTATCTTTCGAACCAATGCTCTGATTCGACTGAAATTTTCACCAATCATTCCTCTTCACAATCCAGAATAACGATTCAAAAATAAAAAGTCTAACATTCGAAACAACTGAGATACAGGGTGTTCTTCTTCAAATGACAGGTATAGTATCTTTCGAACCAATGCTCAGATTCGACTGAAATTTTCACCAATCATTCCTCTTCACAATCCAGAATAACGTTCCAAAAATGAAAAGTCTAACTTTCGAAACAACCGAGATACAGCTGTTCTTCGTCAAATGACAGGTATAGTATCTTTCGAACCAATGCTCTGATTCGACTGAAATTTTCACCAATCATTCCTCTTCACAATCCAGAATAACGTTCCAGAAAAAAAGTCTAACATTCGAAACAACTGAGATACAGGGTGTTCTTCTTCAAATGACAGGTATAGTATCTTTCGAACCAATGCTCTGATTCGACTGAAATTTTCACCAATCATTCCTCTTCACAATCCAGAATAACGATTCAAAAATGAAAAGTCTAACATTCGAAACAACTGAGATACAGGGTGTTCTTCGTCAAATGACAGGTATAGTATCTTTCGAACCAATGCTCTGATTCGACTGAAATTTTCACCAATCATTCCTCTTCACAATCCAGAATAACGATTCAAAAATAAAAAGTCTAACATTCGAAACAACTGAGATACAGGGTGTTCTTCTTCAAATGACAGGTATAGTATCTTTCGAACCAATGCTCTGATTCGACTGAAATTTTCACCAATCATTCCTCTTCACAATCCAGAATAACGTTCCAAAAATGAAAAGTCTAACTTTCGAAACAACCGAGATACAGGGTGTTCTTCGTCAAATGACAGGTATAGTATCTTTCGAACCAATTCTCTGCTTCGACTGAAATTTTCACCATTCATTCGTCTTCACAATCCAGAATAACGATTCAAAAATAAAGAGTCTAACATTCGAAACAACTGAGATACATGGTGTTCTTCTTCAAATGACAGGTATAGTATCTTTCGAACCAATGCTCTGATTCGACTGAAATTTTCACCAATCATTCCTCTTCACAATCCAGAATAAAGTTTCAAAAATAAAAAGTCTAACATTCGAAACAACTGAGATACAGGGTGTTCTTCGTCAAATGACAGGTATAGTATCTTTCGAACCAATGCTCTGATTCGACTGAAATTTTCACCAATCATTCCTCTTCACAATCCAGAATAACGATTCAAAAATAAAAAGTCTAACATTCGAAACAACTGAGATACAGGGTGTTCTTCGTCAAATGACAGGTATAGTATCTTTCGAACCAATGCTCTGATTCGACTGAAATTTTCACCAATCATTCCTCTTCACAATCCAGAATAACAATTCAAAAATAAAAAGTCCAAAATTCGAAACAACTGAGATACAGGGTGTTCTTCTTCAAATGACAGGTATAGTATCTTTCGAACCAATGCTCTGATTCGACTGAAATTTTCACCAATCATTCCTCTTCACAATCCAGAATAATGGTTCAAAAATGAAAAGTCTAACTTTCGAAACAACTGAGATACAGGGTGTTCTTCTTCAAATGACAGGTATTGTATCTTTCGAACAAATGCTCTGATTCGACTGAAATTTTCACCAATCATTCCTCTTCACAATCCAGAATAAGGTTCCAAAAATAAAAAGTCTAACTTTCGAAACAACTGAGATACAGGGTGTTCTTCGTCAAATGACAGGTATAGTATCTTTCGAACCAATGCTCTGATTCGACTGAAATTTTCACCAATCATTCCTCTTCACAATCCAGAATAACGATTCAAAAATAAAAAGTCTAACTTTCGAAACAACTGAGATACAGGGTGTTCTTCGTCAAATGACAGGTATAGTATCTTTCGAACCAATGCTCTGATTCGACTGAAATTTTCACCAATCATTCCTCTTCACAATCTAGAATAACGATTCAAAAATAAAAAGTCTAACATTCGAAACAACTGAGATACAGGGTGTTCTTCTTCAAATGACAGGTATAGTATCTTTCGAACCAATGCTCAGATTCGACTGAAATTTTCACCAATCATTCCTCTTCACAATCCAGAATAACGTTCCAAAAATGAAAAGTCTAACTTTCGAAACAACCGAGATACAGGGTGTTCTTCGTCAAATGACAGGTATAGTATCTTTCGAACCAATGCTCTGATTCGACTGAAATTTTCACCAATCATTCCTCTTCACAATCCAGAATAACGTTCCAGGAAAAAAAGTCTAACATTCGAAACAACTGAGATACAGGGTGTTCTTCTTCAAATGACAGGTATAGTATCTTTCGAACCAATGCTCTGATTCGACTGAAATTTTCACCAATCATTCCTCTTCACAATCCAGAATAACGTTCCAAAAATGAAAAGTCTAACTTTCGAAACAACTGAGATACAGGGTGTTCTTCGTCAAATGACAGGTATAGTATCTTTCGAACCAATGCTCTGATTCGACTGAAATTTTCACCAATCATTCCTCTTCACAATCCAGAATGACGTTCCAAAAATAAAAAGTCTAACTCTCGAAATAACTGAGATACAGGGTGTTCTTCGTCAAATGACAGGTATAGTATCTTTCGAACCAATGCTCTGATTCGACTGAAATTTTCACCAATCATTCCTCTTTACAATCCAGAATAACGTTCCAAAAATAAAAAGTCTAACATTCGAAACAACTGAGATACAGGGTGTTCTTCTTCAAATGACAGGTATAGTATCTTTCGAACCAATGCTCTGATTCGACTGAAATTTTCACCAATCATTCCTCTTCACAATCCAGAATAAAGTTCCAAAAATAAAAAGTCTAACATTCGAAACAACTGAGATACAGGGTGTTCTTCGTCAACTGACAGGTATAGTATCTTTCGAACCAATGCTCTGATTCGACTGAAATTTTCACCAATCATTCCTCTTCACAATCCAGAATAATGTTTCAAAAATAAAAAGTCTAACATTCGAAACAACTGAGATACAGGGTGTTCTTCTTCAAATGACAGGTATTGTATCTTTCGAACCAATGCTCTGATTCGACTGAAATTTTCACCAATCATTCCTCTTCACAATCCAGAAAAACGATTCAAAAATAAAAAGTCTAACTTCCGAAACAACTGAGATACAGGGTGTTCTTCGTCAAATGACAGGTATATTATCTTCCGAACCAATGCTCTGATTCGACTGAAATTTTCACCAATCATTCCTCTTCACAATCCAGAATAACGTTTCAAAAATAAAAAGTCTAACATTCGAAACAACTGAGATACAGGGTGTTCTTCTTCAAATGACAGTTATAGTATCTTTCGAACCAATGCTCTGATTCGACTGAAATTTTCACCAATCATTCCTCTTCACAATCCAGAATAACGTTTCAAAAATAAAAAGTCTAACATTCGAAACAACTGAGATACAGGGTGTTCATCTTCAAATGACAGGTATAGTATCTTTCAAACCAATGCTCTGATTCGACTGAAATTTTCACCAATCATTCCTCTTCACAATCCAGAATAACTTTCCAAAACTAAAAAGTCTAACTTCCGAAACAACTGAGATACAGGGTGTTCTTCGTCAAATGACAGGTATAGTATCTTTCGAACCAATGCTCTGATTCGACTGAAATTTTCACCAATCATTCCTCTTCACAATCCAGAATAACGTTCCAAAAATAAAAAGTCTAACTTTCGAAACAACTGAGATACAGGGTGTTCTTCGTCAAATGACAGGTATAGTATCTTTCGAACCAATGCTCTGATTCGACTGAAATTTTCACCAATCAATCCTCTTCACAATCCAGAATAACGATTCAAAAAAAAAAAGTCTAACATTCGCAACAACTGAGATACAGGATGTTCTTCTTCAAATGACAGGTATAGTATCTTTCGAACCAATGCTCTGATTCGACTGAAATTTTCACCAATCATTCCTCTTCACAATCCAGAATAACGTTCCAAAAATAAAAAGTCTAACTTTCGAAACAACTGAGATACAGGGTGTTCTTCGTCAAATGACAGGTACAGTATCTTTCGAACCAATGCTCTGATTCGACTGAAATTTTCACCAATCATTCCTCTTCACAATCCAGAATAACGTTCCAAAAATAAAAAGTCTAACTTTCGAAACAACTGAGATACAGGGTGTTCTTCGTCAAATGACAGGTATAGTATCTTTCGAACCAATGCTCTGATTCGACTGAAATTTTCACCAATCATTCCTCTTCACAATCCAGAATAACGATTCAAAAATAAAAAGTCTAACTTTCGAAACTACTGAGATACAGGGTGTTCTTCGTCAAATGACAGGTATAGTATCAATCGAACCAATGCTCTGATTCGACTGAAATTTTCACCAATCATTCCTCTTCACAATCCAGAATAACGATTCAAAAATAAAAAGTCTAACATTCGAAACAACTGAGATACAGGGTGTTCTTCGTCCAATGACAGGTATAGTATCTTTCGAACCAATGCTCTGATTCGACTGAAATTTTCACCAATCATTCCTCTTCACAATCCAGAATAACATTCCAAAAATAAAAAGTCTAACTTTCGAAACAACTGAGATACAGGGTGTTCTTCGTCAAATGACAGGTATAGTATCTTTCGAACCAATGCTCTGATTCGACTGAAATTTTCACCAATCATTCCTCTTCACAATCCAGAATAACGATCCAAAACTAAAAAGTCTAACATTCGAAACAACTGAGATACAGGGTGTTCTTCTTCAAATGACAGGTATAGTATCTTTCGAACCAATGCTCTGATTCGACTGAAATTTTCACCAATCATTCCTCTTCACAATCCAGAATAACGATTCAAAAATAAAAAGTCTAACATTCGAAACAACTGAGATACAGGGTGTTCTTCGTCAAATGACAGGTATAGTATCTTTCGAACCAATGCTCTGATTCGACTGGAATTTTCACCAATCATTCCCCTTCATAATCCAGAAAAACGTTCCAAAAATAAAAAGTCTAACTTTCGGAACAACTGAGATACAGGGTGTTCTTCGTCAAATGACAGGTATAGTATCTTTCGAACCAATGCTCTGATTCGACTGAAATTTTCACCAATCATTCCTCTTCACAATCCAGAATAACGTTCGAAAAATAAAAAGTCTAACTTTCGAAACAACTGAGATACAGGGTGTTCTTCGTCAAATGACAGGTATAGTATCTTTCGAACCAATGCTCTGATTCGACTGAAATTTTCACCAATCATTCCTCTTCATAATCCAGAATAACGATTCAAAAATAAAAAGTCTAACTTTCGAAACAACTGAGATACAGGGTGTTCTTCTTCAAATGACAGGTATAGTATCTTTCGAACCAATGCTCAGATTCGACTGAAATTTTCACCAATCATTACTCTTCACAATCCAGAATAACGATTCAAAAATAAAAAGTCTAACATTTGAAACAACTGAGATACAGGGTGTTCTTCTTCAAATGACAGGTGTAGTATCTTTCGAACAAATGCTCTGATTCGACTGAAATTTTCACCAATCATTCCTCTTCACAATCCAGAATAAGGTTCCAAAAATAAAAAGTCTAACTTTCAAAACAACTGAGATACAGGGTGTTCTTCGTCAAATGACAGGTATAGTATCTTTCGAACCAATGCTCTGATTCGACTGAAATTTTCACCAATCATTCCTCTTCATAATCCAGAATAACGATTCAAAAATAAAAAGTCTAACTTTCGAAACAACTGAGATACAGGGTGTTCTTCTTCAAATGACAGGTATAGTATCTTTCGAACCAATGCTCAGATTCGACTGAAATTTTCACCAATCATTCCTCTTCACAATCCAGAATAACGTTCCAAAAATAAAAAGTCTAACATTCGAAACAACTGAGATACAGGGTGTTCTTCTTCAAATGACAGGTATAGTATCTTTCGAACCAATGCTCTGATTCGACTGAAATTTTCACCAATCATTCCCCTTCACAATCCAGAATAACGTTCCAAAAAAAAAAGTCTAACATTCGAAACAACTGAGATACAGGGTGTTCTTATTCAAATGACAGGTATAGTATCTTTCGAACCAATGCTCTGATTCGACTGAAATTTTCACCAATCATTCCTCTTCACAATCCAGAATAACGATTCAAAAATGAAAAGTCTAACATTCGAAACAACTGAGATACAGGGTGTTCTTCGTCAAATGACAGGTATAGTATCTTTCGAACCAATGCTCTGATTCGACTGAAATTTTCACCAATCATTCCTCTTCACAATCCAGAATAACGATTCAAAAATAAAAAGTCTTACATTCGAAACAACTGAGATACAGGGTGTTCTTCTTCAAATGACAGGTATAGTATCTTTCGAACCAATGCTCTGATTCGACTGAAATTTTCACCAATCATTCCTCTTCACAATCCAAAATAACGTTCCAAAAATAAAAAGTCTAACATTCGAAACAACTGAGATACAGGGTGTTATTCTTCAAATGACAGGTATAGTATCTTTCGAACCAATGCTCTGATTCGACTGAAATTTTCACCAATCATTCCCCTTCACAATCCAGAATAACGTTTCAAAAATAAAAAGTCTTACTTTCGGAACAACTGAGATACAGGGTGTTCTTCGTCAAATGACAGGTATAGTATCTTTCGAACCAATGCTCTGATTCGACTGAAATTTTCACCAATCATTCCTCTTCACAATCCAGATTAACGTTCCAAAAATAAAAAGTCTAACTTTCGAAACAACTGAGATACAGGGTGTTCTTCGTCAAATGACAGGTATAGTATCTTTCGAACCAATGCTCTGATTCGACTGAAATTTTCACCAATCATTCCTATTCACAATCCAGAATAACGGTTCAAAAATAAAAAGTCTAACTTTCGAAACAACTGAGATACAGGGTGTTCTTCGTCAAATGAAAGGTATAGTATCAATCGAACCAATGCTCTGATTCGACTGAAATTTTCACCAATCATTCCTCTTCACAATCCAGAATAACGTTCCAAAAATAAAAAGTCTTACTTCCGAAACAACTGAGATACAGGGTGTTCTTCTTCAAATGACAGGTATAGTATCTTTCGAACCAATGCTCTGATTCGACTGAAATTTTCACCAATCATTCCTCTTCACAATCCAGAATAACGTTCCAAAAATAAAAAGTCTTACTTTCGGAACAACTGAGATACAGGGTGTTCTTCGTCAAATGACAGGTATAGTATCTTTCGAACCAATGCTCTGATTCGACTGAAATTTTCGTCAATCATTCCTCTTCACAATCCAGAATAACGATTCAAAAATAAAAAGTCTAACATTCGAAACAACTGAGATACAGGGTGTTCTTCTTCAAATGACAGGTATAGTATCTTTCGAACCAATGCTCTGATTCGACTGAAATTTTCACCAATCATTCCCCTTCACAATCCAGAATAACGTTCCAAAAATAAAACGTCTAACTTTCGAAACAACTGAGATACAGGGTGTTCTTCGTCAAATGACAGGTATAGTATCTTTCGAACCAATGCTCTGATTCGACTGAAATTCTCACCAATCATTCCTCTTCACAATCCAGAATAACGTTCCAAAAATAAAAGTCTTACTTCCGAAACAACTGAGATACAGGATGTTCTTCTTCAAATGACAGGTATAGTATCTTTCGAACCAATGCTCTGATTCGACTGAAATTTTCACCAATCATTCCTCTTCACAATCCAGAATAACGTTCCAAAAATAAAAAGTCTAACTTTCGAAACAACTGAGATACAGGGTGTTCTTCGTCAAATGACAGGTACAGTATCTTTCGAACCAATGCTCTGATTCGACTGAAATTTTCACCAATCAGTCCTCTTCACAATCCAGAATAACGTTCCAAAAATAAAAAGTCTAACTTTCGAAACAACTGAGATACAGGGTGTTCTTCGTCAAATGACAGGTATAGTATCTTTCGAACCAATGCTCTGATTCGACTGAAATTTTCACCAATCATTCCTCTTCACAATCCAGAATAACGATTCAAAAATAAAAAGTCTAACTTTCGAAACTACTGAGATACAGGGTGTTCTTCGTCAAATGACAGGTATAGTATCAATCGAACCAATGCTCTGATTCGACTGAAATTTTCACCAATCATTCCTCTTCACAATCCAGAATAACGATTCAAAAATAAAAAGTCTAACATTCGAAACAACTGAGATACAGGGTGTTCTTCGTCCAATGACAGGTATAGTATCTTTCGAACCAATGCTCTGATTCGACTGAAATTTTCACCAATCATTCCTCTTCACAATCCAGAATAACATTCCAAAAATAAAAAGTCTAACTTTCGAAACAACTGAGATACAGGGTGTTCTTCGTCAAATGACAGGTATAGTATCTTTCGAACCAATGCTCTGATTCGACTGAAATTTTCACCAATCATTCCTCTTCACAATCCAGAATAACGATCCAAAACTAAAAAGTCTAACATTCGAAACAACTGAGATACAGGGTGTTCTTCTTCAAATGACAGGTATAGTATCTTTCGAACCAATGCTCTGATTCGACTGAAATTTTCACCAATCATTCCTCTTCACAATCCAGAATAACGATTCAAAAATAAAAAGTCTAACATTCGAAACAACTGAGATACAGGGTGTTCTTCGTCAAATGACAGGTATAGTATCTTTCGAACCAATGCTCTGATTCGACTGGAATTTTCACCAATCATTCCCCTTCATAATCCAGAAAAACGTTCCAAAAATAAAAAGTCTAACTTTCGGAACAACTGAGATACAGGGTGTTCTTCGTCAAATGACAGGTATAGTATCTTTCGAACCAATGCTCTGATTCGACTGAAATTTTCACCAATCATTCCTCTTCACAATCCAGAATAACGTTCGAAAAATAAAAAGTCTAACTTTCGAAACAACTGAGATACAGGGTGTTCTTCGTCAAATGACAGGTATAGTATCTTTCGAACCAATGCTCTGATTCGACTGAAATTTTCACCAATCATTCCTCTTCATAATCCAGAATAACGATTCAAAAATAAAAAGTCTAACTTTCGAAACAACTGAGATACAGGGTGTTCTTCTTCAAATGACAGGTATAGTATCTTTCGAACCAATGCTCAGATTCGACTGAAATTTTCACCAATCATTCCTCTTCACAATCCAGAATAACGATTCAAAAATAAAAAGTCTAACATTTGAAACAACTGAGATACAGGGTGTTCTTCTTCAAATGACAGGTGTAGTATCTTTCGAACAAATGCTCTGATTCGACTGAAATTTTCACCAATCATTCCTCTTCACAATCCAGAATAAGGTTCCAAAAATAAAAAGTCTAACTTTCGAAACAACTGAGATACAGGGTGTTCTTCGTCAAATGACAGGTATAGTATCTTTCGAACCAATGCTCTGATTCGACTGAAATTTTCACCAATCATTCCTCTTCATAATCCAGAATAACGATTCAAAAATAAAAAGTCTAACTTTCGAAACAACTGAGATACAGGGTGTTCTTCTTCAAATGACAGGTATAGTATCTTTCGAACCAATGCTCAGATTCGACTGAAATTTTCACCAATCATTCCTCTTCACAATCCAGAATAACGTTCCAAAAATAAAAAGTCTAACATTCGAAACAACTGAGATACAGGGTGTTCTTCTTCAAATGACAGGTATAGTATCTTTCGAACCAATGCTCTGATTCGACTGAAATTTTCACCAATCATTCCCCTTCACAATCCAGAATAACGTTCCAAAAAAAAAAGTCTAACATTCGAAACAACTGAGATACAGGGTGTTCTTCTTCAAATGACAGGTATAGTATCTTTCGAACCAATGCTCTGATTCGACTGAAATTTTCACCAATCATTCCTCTTCACAATCCAGAATAACGATTCAAAAATGAAAAGTCTAACATTCGAAACAACTGAGATACAGGGTGTTCTTCGTCAAATGACAGGTATAGTATCTTTCGAACCAATGCTCTGATTCGACTGAAATTTTCACCAATCATTCCTCTTCACAATCCAGAATAACGATTCAAAAATAAAAAGTCTAACATTCGAAACAACTGAGATACAGGGTGTTCTTCTTCAAATGACAGGTATAGTATCTTTCGAACCAATGCTCTGATTCGACTGAAATTTTCACCAATCATTCCTCTTCACAATCCAAAATAACGTTCCAAAAATAAAAAGTCTAACATTCGAAACAACTGAGATACAGGGTGTTATTCTTCAAATGAAAGGTATAGTATCTTTCGAACCAATGCTCTGATTCGACTGAAATTTTCACCAATCATTCCCCTTCACAATCCAGAATAACGTTTCAAAAATAAAAAGTCTTACTTTCGGAACAACTGAGATACAGGGTGTTCTTCGTCAAATGACAGGTATAGTATCTTTCGAACCAATGCTCTGATTCGACTGAAATTCTCACCAATCATTCCTCTTCACAATCCAGATTAACGTTCCAAAAATAAAAAGTCTAACTTTCGAAACAACTGAGATACAGGGTGTTCTTCGTCAAATGACAGGTATAGTATCTTTCGAACCAATGCTCTGATTCGACTGAAATTTTCACCAATCATTCCTATTCACAATCCAGAATAACGGTTCAAAAATAAAAAGTCTAACTTTCGAAACAACTGAGATACAGGGTGTTCTTCGTCAAATGAAAGGTATAGTATCAATCGAACCAATGCTCTGATTCGACTGAAATTTTCACCAATCATTCCTCTTCACAATCCAGAATAACGTTCCAAAAATAAAAAGTCTTACTTTCGAAACAACTGAGATACAGGGTGTTCTTCTTCAAATGACAGGTATAGTATCTTTCGAACCAATGCTCTGATTCGACTGAAATTTTCACCAATCATTCCTCTTCACAATCCAGAATAACGTTCCAAAAATAAAAAGTCTTACTTTCGGAACAACTGAGATACAGGGTGTTCTTCGTCAAATGACAGGTATAGTATCTTTCGAACCAATGCTCTGATTCGACTGAAATTTTCGTCAATCATTCCTCTTCACAATCCAGAATAACGATTCAAAAATAAAAAGTCTAACATTCGAAACAACTGAGATACAGGGTGTTCTTCTTCAAATGACAGGTATAGTATCTTTCGAACCAATGCTCTGATTCGACTGAAATTTTCACCAATCATTCCCCTTCACAATCCAGAATAACGTTCCAAAAATAAAACGTCTAACTTTCGAAACAACTGAGATACAGGGTGTTCTTCGTCAAATGACAGGTATAGTATCTTTCGAACCAATGCTCTGATTCGACTGAAATTTTCACCAATCATTCCTCTTCACAATCCAGAATAACGTTCCAAAAATAAAAGTCTTACTTCCGAAACAACTGAGATACAGGGTGTTCTTCTTCAAATGACAGGTATAGTATCTTTCGAACCAATGCTCTGATTCGACTGAAATTTTCACCAATCATTCCTCTTCACAATCCAGAATAACGTTCCAAAAATAAAAAGTCTTACTTTCGGAACAACTGAGATACAGGGTGTTCTTCGTCAAATGACAGGTATAGTATCTTTCGAACCAATGCTCTGATTCGACTGAAATTTTCACCAATCATTCCTCTTCACAATCCAGATCAACGTTCCAAAAATAAAAAGTCTTACTTTCGAAACAACTGAGATACAGGGTGTTCTTCGTCAAATGACAGGTATAGTATCTTTCGAACCAATGCTCTGATTCGACTGAAATTTTCACCAATCATTCCTATTCACAATCCAGAATAACGGTTCAAAAATAAAAAGTCTAACTTTCGAAACAACTGAGATACAGGGTGTTCTTCGTCAAATGACAGGTATAGTATCAATCGAACCAATGCTCTGATTCGACTGAAATTTTCACCAATCATTCCTCTTCACAATCCAGAATAACGATTCAAAAATAAAAAGTCTAACATTCGAAACAACTGAGATACAGGGTGTTCTTCTTCAAATGACAGGTATTGTATCTTTCGAACCAATGCTCTGATTCGACTGAAATTTTCACCAATCATTCCTCTTCACAATCCAGAATAACGTTCCAAAAATAAAAAGTCTAACTTTCGAAACAACTGAGATACAGGGTGTTCTTCGTCAAATGACAGGTATAGTATCTTTCGAACCAATTCTCTGCTTCGACTGAAATTTTCACCATTCATTCGTCTTCACAATCCAGAATAACGATTCAAAAATAAAAAGTCTAACATTCGAAACAACTGAGATACATGGTGTTCTTCTTCAAATGACAGGTATAGTATCTTTCGAACCAATGCTCTGATTCGACTGAAATTTTCACCAATCATTCCTCCTCACAATCCAGAATAAAGTTTCAAAAATAAATAGTCTAACATTCGAAACAACTGAGATACAGGGTGTTCTTCGTCAAATGACAGGTATAGTATCTTTCGAACCAATGCTCTGATTCGTCTGAAATTTTCACCAATCATTCCTCTTCACAATCCAGAATAACGTTCCAAAAATGAAAAGTCTAACTTTCGAAACAACTGAGATACAGGGTGTTCTTCTTCAAATGACAGGTATAGTATCTTTCGAACCAATGCTCTGATTCGACTGAAATTTTCACCAATCATTCCTCTTCACAATCCAGAATAACGTTCCAAAAATAAAAAGTCTAACTTTCGAAACAACTGAGATACAGGGTGTTCTTCGTCAAATGACAGGTATAGTATCTTTCGAACCAATGCTCTGATTCGACTGAAATTTTCACCAATCATTCCTCTTCACAATCCACAATAACGTTCCAAAAATAAAAAGTCTTACTTCCGAAACAGCTGAGATACAGGGTGTTCTTCTTCAAATGACAGGTATAGTATCTTTCGAACCAATGCTCTGATTCGACTGAAATTTTCACCAATCATTCCTCTTCACAATCCAAAATAACGTTCCAAAAATAAAAAGTCTTACTTTCGAAACAACTGAGATACAGGGTGTTCTTCGTCAAATGACAGGTATAGTATCTTTCGAACCAATGCTCTGATTCGACTGAAATTTTCACCAATCATTCCTCTTCACAATCCAGAATAACGGTTCAAAAATAAAAAGTCTAACTTTCGAAACAACTGAGATATAGGGTGTTCTTCGTCAAATGACAGGTATAGTATCAATCGAACCAATGCTCTGATTCGACTGAAATTTTCACCAATCATTCCTCTTCACGATCCAAAATAACGATTCAAACATAAAAAGTCTAACATTCGAAACAACTGACATACAGGGTGTTCTTCGTCAAATGACAGGTATAGTATCTTTCGAACCAATGCTCTGATTCGACTGAAATTTTCACCAATCATTCCTCTTCACAATCCAGAATAACGTTCCAAAAATAAAAAGTCTGACCTTCGAAACAACTGAGATACAGGGTGTTCTTCGTCAAATGACAGGTATAGTATCTTTCGAACCAATGCTCTGATTCGACTGAAATTTTCACAAATCATTCCTCTTCACAATCCAGATTAACGATTCAAAAATAAAATGTCTAACATTTGAAACAACTGAGATACAGGGTGTTCTTCTTCAAATGACAGGTGTAGTATCTTTCGAACAAATGCTCTGATTCGACTGAAATTTTCACCAATCATTCCTCTTCACAGTCCAGAATAACCATTCAAAAATAAAAAGTCTAACTTTCGAAACAACTGAGATACAGGGTGTTCCTCGTCAAATGACAGGTATAGTATCTTTCGAACCAATGCTCTGATTCGACTGAAATTTTCACCAATCATTCCACTTCACAATCCAGAATAACGATTCAAAACTAAAAAGTCTAACATTCGAAACAACTGAGATACAGGGTGTTCTTCTTCAAATGACAGGTATAGTATCTTTCGAACCAATGCTCAGATTCGACTGAAATTTTCACCAATCATTCCTCTTCACAATCCAGAATAACGCTCCAAAAATAAAAAGTCTAACATTCGAAACAACTGAGATACAGGGTATTCTTCTTCAAATTACAGGTATAGTATCTTTCGAACCAATGCTCTGATTCGACTGAAATTTTCACCAATCATTCCCCTTCACAATCCAGAATAACGTTCCAAAAAAAAAGTCTAACATTCGAAACAACTGAGATACAGGGTGTTCTTCTTCAAATGACAGGTATAGTATCTTTCGAACCAATGCTCTGATTCGACTGAAATTTTCACCAATCATTCCTCTTCACAATCCAGAATAACGATTCAAAACTAAAAAGTCTAACATTCGAAACAACTGAGATACAGGGTGTTCTTCTTCAAATGACAGGTATAGTATCTTTCGAACCAATGCTCAGATTCGACTGAAATTTTCACCAATCATTCCTCTTCACAATCCAGAATAACGATTCAAAAATAAAAAGTCTAACATTCGAAACAACTGAGATACAGGGTGTTCTTCTTCAAATGACAGGTATAGTATCTTTCGAACCAATGCTCTGATTCGACTGAAATTTTCACCAATCATTCCTCTTCACAATCCAGAATAACGATTCAAAAATAAAAAGTCTAACATTCGAAACAACTGAGATACAGGGTGTTCTTCGTCAAATGACAGGTATAGTATCTTTCGAACCAATGCTCTGATTCGACTGAAATTTTCAACAATCATTCCTCTTCACAATCCAGAATAACGATTCAAAAATAAAAAGTCTAACATTCGAAACAACTGAGATACAGGGTGTTCGTCTTCAAATGACAGGTATAGTATCTTTCGAACCAATGCTCTGATTCGACTGAAATTTTCACAACTCATTCCTCTTCACAATCCAGAATAACGTTCCAAAAATAAAAAGTCTAACATTCGAAACAACTGAGATACAGGGTGTTATTCTTCAAATGACAGGTATAGTATCTTTCGAACCAATGCTCTGATTCGACTGAAATTTTCACCAATCATTCCTCTTCACAATCCAGAATAACGATTCAAAAATAAAAAGTCTAACTTTCGAAACAACTGAGATACAGGGTGTTCTTCTTCAAATGACAGGTATAGTATCTTTCGAACCAATGCTCTGATTCGACTGAAATTTTCACCAATCATTCCTCTTCATAATCCAGAATAACATTCCAAAAATAAAAAGTCTAACTTTCGGAACAACTGAGATACAGGGTGTTCTTCGTCAAATGACAGGTATAGTATCTTTCGAACCAATGCTCTGATTCGACTGAAATTTTCACCCATCATTCCTCTTCACAATCCAGAATAACGATTCAAAAATAAAAAGTCTAACATTTGAAACAACTGAAATACAGGGTGTTCTTCTTCAAATGACAGGTATAGTATCTTTCGAACCAATGCTCTGATTCGACTGAAATTTTCACCAATCATTCCTCTTCACAATCCAGAATAACGATTCAAAAATAAAAAGTCTAACATTTGAAACAACTGAGATACAGGGTGTTCTTCGTCAAATGACAGGTATAGTATCTTTCGAACCAATGCTCTGATTCGACTGAAATTTTCACCAATCATTCCTCTTCACAATCCAGAATAACGATTCAAAAATAAAAAGTCTAACATTTGAAACAACTGAGATACAGGGTGTTCTTCTTCAAATGACAGGTATAGTATCTTTCGAACCAATGCTCTGATTCGACTGAAATTTTCACCAATCATTCCTCTTCACAATCCAGAATAACGATTCAAAAATAAAAAGTCTAACATTTGAAACAACTGAGATACAGGGTGTTCTTCTTCAAATGACAGGTGTAGTATCTTTCGAACAAATGCTCTGATTCGACTGAAATTTTCACCAATCATTCCTCTTCACAATCCAGAATAAGGTTCCAAAAATAAAAAGTCTAACTTTCGGAACAACTGAGATACAGGGTGTTCTTCGTCAAATGACAGGTATAGTATCTTTCGAACCAATGCTCTGATTCGACTGAAATTTTCACCAATCATTCCTCTTCACAATCCAGAATAACGTTCGAAAAATAAAAAGTCTAACTTTCGAAACAACTGAGATACAGGGTGTTCTTCGTCAAATGACAGGTATAGTATCTTTCGAACCAATGCTCTGATTCGACTGAAATTTTCACCAATCATTCCTCTTCACAATCCAGAATAACGATTCAAAAATAAAAAGTCTAACATTTGAAACAACTGAGATACAGGGTGTTCTTCTTCAAATGACAGGTGTAGTATCTTTCGAACAAATGCTCTGATTCGACTGAAATTTTCACCAATCATTCCTCTTCACAATCCAGAATAAGGTTCCAAAAATAAAAAGTCTAACTTTCGAAACAACTGAGATACAGGGTGTTCTTCGTCAAATGACAGGTATAGTATCTTTCGAACCAATGCTCTGATTCGACTGAAATTTTCACCAATCATTCCTCTTCATAATCCAGAATAACGATTCAAAAATAAAAAGTCTAACTTTCGAAACAACTGAGATACAGGGTGTTCTTCTTCAAATGACAGGTATAGTATCTTTCGAACCAATGCTCAGATTCGACTGAAATTTTCACCAATCATTCCTCTTCACAATCCAGAATAACGTTCCAAAAATAAAAAGTCTAACATTCGAAACAACTGAGATACAGGGTGTTCTTCTTCAAATGACAGGTATAGTATCTTTCGAACCAATGCTCTGATTCGACTGAAATTTTCACCAATCATTCCCCTTCACAATCCAGAATAACGTTCCAAAAAAAAAAGTCTAACATTCGAAACAACTGAGATACAGGGTGTTCTTCTTCAAATGACAGGTATAGTATCTTTCGAACCAATGCTCTGATTCGACTGAAATTTTCAACAATCATTCCTCTTCACAATCCAGAATAACGATTCAAAAATGAAAAGTCTAACATTCGAAACAACTGAGATACAGGGTGTTCTTCGTCAAATGACAGGTATAGTATCTTTCGAACCAATGCTCTGATTCGACTGAAATTTTCACCAATCATTCCTCTTCACAATCCAGAATAACGATTCAAAAATAAAAAGTCTAACATTCGAAACAACTGAGATACAGGGTGTTCTTCTTCAAATGACAGGTATAGTATCTTTCGAACCAATGCTCTGATTCGACTGAAATTTTCACCAATCATTCCTCTTCACAATCCAAAATAACGTTCCAAAAATAAAAAGTCTAACATTCGAAACAACTGAGATACAGGGTGTTATTCTTCAAATGACAGGTATAGTATCTTTCGAACCAATGCTCTGATTCGACTGAAATTTTCACCAATCATTCCCCTTCACAATCCAGAATAACGTTTCAAAAATAAAAAGTCTTACTTTCGGAACAACTGAGATACAGGGTGTTCTTCGTCAAATGACAGGTATAGTATCTTTCGAACCAATGCTCTGATTCGACTGAAATTTTCACCAATCATTCCCCTTCACAATCCAGAATAACGTTTCAAAAATAGAAAGTCTTACTTTCGGAACAACTGAGATACAGGGTGTTCTTCGTCAAATGACAGGTATAGTATCTTTCGAACCAATGCTCTGATTCGACTGAAATTTTCACCAATCATTCCTATTCACAATCCAGAATAACGGTTCAAAAATAAAAAGTCTAACTTTCGAAACAACTGAGATACAGGGTGTTCTTCGTCAAATGAAAGGTATAGTATCAATCGAACCAATGCTCTGATTCGACTGAAATTTTCACCAATCATTCCTCTTCACAATCCAGAATAACGTTCCAAAAATAAAAAGTCTTACTTCCGAAACAACTGAGATACAGGGTGTTCTTCTTCAAATGACAGGTATAGTATCTTTCGAACCAATGCTCTGATTCGACTGAAATTTTCACCAATCATTCCTCTTCACAATCCAGAATAACGTTCCAAAAATAAAAAGTCTTACTTTCGGAACAACTGAGATACAGGGTGTTCTTCGTCAAATGACAGGTATAGTATCTTTCGAACCAATGCTCTGATTCGACTGAAATTTTCGCCAATCATTCCTCTTCACAATCCAGAATAACGTTCCAAAAATAAAAAGTCTTACTTTCGGAACAACTGAGATACAGGGTGTTCTTCTTCAAATGACAGGTATAGTATCTTTCGAACCAATGCTCTGATTCGACTGAAATTTTCACCAATCATTCCTCTTCACAATCCAGAATAACGTTCCAAAAATAAAAAGTCTTACTTTCGGAACAACTGAGATACAGGGTGTTCTTCGTCAAATGACAGGTATAGTATCTTTCGAACCAATGCTCTGATTCGACTGAAATTTTCACCAATCATTCCTCTTCACAATCCAGATTAACGTTCCAAAAATAAAAAGTCTTACTTTCGAAACAACTGAGATACAGGGTGTTCTTCGTCAAATGACAGGTATAGTATCTTTCGAACCAATGCTCTGATTCGACTGAAATTTTCACCAATCATTCCTATTCACAATCCAGAATAACGGTTCAAAAATAAAAAGTCTAACTTTCGAAACAACTGAGATACAGGGTGTTCTTCGTCAAATGACAGGTATAGTATCAATCGAACCAATGCTCTGATTCGACTGAAATTTCCACCAATCATTCCTCTTCACAATCCAGAATAACGATTCAAAAATAAAAAGTCTAACATTCGAAACAACTGAGATACAGGGTGTTCTTCTTCAAATGACAGGTATTGTATCTTTCGAACCAATGCTCTGATTCGACTGAAATTTTCACCAATCATTCCTCTTCACAATCCAGAATAACGTTCCAAAAATAAAAAGTCTAACTTTCGAAACAACTGAGATACAGGGTGTTCTTCGTCAAATGACAGGTATAGTATCTTTCGAACCAATTCTCTGCTTCGACTGAAATTTTCACCATTCATTCGTCTTCACAATCCAGAATAACGATTCAAAAATAAAAAGTCTAACATTCGAAACAACTGAGATACATGGTGTTCTTCTTCAAATGACAGGTATAGTATCTTTCGAACCAATGCTCTGATTCGACTGAAATTTTCACCAATCATTCCTCCTCACAATCCAGAATAAAGTTTCAAAAATAAAAAGTCTAACATTCGAAACAACTGAGATACAGGGTGTTCTTCGTCAAATGACAGGTATAGTATCTTTCGAACCAATGCTCTGATTCGTCTGAAATTTTCACCAATCATTCCTCTTCACAATCCAGAATAACGTTCCAAAAATGAAAAGTCTAACTTTCGAAACAACTGAGATACAGGGTGTTCTTCTTCAAATGACAGGTATAGTATCTTTCGAACCAATGCTCTGATTCGACTGAAATTTTCACCAATCATTCCTCTTCACAATCCAGAATAACGTTCCAAAAATAAAAAGTCTAACTTTCGAAACAACTGAGATACAGGGTGTTCTTCGTCAAATGACAGGTATAGTATCTTTCGAACCAATGCTCTGATTCGACTGAAATTTTCACCAATCATTCCTCTTCACAATCCACAATAACGTTCCAAAAATAAAAAGTCTTACTTCCGAAACAGCTGAGATACAGGGTGTTCTTCTTCAAATGACAGGTATAGTATCTTTCGAACCAATGCTCTGATTCGACTGAAATTTTCACCAATCATTCCTCTTCACAATCCAAAATAACGTTCCAAAAATAAAAAGTCTAACTTTCGAAACAACTGAGATACAGGGTGTTCTTCGTCAAATGACAGGTATAGTATCTTTCGAACCAAAGCTCTGATTCGACTGAAATTTTCACCAATCATTCCTCTTCACAATCCAGAATAACGGTTCAAAAATAAAAAGTCTAACTTTCGAAACAACTGAGATATAGGGTGTTCTTCGTCAAATGACAGGTATAGTATCAATCGAACCAATGCTCTGATTCGACTGAAATTTTCACCAATCATTCTTCTTCACAATCCAGAATAACGTTCCAAAAATAAAAAGTCTAACATTCGAAACAACTGAGATACAGGGTGTTCTTCTACAAATGACAGGTATAGTATCTTTCGAACCAATGCTCTGATTCGACTGAAATTTTCACCAATCATTCCTCTTCACGATCCAAAATAACGATTCAAACATAAAAAGTCTAACATTCGAAACAACTGAGATACAGGGTGTTCTTCGTCAAATGACAGGTATAGTATCTTTCGAACCAATGCTCTGATTCGACTGAAATTTTCACCAATCATTCCTCTTCACAATCCAGAATAACGTTCCAAAAATAAAAAGTCTGACCTTCGAAACAACTGAGATACAGGGTGTTCTTCGTCAAATGACAGGTATAGTATCTTTCGAACCAATGCACTGATTCGACTGAAATTTTCACAAATCATTCCTCTTCACAATCCAGATTAACGATTCAAAAATAAAAAGTCTAACATTTGAAACAACTGAGATACAGGGTGTTCTTCGTCAAATGACAGGTATAGTATCTTTCGAACCAATGCTCTGATTCGACTGAAATTTTCACCAATCATTCCACTTCACAATCCAGAATAACGATTCAAAACTAAAAAGTCTAACATTCGAAACAACTGAGATACAGGGTGTTCTTCTTCAAATGACAGGTATAGTATCTTTCGAACCAATGCTCAGATTCGACTGAAATTTTCACCAATCATTCCTCTTCACAATCCAGAATAACGCTCCAAAAATAAAAAGTCTAACATTCGAAACAACTGAGATACAGGGTATTCTTCTTCAAATTACAGGTATAGTATCTTTCGAACCAATGCTCTGATTCGACTGAAATTTTCACCAATCATTCCCCTTCACAATCCAGAATAACGTTCCAAAAAAAAAAGTCTAACATTCGAAACAACTGAGATACAGGGTGTTCTTCTTCAAATGACAGGTATAGTATCTTTCGAACCAATGCTCTGATTCGACTGAAATTTTCACCAATCATTCCTCTTCACAATCCAGAATAACGATTCAAAACTAAAAAGTCTAACATTCGAAACAACTGAGATACAGGGTGTTCTTCTTCAAATGACAGGTATAGTATCTTTCGAACCAATGCTCAGATTCGACTGAAATTTTCACCAATCATTCCTCTTCACAATCCAGAATAACGATTCAAAAATAAAAAGTCTAACATTCGAAACAACTGAGATACAGGGTGTTCTTCTTCAAATGACAGGTATAGTATCATTCGAACCAATGCTCTGATTCGACTGAAATTTTCACCAATCATTCCTCTTCACAATCCAGAATAACGATTCAAAAATAAAAAGTCTAACATTCGAAACAACTGAGATACAGGGTGTTCTTCGTCAAATGACAGGTATAGTATCTTTCGAACCAATGCTCTGATTCGACTGAAATTTTCAACAATGATTCCTCTTCACAATCCAGAATAACGATTCAAAAATAAAAAGTCTTACATTCGAAACAACTGAGATACAGGGTGTTCGTCTTCAAATGACAGGTATAGTATCTTGCGAACCAATGCTCTGATTCGACTGAAATTTTCACAAATCATTCCTCTTCACAATCCAGAATAACGTTCCAAAAATAAAAAGTCTAACATTCGAAACAACTGAGATACAGGGTGTTATTCTTCAAATGACAGGTATAGTATCTTTCGAACCAATGCTCTGATTCGACTGAAATTTTCACCAATCATTCCTCTTCACAATCCAGAATAACGATTCAAAAATAAAAAGTCTAACTTTCGAAACAACTGAGATACAGGGTGTTCTTCTTCAAATGACAGGTATAGTATCTTTCGAACCAATGCTCTGATTCGACTGAAATTTTCACCAATCATTCCTCTTCATAATCCAGAATAACATTCCAAAAATAAAAAGTCTAACTTTCGGAACAACTGAGATACAGGGTGTTCTTCGTCAAATGACAGGTATAGTATCTTTCGAACCAATGCTCTGATTCGACTGAAATTTTCACCAATCATTCCTCTTCACAATCCAGAATAACGATTCAAAAATTAAAAGTCTAACTTTCGAAACAACTGAGATACAGGGTGTTCTTCGTCAAATGACAGGTATAGTATCTTTCGAACCAATGCTCTGATTCGACTGAAATTTTCACCAATCATTCCTCTTCACAATCCAGAATAACGATTCAAAAATAAAAAGTCTAACATTTGAAACAACTGAGATACAGGGTGTTCTTCTTCAAATGACAGGTATAGTATCTTTCGAACCAATGCTCTGATTCGACTGAAATTTTCACCAATCATTCCTCTTCACAATCCAGAATAACGATTCAAAAATAAAAAGTCTAACATTTGAAACAACTGAGATACAGGGTGTTCTTCGTCAAATGACAGGTATAGTATCTTTCGAACCAATGCTCTGATTCGACTGAAATTTTCACCAATCATTCCTCTTCACAATCCAGAATAACGATTCAAAAATAAAAAGTCTAACATTTGAAACAACTGAGATACAGGGTGTTCTTCTTCAAATGACAGGTATAGTATCTTTCGAACCAATGCTCTGATTCGACTGAAATTTTCACCAATCATTCCTCTTCACAATCCAGAATAACGATTCAAAAATAAAAAGTCTAACATTTGAAACAACTGAGATACAGGGTGTTCTTCTTCAAATGACAGGTGTAGTATCTTTCGAACAAATGCTCTGATTCGACTGAAATTTTCACCAATCATTCCTCTTCACAATCCAGAATAAGGTTCCAAAAATAAAAAGTCTAACTTTCGAAACAACTGAGATACAGGGTGTTCTTCGTCAAATGACAGGTATAGTATCTTTCGAACCAATGCTCTGTTTCGACTGAAATTTTCACCAATCATTCCTCTTCATAATCCAGAATAACGATTCAAAAATAAAAAGTCTAACTTTCGAAACAACTGAGATACAGGGTGTTCTTCGTCAAATGACAGGTATAGTATCTTTCGAACCAATGCTCTGATTCGACTGAAATTTTCACCAATCATTCCTCTTCACAATCCAGAATTACTATTCAAAAATAAAAAGTCTAACATTCGAAACAACTGAGATACAGGGTGTTCTTCTTCAAATGACAGGTATAGTATCTTTCGAACCAATGCTCAGATTCGACTGAAATTTTCACCAATCATTCCTCTTCACAATCCAGAATAACGTTCCAAAAATAAAAAGTCTAACATTCGAAACAACTGAGATACAGGGTGTTCTTCTTCAAATGACAGGTATAGTATCTTTCGAACCAATGCTCTGATTCGACTGAAATTTTCACCAATCATTCCCCTTCACAATCCAGAATAACGTTCCAAAAAAAAAGTCTAACATTCGAAACAACTGAGATACAGGGTGTTCTTCTTCAAATGACAGGTATAGTATCTTTCGAACCAATGCTCTGATTCGACTGAAATTTTCACCAATCATTCCTCTTCACAATCCAGAATAACGATTCAAAAATGAAAAGTCTAACATTCGAAACAACTGAGATACAGGGTGTTCTTCTTCAAATGACAGGTATAGTATCTTTCGAACCAATGCTCTGATTCGACTGAAATTTTCACCAATCATTTCTCTTCACAATCCAAAATAACGTTCCAAAAATAAAAAGTCTAACATTCGAAACAACTGAGATACAGGGTGTTATTCTTCAAATGACAGGTATAGTATCTTTCGAACCAATGCTCTGATTCGACTGAAATTTTCACCAATCATTCCCCTTCACAATCCAGAATAACGTTTCAAAAATAAAAAGTCTAACTTTCGAAACAACTGAGATACAGGGTGTTCTTCGTCAAATGACAGGTATAGTATCTTTCGAACCAATGCTCTGATTCGACTGAAATTTTCACCAATCATTCCTCTTCACAATCCAGAATAACGATTCAAAAATAAAAAGTCTAACATTCGAAACAACTGAGATACAGGGTAATCTTCTTCAAATGACAGGTATAGTATCTTTCGAACCAATGCTCTGATTCGACTGAAATTTTCACCAATCATTCCCCTTCACAATCCAGAATAACGTTCCAAAAATAAAACGTCTAACTTTCGAAACAACTGAGATACAGGGTGTTCTTCGTCAAATGACAGGTATAGTATCTTTCGAACCAATGCTCTGATTCGACTGAAATTTTCACCAATCATTCCTCTTCACAATCCAGAATAACGTTCCAAAAATAAAAAGTCTTACTTCCGAAACAACTGAGATACAGGGTGTTCTTCTTCAAATGACAGGTATAGTATCTTTCGAACCAATGCTCTGATTCGACTGAAATTTTCACCAATCATTCCTCTTCACAATCCAGAGTAACGTTCCAAAAATAAAAAGTCTTACTTTCGGAACAACTGAGATACAGGGTGTTCTTCGTCAAATGACAGGTATAGTATCTTTCGAACCAATGCTCTGATTCGACTGAAATTTTCACCAATCATTCCTCTTCACAATCCAGATTAACGTTCCAAAAATAAAAAGTCTAACTTTCGAAACAACTGAGATACAGGGTGTTCTTCGTCAAATGACAGGTATAGTATCTTTCGAACCAATGCTCTGATTCGACTGAAATTTTCACCAATCATTCCTATTCACAATCCAGAATAACGGTTCAAAAATAAAAAGTCTAACTTTCGAAACAATTGAGATACAGGGTGTTCTTCGTCAAATGACAGGTATAGTATCTTTCGAACCAATGCTCTGATTCGACTGAAATTTTCACCATTCATTCGTCTTCACAATCCAGAATAACGATTCAAAAATAAAAAGTCTAACATTCGAACCAACTGAGATACATGGTGTTCTTCTTCAAATGACAGGTATAGTATCTTTCGAACCAATGCTCTGATTCGACTGAAATTTTCACCAATCATTCCTCCTCACAATCCAGAATAAAGTTTCAAAAATAAAAAGTCTAACATTCGAAACAACTGAGATACAGGGTGTTCTTCGTCAAATGACAGGTATATTATCTTTCGAACCAATGCTCTGATTCGTCTGAAATTTTCACCAATCATTCCTCTTCACAATCCCGAATAACGTTCCAAAAATGAAAAGTCTAACTTTCGAAACAACTGAGATACAGGGTGTTCTTCTTCAAATGACAGGTATAGTATCTTTCGAACCAATGCTCTGATTCGACTGAAATTTTCACCAATCATTCCTCTTCACAATCCAGAATAACGTTCCAAAAATAAAAAGTCTAACTTTCGAAACAACTGAGATACAGGGTGTTCTTCGTCAAATGACAGGTATAGTATCTTTCGAACCAATGCTCTGATTCGACTGAAATTTTCACCAATCATTCCTCTTCACAATCCACAATAACGTTCCAAAAATAAAAAGTCTTACTTCCGAAACAGCTGAGATACAGGGTGTTCTTCTTCAAATGACAGGTATAGTATCTTTCGAACCAATGCTCTGATTCGACTGAAATTTTCACCAATCATTCCCCTTCACAATCCAAAATAACTTTCCAAAAATAAAAAGTCTAACTAAACAACTGAGATACAGGGTGTTCTTCGTCAAATGACAGGTATAGTATCTTTCGAACCAATGCTCTGATTCGACTGAAATTTTCACCAATCTTTCCTCTTCACAATCCAGAATAACGGTTCAAAAATAAAAAGTCTAACTTTCGAAACAACTGAGATATAGGGTGTTCTTCGTCAAATGACAGGTATAGTATCAATCGAACCAATGCTCTGATTCGACTGAAATTTTCACCAATCATTCTTCTTCACAATCCAGAATAACGTTCCAAAAATAAAAAGTCTAACATTCGAAACAACTGAGATACAGGGTGTTCTTTTACAAATGACAGGTATAGTATCTTTCGAACCAATGCTCTGATTCGACTGAAATTTTCACCAATCATTCCTCTTCACGATCCAAAATAACGATTCAAACATAAAAAGTCTAACATTCGAAACAACTGAGATACAGGGTGTTCTTCGTCAAATGACAGGTATAGTATCTTTCGAACCAATGCTCTGATTCGACTGAAATTTTCACCAATCATTCCTCTTCACAATCCAGAATAACGTTCGAAAAAAAAAAAGTCTGACCTTCGAAACAACTGAGATACAGGGTGTTCTTCGTCAAATGACAGGTATAGTATCTTTCGAACCAATGCTCTGATTCGACTGAAATTTTCACAAATCATTCCTCTTCACAATCCAGAATAACGATTCAAAAATAAAAAGTCTAACATTTGAAACAACTGAGATACAGGGTGTTCTTCTTCAAATGACAGGTGTAGTATCTTTCGAACAAATGCTCTGATTCGACTGAAATTTTCACCAATCATTCCTCTTCACAGTCCAGAATAACGATTCAAAAATAAAAAGTCTAACTTTCGAAACAACTGAGATACAGGGTGTTCTTCGTCAAATGACAGGTATAGTATCTTTCGAACCAATGCTCTGATTCGACTGAAATTTTCACCAATCATTCCACTTCACAATCCAGAATAACGATTCAAAACTAAAAAGTCTAACATTCGAAACAACTGAGATACAGGGTGTTCTTCTTCAAATGACAGGTATAGTATCTTTCGAACCAATGCTCAGATTCGACTGAAATTTTCACAAATCATTCCTCTTCACAATCCAGAATAACGCTCCAAAAATAAAAAGTCTAACATTCGAAACAACTGAGATACAGGGTTTTCTTCTTCAAATCACAGGTATAGTATCTTTCGAACCAATGCTCTGATTCGACTGAAATTTTCACCAATCATTCCCCTTCACAATCCAGAATAACGTTCCAAAAAAAAAAAGTCTAACATTCGAAACAACTGAGATACAGGGTGTTCTTCTTCAAATGACAGGTATAGTATCTTTCGAACCAATGCTCTGATTCGACTGAAATTTTCACCAATCATTCCTCTTCACAATCCAGAATAACGATTCAAAACTAAAAAGTCTAACATTCGAAACAACTGAGTTACAGGGTGTTCTTCTTCAAATGACAGGTATAGTATCTTTCGAACCAATGCTCAGATTCGACTGAAATTTTCACCAATCATTCCTCTTCACAATCCAGAATAACGATTCAAAAATAAAAAGTCTAACATTCGAAACAACTGAGATACAGGGTGTTCTTCTTCAAATGACAGGTATAGTATCTTTCGAACCAATGCTCTGATTCGACTGAAATTTTCACCAATCATTCCTCTTCACAATCCAGAATAACGATTCAAAAATAAAAAGTCTAACATTCGAAACAACTGAGATACAGGGTGTTCTTCGTCAAATGACAGGTATAGTATCTTTCGAACCAATGCTCTGATTCGACTGAAATTTTCAACAATCATTCCTCTTCACAATCCAGAATAACGATTCAAAAATAAAAAGTCTAACATTCGAAACAACTGAGATACAGGGTGTTCGTCTTCAAATGACAGGTATAGTATCTTTCGAACCAATGCTCTGATTCGACTGAAATTTTCACCAATCATTCCTCTTCACAATCCAGAATAACGATTCAAAAATAAAAAGTCTAACATTCGAAACAACTGAGATACAGGGTGTTCTTCGTCAAATGACAGGTATAGTATCTTTCGAACCAATGCTCTGATTCGACTGAAATTTTCACCAATCATTCCTCTTCACAATCCAGAATAACGATTCAAAAATAAAAAGTCTAACTTTCGAAACAACTGAGATACAGGGTGTTCTTCTTCAAATGACAGGTTTAGTATCTTTCGAACCTATGCTCTGATTCGACTGAAATTTTAACCAATCATTCCTCTTCACAATCCAGTGAAGCTTTTGAAGATTTGCGAGGTAGCTTCCACCTCTTTGGGGAAGTGTCACGTTTCGTCCCGGCTTAGTTTGGGGGAACTCGTCAGGGCATGCACCAAACTAAGCCGTTTACATGCCTACGTGAGTGGACACCCCTTGTGAGGAACACAAGGGAGTGTACCAGACCGATGGGGTTGAGCGTATATCCAAGATCTTGAGAGAGTCTAACCGGGACAGCGTGCGCGCTAGCGCCCCCTGTACGCTGACCGATGATGTTGGCCAAGCGTTACAGGCAGATAACGCAGGATACTTAAGACGCAAGATGGTACTGCGCGCGCGACTTAAGTAAGAGCTGAAAGAGGGCGCTCGCTACAGGACTCCCCTTCCAGTGAAAACGATACCAGAAAGATGTATCTGGAGGAGTGTGACCGAACAGGTGTTCTCCTCCAAAACGCGGCTGTGAGCGAGCCGTTGTGCCATTGCTGCACTGTTGAGCACGAGTCTACGGCGTTTGATGCACGGTTGACCAAACCGTTTTGTGATGAGCCGTGTAGACTGTGTGCTAGAGCGCTCTGCCTCGTCGTTCGAGGAGTGTGGCCGATTTAGAGGAGATCAGCTTTTGACGGAATGTAGTCATGGCCGTATTGACCAGAAGATTTCCCACAAGTGCGGCCGTGATGCGGAGCAGTTGTGTGCCTTTGGAAATGTGAGAAACCCGAATTGAGAAACGCTGCGCCACTTGTGAATTCCTATACCACTTGATATCGTGCAGTGAGCTGGGTGCATTAGTGAGCCCATCTTTGAGCAGCGTGTTGCAGCACGAGAGCAAAGTGGCGATGTGGAACCTCCTCGGGATGGTTGCTGAACCATCGCCGAGAGAGGAACGGATAGGAACACACAGTGACAAGCGAAGTTCTCACTGGAAGCGAAGATGAACGCGAAGGGACAGAAACTGTGACACCGTCGTTGAAATAGATCACGTCGGGGTCACCACTGAAGCTTTTGAAGATTTGCGAGGTAGCTTCAACCTCTTTGGGGAAGTATCACGTTTCGTCCCGGCTTAGTTTGGGGGAACTCGTCAGAGCATGCACCAAACTAAGCCGTTTACATGCCTACGTGAGTGGACACCCCTTGTGAGGAACACAAGGGAGTGTACCAGACCGATGGGGATGAGCGTATATCCAAGATCTTGAGAGAGTCTAACCGGGACAGCGTGCGCGCTAGCGCCCCCTGTACGCTGACCGATGATGTTGGCCAAGCGTTACAGGCAGATAACGCAGGATACTTAAGACGCAAGATGGTACTGCGCGCGCGACTTAAGTAAGAGCTGAAAGAGGGCACTCGCTACACCAGAATAACGTTCCAAAAATAAAAAGTCTAACTTTCGAAACAACTGAGATACAGGGTGTTCTTCGTCAAATGACAGGTATAGTATCTTTCGAACCAATGCTCTGATTCGACTGAAATTTTCACCAATCATTCCTCTTCACAATCCAGAATAACGGTTCAAAAATAAAAAGTCTAACTTTCGAAACAACTGAGATACAGGGTGTTCTTCGTCAAATGACAGGTATAGTATCAATCGAACCAATGCTCTGATTCGACTGAAATTTTCACCAATCATTCCTCTTCACAATCCAGAATAACGATTCAAAAATAAAAAGTCTAACATTCGAAACAACTGAGATACAGGGTGTTCTTCTTCAAATGACAGGTATTGTATCCTTCGAACCAATGCTCTGATTCGACTGAAATTTTCACCAATCATTCCTCTTCACAATCCAGAATAACGTTCCAAAAATAAAAAGTCTAACTTTCGAAACAACTGAGATACAGGGTGTTCTTCGTCAAATGACAGGTATAGTATCTTTCGAACCAATTCTCTGCTTCGACTGAAATTTTCACCATTCATTCGTCTTCACAATCCAGAATAACGATTCAAAAATAAAAAGTCTAACATTCGAAACAACTGAGATACATGGTGTTCTTCTTCAAATGACAGGTATAGTATCTTTCGAACCAATGCTCTGATACGACTGAAATTTTCACCAATCATTCCTCCTCACAATCCAGAATAAAGTTTCAAAAATAAAAAGTCTAACATTCGAAACAACTGAGATACAGGGTGTTCTTCGTCAAATGACAGGTATAGTATCTTTCGAACCAATGCTCTGATTCGTCTGAAATTTTCACCAATCATTCCTCTTCACAATCCAGAATAACGTTCCAAAAATGAAAAGTCTAACTTTCGAAACAACTGAGATACAGGGTGTTCTTCTTCAAATGACAGGTATAGTATCTTTCGAACCAATGCTCTGATTCGACTGAAATTTTCACCAATCATTCCTCTTCACAATCCAGAATAACGTTCCAAAAATAAAAAGTCTTACTTTCGAAACAACTGAGATACAGGGTGTTCTTCGTCAAATGACAGGTATAGTATCTTTCGAACCAATGCTCTGATTCGACTGAAATTTTCACCAATCATTCCTCTTCACAATCCAGAATAACGTTCCAAAAATAAAAAGTCTTACTTCCGAAACAACTGAGATACAGGGTGTTCTTCTTCAAATGACAGGTATAGTATCTTTCGAACCAATGCTCTGATTCGACTGAAATTTTCACCAATCATTCCTCTTCACAATCCAGAATAACGGTTCAAAAATAAAAAGTCTAACTTTCGAAACAACTGAGATATAGGGTGTTCTTCGTCAAATGACAGGTATAGTATCAATCGAACCAATGCTCTGATTCGACTGAAATTTTCACCAATCATTCCTCTTCACAATCCAGAATAACGTTCCAAAAATAAAAAGTCTAACATTCGAAACAACTGAGATACAGGGTGTTCTTCTACAAATGACAGGTATAGTATCTTTCGAACCAATGCTCTGATTCGACTGAAATTTTCACCAATCATTCCTCTTCACGATCCAAAATAACGATTCAAACATAAAAAGTCTAACATTCGAAACAACTGAGATACAGGGTGTTCTTCGTCAAATGACAGGTATAGTATCTTTCGAACCAATGCTCTGATTCGACTGAAATTTTCACCAATCATTCCTCTTCACAATCCAGAATAACGTTCCAAAAATAAAAAGTCTGACCTTCGAAACAACTGAGATACAGGGTGTTCTTCGTCAAATGACAGGTATAGTATCTTTCGAACCAATGCTCTGATTCGACTGAAATTTTCACAAATCATTCCTCTTCACAATCCAGAATAACGATTCAAAAATAAAAAGTCTAACATTTGAAACAACTGAGATACAGGGTGTTCTTCTTCAAATGACAGGTGTAGTATCTTTCGAACAAATGCTCTGATTCGACTGAAATTTTCACCAATCATTCCTCTTCACAGTCCAGAATAACGATTCAAAAATAAAAAGTCTAACTTTCGAAACAACTGAGATACAGGGTGTTCTTCGTCAAATGACAGGTATAGTATTTTTCGAACCAATGCTCAGATTCGACTGAAATTTTCACCAATCATTCCTCTTCACATTCCAGAATAACGCTCCAAAAATAAAAAGTCTAACATTCGAAACAACTGAGATAATGGGTATTCTTCTTCAAATTACAGGTATAGTATCTTTCGAACCAATGCTCTGATTCGACTGAAATTTTCACCAATCATTCCACTTCACAATCCAGAATAACGATTCAAAACTAAAAAGTCTAACATTCGAAACAACTGAGATACAGGGTGTTCTTCTTCAAATGACAGGTATAGTATCTTTCGAACCAATGCTCAGATTCGACTGAAATTTTCACCAATCATTCCTCTTCACAATCCAGAATAACGCTCCAAAAATAAAAAGTCTAACATTCGAAACAACTGAGATAATGGGTATTCTTCTTCAAATTACAGGTATAGTATCTTTCGAACCAATGCTCTGATTCGACTGAAATTTTCACCAATCATTCCCCTTCACAATCCAGAATAACGTTCCAAAAAAAAAAGTCTAACATTCGAAACAACTGAGATACAGGGTGTTCTTCTTCAAATGACAGGTATAGTATCTTTCGAACCAATGCTCTGATTCGACTGAAATTTTCACCAATCATTCCTCTTCACAGTCCAGAATAACGATTCAAAAATAAAAAGTCTAACTTTCGAAACAACTGAGATACAGGGTGTTCTTCGTCAAATGACAGGTATAGTATCTTTCGAACCAATGCTCAGATTCGACTGAAATTTTCACCAATCATTCCTCTTCACAATCCAGAATAACGCTCCAAAAATAAAAAGTCTAACATTCGAAACAACTGAGATAATGGGTATTCTTCTTCAAATTACAGGTATAGTATCTTTCGAACCAATGCTCTGATTCGACTGAAATTTTCACCAATCATTCCACTTCACAATCCAGAATAACGATTCAAAACTAAAAAGTCTAACATTCGAAACAACTGAGATACAGGGTGTTCTTCTTCAAATGACAGGTATAGTATCTTTCGAACCAATGCTCAGATTCGACTGAAATTTTCACCAATCATTCCTCTTCACAATCCAGAATAACGCTCCAAAAATAAAAAGTCTAACATTCGAAACAACTGAGATAATGGGTATTCTTCTTCAAATTACAGGTATAGTATCTTTCGAACCAATGCTCTGATTCGACTGAAATTTTCACCAATCATTCCCCTTCACAATCCAGAATAACGTTCCAAAAAAAAAAGTCTAACATTCGAAACAACTGAGATACAGGGTGTTCTTCTTCAAATGACAGGTATAGTATCTTTCGAACCAATGCTCTGATTCGACTGAAATTTTCACCAATCATTCCTCTTCACAATCCAGAATAACGATTCAAAACTAAAAAGTCTAACATTCGAAACAACTGAGATACAGGGTGTTCTTCTTCAAATGACAGGTATAGTATCTTTCGAACCAATGCTCAGATTCGACTGAAATTTTCACCAATCATTCCTCTTCACAATCCAGAATAACGTTCCAAAAATAAAAAGTCTAACATTCGAAACAACTGAGATACAGGGTGTTCTTCTTCAAATTACAGGTATAGTATCTTTCGAACCAATGCTCTGATTCGACTGAAATTTTCACCAATCATTCCCCTTCACAATCCAGAATAACGTTCCAAAAAAAAAAGTCTAACATTCGAAACAACTGAGATACAGGGTGTTCTTCTTCAAATGACAGGTATAGTATCTTTCGAACCAATGCTCTGATTCGACTGAAATTTTCACCAATCATTCCTCTTCACAATCCAGAATAACGATTCAAAAATAAAAAGTCTAACATTCGAAACAACTGAGATACAGGGTGTTCTTCGTCAAATGACAGGTATAGTATCTTTCAAACCAATGCTCTGATTCGACTGAAATTTTCAACAATCATTCCTCTTCACAATCCAGAATAACGATTCAAAAATAAAAAGTCTAACATTCGAAACAACTGAGATACAGGGTGTTCGTCTTCAAATGACAGGTATAGTATCTTTCGAACCAATGCTCTGATTCGACTGAAATTTTCACAAATCATTCCTCTTCACAATCCAGAATAACGTTCCAAAAATAAAAAGTCTAACATTCGAAACAACTGAGATACAGGGTGTTATTCTTCAAATGACAGGTATAGTATCTTTCGAACAAATGCTCTGATTCGACTGAAATTTTCAACAATCATTCCTCTTCACAATCCAGAATAACGATTCAAAAATAAAAAGTCTAACATTCGAAACAACTGAGATACAGGGTGTTCGTCTTCAAATGACAGGTATAGTATCTTTCGAACCAATGCTCTGATTCGACTGAAATTTTCACCAATCATTCCTCTTCACAATCCAGAATAACGTTCCAAAAATAAAAAGTCTAACTTTCGAAACAACTGAGATACAGGGTGTTCTTCGTCAAATGACAGGTATAGTATCTTTCGAACCAATGCTCTGATTCGACTGAAATTTTCACCAATCATTCCTCTTCACAATCCAGAATAACGTTCCAAAAATAAAAAGTCCTACTTCCGAAACAACTGAGATACAGGGTGTTCTTCTTCAAATGACAGGTATAGTATCTTTCGAACCAATGCTCTGATTCGACTGAAATTTTCACCAATCATTCCTCTTCACAATCCAGAATAACGATTCAAAAATAAAAAGTCTAACATTCGAAACAACTGAGATACAGGGTGTTCTTCTTCAAATGACAGGTATAGTATCTTTCGAACCAATGCTCTGATTCGACTGAAATTTTCACCAATCATTCCTCTTCACAATCCAGAATAACGTTCCAAAAATAAAAAGTCTAACTTTCGAAACAACTGAGATACAGGGTGTTCTTCGTCAAATGACAGGTATAGTATCTTTCGAACCAATGCTCTGATTCGACTGAAATTTTCACCAATCATTCCTCTTCACAATCCAGAATAACGTTCCAAAAATAAAAAGTCCTACTTCCGAAAAAACTGAGATACAGGGTGTTCTTCTTCAAATGACAGGTATAGTATCTTTCGAACCAATGCTCTGATTCGACTGAAATTTTCACCAATCATTCCTCTTCACAATCCAGAATAACGTTCCAAAAATAAAAAGTCTAACTTTCGGAACAACTGAGATACAGGGTGTTCTTCGTCAAATGACAGGTATAGTATCTTTCGAACCAATGCTCTGATTCGACTGAAATTTTCACCAATTATTCCTCTTCACAATCCAGAATAACGTTCCAAAAATAAAAAGTCTAACTTTCGAAACAACTGAGATACAGGGTGTTCTTCGTCAAATGACAGGTATAGTATCTTTCGAACCAATGCTCTGATTCGACTGAAATTTTCACAAATCATTCCTCTTCACAATCCAGAATAACGTTCCAAAAATAAAAAGTCTAACTTTCGAAACAACTGAGATACAGGGTGTTCTTCTTCAAATGACAGGTATAGTATCTTTCGAACCAATGCTCTGATTCGACTGAAATTTTCACCAATCATTCCTCTTCACAATCCAGAATAACGTTCCAAAAATGAAAAGTCTAACTTTCGAAACAACTGAGATACAGGGTGTTCTTCGTCAAATGACAGGTATAGTATCTTTCGAACCAATGCTCTGATTCGACTGAAATTTTCACCAATCATTCCTCTTCACAATCCAGAATAACGTTCCAAAAATAAAAAGTCCTACTTCCGAAACAACTGAGATACAGGGTGTTCTTCTTCAAATGACAGATATAGTATCTTTCGAACCAATGCTCTGATTCGACTGAAATTTTCACCAATCATTCCTCTTCACAATCCAGAATAACGATTCAAAAATAAAAAGTCTAACATTCGAAACAACTGAGATACAGGGTGTTCTTCTTCAAATGACAGGTATAGTATCTTTCGAACCAATGCTCTGATTCGACTGAAATTTTCACCAATCATTCCTCTTCACAATCCAGAATAACGTTCCAAAAATAAAAAGTCTTACTTCCGAAACAACTGAGATACAGGGTGTTCTTCTTCAAATGACAGGTATAGTATCTTTCGAACCAATGCTCTGATTCGACTGAAATTTTCACCAATCATTCCTCTTCACGATCCAAAATAACGATTCAAACATAAAAAGTCTAACATTCGAAACAACTGAGATACAGGGTGTTCTTCGTCAAATGACAGGTATAGTATCTTTCGAACCAATGCTCTGATTCGACTGAAATTTTCACCAATCATTCCTCTTCACAATCCAGAATAACGTTCCAAAAATAAAAAGTCTGACCTTCGAAACAACTGAGATACAGGGTGTTCTTCGTCAAATGACAGGTATAGTATCTTTCGAACCAATGCTCTGATTCGACTGAAATTTTCACAAATCATTCCTCTTCACAATCCAGAATAACGATTCAAAAATAAAAAGTCTAACATTTGAAACAACTGAGATACAAGGTGTTCTTCTTCAAATGACAGGTGTAGTATCTTTCGAACAAATGCTCTGATTCGACTGAAATTTTCACCAATCATTCCTCTTCACAGTCCAGAATAACGATTCAAAAATAAAAAGTCTAACTTTCGAAACAACTGAGATACAGGGTGTTCTTCGTCAAATGACATGTATAGTATCTTTCGAACCAATGCTCTGATTCGACTGAAATTTTCACCAATCATTCCACTTCACAATCCAGAATAACGATTCAAAACTAAAAAGTCTAACATTCGAAACAACTGAGATACAGGGTGTTCTTCTTCAAATGACAGGTATAGTATCTTTCGAACCAATGCTCAGATTCGACTGAAATTTTCACCAATCATTCCTCTTCACAATCCAGAATAACGCTCCAAAAATAAAAAGTCTAACATTCGAAACAACTGAGATAATGGGTATTCTTCTTCAAATTACAGGTATAGTATCTTTCGAACCAATGCTCTGATTCGACTGAAATTTTCACCAATCATTCCCCTTCACAATCCAGAATAACGTTCCAAAAAAAAAAGTCTAACATTCGAAACAACTGAGATACAGGGTGTTCTTCTTCAAATGACAGGTATAGTATCTTTCGAACCAATGCTCTGATTCGACTGAAATTTTCACCAATCATTCCTCTTCACAATCCAGAATAACGATTCAAAACTAAAAAGTCTAACATTCGAAACAACTGAGATACAGGGTGTTCTTCTTCAAATGACAGGTATAGTATCTTTCGAACCAATGCTCAGATTCGACTGAAATTTTCACCAATCATTCCTCTTCACAATCCAGGATAACGTTCCAAAAATAAAAAGTCTAACATTCGAAAGAACTGAGATACAGGGTGTTCTTCTTCAAATTACAGGTATAGTATCTTTCGAACCAATGCTCTGATTCGACTGAAATTTTCACCAATCATTCCCCTTCACAATCCAGAATAACGTTCCAAAAAAAAAAGTCTAACATTCGGAACAACTGAGATACAGGGTGTTCTTCTTCAAATGACAGGTATAGTATCTTTCGAACCAATGCTCTGATTCGACTGAAATTTTCACCAATCATTCCTCTTCACAATCCAGAATAACGATTCAAAAATAAAAAGTCTAACATTCGAAACAACTGAGATACAGGGTGTTCTTCGTCAAATGACAGGTATAGTATCTTTCAAACCAATGCTCTGATTCGACTGAAATTTTCAACAATCATTCCTCTTCACAATCCAGAATAACGATTCAAAAATAAAAAGTCTAACATTCGAAACAACTGAGATACAGGGTGTTCGTCTTCAAATGACAGGTATAGTATCTTTCGAACCAATGCTCTGATTCGACTGAAATTTTCACAAATCATTCCTCTTCACAATCCAGAATAACGTTCCAAAAATAAAAAGTCTAACATTCGAAACAACTGAGATACAGGGTGTTATTCTTCAAATGACAGGTATAGTATCTTTCGAACAAATGCTCTGATTCGACTGAAATTTTCAACAATCATTCCTCTTCACAATCCAGAATAACGATTCAAAAATAAAAAGTCTAACATTCGAAACAACTGAGATACAGGGTGTTCGTCTTCAAATGACAGGTATAGTATCTTTCGAACCAATGCTCTGATTCGACTGAAATTTTCACCAATCATTCCTCTTCACAATCCAGAATAACGTTCCAAAAATAAAAAGTCTAACTTTCGAAACAACTGAGATACAGGGTGTTCTTCGTCAAATGACAGGTATAGTATCTTTCGAACCAATGCTCTGATTCGACTGAAATTTTCACCAATCATTCCTCTTCACAATCCAGAATAACGTTCCAAAAATAAAAATTTAAAAAAAGCACTGCCGTGAAGGCAGCAACTTTTGCGCGCATGTTCAATGTAAATGACCGCTTCAGCAACGAATTTGAACGTGCGCGCGTACCAAATTTCAGTTCGATACGATCATAAGTTCTGGAGATATCGGGAAAAAATATGTCAAATTTCGATGTTTTCTTCTCGATATCGTTGATTTTTTCGGTATTACTCGAGAAATACTGATTCAGTCCTGATTAAACTTCACAGCTAGTTTTAAGATGCTGAAAGACAACTTTATGCAAAATTTCGTGATAATCGTGTTATTAGAACAATTTGAAAAAAAAAATTTATATGATTTTCTCATCATATCATCCTCATTAAATTTTGTATGAAACTTCGAACTGTTATTTTCGATGAAGTACTGGATTTCAATTCGATCTGATCTTTATTTTTGGAAATATTGTAAAAATAAAATTTTGAATGGGTATATCTACGGAATCATTGGGCGGATTTTACCCATTCACGAATTCGACCTTCGTAATTAAGCCCCAAACCTACTCTACAAATATCGAGTTCCTAAGTCGTTTCTTCCGGAAGTTATTGTGTTTACGGTCAGCCTAACGGCCGACTGCGTAAACACAATAACTTCCGAAAGAAACAACTTAGAAACTCGATATTTGTAGAGAAGGTTTGGACCTTAATTACGAAGGCCGAATTCGTGAATGGGTAAAATCCACCCAATGATTCCGTAGATATACCCAATCAAAATTTTATTTTTCCAATATTTCCAAAAATACAGATCAGATCGAATTGAAATCCAGTACTTCATCGAAAATAACAGTTCGAAGTTTCATACAGAATTTAATGAGGATGATATGATGAGAAAATCATATAAATTTTTTTTTCAAATTGTTCTAATTACCCGATTATTACGAAATTTTGCATAAAGTTGTCTTTCAGCGTCTTAAAACTAGCTGTGAAGTTTAATCAGGACTGAATCAGTATTTCTCGAGTTATACCGAAAAAATCAACGATATCGAGAAGAAAACCTCGAAATTTGACATATTTTTTCCCGATATCTCCAAAACTTATGATCGTATCGAACTGAAATTTGGTGCATTGCTGTGAAATTAGAAGGTCAAAGCGTGAGTATAATTTTTCTTGGATATGATAAATGGTTTCCGAAAAAAAATTTTTTTTGGAAAAAAATTTCGAAAAATTTTTTTTTTAAAAATAACCAACAATATAATCCTGACGAAATTTGGCTCAAAGTTGCGCGTCGTTGTACTTCACCTAACCGCTAAGTTTGAATCCAATCGCTCAGGTAGTTTCTGAAATAAAAAATAAATAACTTCAAAACTTCAAATGCCTATAACTCCGAAACTATTCGATCGATTTGGCCCATTAACGAACTTAACCGCGGCATTCCAATGCGCGACCTACCCTGAAAGTTTCAAGTTGCTAGCTCACTTCGTTCGACAGTTATCGTGTCTACGGCCGGCCGGCCGGCCGGACAGAATCGATTTTGACACCGGATTCGTCATCAGTGAGTCCAACCTAGTCGATTGAGACCATTTTCGGCTCAATCATCCAAAATTACAGACATTTGATCAAAACGATAGCACGCTGTTCCCCTAGAACATGCGCGCAAAAAGTCCTACTTCCGAAACAACTGAGATACAGGGTGTTCTTTTTCAAATGACAGGTATAGTATCTTTCGAACCAATGCTCTGATTCGACTGAAATTTTCACCAATCATTCCTCTTCACAATCCAGAATAACGATTCAAAAATAAAAAGTCTTACATTCGAAACAACTGAGATACAGGGTGTTCTTCTTCAAATGACAGGTATAGTATCCTTCGAACCAATGCTCTGATTCGACTGAAATTTTCACCAATCATTCCTCTTCACAATCCAGAATAACGTTCCAAAAATAAAAAGTCTAACTTTCGAAACAACTGAGATACAGGGTGTTCTTCGTCAAATGACAGGTATAGTATCTTTCGAACCAATGCTCTGATTCGACTGAAATTTTCACCAATCATTCCTCTTCACAATCCAGAATAACGTTCCAAAACTAAAAAGTCTTACTTCCGAAAAAACTGAGATACAGGGTGTTCTTCTTCAAATGACAGGTATAGTATCTTTCGAACCAATGCTCTGATTCGACTGAAATTTTCACCAATCATTCCTCTTCACAATCCAGAATAACGTTCCAAAAGTAAAAAGTCTAACTTTCGGAACAACTGAGATACAGGGTGTTCTTCGTCAAATGACAGGTATAGTATCTTTCGAACCAATGCTCTGATTCGACTGAAATTTTCACCAATTATTCCTCTTCACAATCCAGAATAACGTTCCAAAAATAAAAAGTCTAACTTTCGAAACAACTGAGATACAGGGTGTTCTTCGTCAAATGACAGGTATAGTATCTTTCGAACCAATGCTCTGATTCGACTGAAATTTTCACAAATCATTCCTCTTCACAATCCAGAATAACGTTCCAAAAATAAAAAGTCTAACTTTCGAAACAACTGAGATACAGGGTGTTCTTCTTCAAATGACAGGTATAGTATCTTTCGAACCAATGCTCTGATTCGACTGAAATTTTCACCAATCATTCCTCTTCACAATCCAGAATAACGTTCCAAAAATAAAAAGTCTAACTTTCGAAACAACTGAGATACAGGGTGTTCTTCGTCAAATGACAGGTATAGTATCTTTCGAACCAATGCTCTGATTCGACTGAAATTTTCACCAATCATTCCTCTTCACAATCCAGAATAACGTTCCAAAAATAAAAAGTCCTACTTCCGAAACAACTGAGATACAGGGTGTTCTTCTTCAAATGACAGATATAGTATCTTTCGAACCAATGCTCTGATTCGACTGAAATTTTCACCAATCATTCCTCTTCACAATCCAGAATAACGATTCAAAAATAAAAAGTCTAACATTCGAAACAACTGAGATACAGGGTGTTCTTCTTCAAATGACAGGTATAGTATCTTTCGAACCAATGCTCTGATTCGACTGAAATTTTCACCAATCATTCCTCTTCACAATCCAGAATAACGTTCCAAAAATAAAAAGTCTAACTTTCGAAACAACTGAGATACAGGGTGTTCTTCGTCAAATGACAGGTATAGTATCTTTCGAACCAATGCTCTGATTCGACTGAAATTTTCACAAATCATTCCTCTTCACAATCCAGAATAACGTTCCAAAAATAAAAAGTCTAACTTTCGAAACAACTGAGATACAGGGTGTTCTTCTTCAAATGACAGGTATAGTATCTTTCGAACCAATGCTCTGATTCGACTGAAATTTTCACCAATCATTCCTCTTCACAATCCAGAATAACGTTCCAAAAATAAAAAGTCATCTTTCGAAACAACTGAGATACAGGGTGTTCTTCGTCAAATGACAGGTATAGTATCTTTCGAACCAATGCTCTGATTCGACTGAAATTTTCACCAATCATTCCTCTTCACAATCCAGAATAACGTTCCAAAAATAAAAAGTCCTACTTCCGAAACAACTGAGATACAGGGTGTTCTTCTTCAAATGACAGATATAGTATCTTTCGAACCAATGCTCTGATTCGACTGAAATTTTCACCAATCATTCCTCTTCACAATCCAGAATAACGATTCAAAAATAAAAAGTCTAACATTCGAAACAACTGAGATACAGGGTGTTCTTCTTCAAATGACAGGTATAGTATCTTTCGAACCAATGCTCTGATTCGACTGAAATTTTCACCAATCATTCCTCTTCACAATCCAGAATAACGTTCCAAAAATAAAAAGTCTAACTTTCGAAACAACTGAGATACAGGGTGTTCTTCGTCAAATGACAGGTATAGTATCTTTCGAACCAATGCTCTGATTCGACTGAAAATTTCACCAATCATTCTTCTTCACAATCCAGAATAACGTTCCAAAAATAAAAAGTCTTACTTCCGAAACAACTGAGATACAGGGTGTTCTTCTTCAAATGACAGGTATAGTATCTTTCGAACCAATGCTCTGATTCGACTGAAATTTTCACCAATCATTCCTCTTCACAATCCAGAATAACGTTCCAAAAATAAAAAGTCTAACTTTCGGAACAACTGAGATACAGGGTGTTCTTCGTCAAATGACAGGTATAGTATCTTTCGAACCAATGCTCTGATTCGACTGAAATTTTCAACAATTATTCCTCTTCACAATCCAGAATAACGTTCCAAAAATAAAAAGTCTAACTTCCGAAACAACTGAGATACAGGGTGTTCTTCGTCAAATGACAGGTATAGTATCTTTCGAACCAATGCTCTGATTCGACTAAAATTTTCACCAATCATTCCTCTTCACAATCCAGAATAACGGTTCAAAAATAAAAAGTCTAACTTTCGAAACAACTGAGATACAGGGTGTTCTTCGTCAAATGACAGGTATAGTATCAATCGAACCAATGCTCTGATTCGACTGAAATTTTCACCAATCATTCCTCTTCACAATCCAGAATAACGATTCAAAAATAAAAAGTCTAACATTCGAAACAACTGAGATACAGGGTGTTCTTCGTCAAATGACAGGTATAGTATCTTTCGAACCAATGCTCTGATTCGACTGAAATATTCACCAATCATTCCTCTTCACAATCCAGAATAACGATTCAAAAATAAAAAGTCTAACATTCGAAACAACTGAGATACAGGGTGTTCTTCGTCCAATGACAGGTATAGTATCTTTCGAATCAATGCTCTGATTCGACTGAAATTTTCACCAATCATTTCTCTTCACAATCCAGAATAACGATCCAAAAATAAAAAGTCTAACATTCGAAACAACTGAGATACAGGGTGTTCTTCTTCAAATGACAGGTATAGTATCTTTCGAACCAATGCTCTGATTCGACTGAAATTTTCACCAATCATTCCTCTTCACAATCCAGAATAACGATTCAAAAATAAAAAGTGTAACATTCGAAACAACTGAGATACAGGGTGTTCTTCGTCAAATGACAGGTATAGTATCTTTCGAACCAATGCTCTGATTCGACTGAAATTTTCACCAATCATTCCTCTTCATAATACAGAATAACGTTCCAAAAATAAAAAGTCGAACTTTCGAAACAACTGATATACAGGGTGTTCTTCGTCAAATGACAGGTATAGTATCTTTCGAACCAATGCTCTGATTCGACTGAAATTTTCACCAATCATTCCTCTTCACAATCCAGAATAACGTTCCAAAAATAAAAAGTCTTACTTCCGAAAAAACTGAGATACAGGGTGTTCTTCTTCAAATGACAGGTATAGTATCTTTCGAACCAATGCTCTGATTCGACTGAAATTTTCACCAATCATTCCTCTTCACAATCCAGAATAACGTTCCAAAAGTAAAAAGTCTAACTTTCGGAACAACTGAGATACAGGGTGTTCTTCGTCAAATGACAGGTATAGTATCTTTCGAACCAATGCTCTGATTCGACTGAAATTTTCACCAATCATTCCTCTTCACAATCCAGAATAACGATTCAAAAATAAAAAGTCTAACATTTGAAACAACTGAGATACAGGGTGTTCTTCTTCAAATGACAGGTGTAGTATCTTTCGAACAAATGCTCTGATTCGACAGAAATTTTCACCAATCATTCCTCTTCACAATCCAGAATAACGATTCAAAAATAAAAAGTCTAACATTCGAAACAACTGAGATACAGGGTGTTCTTCTTCAAATGACAGGTATAGTATCTTTCGAACCAATGCTCTGATTCGACTGAAATTTTCACCAATCATTCCTCTTCACAATCCAGAATAACGATTCAAAAATAAAAAGTCTAACATTCGAAACAACTGAGATACAGGGTGTTCTTCGTCAAATGACAGGTATAGTATCTTTCGAACCAATGCTCTGATTCGACTGAAATTATCACCAATCATTCCTCTTCACAATCCAGAATAAAGATTCAAAAATAAAAAGTCTAACATTCGAAACAACTGAGATACAGGGTGTTCTTCTTCAAATGACAGGTATAGTATCTTTCGAACCAATGCTCTGATTCGACTGAAATTTTCACCAATCATTCCTCTTCACAATCCAGAATAACGTTTCAAAAATAAAAAGTCTAACATTCGAAACAACTGAGATACAGGGTGTTCTTCTTCAAATGACAGGTATAGTATCTTTCGAACCAATGCTCTGATTCGACTGAAATTTTCACCAATCATTCCTCTTCACAATCCAGAATAACGATTCAAAAATAAAAAGTCTAACATTCGAAACAACTGAGATACAGGGTGTTCTTCGTCAAATGACAGGTATAGTATCTTTCGAACAAATGCTCTGATTCGACTGAAATTTTCACCAATCATTCCTCTTCACAATCCAGAATAACGATTCAAAAATAAAAAGTCTAACATTCGAAACAACTGAGATACAGGGTGTTCTTCTTCATATGACAGGTATAGTATCTTTCGAACCAATGCTCTGATTCGACTGAAATTTTCACCAATGATTCCTCTTCACAATCCAGAATAACGTTCCAAAAATAAAAAGTCTAACTTTCGAAACAACTGAGATACAGGGTGTTCTTCGTCAAATGACAGATATAGTATCTTTCGAACCAATGCTCTGATTCGACTGAAATTTTCACCAATCATTCCTCTTCACAATCCAGAAAAACTTTCCAAAAATAAAAAGTCTTACTTTCGAAACAACTGAGATACAGGGTGTTCTTCTTCAAATGACAGGTATATTATCTTTCGAACCAATGCTCTGATTCGACTGAAATTTTCACCGATCATTCCTCTTCACAATCCAAAATAACGTTCCAAAAATAAAAAGTCTAACTTTCGAAACAACTGAGATACAGGGTGTTTCTCGTCAAATGACAGGTAGAGTATCTTTCGAACCAATGCTCTGATTCGACTGAAATTTTCACCAATCATTCCTCTTCATAATACAGAATAACGTTCCAAAAATAAAAAGTCTAACTTTCGAAACAACTGAGATACAGGGTGTTCTTCGTCAAATGACAGGTATAGTATCTTTCGAACCAATGCTCTGATTCGACTGAAATTTTCACCAATCATTCCTCTTCACAATCCAGAATAACGTTCCAAAAATAAAAAGTCTGACTTTCGAAACAACTGAGATACAGGGTGTTCTTCGTCAAATAACAGGTATAGTATCATTCGAACCAATGATCTGATTCGACTGAAATTTTCACCAATCATTCCACTTCACAATCCAGAATAACGTTCCAAAAATAAAAAGTCTAACTTTCGAAACAACTGAGATACAGGGTGATCTTCGTCAAATGACAGGTATAGTATCTTTCGAACCAATGCTCTGATTCGACTGAAATTTTCACCAATCATTCCTCTCCACAATCCAGAATAACGTTCCAAAAATAAAAAGTCCTACTTCCGAAACAACTGAGATACAGGGTGTTCTTCTTCAAATGACAGGTATAGTATCTTTCGAACCAATGCTCTGATTCGACTGAAATTTTCACCAATCATTCCTCTTCACAATCCAGAATAACGATTCAAAAATAAAAAGTCTAACATTCGAAACAACTTAGATACAGGGTGTTCTTCTTCAAATGACAGGTATAGTATCTTTCGAACCAATGCTCTGATTCGACTGAAATTTTCACCAATCATTCCTCTTCACAATCCAGAATAACGTTCCAAAAATAAAAAGTCTAACTTTCGAAACAACTGAGATACAGGGTGTTCTTCGTCAAATGACAGGTATAGTATCTTTCGAACCAATGCTCTGATTCGACTGAAATTTTCACCAATCATTCCTCTTCACCATCCAGAATAACGTTCCAAAAATAAAAAGTCTTACTTCCGAAACAACTGAGATACAGGGTGTTCTTCTTCAAATGACAGGTATAGTATCTTTCGAACCAATGCTCTGATTCGACTGAAATTTTCACCAATCATTCCTCTTCACAATCCAGAATAACGTTCCAAAAATAAAAAGTCTAACTTTCGGAACAACTGAGATACAGGGTGTTCTTCGTCAAATGACAGGTATAGTATCTTTCGAACCAATGCTCTGATTCGACTGAAATTTTCACCAATTATTCCTCTTCACAATCCAGAATAACGTTCCAAAAATAAAAAGTCTAACTTTCGAAACAACTGAGATACAGGGTGTTCTTCGTCAAATGACAGGTATAGTATCTTTCGAACCAATGCTCTGATTCGACTGAAATTTTCACTAATCATTCCTCTTCACAATCCAGAATAACGGTTCAAAAATAAAAAGTCTAACTTTCGAAACAACTGAGATACAGGGTGTTCTTCGTCAAATGACAGGTATAGTATCAATCGAACCAATGCTCTGATTCGACTGAAATTTTCACCAATCATTCCTCTTCACAATCCAGAATAACGATTCAAAAATAAAAAGTCTAACATTCGAAACAACTGAGATACAGGGTGTTTTTCGTCAAATGACAGGTATAGTATCTTTCGAACCAATGCTCTGATTCGACTGAAATATTCACCAATCATTCCTCTTCACAATCCAGAATAACGATTCAAAAATAAAAAGTCTAACATTCGAAACAACTGAGATACAGGGTGTTCTTCGTCCAATGACAGGTATAGTATCTTTCGAATCAATGCTCTGATTCGACTGAAATTTTCACCAATCATTCCTCTTCACAATCCAGAATAACGATCCAAAAATAAAAAGTCTAACATTCGAAACAACTGAGATACTGGGTGTTCTTCTTCAAATGACAGGTATAGTATCTTTCGAACCAATGCTCTGATTCGACTGAAATTTTCACCAATCATTCCTCTTCACAATCCAGAATAACGATTCAAAAATAAAAAGTCTAACATTCGAAACAACTGAGATACAGGGTGTTCTTCGTCAAATGACAGGTATAGTATCTTTCGAACCAATGCTCTGATTCGACTGAAATTTTCACCAATCATTCCTCTTCATAATACAGAATAACGTTCCAAAAATAAAAAGTCGAACTTCCGAAACAACTGATATACAGGGTGTTCTTCGTCAAATGACAGGTATAGTATCTTTCGAACCAATGCTCTGATTCGACTGAAATTTTCACCAATCATTCCTCTTCACAATCCAGAATAACGTTCCAAAAATAAAAAGTCTGACTTTCGAAACAACTGAGATACAGGGTGTTCTTCGTCAAATGACAGGTATAGTATCTTTCGAACCAATGCTCTGATTCGACTGAAATTTTCACCAATCATTCCTCTTCACAATCCAGAATAACGATTCAAAAATAAAAAGTCTAACATTTGAAACAACTGAGATACAGGGTGTTCTTCTTCAAATGACAGGTGTAGTATCTTTCGAACAAATGCTCTGATTCGACTGAAATTTTCACCAATCATTCCTCTTCACAATCCAGAATAACGATTCAAAAATAAAAAGTCTAACATTCGAAACAACTGAGATACAGGGTGTTCTTCTTCAAATGACAGGTATAGTATCTTTCGAACCAATGCTCAGATTCGACTGAAATGTTCACCAATCATTCCTCTTCACAATCCAGAATAACGATTCAAAAATAAAAAGTCTAACTTTCGAAACAACTGAGATACAGGGTGTTCTTCGTCAAATGACAGGTATAGTATCTTTCGAACCAATGCTCTGATTCGACTGAAATTTTCACCAATCATTCCCCTTCACAATCCAGAATAACGTTCCAAAAAAAAGTCCAACATTCGAAACAACTGAGATACAGGGTGTTCTTCTTCAAATGACAGGTATAGTATCTTTCGAACCAATGCTCTGATTCGACTGAAATTTTCACCAATCATTCCTCTTCACAATCCAGAATAACGATTCAAAAATAAAAAGTCTAACATTCGAAACAACTGAGATACAGGGTGTTCTTCGTCAAATGACAGGTATAGTATCTTTCGAACCAATGCTCTGATTCGACTGAAATTTTCACCAATCATTCCTCTTCACAATCCAGAATAAAGATTCAAAAATAAAAAGTCTAACATTCGAAACAACTGAGATACAGGGTGTTCTTCTTCAAATGACAGGTATAGTATCTTTCGAACCAATGCTCTGATTCGACTGAAATTTTCACCAATCATTCCTCTTCACAATCCAGAATAACGTTTCAAAAATAAAAAGTCTAACATTCGAAACAACTGAGATACAGGGTGTTCTTCTTCAAATGACAGGTATAGTATCTTTCGAACCAATGCTCTGATTCGACTGAAATTTTCACCAATCAATCCTCTTCACAATCCAGAATAACGATTCAAAAATAAAAAGTCTAACATTCGAAACAACTGAGATACAGGGTGTTCTTCGTCAAATGACAGGTATAGTATCTTTCGAACCAATGCTCTGATTCGACTGAAATTTTCACCAATCATTCCTCTTCACAATCCAGAATAACGATTCAAAAATCAAAAGTCTAACATTCGAAACAACTGAGATACAGGGTGTTCTTCTTCAAATGACAGGTATAGTATCTTTCGAACCAATGCTCTGATTCGACTGAAATTATCACCAATCATTCCTCTTCACAATCCAGAATAAAGATTCAAAAATAAAAAGTCTAACATTCGAAACAACTGAGATACAGGGTGTTCTTCTTCAAATGACAGGTATAGTATCTTTCGAACCAATGCTCTGATTCGACTGAAATTTTCACCAATCATTCCTCTTCACAATCCAGAATAACGTTTCAAAAATAAAAAGTCTAACATTCGAAACAACTGAGATACAGGGTGTTCTTCTTCAAATGACAGGTATAGTATCTTTCGAACCAATGCTCTGATTCGACTGAAATTTTCACCAATCATTCCTCTTCACAATCCAGAATAACGATTCAAAAATAAAAAGTCTAACATTCGAAACAACTGAGATACAGGGTGTTCTTCGTCAAATGACAGGTATAGTATCTTTCGAACAAATGCTCTGATTCGACTGAAATTTTCACCAATCATTCCTCTTCACAATCCAGAATAACGATTCAAAAATAAAAAGTCTAACATTCGAAACAACTGAGATACAGGGTGTTCTTCTTCATATGACAGGTATAGTATCTTTCGAACCAATGCTCTGATTCGACTGAAATTTTCACCAATGATTCCTCTTCACAATCCAGAATAACGTTCCAAAAATAAAAAGTCTAACTTTCGAAACAACTGAGATACAGGGTGTTATTCGTCAAATGACAGATATAGTATCTTTCGAACCAATGCTCTGATTCGACTGAAATTTTCACCAATCATTCCTCTTCACAATCCAGAAAAACTTTCCAAAAATAAAAAGTCTTACTTTCGAAACAACTGAGATACAGGGTGTTCTTCTTCAAATGACAGGTATATTATCTTTCGAACCAATGCTCTGATTCGACTGAAATTTTCACCGATCATTCCTCTTCACAATCCAAAATAACGTTCCAAAAATAAAAAGTCTAACTTTCGAAACAACTGAGATACAGGGTGTTTCTCGTCAAATGACAGGTATAGTATCTTTCGAACCAATGCTCTGATTCGACTGAAATTTTCACCAATCATTCCTCTTCATAATACAGAATAACGTTCCAAAAATAAAAAGTCTAACTTTCGAAACAACTGAGATACAGGGTGTTCTTCGTCAAATGACAGGTATAGTATCTTTCGAACCAATGCTCTGATTCGACTGAAATTTTCACCAATCATTCCTCTTCACAATCCAGAATAACGTTCCAAAAATAAAAAGTCTGACTTTCGAAACAACTGAGATACAGGGTGTTCTTCGTCAAATAACAGGTATAGTATCATTCGAACCAATGATCTGATTCGACTGAAATTTTCACCAATCATTCCACTTCACAATCCAGAATAACGTTCCAAAAATAAAAAGTCTAACTTTCGAAACAACTGAGATACAGGGTGATCTTCGTCAAATGACAGGTATAGTATCTTTCGAACCAATGCTCTGATTCGACTGAAATTTTCACCAATCATTCCTCTCCACAATCCAGAATAACGTTCCAAAAATAAAAAGTCCTACTTCCGAAACAACTGAGATACAGGGTGTTCTTCTTCAAATGACAGGTATAGTATCTTTCGAACCAATGCTCTGATTCGACTGAAATTTTCACCAATCATTCCTCTTCACAATCCAGAATAACGATTCAAAAATAAAAAGTCTAACATTCGAAACAACTTAGATACAGGGTGTTCTTCTTCAAATGACAGGTATAGTATCTTTCGAACCAATGCTCTGATTCGACTGAAATTTTCACCAATCATTCCTCTTCACAATCCAGAATAACGTTCCAAAAATAAAAAGTCTAACTTTCGAAACAACTGAGATACAGGGTGTTCTTCGTCAAATGACAGGTATAGTATCTTTCGAACCAATGCTCTGATTCGACTGAAATTTTCACCAATCATTCCTCTTCACCATCCAGAATAACGTTCCAAAAATAAAAAGTCTTACTTCCGAAACAACTGAGATACAGGGTGTTCTTCTTCAAATGACAGGTATAGTATCTTTCGAACCAATGCTCTGATTCGACTGAAATTTTCACCAATCATTCCTCTTCACAATCCAGAATAACGTTCCAAAAATAAAAAGTCTAACTTTCGGAACAACTGAGATACAGGGTGTTCTTCGTCAAATGACAGGTATAGTATCTTTCGAACCAATGCTCTGATTCGACTGAAATTTTCACCAATTATTCCTCTTCACAATCCAGAATAACGTTCCAAAAATAAAAAGTCTAACTTTCGAAACAACTGAGATACAGGGTGTTCTTCGTCAAATGACAGGTATAGTATCTTTCGAACCAATGCTCTGATTCGACTGAAATTTTCACTAATCATTCCTCTTCACAATCCAGAATAACGGTTCAAAAATAAAAAGTCTAACTTTCGAAACAACTGAGATACAGGGTGTTCTTCGTCAAATGACAGGTATAGTATCAATCGAACCAATGCTCTGATTCGACTGAAATTTTCACCAATCATTCCTCTTCACAATCCAGAATAACGATTCAAAAATAAAAAGTCTAACATTCGAAACAACTGAGATACAGGGTGTTTTTCGTCAAATGACAGGTATAGTATCTTTCGAACCAATGCTCTGATTCGACTGAAATATTCACCAATCATTCCTCTTCACAATCCAGAATAACGATTCAAAAATAAAAAGTCTAACATTCGAAACAACTGAGATACAGGGTGTTCTTCGTCCAATGACAGGTATAGTATCTTTCGAATCAATGCTCTGATTCGACTGAAATTTTCACCAATCATTCCTCTTCACAATCCAGAATAACGATCCAAAAATAAAAAGTCTAACATTCGAAACAACTGAGATACTGGGTGTTCTTCTTCAAATGACAGGTATAGTATCTTTCGAACCAATGCTCTGATTCGACTGAAATTTTCACCAATCATTCCTCTTCACAATCCAGAATAACGATTCAAAAATAAAAAGTCTAACATTCGAAACAACTGAGATACAGGGTGTTCTTCGTCAAATGACAGGTATAGTATCTTTCGAACCAATGCTCTGATTCGACTGAAATTTTCACCAATCATTCCTCTTCATAATACAGAATAACGTTCCAAAAATAAAAAGTCGAACTTCCGAAACAACTGATATACAGGGTGTTCTTCGTCAAATGACAGGTATAGTATCTTTCGAACCAATGCTCTGATTCGACTGAAATTTTCACCAATCATTCCTCTTCACAATCCAGAATAACGTTCCAAAAATAAAAAGTCTGACTTTCGAAACAACTGAGATACAGGGTGTTCTTCGTCAAATGACAGGTATAGTATCTTTCGAACCAATGCTCTGATTCGACTGAAATTTTCACCAATCATTCCTCTTCACAATCCAGAATAACGATTCAAAAATAAAAAGTCTAACATTTGAAACAACTGAGATACAGGGTGTTCTTCTTCAAATGACAGGTGTAGTATCTTTCGAACAAATGCTCTGATTCGACTGAAATTTTCACCAATCATTCCTCTTCACAATCCAGAATAACGATTCAAAAATAAAAAGTCTTACATTCGAAACAACTGAGATACAGGGTGTTCTTCTTCAAATGACAGGTATAGTATCTTTCGAACCAATGCTCAGATTCGACTGAAATGTTCACCAATCATTCCTCTTCACAATCCAGAATAACGATTCAAAAATAAAAAGTCTAACTTTCGAAACAACTGAGATACAGGGTGTTCTTCGTCAAATGACAGGTATAGTATCTTTCGAACCAATGCTCTGATTCGACTGAAATTTTCACCAATCATTCCCCTTCACAATCCAGAATAACGTTCCAAAAAAAAGTCCAACATTCGAAACAACTGAGATACAGGGTGTTCTTCTTCAAATGACAGGTATAGTATCTTTCGAACCAATGCTCTGATTCGACTGAAATTTTCACCAATCATTCCTCTTCACAATCCAGAATAACGATTCAAAAATAAAAAGTCTAACATTCGAAACAACTGAGATACAGGGTGTTCTTCGTCAAATGACAGGTATAGTATCTTTCGAACCAATGCTCTGATTCGACTGAAATTTTCACCAATCATTCCTCTTCACAATCCAGAATAAAGATTCAAAAATAAAAAGTCTAACATTCGAAACAACTGAGATACAGGGTGTTCTTCTTCAAATGACAGGTATAGTATCTTTCGAACCAATGCTCTGATTCGACTGAAATTTTCACCAATCATTCCTCTTCACAATCCAGAATAACGTTTCAAAAATAAAAAGTCTAACATTCGAAACAACTGAGATACAGGGTGTTCTTCTTCAAATGACAGGTATAGTATCTTTCGAACCAATGCTCTGATTCGACTGAAATTTTCACCAATCAATCCTCTTCACAATCCAGAATAACGATTCAAAAATAAAAAGTCTAACATTCGAAACAACTGAGATACAGGGTGTTCTTCGTCAAATGACAGGTATAGTATCTTTCGAACCAATGCTCTGATTCGACTGAAATTTTCACCAATCATTCCTCTTCACAATCCAGAATAACGATTCAAAAATCAAAAGTCTAACATTCGAAACAACTGAGATACAGGGTGTTCTTCTTCAAATGACAGGTATAGTATCTTTCGAACCAATGCTCTGATTCGACTGAAATTTTCACCAATCATTCCTCTTCACAATCCAGAATAACGTTCCAAAAATAAAAAGTCTAACTTTCGAAACAACTGAGATACAGGGTGTTCTTCGTCAAATGACAGATATAGTATCTTTCGAACCAATGCTCTGATTCGACTGAAATTTTCACCAATCATTCCTCTTCACAATCCAGAAAAACGTTCCAAAAATAAAAAGTCTTACTTTCGAAACAACTGAGATACAGGGTGTTCTTCTTCAAATGACAGGTATATTATCTTTCGAACCAATGCTCTGATTCGACTGAAATTTTCACCGATCATTCCTCTTCACAATCCAAAATAACGTTCCAAAAATAAAAAGTCTAACTTTCGAAACAACTGAGATACAGGGTGTTCTTCGTCAAATGACAGGTATAGTATCTTTCGAACCAATGCTCTGATTCGACTGAAATTTTCACCAATCATTCCTCTTCACAATCCAGAATAATGTTCCAAAAATAAAAAGTCTGACTTTCGAAACAACTGAGATACAGGGTGTTCTTCGTCAAATAACAGGTATAGTATCTTTCGAACCAATGCTCTGATTCGACTGAAATTTTTACCAATCATTCCTCTTCACAATCCAGAATAACGATTCAAAAATAAAAAGTCTAACATTTGAAACAACTGAGATACAGGGTGTTCTTCTTCAAATGACAGGTGTAGTATCTTTCGAACAAATGCTCTGATTCGACTGAAATTTTCACCAATCATTCCTCTTCACAATCCAGAATAACGATTCAAAAATAAAAAGTCTAACATTCGAAACAACTGAGATACAGGGTGTTCTTCGTCAAATGACAGGTATAGTATCTTTCGAACCAATGCTCTGATTCGACTGAAATTTTCACCAATCATTCCTCTTCACAATCCAGAATAACGATTCAAAAATAAAAGGTCTAACTTTCGAAACAACTGAGATACAGGGTGTTCTTCGTCAAATGACACGTATAGTATCTTTCGAACCAATGCTCTGATTCGACTGAAATTTTCACCAATCATTCCCCTTCACAATCCAGAATAACGTTCCAAAAAAAAAAGTCTAACATTCGAAACAACTGAGGTACAGGGTGTTTTTCTTCAAATGACAGGTATAGTATCTTTCGAACCAATGCTCTGATTCGACTGAAATTTTCACCAATCATTCCTCTTCACAATGCAGAATAACGATTCAAAAATAAAAAGTCTAACATTCGAAACAACTGAGATACAGGGTGTTCTTCGTCAAATGACAGGTATAGTATCTTTCGAACCAATGCTCTGATTCGACTGAAATTTTCACCAATCATTCCTCTTCACAATCCAGAATAACGTTCCAAAAATAAAAAGTCTGACTTTCGAAACAACTGAGATACAGGGTGTTCTTCGTCAAATGACAGGTATAGTATCTTTCGAACCAATGCTCTGATTCGACTGAAATTTTCACCAATAATTCCTCTTTACAATCCAGAATAACGATTCAAAAATAAAGAGTCTAACATTTGAAACAACTGAGATACAGGGTGTTCTTCTTCAAATGACAGGTGTAGTATCTTTCGAACAAATGCTCTGATTCGACTGAAATTTTCACCAATCATTCCTCTTCACAATCCAGAATAACGATTCAAAAATAAAAAGTCTAACATTCGAAACAACTGAGATACAGGGTGTTCTTCTTCAAATGACAGGTATAGTATCTTTCGAACCAATGCTCAGATTCGACTGAAATTTTCACCAATCATTCCTCTTCACAATCCAGAATAACGATTCAAAAATAAAAAGTCTAACTTTCGAAACAACTGAGATACAGGGTGTTCTTCTTCAAATGACAGGTATAGTATCTTTCGAACCAATGCTCTGATTCGACTGAAATTTTCACCAATCATTCCTCTTCACAATCCAGAATAACGATTCAAAAATAAAAAGTCTAACATTCGAAACAACTGAGATACAGGGTGTTCTTCGTCAAATGACAGGTATAGTATCTTTCGAACCAATGCTCTGATTCGACTGAAATTTTCACCAATCATTCCTCTTCACAATCCAGAATAACGATTCAAAAATAAAAAGTCTAACATTCGAAACAACTGAGATACAGGGTGTTCTTCTTCAAATGACAGGTATAGTATCTTTCGAACCAATGCTCTGATTCGACTGAAATTTTCACCAATCATTCCTCTTCACAATCCAGAATAACGTTCCAAAAATAAAAAGTCTTACTTCCGAAACAACTGAGATACAGGGTGTTCTTCGTCAAATGACAGATATAGTATCTTTCGAACCAATGCTCTGATTCGACTGAAATTTTCACCAATCATTCCTCTTCACAATCCAGAAAAACGTTCCAAAAATAAATAGTCTTACTTTCGAAACAACTGAGATACAGGGTGTTCTTCTTCAAATGACAGGTATATTATCTTTCGAACCAATGCTCTGATTCGACTGAAATTTTCACCGATCATTCCTCTTCACAATCCAAAATAACGTTCCAAAAATAAAAAGTCTAACTTTCGAAACAACTGAGATACAGGGTGTTTCTCGTCAAATGACAGGTATAGTATCTTTCGAACCAATGCTCTGATTCGACTGAAATTTTCACCAATCATTCCTCTTCATAATACAGAATAACGTTCTAAAAATAAAAAGTCTAACTTTCGAAACAACTGAGATACAGGGTGTTCTTCGTCAAATGACAGGTATAGTATCTTTCGAACCAATGCTCTGATTCGACTGAAATTTTCACCAATCATTCCTCTTCACAATCCAGAATAACGTTCCAAAAATAAAAAGTCTGACTTTCGAAACAACTGAGATACAGGGTGTTCTTCGTCACATGACAGGTATAGTATCTTTCGAACCAATGCTCTGATTCGACTGAAATTTTCACCAATCATTCCTCTTCACAATCCAGAATAACTATTCAAAAATAAAAAGTCTAACATTTGAAACAACTGAGATACAGGGTGTTCTTCTTCAAATGACAGGTGTAGTATCTTTCGAACAAATGCTCTGATTCGACTGAAATTTTCACCAATCATTCCTCTTCACAATCCAGAATAACGATTCAAAAATAAAAAGTCCAACATTCGAAACAACTGAGATACAGGGTGTTCTTCTTCAAATGACAGGTATAGTATCTTTCGAACCAATGCTCAGATTCGACTGAAATTTTCACCAATCATTCCTCTTCACAATCCAGAATAACGATTCAAAAATAAAAGGTCTAACTTTCGAAACAACTGAGATACAGGGTGTTCTTCGTCAAATGACAGGTATAGTATCTTTCGAACCAATGCTCTGATTCGACTGAAATTTTCACCAATCATTCCCCTTCACAATCCAGAATAACGTTCCAAAAAAAAAAGTCTAACATTCGAAACAACTGAGATACAGGGTGTTCTTCTTCAAATGACAGGTATAGTATCTTTCGAACCAATGCTCTGATTCGACTGAAATTTTCACCAATCATTCCTCTTCACAATGCAGAATAACGATTCAAAAATAAAAAGTCTAACATTCGAAACAACTGAGATACAGGGTGTTCTTCGTCAAATGACAGGTATAGTATCTTTCGAACCAATGCTCTGATTCGACTGAAATTTTCACCAATCATTCCTCTTCACAATCCAGAATAACGATTCAAAAATAAAAAGTCTAACATTCGAAACAACTGAGATACAGGGTGTTCTTCTTCAAATGACAGGTATAGTATCTTTCGAACCAATGCTCTGATTCGACTGAAATTTTCACCAATCATTCCTCTACACAATCCAGAATAACGTATTGAACGTGTTGAATAAGGTGTAGGGCCATCTCTTGCCAAAATAACATAAACTTAAATGAAATTCTCAAAATTAAAATATATTCTAAAACTCAACAATAGATATTTGTTCGATTAGGGCGAATGAAACGTTGTTATTATTGAATTAAGGTTTCTAACTTTTTGTTCTTCATCAGTGGCGAATTTTTACTATCGCCCAGATTTTTCCGCTTTTTATTTTGTTCAGCAATCACGTTATTATTTCTATTTTTGACGTAATTCTTAAGGAGTAAATTCGCGAAAATTGAACATAATGAATTTAGAATAAATTTCGATCAAACCACAACTACAAGTTTCTATGAATTCTGAATAATAAGAGTCCAATTCAATGCTATGAACAGTAAGTCCACATAAAATACATTTTTGATCCCGACTCTACAAAAATTTCGATAAAACCACTTCATCATTTAAAATAAATTCTAATATTGAACACATATGTACGAAAATGAAATTGACAGAATCTATGGCTATTGACAAACCGTTTCGTTGTAAATTGTCGAAATATTCATTATTAATTTTTGACCCCTTATCTGCTCTTATCAATGAAATGCACTCGTTGCATGAAAGTTTTTTCGAAATTGAATGAGCGGCATAGCCCGACATATAAATTTTGGCCGAATTGTCGATGTCACAGTTTTGAAGGTAATCAGTATCTAAAATGAACATGAAATCTTCAATTTGGTTACCTTTATCTGGAGAATTTTCTACAAAGTCAAAATCATCGGAGTTGAAACATTCTTTTATTTCTTTTAAAGAATAACTTTTTACTGCACGTTTGAAAATTTTCCTCATTCTAATTTTTTTTTCTGCACCCAAAATATCATTGAATGAAACATTATAATTAGAACCCGAAAGCGATCTATATAAACCAAATCTTTTTTCCAAACTGTCTGTGCTGAGTTTTCCAGGTAATATATATATTTTAAATCTCCATAAATTTTGAACGAATAATCAATAATTTCTATTAAAACTAGAGTAGTTTGGCGCATTTCGTTATATGTTTGATTGGAAAATTTTCCATTGTATCCACATAATTGATGCCAAGTATCCAGCCAAATAATAAATTTATTTAGGAAATCTAATTTAAAATTCTTTTGAAATGGCATTGAGTACTCATGTCTTTTTATGATACCCATCATCGATGAATTTGTATTAAAAATATCCCACCACCTTCTGATTATCTCGATGAACTGAGCAGTTTCATTCATTGAATTGGCTTTCAGAGCAGATATTGTTGAATAATGGAAAATATTATCTGCCAATATTACCTTTTGTCTTTCGAAAACTGAGGGGTAAAGAGACTTGTAATTGAATTTGAATGCCTGCTTGGCTAACGCGTTCTTCTCTTTATCATAAATGTCTATCAAATTTTGAAATTTTGCGTAGCGCACCAATTGCAAATCATCCCAATTGCAATATGTGAACGTTTTATCTAAATTTTTTAAATTTAACCAATTTTTCCAGATATTCTTGAAAAGATGCACCGAATCGAAAGTAAGAAAAAATTTTGTTTGTTGATCGTTCGGATTAAGAATTTTGAACGAATTCGAAAAGTTTCTGAACATTACTCTATTGATTGAGTGATTATCAGTTATTATAGCCAAAACCTCGAAACCGCTATTTTGAATGAAGGAAATTACATTTCTGGTTGTGTCTACCATTTCTGTGCCTTCAATATTCTGAACCGGTAATAATTTAACAATCTCTTTCGTATTTCCAAAAGCCGAATTGATCTTGAAAGAAAGGACCGTCTTTGCTAAATCATTGGATGAATTAATCGCGCTACCAATAATATTTTTGGACTTATAATCAAGACGGGAATTAATATATATTTCATCAATCAAAAGAACTACGACTCGATCTAAACTAGGCAAATTAAGGGATACATTTGAGAGATAGTTTTTGTTGTTATTATCCGAATTATCAGAAATGTGCCAAGATGAAGAAATGGATCTTAAATACCTCTTGGTAGGCAAAATAAAAAATTTTCTCGTTAGCTCATAACACGATGCTGACTGAGAATATAAAATGAATGACATGATTATTGTACTTGAAGAGTACTCAATGTTGTTACCGATAATTTGTCTCAATAGACGACTTCGGCCCAAGTTGCCAACCCACAATTTACTTAGCAAATTTACTTTCACTGGGAAACGGGAATTTTAGGACAAATTCGACATGATAAGGTTCGCCTTATTTATAAATAACCGTAAAACATGTCTCGGCTCTTCAAACCAGATAATTCTTTCCAAATATAGGTTTTTGTTAAGATCGTCCCCGATTGGCTGAAATTTAAGTTGGGATTCCTGATTTCATGCAAACAGTGTCAATTTTCCTAGGATACGTTCCGAAAATCAACTCTGTTGTTTCGGTTGCCGATTTTCCGCTCCGTAAATATGAAATATTCGGATGGTTCCTGGAACAAGCGCGTGAAAAAGGTTATTTACGGAATCTGGTTGATGAAAATGCGGTCGATTTACTGTCACCAGAACGATTTTCTATGGTAAATATCCATAGCATAGAACAATCTATGTTTACTTTAGGTTCCGAGTTCAGATCTGTTCGGGACGGTTCTAGCATAGACCATAGATCTATGCTAAAAACGAAGTTTAAAATTCCAATAAAAAGTCAGGATATCTGATTCACCATACTTCTCATCTCTTCGAACCATATGTATATGTATAGCGCATTCAGTTGAGCGCGAGTAAAAAATAAACTAAAAATTTGACCTCACTTCGGGGTATATAGGGTGGGTAGGGTAATTATATCTTCGGACAAGCTCGGAAAATTAGGATTAATCTTCCTTGAGGTAAGTCGATTAATCATTTAATTCTTGCTGTTATATCAAATCATTAAAATTTATTTCCACTAGACCTTTTCTTCGAAAGAATCACGTATTTTTTTTGGTCCCATGCGAGGGGTGAGCCTTCTGCTCTTACTTTTATTATACTGAAGTATTTTTATTTATAATTGAATATAAATTATGATTTTCATTTATGATTCGAGAAGTACCGAGGTAAGTCGATTAATCATTTACGTTTTCTTCGCTTGAATATATGATTATCATATTGTAGATGTTCAGAGTAATGGTCGAATTTTTTTTTTGGGAACCCCATTCAGTGTGTTCATCACTATAATTGTTAAAAGAAAACTATTTTACAAAGAGGTAAACTCTGAAAATTTCAATATTAGATTTATTCCATCGATAAATTCTATAATTAGGTAGAATTCATTTACAATTAATATATCAACTAAATGATTGTCTTCTTCAGGTATACAAAATCAGAAATATTAAACGAAACCCAAACTATCATAAATAAATAATTTATATTTCTGGTAACAATGGAAACTTGTCAACATCTTACTACGGCCTTGGCAAATGTATCGTTTGAATTTTTCACTGGTCTGTTATGAAATTTAAAGAACGTGTGGGAGGATGATGTCCATTTTTAATTTGATCTACGTTTATGCCTGCTCTGAACGCAACAGAACTTGATGCGTGGCGAGCACTATGTGCTGAAAATATTAGCTTTGTTTTGGTTCCGACTTCAGAACCAATTCATGACTGTTTGGGACGGTTCGAGTATGCGCAATTGCCGTTTCGAGTATGAAAAATCGCATCTGAAGTGTTTTCTTATCCAACGATTGATTGTCTGTGAGGAGGCTGCGTGCATTGGTTTTTTATGGGTTAGAATCAGATTTTGTTCTTCATTTCGTTGGGATGATGTTCTTTTTATGTAAAATTCAATTGTGAATGCCACGCACAGCTCTGGTTTATTCTCAAAATAAGGAAAAATGAGTAAAGGTTGACATCGCTCTAGTGTATTTACCCTATCAGGAATTCTTATTTCAATTTTGTCTGATAATATTTAAATATTTTCGATTTTGATTAACGCTTTTGTTTGTACCCTACTTGCAGATGTAAGATATATTACAGTAACAAGTTTCAAAGTAAGATCTTTTATGCTTAGAGGTTCTAAAGGATACCATTTTCCCAATTGTTCCAAAAAAGGGTCAGGATCCCAAGTGAATGCATACTTAGGTTTTGGTGGACGAATATTGGCTATTCTTTACGAAGGCGTAGAAGGGCCACTCTTTGTCGACAAAAATTTTTCCACCTAATTCCGACTTTAATCTCGGAATTATACTAATTCCGACTTTGAACTCGGAATTATAGACTAATTCCGACTTCAAACTCGGAATTATACATAATTCCGACTTTGAGCTCGGAATTATACTAATTCCGAGTTTGAAGTCGAAATTATAGACTAATTCCGACTTTAAACTCGGAATTATAGACTAATTCCGACTTTGAACTCGGAATTGTAGACTAAAATTCCGAGTTTGAAGTCGGAATTAGTCTATAATTCCGACTTCAAACTCGGAATTAGTATAATTCCGAGTTCAAAGTCGGAATTATGTATAATTCCGAGTTTGAAGTCGGAATTAGACTATAATTCCGAGTTCAAAGTCGGAATTAGTATAATTCCGAAATTAAAGTCGGAATTAGGTGGAAAAATTTTTGTCGACAAAGAGTGGCCCTTCTACGCCTTCGTACTTCTACGCCTTCGTAATTCTTTTCAAAAATCTATTTATGATTTTATCATCTACTGAACTCGTGGGACTAAGAATTAAATTCAAGGCAGATCCGTTCGAGTTTATAACCGAGAAGGAATTGCCATTATTCAATACTTCTGTTAAAAAATTCAAATAATGTTCTAGGTTGTGGACTAGGGGATCTTGGTTATTCATTATGGAAAACTCCCAATATCTTTTGAAACAAGCTGCATATTGTTTAAGGGTTCTTTTAGTAATTGATGCTGTTATGACTTCAATTGCGGTATCTGGTTCACCTCTTTTCAATAGAGACCTCCTTATAATCTCACTGCCACCAGGGAAATTCCTCTGTAGAGCGGATGTTTCTCCCTAAAAGGAGAAATTTATAAGTATTTATCCGGCTTGAACACTAAGGGACTTTTTGTCAGCATTCTGTTGAAAACCGGGTAACACGGCTGTGATGGCCAGTTAGGAACAACAATTATTCCTAAAGCTTTTTCCTGTATAATCGTCTCCAAAACCTTCGTTATAATAGAAAAAGGAGCAAAAGCATAAAAAAGAATATAAACCAATTTATTGTGAACGCATCAATATACAGTGAATCTGGGTCTGAAAACCATGAAATAACTTTATCATATTTTTTGTTAATTCTAGTTGCAAACAAATCTATCCCGGGTTTTCCAAAGTTCTTTGTAATTTGCATATAAACTGTATCATTAAATTCATATTCTAGGTCGTTGGACAATGATCTAGATTCTCCATCCGCCACGACGTAATTTCTATTCGATTTTCAAACTTCGTGCTGAAAACGAGTAGGTTTCAAGAAACTACAATGTGCTAATTATATCTTCGGACAAGCAAAGGAAAATTTTCAGCGTTTTTCTTTATAACTCAGGGACCACTGGTCGGAAATCATCCAGGTGAAAATTTATAGGTTGAGTTATGCAACAGTAATCAACGCTGTGAGCTTTATGAAAATTCGGCGGTAAGTTTTCGAGAAACATCTTTTTTCCCTCCAACCCTCAATTTTGAGCCCTTAGGGTACACATATCCTGGTGAAAAGCTTGAGGGATCAATCTCGAGCAACACACGATTTTTCTACCAAGTTTCACGGATTTCGGTTTAGTTATTTCACAGAAAAGCCCCGGACAACGGACGGCGTACGGATGGATTTTTTTATTTGTTCATTCAAAACTACATACTTCAAAATGTAAACTGTGGAATTTTCAGGGGGGGTAATTTTTTTTTTTTTGGTCGGTCACTAAGGTTCATTATCTGATTTTATCAAATAATAAACCAAAAGGGTGCCAATTTCATTGAAATATGGAAGTAGCACATAGCCCTTCTCGAAAGTTCTTACATTTACCCATAATATTTGAGCCGAAACTACACGATTTTAAGCACTTGTTCTGTACCGAGCACGTATTAATTTTGCCGGCCGGCCGAATACTACAATTCGTAAATATTCACGACATAATATATGGAATTTTTATTTTATTTCCTCAATAATTCAGAAATATTGATGTGATCAGATTGAAACTTGGTTAATAGAAGTGAAATGCCAACGCGTCAAATCAAAACAAATTGGCCGAGTTTTTTAATTCACCAATGGTGGAAGTGTGATGAATACACCAACTCGTTTTTTTATTATTGGTTGAATGACGTATATGTCAAATTATCTAGTCCAACATCCACCATTAATGTTCTATGACCACCACATTCCACAAGCACACGAGTTTGGAATTAAAAAAATGTGATGAACAATTCGTGGAAAAACTTTTTTGTTAAATTTACTGATAGTAGGGTCCCTACAAAATTTCGCGTTGCTGTACTCCAACTGACTGCCAAGTTTCGATCCAATGGTTTCAGTAGTTTTTGAATTATCACCAAAATAACATCGAAACTTCAAAAGGCTTTAACTCCGAAACCGTTTGGCCGATTTTGCCCATTAACTAACTTAACCGTCGTATTTCAAAATGCAACCTATCCTGTAACTTTAAGGTCGATAGGATTCTCTGTACGACCGTAATCGTGCATACGAGCGGTCGGACAGAATGGATTTTGACACCGGATCGGCTAAGAGCACGAGCTGCTCTGTTGTCGTATATCCATTTCAATTGTTTTTAAGAGCAGGGCCGGCGCGAGTAATTCTGGCACCTGAGGAAAAAAAATTTTTGCGCCTCATCGTATTAAAGCATGAAAACAAGCAAAAGTTAAGTTGATCGGAAAAATTGGAGTGGGTTTAAATGAGAAATGCTTATCTCGATATTAGATTAGATTAGATTAGAGGAGGGGCGATGAGGCTATGCTTAACCTCGCTGACACCTTGACCTAAAGATCTATTGTGCAACCCCGCGCTGTTTACCAGTCAGGTAGCAAGGCCTCGATAAACTTTACTACCTTACTGGGTGCTACACCCATTATTTGTTCCGGTTTTAAGATCCAGGAGCCAAGATGCCGCAGCCTTCTCCAGAGGACAGCTTCACATTTGCATAGCAGGTGTTCCGCTGTCTCAGTGACTTCTTGGTAGAAGCGACAGGTATCATCAGGAACCTTCGCCATGTTCCGAAGATGATCATTCACAGGATAGTGTCCTGTGAGTATGCCTGTCAGTTTTCTCAGTTCCAATTTGCTAAGTGAGAGAACTTTTTTAGTCCAGCTCGTTGAATATGAGAGGAATGACTTAGCCTGTCTCTGTCCTTTAATCCTTCGCCAGGATCTGGCCTTCCTCTTTTGTTCCCATTTTTTAACCACCCTTGCTTGGTGGCTTGATGGGAAGCCGAAAAATGACTCTGGTCCAATGAAGGGGGTTGCTAGCTGATCAGCCATTTCATTACCATGCACTCCAGAATGACCAAGCACCCAAATAAGGTTGACCTGATTTTTTGATCCGAGTGCGTTGAGTGATATTTTGCATTCCCAGACTAGCTTTGACCAGATTGACGGTGAATCAAGCGCCAGTAGAGATGCTCTGCTGTCAGATAGTATGTATATCCTTTTTTTCCGGTAGTTACATCCCGCACAATATGCGATGCACTCCCTTATTGCAAAGGTTTTCGCTTGAAATACCGATGGACAGAAGCCCATTGGCAGGGCTAGTTGTAATGATGGGCCGTATACACCGGCTCCGACTCCTCCATCTTCAGTCTTTGAGCCATCCGTGTAAAACAGCAGCGACCCTGAAAGGAAAACCACTTCGCCGTTACTCCATTGGTCGCGACTTGGTATTGTCACGCTGTAGTTCTTCTGAAACTCGTGTTTCAGGGTAAGATTGTCTGTGACTACATCTAAAAGCTCCTTACATTCATTCAGAACGCGAAGATGGCCTTTGTAGTCTCCAGTTTTAAGCTTCCGCTCTCTCGCCACCCGCAAAGCCCACCTAGCCGCCTCACTTTCTAAGAATAGTACTAGAGGAGGCAGGTCCAGGATAACTTGCATGGCAGCAGTCGGACATGAGCGAGATGCTCCTGTTATAGACAAACATGCAGTTCTTTGCCATTTGTCCAGGGTCTTTTATCCCGTTTTTGATTTCGCCTTTGGCAGCCAAATGAAGGCTGCGTAGCTGACGATTGGTCGCAAAATGGATTTATAGATCCAGGTTTGAGTCCCCACGTACTTCCGACCATCCTCTGGCATGCGAATAGAGCTCTCTGGCCCTTGCTAATCGCTGCCTTGAGGTGTAGGCTCCGAGAGAGCTTCTGGTCGAAGATAACACCAAGATATTTAGTGTGATCTGTGGGGGCTAAGGCGATTCCTTCAATCGTGATTACTTTTAGAGAGAGCTTTCTTCTCCTAGTAAATGGTACTAGAATCGTATTTTTAGGGTTCACGCTGAGTACTTCTCGGACACACCACTCGTGCGTTAAGGTGAGGGCATTTTGCATGCGGTCACACACCGTACCGTCATGTTTGCCCCGAACCATTATCACAAGGTAATCGGCGTATCCGCAGATCTCAAAGCCCGCATCCGAAAGCATTTTCAGGAGGTCATCAACGACCAACGACCCGAGTAGTGGCGAAAGACAACATCCTTGTGGACACCCGTACCCTGGTGTCGCAGTGAGGGATGTAGAAGCTAGTTTTAGATTGATTATCCTGCTGTTCAGTGTTGCCATAATCCAAGTCACCGTCGCTGGCTCGACACCACTTTTAACCAGCGTGCGATGAATAGACTGTCGCGGCGTATTTGAGAACGCGCCTTCAATATCAATGAATGCACATAGTGCTATTTCTTTATACTCTATAGTTTTCTCCAGTTTGATGGTTAGACTATGAAGAGCAGAGATTGTGGATTTACCTGCTTGGTATGCGAATTGGGCCTTATGCAGAGGGGATCTTGTCAATAGTCCAGCTCTGATATCTTGGTCAACAATTTTTTCCATCGCTTTCAACAGCAAGGATGAGAGGCTTATGGGGCGAAAGGATTTTGCGTCTGTTTCCGGTCGTTTACTGACCTAAGAAATGAAACTCACTTTCACGTCTCGCCAGCATTCAGGCACATATCCCCATGTGTAGCTTTTTCGAAATAAGACTATCAGCTCTGGTAACAGAACCGACAGTCCCCTGTGAAGCAGCACCGGGTATATGCCATCTCCCCCGTGAAAAGTTTGGCAGCTATTTTCCTAGCCCCTCTTCTGGGTGCAGAAAAGTTCTGGCTGGGTTTGCTGCTTTGAAATATTTGGGAGCCTGGGAAGTGAGTCTGTAGCATTAAAGACAACGTTTCATCGTCTGTGCTAGTCATCTCACCGTCCCTTTTTTTGAGCTGTCCCAGACCATTGTCATGATCTTTTGATAAGGCCTTCTGGAGTCTAGCCGTGGGCGTTCCCTCAATGCTTTCACAGAAGGCACGCCACGACCTTCGCTTGGCCTCTTGAAGTTCCTTGTTGTACTTAGTTGTTGCCTCTCTGTACGCAGTCTTGTCTTCTAGTGTCCTAGTAGTAGACCACTGATTGTACAGTTTGCGGGCGTTCTTTCGTAGCTTTGATAGATTCGAATTCCACCAGGGTACGGTTTTGTTGGAAATCGTTTCCCTGGGTTGGCAACTGCACTCATAAGCGGCTAAAATCCTACTTTGGAGATTTTCCGCCATCAAATCTATGCCCTCGACAGAATCAGTTCCTCGGACTCCTACGAGCTCGTTATCGGTTTCTAACAGATCAAGATAACGGTGCCAGTCTGTCCGCCTAGGATTTCTTCTGGGTTCTTGTAGCATTGGCTGCAGACCTATATCGAACCGGATTTGTCTGTGATCAGAGAGGGAGGCCTCCGCTGAGACATGCCAGTTTGAAATTTTATGTTGTAAGGCTGAGCTGATAAGTGTAAGGTCTACTGCCTCTTCTCTTATCTTATTACGGAATGTAGGCTCACTACCCCGATTTGCTAGACCCACCCCTTCAGTAACAAGAAATTCAAATGGAGACTCACCTCTTTTATTGATGTTGGAGGTCGCCCATACAGAATGATGAGCGTTGCTATCACATCCTATGATGAATTGCATATTCTTCTTTTTGCAGTATCCCACTAGATTCGTTACCTCCTCTGGTGGGGATGGCTCATCCTCATGGTGGTGGGTTGAAGCTACAACAACTTCGACACTACCACCGGGAAGGCTTGCATTCAACACTACTGCAGCGATATCGCAATGTATAAACCTAGAAAGAGGCATATATTTTTCTTGATATATAGAGCTGCCCTTGGAGCAACCTCTCCTTCATGATATATCAGCTTACCTGAACTCTCAGGAAGTCCCCTGATGTTGGTTTCAACGACCCAAGGCTCCTGGACCACCATGATGTCCAGGTTCTGTTTGATCAACCTCCAGAGGGCCGCATCTGTAGCGGCCTTTGCATGGTGGAGATTGATTTGAGACACCTTATGACGTTTCCTTTGGTCTTCATTGCGGTGCTTCCTTGGCTTCCCCTTGTTCCGGGGAATTTGCCCCCGGTCTAGCTCTTCTCGAAGAAGTGGCGAGACCCAAAATGGCCTCTTTTTGGCCTCCTTAGGTGTGGCCTTCTCCTTTTTAGAAGGGCCAGCCACCCCCATTGGAGCCAGCGAGGAGGCTCCAGACACGGACGCCGAGCCTTCTGTTCCCACTGTCGCAGGAGCCGGAGCCACAGCGTCAGGACTGTCAGCCGTCGTCTCGCCAGCAGCCGCCGGGGCCTGACTGTTGGTGGGCTTCTTCACCCAAAACCTTACCTTACCCAGTCTATAATTGACTCTGAAATCTAGAGCTCGCAAGGCTTCCAGGCTTCCACAGTCTAGGGAGAAGACGATTTCTCTACAGTTTTTTCCAGTATCCCCAACCTTCAGCACTTTCCACTGAGCGGTTTTTATACTGGGATTTTGTTTTTTCAAGAAGGTCCTGATCTCCTCGGCGGTGTATTTCAAGCTATTTGGAAAATAGGCTGTGGCTACTGCCGTTCCTGGGATGTCTTTTTCATCCCTGACCCGGACTTCGATGTTAGGAAGCTGCAGCTCCCCTTCCATCGATTTCACCCAGTCGGCTGTTGCCTGGTTATCACAGTTTATGACCATGAAGCCTGGGCGAAATACGACATTTTTGAAGGTGGGAACTATATTGTGCTGGCACTTCAGAAGTGGTCGGGCCAGTCTCTTCTCTAGCTCCGTGAGTTGTTCCACCTGCAGATTGTTCCCGGGGTGTCCGGCTGGTACAAGCCCTACCTTCACCCCCCCCCAACAATATTACTGTAGGTGGATTTGGGCGGTCGTGATACAGCCTGAGCGGTCGTGATACAGCCTGAGCGCTCGACGTTCACTGAGGTCCCTTTCCTGAACCAGCTCGCTCGGTGGACGTACTCTGTGCCTTTCCGCCAGCTTTGTCTCCTTTGATCTTTTTCAAAGGAGTTTTGTTCGGAGTGGAGTCCTCCGATCTGACCCGCTTAGTAGCAGGAGCAGGTTTGTGGCCTTCCCTCCCAGCAATTGTCAGCTAACATAGCTTGTACGCCTCTTCAGGCATACTTCCATGGCTCACCAACCATTTATAGCGCTCCCTTACAGTTTTCTTCAGTCGGGGGTGCCTATTGGACTGCTTTTCAAGCTGAGCCTACATAGATCCCTCCGAAGAAGAGCTTTCAAGAAGCAGATCTTCTTCGACTGTCACTTCTGTAACAGAAGTGCCTGTGTTTGAGGTTTGACCGATAACAGTCTGAGCCTCAATTGTTTCGGGACTTTGTCTTTCAAGAGCCTGAGCCTCGTCAGTCTCCATGAGAACCGAGGACATAGGTGTATCCAGCGGCTCCTCTGTTGACTCTAGGTTTTTACTTGTATAGTTTTCATCCATACGTAGTTTCTTTGCTAAGGAAATACACAATCCACTGCATCAGAGCCTTTTGGTGCAGCAAGGGTAGTTAAACCTGGGGTTCCCCGGTACCAGGAGTTCGCATACTAATGACCAACCTTCCTGTTGGCCACGCAGCCTTCGGTGTATGCTGTTCCACCACTGGCTTGAAAGGGATTGATTTGAGCAAACCTGAACAGCTACTCGAGCGGGTCCCTACCGCCCATTTGCACTCCCTGCAGAGACATGACCTAACAGGGAGGCAAATCGGGATTGTTTCTCGTGAAGGTATCTCGATATACTTGTACACGTAGGTATATCAAATATTTCCAAGTTTTTTCTCAATGAAACAAAAAATATTATATAGATTAAAATATCACTTTGAAAAAAAAGAAGAAAAAAAAACATAATTGTGTAGATATTATATTTATAATCATAAACTGTATATAAAATAATATAAAACTTGAAAACTCGACTTTCCATATACAAAGCTCACCTAAGTATGATATGGGCATTTTCTCATAACTACTTTGGAATTTTTAGAAATCACAGTAATTGAAACTTTCTGTATTTAATTCTAGCAAAATCATCTGATACATCTTCAAAATTAATTTTTTGCTTGTTATTTCCCAATATTAACGAACGCGCATAAGGTCCTGACATCATGTCAGTGCTTTTTTAATTTCTTTCAAGATCATCTTCAAAATCAATAAAAAAAGACGTTGGGTTATGTCAATCAGAAATCCGATGGGAATATTTCGGTTCATAGAAAAAGGAGAGGATTTATCTATGGTCGCTGAATCGTGTGTATGTACTGATAAAAATTTTTTTCTTAATCTTCTAATCTTACGATCCTAAGAAATTTTGCCAAAACATGCGCGTCATTGTTCTCCTTTTAAATACCGATAGAGATCGGATTTGTTATTTCGTAAATATTAAAAATGCAATAAGACGAAGTTTAAGTGAGGGTAACTCCGAAACCGATCTACCGATTTTGCCCTTTTACAAAAGCAAACCACATATCTCAAATATATTCCGAAAATTTCAATTCCCTACCAACGTTTCGATCGAGGGTTGAAGTGATCAGAAATTTGTCGGTCCGCATCATCGCACAAAAAATATTTTTTTTTAATTTTCTGAAGGCGCGATCCTCACTGGTTTGCGCGTCATTATTTTTCATCTAAACACCAAATTTCGAATTAATCAGATATGTGATTCCGGAAATACGGAGAAAATAGTGAAAACTTCAAATGTCAATAACTACTGGATGGATTTGTCCCTTCAACGAACTTATCCGCAGAATTTCGGACCCGAACCCAACCTAGTAATTTCAAAGCCCTAACTACATCAATTCCGAAGTTATTATGTACACGGATGGCCGGACAGGAATACTTTTGACCACGTATTCTTCACAGGGAGTCCGACCTAGACCATTTTCGGCTCAAAATTCGAAAATTACAGACATTTGGACAAAACGATAGCAAGCTATTCCCTACTATTCCCTATAAAATAGGCGCGCATAAACAGCCAACTCATTACCTTTCGTTTTCCTTATTGTAATTCCCCAGTTGCTGCTACGCCGATGTTTACTGCATATAGGATAGGTGTTATATTCACTTCTCACAACACACTATGAATATGAACGAACGATAAATGGAACTATCATAGGGCATCCATAGGGTTGAGTAGTTAAGTGCCGTTACCAGGCGAAAACAGACAAACCAAAATATCATAAAATCAGCGGCAAGATGAAAAAAAAACACTGAAATCCTCGAGAATACCAGTTGGGAGTTGGTCCCATCGAGGGGTGTGTGGCAACCTGCCGACGAAGACAGTACGCCTTTGTCGGCGTAATGAAGTGCGGTAATAAAACTAACAGTAGCACTTGTGGCTTTGGCTTATTTCATCGAGCCTAATTATAAGGATGATAAGATAGACTTTTATTACGGTTCGGGTGAATGTTTACACATTTTCAAACTGCTGCATTAGCAGACCCCAGACAGGCTGTATGTTCAATAATCTGGGATTAAAATTAAATATGAAAAGGTGGCCCTCCGATTTTGCCCGAAATGCCGACCCTAGCAGAGTGGCGCCTGAAACGACTGCCTCGCTACATCACCCCTAACGCCGGCCCTGGTGTTTAATTTCAGTTTGATCCGAAATTGGGAAAAATTATGTCAAATTCTTTGATTCCTTTCTCGTTATCGCTCTTATCTATGGACGAACTCAAAAAATAGGGATCCGATCATAATGAAACTGAGTAACTAGTTGGAAACTGTTGATGTGCAAAGCATGTGCATGAGCCTTCGAATTCTTTTTTTCAGTCAATTTTCAATATCATTGCGATCCGATCTTCATTTTTGGAATAGGTATATCTGGGGAATCATTGGGTGGATTTTAGCAATTCGCGAATTCAGCTATCGAAATGAAATTCAACGTGCTCAACAATTATCTGGTCTATCGGCATATCCTTTCAATTATTGTTTTGACTATCCATGGTTGGACCGGAAGAAAAAAATTAACTTCTAAGAGAAATGACTTAGGGACTCGATATTTGTAGAGAAGGGGTGGGGCCTTATTATGAAGATTTAATTCGTGAATGGGTAAAATCTGTCCAATAATTCCGTAGATATACCCATTCACAATTTTATTTTCCAATATTCCTAAAAGTACAGATTAGATCCAATTTAAATCTAGTACTTGATTGAAAAACAATAGCTTGTAGGTTTATTGATTTGCTACTCAAATTTGATGGCCGCGATCGTGAATGGGTAAAATCCGTCAATTCCGTCAAAGATATACACATTCAAATATTTCCAAAAATACGAATCGGATCGAATTTAAATCTATCACTCGATTGAGAAATGATAGCTTGGAGGTTCATGCAGAAGTTCATACGACTATATGAAAAGAGATCTCCAAATCAGTATATTACAAATTAAAACTGCGTTTGGACGGATCAATAAGCATGTGACTCCTTGGGGAAATAATTTAAACAAGCGCGTAAGAGCTCCTGACCTCACGTCAGTGCTTTTATAGATTTTTCTTTATAACTAAGGGATCAAGTTTTAAGATTGAGTAATGCAACAGTAATCAATGTTGAGAGGTTCATGGAAATTCGGCGGTAAGATTTCGACCAAATATTTTTTTTCCTTCTACCCCCAGTTTTGAGCCCTTAAGGTGAACCGATCCTGTTGAAAAACTTGGAAAACCAATCTCAAGCGACACATAATTTTTCTACCAAGTTTGACGGCTTGCGGTTCAGTACTTTCAGAGGAAAGCACCGGACAACGGACGAATTTTTTTTTTTTGATCATTCAAATCTACATACTATTTTTTTGGTCGATCACTTAGGTTGGTTATTTGATTTTTCTAAATAATAAACCAAAATTGCATTCAGTATTGCTAATGGTAAGGTATGAATGAACACCCGCGAGCGAAAAAAGTGTATCGATACAACATGATACCATCATTGAAAATACATTTGAGTAATTGACTATCTTACAAGAAGATAAAAAACTATAATGTAAGAAAGTTTCTTGAAATGATTCACACTCAAAACAAAATGAAAATGACAGAAAACCTAATTCGGTACTAGTATACTCAGGTTTGAGTTATTCTTTGTAAGGATTATTTCCATAACTATAATTTTATTTGAGAGATTTCAACTCCATTTCTTGGATCCAAAATTCATCAGTCAAGTTGATTGGCAATTTTTTTTCGAGCGGGGGATGGGTCACTATTCAAAATAATTCTTATTTTTTATGTAGTGTTTCTTTCAAATGCATTTTTCTGGTTCATATAGCAAGTATTGTTTTCTATCCATTGGTTTAGTACTGTCATCAATAATGTATGGATGTAGAGCTGTCATAACTTCAGCGCTACTCAGTTTTGGAAGTAAATGGAGAAAAACTACATTCCTATCAGTTCAACTGGGATTATTGATACGATATTATAATATCTCAAATCACGTCCTTACTGTTCAATACTGGGAAAAGTTGCAATTGGCTTCAGGATTCTGGGGTTAATTAAACACTCTTATCGAATATTCGACGTTTCTATCCTTCATTGTGATCTTTTTCAGGACTGCAATATAATTTATTTTCAATCTCGGAACATTGGCCAATCTCAAATGAATACAGAAACTTAAATTCTCTAATATATAGATCTGTTTGAACGCCACACAAACAATAACACTGAAACAGGATATGACCTACACTCAGCTGGGATACATTATTGATCACTCAAGATAATATTGTTTTTTATGCTACAATAATTTATTGAGTTGGTTCATTTCTTAGTTTTTTTTTGTCAAGTTTTCCTACCAATTTTGTCAGGTGTACAAGATGGTGAATGTTATTAAACTTCATTGGAATCTAAGAGTTTGGTTCTGTATCACTTCTCAAGTGTCTCATATATAGTTACATTAATACAATCGGATACGATGTTTTGTGCTGTTGAGTGAATATGATGCTGACTGGTGACTGCCAATGTTTGCTTTCGGATGATAACTCTTTAATTACTACCTATGTTTGGATGATGACTCGATTCATTTTTATCTCTGTCAGTAAATCGCTATGAATTGTACTCAGTTTTACGTTACCGGTTCTCATATTTACTGCATTTTTTATGGAAATGTAAATCATTTCACTAATACATCTTTTATGGTGATTCACATCTTTGTGTAACATTTTACTTCATCAAAGTCGAAATTGTGCTTTTCATTGAAATGATGTATCGCGAGAGCAGTTTTCTTATTTTTGTCTCTATTATTTTCTTTGCAATCATATTGGTGATGGTAAATCCTTTTTTCAGGTATTGTTTCGTCATCCCAATATACTTCAAGTGGCTGTTTTTACATGGGATTTGGTGAATTAAGTTGGACGATATTTATTGTGAGTAGGGGTCTTTCAATTTTGTATACAAGATGTTTAATTTTTCAAGCGGATACAAGGCGAGTTTGATGTTAATGGTCTGATTTTTCATCAAGGTTTCTATTTTTTCTGAGAGTCCTTTGATGTATGGGAATTTGAAATATGTTTTGTCTCGTTTTCGACTTTCGTACTCTACTATTGTGCTCGTATATTTGTCCCTGTTAGAGTGTATAGTCTGGTTCACCAGGTTCCTAGGGTAGTTGTTCATTCCCAAAATTTCTTTCATTCTCATTTCATTATTATGCTGATATTCTTTATTTCTGGGACTATAGCGTCTGAATAAAAGATAAGTGTTGGATTTATATACTTGTGAAAAATGTGATAAGTAATTAAGAACTTTGTTAGAGAACGTGGTTTTTGTGTACCAATTTGTTGAGATTGATCCGTCGTTTTTTCTTGCTAATTGTACGTCTAAGAATGGAATTTTATTCTTTACTTCTGTTTCCAAAGTAAATTGTAGTCTTTCATGGAAAGTATTAAATGTGCTAAGTGGTTCGTCGACTTTATCGTGTGGAACCGCTATGATCGTACCGTCTGAGTAAAATTCTAGAAGTGGTATCGGAAAATTAATATAACTGACACAGTTCGAGATAAGTTGGTACATTGCTCTGTTTACTAAAACAGAACTTGACGGGTTTCCCATAGCTGTGTCTTCTATCTGTTAGTATACCTGCCCGTTTGAAGTATAGAACTGGATTCAGAGATAAACTCTATTATCTTGAATTTATTCAGTTCTGTTTAGGCTGAAATATGTGCCTAGTTCTATTTTATTGTCTGCGAAATAAGTTGTTTCGGTATATTGGTGTATAATGAAACTACTTCTAGTGATACCAAAATATAGTTTGGGGGCAATTGTATTGTCTTCACAAACTCAACTAGCTCCAACGAGTTCTTCACATTATAGTCAAAGGTTGTTGTCCAAGGGGATGATATATGGTGAATAAAGTTGGATAATTCATATATGGGCGAATCTAAACAACTAACAATTTGTCTTATGCTGATGTTTTTCTTAATCCATTTATTCTTGGTGGTACTGTGTTATGAGCTTTTAGTGTTTAGGTGTATTAAATGATTTACATTTCCAATAGAGTACATAAGAGAACCGATATCGAAAAATTGAGTACAGGTTATTGCGGTGTGCTGACAGAGATAAAATTAATTGAGTCAGCAGGGAATTCCATCCAAACATAAGTAGTAATTCACGAGTTATCATCCGAAAGCAAAACACTGGCAGCCACCAACCAGTATCATATTTAGCAGCACAAAACATCGTATCCGAATGTATTAACGTTACTATACAGGTGTTCCATTGGTAAATGAATATACAGTAACCTGAGGTAGATCTAATCGATTCCATAACCAAGTTACAGGTGTTTCCTGTATTAACCAATATTTTCAAATACTCATAACTTTTGACCCACCCAATATAACTCGATGATATGTTGAATATATGATAAACTCAGACAGATCAATCAATTCATAGTCAAATGATTGAAGGATTCCAGATCCGTAATGAAAAAATATGGGACTTCGGAGAAAAATTCGGAGTTCGTGATGGAATTGAAAGAATTTTTTGACCTACTAATTGAAAATAAGTATGTCAGGATATTTCGGAAGGATCACTTTGAAAATTTTCCAGACAAACATTGAGTTTACTGAATAAGTATCCGAAATTAACAACAATTAATGATCAACTAATTAAGAAATGAGAATCGATCTTCATTTTTGGAATAGGTATATCTGGGGAATCATTGGGTAAATTTTAGCAATTCGCGAATTCGGCTATCAAAATCCAAATGTGCTCGAAAATTATACAGTCTATCAGCATATTCTTTCAGTTATTGTGTTAACGATCCTAGGTTAGACCTGCCGCAAACAAATTAACTTCTGAGAGGAATGACTTCCCAACTAGCAATTTCATATTTTATAACTGTTGCAGAATCGTTTTCAAATGCTCATATAATATTTGTCTTCTCGGAAATGTTTCTAATGCGTTTAAACAATAACTATCAATACCAAATTGGCACAATTTATGAAACAATTTTGCGACCCTCGAGATTTTATAAAGCCTCTCGTGAAAGTTACGAGAAATATAAAAAGCAGCTTCAAAACTGTTTTATAGGAACTTCATAAGGTTTTTCACATGCCTGTTCTGAAATAAAAGAGTAATCTGGAATGTTATTTAAAAAATCGAAATACTTTTTAATTATTTCTTTCAGGAGCAAGAAACAATTCGGAATATGACAGTCGATGGGAAAATATTGAACGTCGCCTATCTTTACTCTTTAGCAGAAACCATTCGTCGTAACCTCACTCAAAATTCGATACAGATAATATTTTATTATCGTCACGGCATTAATATAAATCAATGATGACGAACCCAACTGTTGTAGGAAAAGTGTGGTTAGATTGATTAGAAGTATCACCCCTCATATTTTTTCTCAACACTAGTGAGTGGACATGCTCGACGAAATCAAATACCTATAACTTTCAATTTCAGATATAGATTTTCATGAAATCTTTTAAGATGTTCGTTATTTCGAGATAACCTTACTCAAAATGCGATTCAGATAATATTTCATTATCGTCATGGAAAAGAAAATAATAACAAACGCACTGTTACAGGAAAAGTAGGGTTAGAAATTTTTTTTCTCCATTCAGTAAGTGGACATCAATTTTATTAATAGATTTTGAAGATATCGAATATTCAAACCAAATGCATTTCATATTCATGCGATCACGAAAAAATAAATTTTCTTATAAAAGCATACTGTTAGTGTTATTTTATAAAACTATAATGTAACTTCATACAAAGTAAATTTGGAACATTTTTTTAATGAATTTATACCGAAGGCAGAAATATCGTAGGAAAATGTTATAAACCCACTAAAAAATATTTATGTTTTATAAGTTAGTTATAGATCCCTTAAGAAATAGTATAGAAACAGTTTTATAAGATATTTTATAATTCGGCCATATAAACGTTTTCGTGATAAATTTATAAAATACGTGAGATGTCCACAACAGATTGAAATTTATTTAGCATCTATATAATTAATTGACATTCTAGAGAGTTCAATATAATACTTATAAAATGAAAAAGTCGAGAATCATCAGAATTATACGACAACTTTGCTGGTTGGGTTAACGACTTGATATTCGTAGAGAAGGTTTGAGGGTTGGTTACGAAGGTGAAATTTGTAAATGTGTGAAATCTGCCCAAATGATTTCGTAGATATACCCATTCACAATTTTATTTTTCCAATATTTCCAAAAATACAGATTAGATCCAATTTAAATCTAGTACTTGATTGAAAAACAATAGCTTATAGATTCATTGAATAGGGACTCTAATACGAAAGCCGACTTCGTGGATATTTTTTTATTCCTTATCTTCTTATATTTTCGAAAATACGGTTAAGGTCGAATTTAAATCTATCACTTGATTGAGAAAAGACTGGTTGGAGGTTCATACATAAGTTCGCAGGACTTCAATAACGAGGATAATAATAATAATAATAATAACTTTATTCATCCTTTCAGACATTTACAAATGTATAGAACAAGTCGTCTGGAAAAAAGATAAAGTGTGTTCCTGTGTCAGACTGTCCTCATCCACACTGGTCAAGGACGTTTGGGTAAAAATAAAGACGAGTAGATCAATGAATATGTTTGTTAGTGTGTGTTACATTCCACCGAATACATCCTGTGGTGATTACCCAACGTACCTCGATGTTGTTACAGCCTTAATAGATGCAAACTGTGGTGACTATTCTCTTCTCCTGGGCGATCTTAATCTTCCGCGTTTCTCCTGGATTGCTGGGGCGAATGCGGATATTATTTGTGATCCGGTGCTAGGGGATTCTTAAATTGTGTTCAAGGATTTCAAGTTATACAGTTCATTGGGACAGTTCAACTCCGAACTCAACGACAATGGTAAAATACTGGATTCTATACTGTCGTTCATTTCTTCCTTTCACATTGAAGAAGTTCATCATCCCGCCCTGGATGTTCTGGTAGAGTTTGCGGGTGATGTTGTGGACTACAGAAAGTCAAGATCTAAGCTCAAGTTCTTCAATGCCGATTACAGTGCAATCAATGAACAGATGTCACTGATCAATTGGGATGTATTGTTAAAGTAGTAAAGATGTTGATGTAATTCTGGAAGCTTTTTATAATGCACTGAATAGTTTAATTGAAAAATTAATTCCATGTAGAATTGTGAAGGATACGAAATTTCCGCCTTGGTTTTCAAGTGAAACTATCGAATCACTTGAATAAAGATAAGTCAAATGCTAATCGTAAATTCAAAAAATCTAGAAAAGCACAGCCGTGAAGGCAGCAGCTTTTGCGCGCTTGTTCAAATTGGATGGACGCTACGGCAACGAATTTTAACATGCTTGTGTAGATTTTTTATCGATGAATTACTGGATTTTAATTCGATCTAATCACTATTCTTGGAAATATTGAAAAAATAAAATTTCGAATGGGTATATCTACGGAATCATTGGGCAGATTTTACCCATTCACGAATTTGGCCTTAGTAATTAAGCACTAAACCTACTCTACAAACCTAACGGCCAGACCGTAAACACAATAACTTTCACAAGAAACAACTTGGAAATTCGATATTTGTAGAAAAGATTTGGACCTTAATTACGAAGGCTGATTTCGTGAATGGGTAAAATCCACTCAATGATTCCGTAGATATACCCATTCAAAATTTTATTGTTCCAATATTTCCAAAAATTCAGATTAGATCGAATTGAAATCCAGTAATTCATCGATAAAAATTCTAGAAAAGCACTGCCGTGAAGGCAGCAGCTTTACATTTTTCCATTCAAAACTTTAATTTCCCAATATTTCCAAAAAAACAGATTTTATGGAATTGAAATCCAGTACTTCATCGAAAAATAACATTTTGAAGGTTCATACAGAATTTGAAGAGGATGATATGATAGGAAGATCACATAATACTATATATGTATTTGAAAGAAACAATTCTAATTTTTTTTTCAAATTGTTTTGATGACACGATCATCACGAAATTCTGTTCAAAGTTGTGTTTCAGCATCTCCAAAATAGGTGCGAAGTTTCATCATGATTGAATCAGTTTTTTTGAGTTATACCGAAAAACAACGATATCTGGAAAAAATGTCATATGTTTTTTTCCAATATCTCCAAACTAATAACCGTATCGAATTGAAATTTGGTACACCGCTGTGGAATATGGAGCTCAGAGTTCGCGCTGAATTTTTTTCAAATGTGATGGACAGTTCGCGAAGAAAATATTTTTCAAAATTTACTGTTATGATCTCAACAGAATTTCGCGAGAAGTTGCGCGTTGCTGTACTACAACTAACTGCCAAGTTTCGATCCAAACGTTTCAGTCGTTTTCGAATTATCGCCAAAATAACGTCAAAACTTCAAAAGGCTTCAACTCCGAAACCGTTCGGCTGATTTTGCGCAATTAACGAACTTAACCGTTGCATTTTTAAATGCAACCTACCCTGAAAGTTTCAGGTCGATAGGATCCTCCGAACGACCTTTATCGTGTCTACGAACAGCCGGCTGGCCGGACAGAATCGATTTTGACCACGGATTCGTCATCAGTGAGTTCAAGCTAGTCGTTGAAAACCGTTTTGGCCTCAATCATAGAAAATTACAGACATTTTGACGAAACGATAGCACGCTATTTCCCAAAACATGCTCGCAAAAATTCAAAACTGTTTTAGATTACGATAGGTTTTCTTATTCGCCTAAGCAATCTAAATTTTTAATTCAGAGGGACTATTCAGATCGAATTTCCCGTATTGAGAAAAATATTATTGACAATCCAAAGAAACTTCTGGTCGTATGTCTCGAAAAATCGTGTTGAATACAGTGAAAATCAGAATAATGTTAATCCATTTGGCGAATTCTTCGCAGATCTTTTTGGGTTATCAGGGGAACAAATGTTGAAAATATAAGAAACTCCAGACATGTTTGTCTCGATTCAATCAGTTCAGATGAAATCTTAAATATGTTGAATAAACTGAAAACAAATAGAGGTTCGGTTCCGGATATGATACCTCTAATATTTATGAAATCCTGTGCCGCTTCACTTGTCCCTCCACCTGCAATCCTTTTTAACCAATGGCTGCGAACTGGCGTTTTCCCTGGAAAGTGGAAACTTGCTAAAATCACCCCGGTCCATAGAGGTGGAAAGATGAATTCAATTCCCAAATATCGATCCATCTCCGTCCATATGTTGGTTACATAGCCCAGGATATGGATCGGGGTTTCCAGGTGGACGCAGTTTACGCGAATTTATTAAAAGCTTTCGACAAGTTCATCTTGCGACTGTGTCGCAGATTTTGTCGGATTACGGCGTTGGTGCGGATTTGTTGAGGTGGGCTGTGTCATACCTCTTCGATAGATTTCAGTTTGTCATTGTTAATGATGCCTATTCGTCTGTTTACAGGGTTGAGTCCAGAGTGCCTCAGGGTACTCATTTGGGACCACTTCTTCTTATTTTATACATCAATGATGTTTACAGCTGTTTTCTTTACGTCAACTTCGAGCTTTATGCAGACGACAATAAGATGTACCTTATGTTGAGAAATTAAGACGATGCCCAAAGGTTTCAGGAGGGTCTGGACAGATTCTATGAATTTTGTTCCTGCACTTCTTGTACTTGAATATCAATTAATAAGTGCAAATATATATTATAACATTCACCAAAAATTTCAATATTGAGGGCACTCCCCTATTTCTGAATGGTTCGATAGTAGAGAAAGTGAAAGTAGTCAAAGACCTGGGAATATATAGTTATCATTTGATCACCACATAGATGATATTTTTTCCAGAGGTTTCAAGATGCTTGGTTTCGTTCTTAGAATTTCGATATCATTCAAGAATGTAGAAACCCTGAAAGTATTGTATTTTTCCTGATTCGCACTTTAGTCGAATATTCAACCCCAATTTGGAAACCCTTCTACCACAAAAATATATAAAGCGCATTGAAAAAAAAAACAAAAAAGGTCACTAGAACTTTGTATTACAGATTTGGAAATAGACAGGTTTAGTGTATTTTTTTCTTTTCCTGTAATAAGGATTCCTGTTATATGTTAAATAAATAAATAAGCAACAATTTAGGAAAAAATGTCTTCAAATAATTTATATTTTGCGATCTACTAATCATATGACGCCTAAGAAATTCTTCATTAGCCTTCAAACTCTTTTTTTCAGTCAATTATATATCAATGCTATCCGATCCTCATTTTTGGAATAGGTATATCTGGGGAATCAGGGTGGATTTTAGCAATTCGCGAATTTGGCTATCGAAATCAAACTCCAAACGGTCTCAACAATTATCTAGTCTATCGGCATATTCTTTCAGTTATTGTGCTAACGATCCGTGGTTAGACCGGCCGCAAACAAATTAACTTCTGGGAGAGACTTGATATTTGTAGAGAGGGTTCGGGGCTTGATTGCGATGGTCGAATTCGTGAATGATTGAAATCCGTCTAATGATTTCGTAGATATACCCATTCACAATTTCATTTTTCTAATATTTCCAGGAACATAGATTAGATACAATTTAAATCTGGTACTTGGATGGAGAAATAATAGCTTTTAGTTTAATTGCTATGCGACTCAAATACGATGGGTAAAATCCGCCAAATGATTTATAGATTTACACAAATAAATATTTCGAAAAATACGGATCGTATCGAATTTAAATCTATCGCTTGATTGAGAAATGATAGCTTCAAGGTTCATGCAGAAGTTCATAGGACTATATGAAAAGAAGATCTCCAAATCAGTCTTTCAGAAAGTAAACTGCGTTTGGAGGGATCAATAAGCAGGTGACTCAGGAAAGGATTCAAACAAGCGCATGAAAGCCCCTGACCTCAAGTCAGTGCTTCTCTAGATTTTCAATTTATGGCTCATTGAGAATAATAATTGAAGAAAATGATCCCGGCTGCTCTTCCAAAGGAAACATATGTTTTATTTGTTTATTACCTACTAGAAGGATTTTGCATTGTAGAATATTAGTGCAAGTAATATGGTTCGAAGCAGCGCTCTTTCTGCTCCGCCAAGACTCGGTTTTCTACTCGATCGATGCATTTGAATGTGTTATTCGAGGATGAGCTCGAGTGCCGTCCACACTATTCGCCGAATCGTTTATCAAATTTTATTGCATTTGCTGTTCGGATTACACCCATCTGGACCAGGCTTTAGATAGGGTAGTCGAATACTTACTGTTCAAAATGGAACAGAAGAAATAACTTTGTTTACCATAACTTTGTTTTATTAGGGCTTAACAGTGGCGTAGTACCACTTCATTTCCGAACTGGTCTTTTTCAAGTTGTGTACCAAGCCATTGATGCTCTCATACCTTTTCCATTTGAAGAGGTATTTATTTTTCAGTGTGATGATTTTTATAGTGGCTCTATTAGAGTAATTTGGGAACTTTCATAACGTTTTTTCGAAGAAACATATTGGTCAACAATATTATTTAATGATTCATGGGGAAAATAAAAAATTTTTATTGATGTTTTTGTCTTCGAACAAGGTGGACCAAGGAATTTCCATTTTTTCAACGTAACTAACTGATCGTGCTTTACGGCCTTCAAGTCTTTCAAACGTGTCACATTGAAAGTGAATTCAACCTCTGGGTGGGGATCGGTATAGTGACTCTTCAGTTCTTCAACATAACTGAATGGATATTTCAGTTAACTACCAGAATGTCGTTTTAAGCTTCCTTACTTTAAATCTAGTGTCGCATCCTGGAACTATGACATAATTTTTGTCACCGAATCATAGTTGAATGCTGGTATTTTTTACTCCAAACTGGTGGAAACCAGTATGTATAGCATCTTTCGTTGCGATAGAGCTGCAACAAATAGTTCTAAAATGATGGAGGAGGAGTCTTTGTAGCAGTAAAACATATTCAGAATACACTACTTATTAGTGTAGTGAATTCTAACAGAATTCCGAAGAAATATGGGTTCAAGTACAGAAAGGTGAAGATATTCATCTGTTTTGTTATGTTCTTTCAAGTGATATTAATGAGTAAAATTATGAGAGGACAATTTGAATAATAATTCAAATCATAGATTGGAAAAACATACTGTTATCATAATCGATAAATTTAAATCTTTCAACATATGTTGGTCATGAGATGACTCTCGTACTTTTTTGTGTCCATAAAATGTGGATATAAGTTATGCTAGCTCAACAGAAGCATTCTCATTCAAGAAATTAATGCAATTCAATTTTGTTTGAAATAGCAATGTACTTTGTGCCAAGTATACCCTGATGAAATCAAGATCTCAACAACTGAGGAATGTATAAGTGGGTGAAATCTCCATGTGTCTATTACCAACGAAAATTAAGAAAACTCAGAAATAATAATGCTGCTGAAACATAAGAAAACTCCTGAACATGACAATATTAGAGCAGAAACTCTTGAGAAAGTATCTGATGAGATGAGGATTCTCCCGGCCCACTTAATGAACGGTTGCTTTGATGGAGGATAATTTCCCAGAATACTGAAGACTGGAATCATAAAACCTCAGTACAAAAATGGGATTGAATTGGAAATAGAAAACCATCTCTTTGGTCTCAAATATATTCTGAAAAGCAGGAAAAGAAAATTTTGCGAAAAGTATAAGATTACTTCGCCTCACCAATATGGCTTCAAAGAGATAAATTAACTGACGCTATACATCATTTGACATCCTACATTCATAACTCTCCAGATAAGAGTAAACCATACTTATGCGTCTTCATTGATCTTTCCAAGGCCTTCGATACAGTTACCCAAGAGAACCTTCTCTCTAAGTTGAACAACCATTGTTTACGAGGAAAAATCTACTATTTACTAAAAAATTACCTAATGCCGGCGACATACGTGACGGTCTACCGGAAAAAGTAGATATCGATGGGGAGTTAAGTGAACCCTTACACGGGCCATTTTTGTTTACACTTAACATCAACAGATTACTAGGTGGCAGAATGTGGGACAAAATCCTTGGTTTTGCGGACGACACTGCACTTTTTTTGGATCCGATTCGTGGAAGTCTTCAAAATTGGAGGTTGAGGATGACTCCAGAATATTAGAGGAATGGTACCGATATAATACTTTGAGCCTAGAAAAAACGAAATATTTGCCCTTTACTTCTTACTGTAGTGAATTACCGGGCATGGGGCCTCTGGAGATCCCCTCGGGTTCACTTAAACCAGAAGCACAATCGGTCCAGTATTTGGGAATAACGATCGACCGACATCTTCGACGGAATTAGAAAATAAAATTTGGTGAATAAACTGAGAGATATTTTGTACGAACGGAAGAACCTTAAAGATTACCTTGACATAAGACACCTAAAATATTGTACTTCGCGTTGGTCCAGTCGCAGTTGAGGTATGGAATTGCGGGTTGGGGTGGTGTGAGTGGCAGTCATCTGGAAACTTTGGTGTGATCCAAAGATGGATCCTCCGGATCGTTGTTGAATATAACAAAAACATTATTATTACTATCATAATCATTAATACAGGATACTGGATTTAGTTTATCGAACTGTCGAAAAACTGAAGAGTTGAGACTCTGTACCGATTCCCACCCGACGGTTGAAATTTAGTTCCAATGTGGCACGTTTGAAATACTTAGGGGCCCTAAGGCGCGATCAGTTAGATTTCAGAGAAGCTTTTCAGGTTAAAAAAATTGAATTTTAATGAAAATTCCTTGGTTCTACTTGTTTGAGGACCAAAACATCAATAAAATGTTGATATTTTCCATGAATCATTAAATAATATTGTTGACCAATATTTTTCTTCGAAAAACATTATGGAAGCTTCCGAGTTACTATGCTAGAGCCACGATGAAAAACATTACAATAAAAATAAATATCACTCCAAATGGAAAACGTATAAGATCATCATGGGCCTACTGGAATTCTGAAGATTGCATTTTAAGAGCAAGCATCTCATTAAGTCTGATAGGTACGGATATATTACACCTCCATACAAAACGTGTTAAAGGTAAACCCCAAGAAATTTTTTACCACCACCGTGATATTCCTTGTAGTATGTGCCTTGACGATACCACAGCCGTACAGGCAAAAAGATCAGCAAACTTTTCGCGGGCTAGTTCAATAGTATTAAATTCGTTATAAAGATTTTGGAAAATGTTTTTTACCGCATTTCATTTGTCAAGGGAAGAAGAAGGTGTAAGTAAAATCTGTGGCATTATTGTTTCTATGCACAATTCTAACAAGCATGCGTATGGACTTAAACCTGCTTATTTCCGTTATTGAGGTGAACTGTGCCTAACAAAACACGTGGTAAGTTTTTGATGTATAATATAGAATAAATGCTACTGATGATTCTAAATCGAAAGATAGAAGATGAAACACTGTGTCTAGTATTGTTTTTAGGTTGTATTTCATTTTTTTACACTTTTCTCAAGTTTTTTACTTTGATCATTATATGCCAGGTGATATAATAATTTTGTCATTGAAGACGTAGTACCTCGAAGACATAAAAGTATATCGTAAGATATCAAATCAATATCGAAAGATATTATGTAAAGGTTATACAGAAAAATCTGTATTTAATTGTTGTTAGTTCAATAGTGTTTATGCTGAAGAGAGTCTTCTTACGCGCAAGAAGGGTAGTTATTCCCATCTGTTATCAGTTTTGCTGAGCTCTATTGAATTTACCGAACAACAATAAAATACAGATATCAATTAACAAAAATTTCAAATTTTTTAGATCTATCCGAAAATTAAACTGAATAATTCTTGAAGCAGTATCCTTGTGCACCAGAATGTTATAGTTCTGAATCCTTATGAACTTATACTGCTTCTCCTTGACCATGTTCCAAACCTCCACATAAAGCAATGTCCCATAAAGAATATCATGTGACTCACAATGTCATGTGCAATTTTATCTTTGGAATTTTTTCGTAAACTCCCCCACAAATTCGTCCGCTTTGAAGAATGCAATACGATATCATCATCTGCTTTACTTACGTAACTGAAAAATTGCATACAAACCTCATATCTTATTTTCTCGACATCTCTTGTAGTCGAAAAACTCATGACTTTTTCCAAAGTTTCTTTTGTCATATTGACGGTCAAAAGTAAGAGAGCACTGCTATTAGCTTGATTGTATTCCATAAATTTTCTATCGTCGCATTTCGTTCTAAAGGCTTATGAGCTTGAAGTTTTCTCCCTGAAACTTCTAATCCTTCATTCACTGACTTCAGTAAAATACATATTTTTCACTTTTTTTGCGCGCATGTTCTAGGGGAACATCGTGCTATCGTTTTGTCCAAATGTCTGTAATTTTGGATGATTGAGCCGAAAATGGTCTCAATCGACGAGGTTGGACTCACTGATGACGAATCCGGTGTCAAAATCGATTCTGTCCGGCCGTGGACACGATAACTGTCGACAGGAGCAAGCTAGCAACTTCAAACTTTCAGGGTAGGTCGCGCATCAGAATGCCGCAGTGAAATTCGTTAATGGGCCAAATCGGTCGAATAGTTTCGGAGTTATAGGCACTTGAAATTTTGGAGTTATTTATTTTTTATTTCAGAAACTACTTGAGCGATTGGATTCAAACTTGTCAGTTAGGTGGAGTATAACGACGCGCAACTTTGAGCCAAATTTCGGAAACCATTCATCATATCCAAAAAAAAAAAATTTCACTCACACTTTGAGCTTCATATTTCACAGCAGTGTACCAAATTTCAGTTCGATACGATTATAAGTTTTGGAGATATCGGGAAAAAATATGTCGAATTTCGAGGTTTTCTTCTCGATATCGTTGTTATGCAAGGTCCAAACCTAACGGCCGACTGCGTTAACACAACAACTTCCGAAAGGAACAACTTAGAAACTCGATATTTGTAGAGAAGGTTTGGACCTTAATTACGAAGGCCGCAGATATACCCATTCAAAATTTTATTTCGTACTCCATCGAAATTTACAGTTCGAAGGTTCATACAGAATTTAATGAGGATGATATGATAAGAAAATCATAGAAATTTTTTCTTTCGAATTGTTCTCATGACACAATCATCACGAAATTCTGCATGAAGTTGTCTTTCAGCATCTTCAAACTAGCTGTGAAGTTCTATCAGGATTGAATCAGTATTTCTCGAGTAATACCCAAACAATCAACGATATCGAGGAGAAAACCTCGAAATTTGACATATTTTTTTCCAATATCTCCGAAACTTAGAATCGTATCGAACTGAAATTTGGTACACTTCTGTGAAATATGAAGCTCAAAGTGCTAGTGATGTTTTTTCCAGATATCATAAATAGTTTCTGAAAAAAAATTTTTTTTTAATTTACTGACAATATGGTCCTACAAAATTCGACTCAAAGTTGCGCGTTGTTATACTCCACCTAATAGCCAAGTTTGAATCCAATCGATCAAGTAGTTTCTGAAATAAAAAATAAATAACCTCAAAATTTCAAGTGGCTATAACTCCGAAACTATTTTACCGATTTGGCCCATTAACGAACTCAACCGCGGCATTCTAATGCACGACCTACCCTGGAAGTTTCAAGTTGCTAGCTCACTTCGTTGGACAGTTATCGTGTCCTCGGCCGGCCCGACAGAATCGATTTTGACACCGGATTCGTCATCAGTCCAACCAAGTCGATTGAGACCATTTTCGGCTCAATCATCCAAAATTACAGACATTTGGTCAAAAGGATAGCACGCTGTTCCCCTAGAACATGCGCGCAAAAAAAAATTTCAAAAAGCACTGCCGTGAAGGCAGCAGCTTTTGCGTGCATGTTCAAATTCGTTGCTAAAGCGGTCATCTACATTGAACATGCGCGCAAAAGCTGCTGCCTTCACGGCAGTGCTTTTTGAAATTTTCTCCCCATTGAGCCTATATGTACTGTTCTGGCATCCATTTTCGGAATAATTTTTGCTTCTATTTTTGTTAGAAGGAGAAAACATTTTTGCCACAGCTATCCTTTTTTCGAAACATTTTTATTAGTTTTATATTTCACAGACTGCTAATATATGTACTAAAGCAAAGCCGCAGTGGAAACGTGCTGGGTTCATAACCCGGACCGTCCCAACAAACACAAAATACAGCAATTGTGCAGTTACTGCATTACAAGTGCCAGCGGAATGCAGTACATAAAATGTTGTATTGAAACTGCACAATATCTGCATTGGTGATACTGCTTTCCTAAATGCAGTCTTTCGAATACAGCTGCTGTACAGCTTTTGTACAACAAAATCGAGATGCTGTATGAGACAACGCTGTCTCTGTCTTTGATGCTATACCACACACCTACTATGCCGGTTGAGCCGTTATCAATCGTCGTCGTCGGTCATGCTGTTTTGTAACGGAAATTTGTTCTTTGTGTCGTTTTTGATTCAAGCTATTTGAACTGACTGTTTGTTTCAAGTTGACTGTGTTGCAAGTGCGAAAAACAAGTGTATCGACATGATAAATTCCCGAAAAAATGAAATAAGGCAAATTAGGTGTGTGGCTAAGTCAGTTTAGATGATGCCGTTTCTTTTGGAACTGGAATAAATAGACAATGGTAGAAAACATCTGGGTCTCTACCTGAACTGGATACAACTAAGAAACAGAATTTCGAAGTACTAACATCAATGAAGGTATTTTAGGTATTTTATTCACACAAGGTAAAACTTCTTTTGTTTATTGACTCATTTTTCTTCACTTTAAAATGCTGTACGCAAGAACAAAGGAAGCAAAAATGATTCACCAACCGACATTGAAACAACCATCACGGTATGATTGAGAAATATGTACTCATTTTAGAGGAATTAGAAAGGAACGAGAGAGAGTCACCCAATAATATATTATATTTATAATGTTTGATATCGCCGGTATTTCTGTAAATTCTAGTTTTTTCTATTAAAGTCATGTTCCTAGTGCAATATTTTTTTTATTAAGTTGAATTTGCTATGAACCTCATTCCGTAATATGCACAACATGAACTAGGTTAATCCGACTCCTAAGACAGCCAGTATGTTTCAGGAATCAGGCTCACCTCCGAAAAACCTTTATTTTTCAAATAATCGCATTGAAATTCTAAACATGCATACTACAGACTGTCTTTCATTGACTGAGGGTAAATAGAAAATTTTATTTTTTTTCGCTTCTACCGGAAATGGCCGAATGATTTTTTCAAAAATGTTGTGTACATTTTTATATATTTGAATTCCATGCTGAGTTTTTGGTGAAATGTCGTGAAAAATTAAATAATTGGATTATTTTTTTTCGTAAAGTAATCAATATCTAGATAGAGAAAAAATTGCAAAATTTTTTTTGCCGTAAAGCATAGATGTCGAATGTGCAAAAATATATACATCACATCATATAAGAAAATCAAAATTATTCGGCAATTTCCGAATAGACTGGAAAGTCGTAGACCTACTTTTTTCACATCTGTCTATGGTTAATAATTAAGTATCAATGTGCAAAGTTTCAATTCAATCTCTTAAAAAATAATTATTTTTTCGGCAGTGAGTCTTATTCCTGTGAGTCTCGTTATACAGCCGAGCTTCTGCTGCATTGTTGCTGCTTAGAAACTTCATATCAAAGTAGCACAGTTGGTTTATTATTACTACGTACAAACTGCATTACAACGAGACATAGCTCCTCCACAACTGCTGTATAGTGGCTGTACTTCGAATGCAGTTTGAGCTGTACAGTTTCAATGCAATTTCGCGGGACATATACGGTCCGTTTCGATACAGTTACTGCACCACCATCGCTACACTTCAAGTGCAGCAACGCTGTACAGTTTTTGTACTCTTGCTGCGTTTTAGTGTTTGCTGGGGTGGATCAGAACCACGCTCTTTGTTACCCTGTGGAAGTATCGAAACCAGATCTTTTCTGAGATATACTGATAAACTGGAACTCTTGTCTTTTGACGGTTTAATTCGATCGAACAACTCAATTTCTTTCGAAACAATTGTGATCAACCTATCAACAACTATGCGTTGAGAAATTAATCAATGTTAAAATCTTTCAACTCCAACAGTCACTTGTTCATGATGGAAGAGAGCTGATTATTGCACAATTTTTCTGATTTTTTCTGTACGGCAAACTCATCAGTAATGAACTTCAAATTTGCCGGATAATAGGGAAATATTCCCCGAAAAGAAGGGGATTTTTTCATTTGGGTATTGAAGAAATTCGTTGCCGAAGTGGTATCTCTGAAGTTATTTCAGAAGACTGCTCTAAAGTTCAGAACAATGTGATGAAGAACTTCAGTAGAAGAAACTCCAAAGAAACTTTGAAGATAGAAAGAATCTGCTGTTTCGCTTACGTTCGAATTAGCTTTAAAATTTGTAGACCATCCTTTCATATGTATTATTCATTCAGAGCTGCTCTGTTTTTTTATATATTGTCAAAATAATAATAATAATAGTTATGATAATAATAATTTATTTGGTCCCTTAGGACATGATTTACATGTATAGGATAAGTCACATACAGAAGACAATGTAAACACAAGAAGAAATCGAAATACAGAACATCTGAAAACATACATATATTTAACTATTTTTTCAAACACTCATAGCATTCAGGTATTCGGTTTTGCTGTAAAAGCACCTTTTCATCAAGAGCTCCTTGACCTCCCTTTAAAAATTTGAATACTCCAGAACCCTCAGTCTTCCAGGAAGATGATTGTTTAATGCCACTGAATGTAGGTGAATTCTCAAATTTTGATGTCCTGTGGGACGGCATGGATCTGATGTCCTCGTGCCTTGTTCCACATGTATGATACTGGGAGCACTTCCTGAGATACTGAACATTCCTCCGAGTGTACAACAAACAATTAAAAACATAAATAGATGGGAAGCTTAAAGTTTTATACTTCTTGAATATCGGCCTACAGGACTCAGACCGAATATCAAACGTATCAGTCTCTTTTGTGCAACAAATACTGAGTTACTACCTTCCACCCCACAACATACTTTTATAGGTCATGTACGCATATGCGAGGGAAATAGTACATTCCAACCAGACACTGTAGGCACTGTAGGCAATACATGTTTCAGACTTATGATTCTCAATGGCTAAACTTGCCGAATCCTTTAACAGATTTCAGCCATTCACGAATTCAACATTCATAATAAAAGCCCAAACCTACTCTATAAATATTGAGTCTCTAAGTCTTTTCTTTCGGAAGTCATTTGGTTGAGAAATATAATATTTTCGATGTCAAATTGTAATTTTTATTATCTCTGATGATCATCAAAATTCCACCCAAGTTTGCGCATATTTTTTTCCAACTATTCGCCAATTATCATCATATTGGATCAGTATATTCTGAGTTATTTCGGAAATAACAGCGAACCGAGAAAATAACCACGAATCTAATATACTTTCTTGCAACACTCGAATCTCTAAAAATAAATTTTGGATTACACTGATATTTGATGAGCTGTTGTTGAATATTGACCAAAGTCTGAACCAAATTTCATCTGTATGTGTATAAATACTTCTCAAAAAATTTTTAGGAAAATTTCTTACCTATTTTGTGACGATGCTTTCCTAAAAAATATTTCATGTAGTAACGCGTCACCATTTTTCAACAAAAGTTTCAATCTGATCGCGTTGGTCCTTTTTGAGACAGTGAGAAAATCATCTAAGATATTTCTAATACAAAACCATTTGGCTGATTTCGCTCAATTTCAAGTTCAACAGATGCATTTTGATGCGCAACCCAGAATGAATATTTCAAGTCTCTAAATAGTTCCAATCACGAATTATCGAGGACGAGCGAAAGGTCGAACAGAATGGATATTGACATCGGTGATTTAAACCTAGTCGTTTTATATCATTTTGGCAACACATCGAAAATTACAGATATTTTGGCAAAATGATAGCACACCGTTCCCTAGAACATGTGTGCGAAAATTCTAAATTGAGATATTCGAATGTTTCAAATATTGGGCGTGAAAACCCAGAAGCAATATATATATATATATATCTTCATTTTTGAGGCTTTGCGGAAATAACAACGAAATTTTAGATCGTTTTAACACTGGAACTACTGGACGGGGTTTTCCGGTGATCCTAACGGGGAAATTCAGGTTCTGAACCCACTCCGGAATTTCGCAGTTAACTTGACTTCGGACTCTTCATCGGTGAGTCCAACTCAGTCCTATGAGACCACTCATTAGAGAATAACTGACATTCGACACAATGATAATGCCTTTGGTCCCTGAAAGTGTCCGACAAAAACTGTGAGCTGACTGCCGTAAACCACTACATGAATGCGTGATAGCTCGGTGTGATGATTATTTGATTATTAAACGGAATAACTCGATTACTTGAGATCTGAGTAGATTCGAAAGGTTAGTAACTTGCTTGACAGGAGCTCCTTACCAAACGTCAGATTAGAATATTTTCCGCACATTTTTCTGTTGCAAGATTCAAATGATCTGTCGTTTCAACAGAAATCTGAACCAAAATGAATTTCCTCATGCTGGATCGGAATATAACCGAGATTATTGCCTGATCTTTTTCTCGATTCAAAATGAAATCACAGAGATACAGAAAGTGAAGATGCGTTTACCATTTTACAATATTTACTTAATATTCAATTATCAAGGCTCTTTATAATATATAATCCAGTTTACAGTACCTAGACAATTGAATATACTTTGGCTTCTAAGAATTTGCAAACGCTGAAAATCAAATAATAATTGTTATGCTTCTGATAAATAATGGATGAATATCGCATGATTGAATCTAACAGTGTTTGATTTTCTGGAACACCAGTTACTACTTAGATAAGAATCGTAACTTTAAAGTGCACCATAGTGTTTCAAATGAAGTGCTAACGATACCATTCATTGTGTTCGGCATCATAAAATTAAAATTTCTTATATCAATTTCGACAATAATTATGAATCTTAAAGGAGACATCATCACTAAGGAAGATTGCTATGAAATTTTGAAATCGAATTTCCGCAAAGATGCACAGCTTATCGAATATTCCATTACAAAGGCCAACGATAAGACAGTTGGTTTCTTAGGAGATTATTTCCATCTCAAATTATCATTCAAAACAGAGGGTGAAGTCAGAGAGGAGGTGTATTTTTTGAAAACAAAACCACTTTTCAACGAAACCCAGAGGAGTTTCGTACAAGAATGTGGTATATTCAAGAAAGAAGCTTTTCTCTATGAGAAGGTGATCCCAGAGTTGATAAAAATAACTAGAGTGAATTTTGCCCCCCGTTGTCTTTTAATCAGAGAGGAGGTGTTGGTACTGGAAGATTTAAAGAACAAGAAATTCAATATAGTAAGGAGAGATTATACTCTGCAGGAATGTAAAGCTCTCATGAAGACTTTAGCTCTTTTTCATGGTTCGTCAATAGTTTATGAGGAAAAACTTAAGGCATCTGGTAACGACTTCAGTTTTTCACAATATAAAGAAAGACTTCCTGAAGGTACATTCTCATTTGATGAATCAAATCCGAAGTATAGATGGTTGAAATGTGTAACTACTTGTGTGATTGATTTCCTGAGAACCCAGGAGGTATATGATGAAAGTTTAGAAAGCAAGTTGCTCAGCATAATTTTCTGTGGAAAATTAAAAAAATCTATTGAACCCTCGGATTGTTTCAGGAATGTCTTAACACACAATGACCTTTGGTCAAATAACATATTTCTGTCAAAAAATGAAAGTTGCATGTTAATTGATTTCCAACTGGTCCGATATACACCTCCTGCATATGACTTAGTTATGGCCCTGTTTCTAAACAATTCTACAGATTTCCTCGGAAAGTATTTCGATCATTTCCTGGCTTTATACTACGACACATTTTCGCAACTATTAAAGGATTACCAACTTGATCCAAATCTTATACTTCCCCTCAGAGAATTCCATGAGTCAGTTGAAATGTACAAAATACCAGCATTGATCGAAGCAACCATGTTTGCAACTAATGTTTATTTACCGGAAGATAAAAGTGCATACATAAGGGGCGATTCTGAGAGATATAAAAACTTTACATTCTCAAACCGAGCTCCTTTCATCGCGGAAACTTTCAAGAACGATATATTATACAGGACGAAAATTCGGGGTTTATTAATTGCCTTAGCAGAAACAATAAGAAAAGAAATTATTCCTTGAAATCTGAATGCATAGCTATAAATCATGTGAATTAAAGATGCCGATAATATGAGTTTCGTTCATTTTATGGATCATGACTACGTACAAGGCTTCATTTAGGACAAGAGCTTGTTCGCGAATATATTATACATTAATATTGTATAATTTGAATCAATATATTTTTATTAGTGGTATATGCATTTTGTGGCACGATGTATTCATATTTTATTCCAATGTCTTTCTGTAATACTAAATAAATTATACGTATATATTCATATAAAAATGTTGAATCCAATATATTTATTTATTCGATCCATTTCACATTACTAAGAAGTTCATTCAGAATTTCATGAGAAAAATAAGAAAAAAAGGTCACCAAATCTTGCTATCGGTAGTTAAAGCTTTCTTTAGTGGGGTCAGAATATGAAAAGACTGCTTTGGCAACAAATTTGAATGACGCGATCATCACGAAATACTACACAAACTACAGAATTTTCCAACTAGTTGACGAGTTTCATTATGATGTGATCAGTATTTTCTGAGTTATTTCGAGAATAACAAAGATACCGAAGAAAAAACATAAATTTGATATTTTTCTTTCTAATGGGTTTGTTTTGGTTCCAAATTCATGCGCATACTCGAACCGTCCCAAACAGTCCTGAATTGGTTCTGAAGTCGGAACCAAAACAAAGCTGATATCTCCGAAAAATTGAATCGGACCGAACGGAAATTTGAAACAATGTTGTGAAATATGAGGTTTAAGGCCTGTGCAGAGTTTCTTCGAAATGTAATGATTAGTTTCCGAAAAAAATTTTTATCCTAAGAAATATATCGATTTTTTTCAAATTGTTCTGAAAACACATTTATCAAGAAATTGCCACAAAAGTATGCATCGGAATTTTCACAACTACTCACAAAGTTTGACTGTGATTGGATTACTGAGTTTTTGAGCTATTTCGGAAATTACAACGATACTCTATGGAATTTGAGCTATTGTTTCTACCAATACCTCCAGAAAATGAAATCGGGTCGAACTGAAATTTATCGCACTGGTATAAGATTAAGGGTACCTACAAGGTCAATGCATATTCTCTCTAAAGTTTGATGAATAGTTCCTGAAAATAAATGGTCCCCGGAAAATCAAAAAAAAAATATATTATATGTTCTGATGACAAGATTATAGCGAAAATTACACAAAGTTGTGTATCGGCAGTTTTTGTGTAGCTGCCAAGTTTCATCATGATTGTATCAGATTAACTGAAATCAAGAACACTATTGTAGAATATATAGTTTGAGTGAGTTACGTGCAAAATTTCGTCGGAATCTGATTGGTAGTGTTGTTTTTAGTAAGGATACACCTAACCAACAAGTTTCAATATGATCGTTTCCGTAATTCCTGGAATATTGTCCTACCCTGAAAGTTTCAAGTCTCTATCTTGCCCCAAAATGGACCGTAAGCATGTTCTAGGCTTGCCAAACAAAATCAATTTTGAGACTGGATTCGTCATCAGTGGGACCAACCAAAATAACATTTTCGATTCAAAATTCGAAAATTACACACATTTGGACAAAACGATAATACGCTGTTGCCAAGTACATGCTCCCAAAAAACAAAATTTCACTATCTCGGAAGTATTCTTTAGATTCCCCTTTGAAAATATTGTGGATATATAGCTAAAGTTTGTCCAAGCACAATTTTGAATGTTTTTATGATTAAAATATAATAACGATTCAATTTTGAATGGAATAGTTGCTTTTTCTTATCTTTTTTTATTTCAGTACCTAGTTATTATCATACTACGGAACCTTTTTGGGGGGAATGAAAACTGGTATCAAATAATTTCACATCCCACCAGATTGAAATTCATGAATGCACACACCAAATTATATTTCATGATGGAAAACTGCCATCTTAACAGACATTAGTTATTGCTTTAGGTTTCAACGAAAAATTCCGAACAGGCCAATGAATTTATATCGTTATTCACCTATTGACGTCCGTCCAACCAGTCGCCGTTGGATGAACAATAATTTACAGTGCGCTGTTCTTATTGACGTCTGAATTAAACATTTCAGCGCCAGAGGGGCCAATTTGTGAACCTAAGATGGACATATAGGAGCTGCAATTTCCTCCAAGACTTTTTCAGGTAACAGAAGTGATTCTGTGTATGTATCTCATTTTTATGAAAGAGGTGTATATCATCTGTTCTAATTCAGAGTAGCAATGCTACAATTACTATTAGAATTATTTTAATATCGACTAATTTAAACTCTAAATGGCAAGATTAATTTTAAATTATTTGAAGGCATAGAAGCTAGAAGTGTTCAGGAAGATGGATGTTTTATGTTTTTATGTTGTTGTATGTTATTTGTAGAACTAATAAACTTTCAATCTTTTCACTCACCCAAATCGATCATTGATCAATTGTTCAAAAGGTTGAGAAACAGATAGTATTGTATAAGATACTTCTGGAATAATAGACGAATACTCCTAACAAAGTTTTCCATTTATATAGGAACGACTCAATTAACACAATATATCGTGAATAAAATTAATACATTCACATAAAATTAATGCTACTTCTACCGTGACCCTTATTCATAATGGGTGGAGCAACAAATCATTCCAACACTCATAAGATTGGTCTTGAAGAAGCTGTAATAAGACTTGTATAGCATCGGTTTCATCGGCAGAAGCACTTCGAGCAAAAAATATTCATCACCGTATATTTATTAGCGGAGACTCCTTTGTTTCAATCGGTGAGTTTTACCTCTAGAAGTTTACGTTATTCATTTATGATCAGTTCAACAGGAATATTTCTGGAAGGCTTAGCATTCCTTTCAAGTAAATCTCTGCTTGAATAAGGGTCCTGGAAAACAATTGTCTTCATGGATGTGATCTTATATTTCATGATCTATTCGTGCTTACCTCTATAAAAATGATCAGCATCATAGTATGACAGAATCTTTATAATGGAGGTAATGGCATAATCTTGTTTGTTGGTTTGCCAATTTTAAATTACATGTCACCAAGGTTTCTATCAATTCTTCAACAATTTCAGGCCCTACTTCTCAAAGGAAGTTCCTCCTACCAAAAGTAGAAATTTTTACATCGAACTGTTGAAATGAAAATTAATTTCATCCACTAAACTTATTTGTCAACTCATGCAAATAACTATATTTATCAACAAGTTAACAGAAACTCAATAAAATATTTATAAACCTATTCAAACACATATAAAAAATTAATCATTAGAATAATGACATCTGAAAATGGGCGAACAACGTGAATGTTACTCGAATGATCCTTGAACTGAACCTTATGAACGCTTCGATGCATGAGGTCGCATTTTCTGGTTCAACACCCGTTTACACGCGAGAGTGCGCCTTACTCGCATCTTCACGTTCAGCCACGGCGAAGGCGATTCAACAACACATTTTCTTATTTTTTAAAAAAAATATTGGTCCTATTGAAATTTCGAAAATCCCTCTGAATCTAGTGTTATCTGTTAACACCTTTTATATGACACATTTTTTCGATATTCATAACAGTTTTCGAACAAAATTGAAAAGAACATAATTGTTAACATGCATTTTCAGGGCAGGCGATTATATCATAAGGAACTCCATATAAGCGCATGGTATCCGACTTTTTAGATAATCAAAATAAAATATTTCTGAATCATATATTTTGATAGAAATTTGTCTGAATGAAATACGCTCAACGTAGATGAATATGAACGGAAAATTTTTTTTTGCCAGTTTTTGGAAAACCACTTCCTGCACATGACGATTTTTTGACGACATGTTTATTTTGCATTGTAAGGATCTAGTGAATGATACGAAGTGATTCGTACATTTTAGCAATGAAGTTCACACGAAAATAAGTTTTCAAATGAAATATGAAAATTTTCAAGAAAAAATTTTTCAATGGAGAATTCTTCATATTGCTACTGTACATCTACCAACCAAGTTTTATTTCGATCAGATAAATATTTTTCGAGTTATTGATATATCAAAATTTCAAATTGCTGTAGCACAAAAACCATCCGGCAGATTTGGCCCATTAACGAAGATATTCAGGATCTTAGCCTAACCTGAAGATTTGAAGACTCTAGGTTCTTCTTTTCGAAAGTTTTAGCGCACACGGCCGGACGGGCGGACGGACAGAATCAATTTTGACCTCGGATTCTTCATCAGTGAGTCCAACTAGTCGTTTGAGACCAATTTTGGCTCAAAATTCGAAAATAACAGACATCGTGACGAAATGATAACGCATTGTTCCCCAGAAAAAGCGCGTTAAAATCGCATAACATTCATGGGGTATTTTTGAATACTCCCAGATGTGAGGAATCTAAAAAAAATATCGACGTCACTACTTGGATCACCCTGTATATTCCAACTGTATTCTTTCTGCTGATTAAACTCATTGAATTTTAATTTAGATATTTCGAGTTATCGATGTGTAACAACAAAGGTCACTATGACAGTGATAAAAGAATTCCATTCAATAGTCAGTTACTTCTTTGCCACTGAGTGAGTCATTTAAGTGCTCTTCTGGAACCATGGAATTTGAATCGGAAAATGTGAGTGGTATACATTGTGTAGAAAATTTACGGAACCTATCACCATTACCATACCACAGCTCAAACAGAAGATTGATCTATAATTAATTAATTATTAGCAGAAACTACCTTCTATCAGATTGCTCTCATACTGATAAAGAATTCGCGTTCAAATTCAATTATCTCGGCCCTTTCAGACGTCAATACTGTGACTTCAGAAAGAGAACACGTAGGGCTAAATTCGCTGGATGAGTCCGGTAGTGGGCAAATGTGCACAATGATTTGTCCAATGGTCATTTGAAAAGTATTTCTTTATAATTGGGAAATTAAGAAAATTTTATATCTCAGAAAGCATCTACCAGATTTCTCTGACATTTCGCATGGACCTTCCACCTGTCATTTATAGATGTACCGATTCATATTTTCCCCATATTTCCAAAAAAATAAGATTAGGGTTGAATTTATAACGGTAATGGTAGCCCTGCTTGCCACCAGCTTCACAGGAACTTTCACTCCACCGCTCTCGAAGACACTGTCGTAGTTTTTATGATTTCTCGATGGGCAAAATAATAAAATCGAGTTCATCTTATGGAGGAATGAAAGAGCTAGAAATAAAAGTTTCGTACACAAACGCTTCATCTAAGGGACTAATGTTACGACAGAACTATATAAAATTTTATCATTTTGTGATTCTTACATTTTGACAATGAGCGGCCAAGAATAAAAACCAGTCCATTTTATGGGGGAATGAAAAATCTATATATAAAATGTTTTCATTCAGATAGGTTGCCTCCAACTGCCTAGCTATATAATAGAATTGTTGGTTCTCATGCCGTCCGGAACACATTTTCAGTGATATTCATGTTTTCAGAATAGGCGGCAAGAAAAAACTCTGCTAATTTTACACAAAGGTTTATTATTTTCTCAGTTAAATAACCCAATATCATTGATATTTCAAATAAAACTTATACAGCGTGCCAATAAAGTAACGTAACCCGTCGATAATGGTTGTACGACAAATTATTAAGGAAAATCCTCGCACCCGTCGATTTTTAATCTCGAGAGCAATTCATTCATGGTTTTCTTGAGTTTGATATTTCTCACTTCCTAAGCCCCGCATCCCACTACTTTATTTTTTCAGATGGGAAGATATGGATTGTGATACATCAAATGCAAGGTAGTTTGATGACCTATTCAGCGATGTGGCTTAGAGAAGAATTAATTGTGCCGTATTTTTATTGAGAAATTAGGCAATAATTTACAATTTGTGATTGGAGAGTACTGTAATCAGACTATTATTCTTTTATTAATTATTTTTGAGGAAAATCCTCAAACCCATGGATTCGTAATTTAAATTAAATTAATGATTGAATTTCATATTCGTTCGCATAACTGAATTGGTCATCCTTTGATGCGATATATCACATGCAATATTTCCAAAAAAACTGTTGAGGTTTGAGGGTATAAACCCCCAATTTTAAAACTGCATGCATTTCTCAAACTTCGAAAATAGGAATAGGCGGTTAAGAAGTTATTTTTCAATTTTTATTATTTCAAGAACCTGACAGTTATCAAAAATTCTTGATTTCGTGATAAAAAATAGCTTAACAAATTCTTTTTTCAGTCACACTGCTCAATGTGCAACCGAATGTCCTTTCATTTGATATATGACAATCCATATATTCCTATTTAAAAAGAAGAGTATATGGGTGTGGAGCGTAAAGGGTGGGAAATTTCTAACTCAATAAGGAGACCTGCTTTCGAATTACAAATCCATAGATTCGTAGATTTCCCTAAATCATAATTAGTGAAAGAATAATGGTCTGATTGCAGTACTTTCCAATCACAAATTGTGAATTATATCCTAATTTTTTGTTGAAAAAACGGCACAATATTTTTTTTATCGCTGAGTGGGTAATCAAATAACCTTTCATTTGATGTATGACAACTCATATATTCCTTTTTGAAAAAATATAAAATTTGAAAAAACACAGGATGAATTGCTTCCGAAATTTAAAATCGACGGGCAAGGATTTTCCTTAATAATTCTCGTTCAAAAATAATTGACGCGTTACGTTACTTTTTTGGCACGCTTTATAATTCGCAGCCTTTTTCTTTATATCCCAGGAACCACAAGTCGGAAATCATCTGGAAGTAAATTTTTAGGTTATGTTATGCAATAGTAATCAACATTAAAAGTTTCATGAAAATTCGGTGGTAAGTTTTCGAGGAATAATTTTTTTTCCTTTCAACCCCAATTTTGGTCCCTAAGGGTACACTAATCCTGCTAAAAAGCTTGGAGGATCAATGCCGAGCGACAGACGATTTTTCTACCAAGTTTCATGGATTTCGGTTCAGTAGTTGCAGAGAAAAGCGGCGGACGGTGGCAGGCAGACAGCGGACGGTGGACGGATGGATTTTTTTTATTATTTCAAATCCACATACTGCAAAATGTAAAATGTGAAATTTTCAGGGGGTGTAATTTTTTTTGTTAATCACTAAGGTTTATTATTTGATTTTATCAAATAATAAACCGAAACAAACTGAATTAGTCTTATAGAGAAATAAAAAAACTATCAATAAACTATCGCTTACGTTGGTAACCTTTAAAAGTCCAGCCCCAAGAAACGAATAATCTGATCTTATTCCGATTGAATAGATTTCCGTGATTTTCAAACTTTCGGAGTAGGGGACCAAGAATTGAATTGAGTACATATTATAGAGGATTGAAAGAGATTTAGATATGAAATTTTTGGTTTCCATATATTAATATATGGCCCAGTTCCAAGATCCGAATTGTACTTATTTTCTGAATAGAAGACCAAGGATGACATTAGGTTCATATTAGGTATATCGTATTGAAAGAGACATAAGTGATGGCAGTTTCGCGAACATTTGTTGCCTATGAGGACCCAGCTTTCAGTTCCGAATTTTATGATCTTATGCTGGCGGAATAGATTTTTGTGATTTCCATATTTTCCGAATCTTCAGCCAACAATGAAATAAATTCCTATCATAGAATAATGAAAAGCTATACAAATTATGAAACTTTCTTACACATTTGTTTCCTCTAAGTCCTAGATCCATGAGCCGACCTGGCATCATATTATTAGGCTCTTGGAGCTAGGCCCTTGAAGGCAACTAATGTGTAGAAAAAATTTCTTATTTTAGTTCTTTTACTCCTTTAAGATATAGGTCCAATTTCATTCTTGGTCGACTATTCGGAAAATATGAAAATCACAGAAATCCATTGGGCCCGCATTAGATCATAGAATTTGTTTTTTAGAGCTGGGCATGTAAAGGTTACTTATGTGAACAAAAAATGGCTAATTCATAGTTCTTTGATTACTTCATAATATAAACTAAAAACTAAAACGCAAAAATCTGTTCGGCCGCATGAGATTCTACAATTCGGCCTTTGGAGCTGAACCTTTAGATCTGATCTATATGAACCAAAAATTGTTCAGTAATAGCTCCTTCATTCTTTTATATTATAGTCTTACTAAGGTTAATCTGTTCCGCCTATTCCGAAAATATGAATTTCACGAAAATCTCTTCTGCGGCATGAGATCCTACAATTTTTTCATGTAGCTGAGCCCTATCTGAATAAAATGTTTTTCATATATAGATTTTTCATTTCTCTATAAAATGGACTAGGTTTTTTTGTTGGCGGCAAAATCTAAAATGTGAAAAGCACATAGATCTCTTTGGCTGGCACGAATTCCTACAATTTTATCCTTGATTTTGGTTATTCGTGATCGAAAAATTGGTTAATATTAGCTCTTTCATTTTTCTACGAGCTGAATCTAATTTTATTACGTTTGCTGGTCCAAAAATTATAAAATTACGAAAGTTTTTTCGAACGTAGTGAAAAGAAATGTCACCGTGGACCAGCCTGCCGGGAGCTAACATTACTAGGGTGTTGAATTTAGTGCTGGCTATCATGATTGAATTTTCGAAAGTGATATTATCTGCAAATCAATAAGCCATTTATTGTTTATCCTGATTGTATCGTCTGCATATCGGACTAATGAGCTCACATGGCTTACGTCAAAACAAATTTACGTATTGATTGGAGGTTTACGATTATTGATAGGAAATTCATTTTCATGGTCTCCAAAACCTTAAAATACAGGGTGCTACATTTAATGTGGGTTTTTTTTCGAAGGTCGATAATAGTCGAATAACATTGAAGAATACTCGGAACGAAATAGTGGTAAGATTAGTTAACTCAAATCGACTAGATCTCAGAACTGATAATATTACAAATTTAAGAATATTTTTGAGGTTAACTTTTATTTTTCCTCTTGAGTGTTGGGCCACTAAATATTTTGTTCATAGTTCCGAACTACTAGCAGTTTCTGTGAAAATTTTCATGAATTCTTGAATTTCTCTCAGAAATGGAGCCACTTTACATACCAAATATCTAGCTGAACTACTGAACGTTCTTAACATGGCTGCAAAAAAAATATCTGCTCGTATGCTATGACGAGAAACGCGAATAAATATCAGGAGCATCTTATTATTGCATTTGTATTTTTTCATTTTGCCTATCATCTTAAATATGAATGAATTCCCTCACAAGCTTATAGCTTGTGCGGGTTAGGATATTGGGTGTGTTACGTGTAAGCTCTGTTATTGTGTCCTCACGGCAGCCTATGCAAAACACTGTTGCTGACCGCAACAGTGACTGGTTACAGTACCGTGGAAATCTGACCCGACACATTTTGATCACTAGCCCAACGCTCTAACACTGAGGTACCGACACTAGAAAGCAGAATACTATTACTGAGAAAAAGATGGTTATCAATGCATTGGTCAAATCAGAAGGTTGACCGATAATGACCGGAGATTCAAATTCATAAGAAGAAACACAAGGTTGAATATTTATTGATGAATAAATAAATATCTCAACGAGGTATGAGTTAGTCATGTCACAATCCACAGCATCTACATGAAGGAAGATCCTCATGAACTCCAGTCCTCTGTGAAGTGGAATCTTTCAGTAATATTCATAATGCATGAAGCCGTATTCAGGCACGTGAGCTGAGTGGATTTGAAGGCAGCTTGTTTGGGATGCCTCGCAAGTGTGAACGGTATTAAGAGCGGCTCGCGAGCTATTTCAACAACGCGAGGCTGCCCCGCAAGTGCCTCGAATGCCGCTCAGCTCTCGTGTCTGTACGCGGCTCAACGTTCATCTTTTTGTCATTGAATCGATCTGTCCACCAATATGCTTTCGTAGGACTCTTTGCTAAACTCGGAAACACTTGTGTCATATATTCAGACGAAAAACAGCAAATCAGAAGGTATACATAAAAAATGAAAGTTGAGACTCCTCAAAAAGCTCGTCAAATTCGAAGGCATCTCATTTCGATTGAATCTATGTCTTTCGAATTATTGAAGAAAAAAATATTCAAAACGGATATATACACAATTATTGGGTAAATTTTACACATTAGCGAATTCAATCCTTGTTATTAAGCCTCAAACCTACACTCCAAATATCGAGTCTTTGAGTGAGCTCATCGTGAATATAGTAATTCCCGAAAAAATAACTCATAGAATTTATATCTGTAAAGCAGATTTGTTGCCTATATTGTTTCTTTGGTTTGAAACAACACTTGACGATTTTGTGTAAAGGTATTTAGTGAACTGAACAGCCAGACTCAGCTGTTTTAGAGGGGATTCTGAAGTCCACAGTTTACCGGGATAGGTGTAGTTCAGTGATCAGACTTTGATAGAGTGATGATTTACTAATTACAATCTAATACTCATACCACTGAATGAACAACAGGTGAACATTTCCTACTATGGTAATTGCTTTCAATGATATGATCATCACCAAGTTTTGTAAAATCATTCTCAATTTTCAGTTGGTTTGAGAATCTATCCTGAATTATTTCCGGGAGAATTGGATCAATTCATTTCACAACTATAATTGGAATCTAGAGCAAGCAATATTGCCTCAATTCTATAGCGTGAGAGTAGTTCACAGAAATGATAGCAAGTTTCAGTCGGATTAATGAGCACTTTTAAGTTGGCCAAACTTTTCGAACATATTCAGTGCCGTCACATAAAGTCAGGTTTTATTCCTAATAAAACAAAACACTATGTCGACGTTTATCATTTGTTATCTAGAAACTTCTCAAGTCTTCCTTCGAATGCTATTATGTTTTCTTTCAAATGGAATAGGTTCAATTTAACGAATTGAGAAAATTTTCAAGGGAGTAATTGCACCTGAAATAAGCGCGTAAAAAACAGAATTCAATTTCGTCAATCCGATTCAATCATGATTAATGCGCAGGATTAATTTCATATAGAAATAACAACACATCGAATATTTTTCAGCTTGAAAGGGATGGATTTGCTGTTATCAAGAATCTTTTCACTCCGGAGGAGTGCAATGAAATGATTCAAGAAATCAGACACATCATTGAAAACACGGATATTGCAGAAAAAAGAGTCGTGTTCAAAGCTTCTTCGGCTAATGATGGACCCCAGGTAAATATTCATCCCCTCAATGTATGTACACCATATCCACAATTACTTGACAAACTGCGAAATATATCGGACATATAAAGTTTATTCAAGTTCAAAGCCATTGTCCGCAGTATTTTACGAGTCACGGGTAATTGGGCTCCATCGATAAGAGTTTGTTTATTTAGCTATTCATATTTCTGTGAATATTCAATCACTCAATGTATAGTGGAGTCTGGAGCGTTTCTGCCGTTTCTATCCCGTTGAATTCAGTTTGCTACGTTATATAAAGGGTCTTCCTTAATAAGTGTATCAACGTTCAACTGTAGATATCTCCTTCATTTGTGCAGATTCAACATCTCCACAACTGGCACATCTAATACAACTGAGAAAAGTGCGAAAAAGTAGCTATTATAAGTGACGATGTGTGTGCAAAAACTCAATTCTGTAATACAAACGATGCCTGAGATATAAGCAAAAAACTGAAAAAATATGAATATTTGACAACCTGTATCTCTGAAACGAAGACCAGAAGGAAAAAATGGAAGAAAAAAAATGTTATTTTCTCATGAGAAATCTACAGTTGACCTTTGTTAAATTTATCAAGGAATACCATGTATTCATGGAGACCATTTTCAAAATTTGTTCGAACTGCAACTAAAATGGAGTATTTAGAGTATCTGGAATCAATTTTTTCGACAGTTGAAGATTGTTGATGAATCTCAAAATTTTACTGGGTGTGGCAACGGTGGAATGGGTGACCCGTATCTTTCTTAACGAAAAATATAATAATAATACTTACAGTCAACCTTCGTTTGATGTTTGCAGAATTTTTATTATTCGTTCATTCAAATATACATATGTACTTTTGAAAACATAAAGAAAATAACTATGGGGTTACGTTTTTTTGGTCTATCACTAGGGTTAAAAATAACGCAGCTCAGTTAATACGAAAACATTCATTATTGAGGTGAAAAAAGAAAGTCGGATCATCTAGTTCTATAATGAAATTTCAGAATAGTACTGGCGTGAAGTCAGCAGTTTTTGCGGGCATGTTCCAATTCGATGTCAAAGCGGCCATGTTTGCGCATATTGACACAGTCAAACAGAGCTTTACTACCTGATAATAATATTTAGCGATATTCGAATCGCATTATCTCCACGAAATTCTGCATGAACCTTGAAGCTGCCATTTCTCGATCAAAAACTGGATTTCAATTCGATCCAATCTGTAGCACGTATTTCTGCATTAACTTCAAGCTAGAATGTTTTGATCGCTCCGATGTATATCTTCGAAAATATTGGAAATTTGAATTTTTAAATGGGTATCTTAATCTACTGAAGCATTGGGCAGATTTTACCTATTCACTCATTCGACCTTCGTAATCAAACCGAAAGCCTTCTCTACAAATATTGAGTCTCTCCAAGGCAATTCTTTCGGACGATATTGTCTTAACGCCGGACCTAACCGCCGAAAGTGAACATGATTACTTCCGGAAAAATCTACTTAGAGATTTGATAATTGTAGAGCAGGTTTGGGGCTTAATTAGGGAAGTCGAACTTTGGAATATGTGAATTCCGCCTAATCATAAGGTAGATATACCCATTCAACAAATCTTTTCCATTATTCCCAAAAATTATATATAGATTATATATATGCAGGGGAGCCTAGTGCTTTCGGGGAGTGACGTCCCCGCATACCCGAGTCGCCCAGCTCCTCAGGTCGGCAGCCTAGGAGTTGATGAATTTATTGCTCCAGTCACTAGAAGTAAGCATCAGGGCGGTAGAGGGCAGCGGACTGGCCCTCTTCGGAACCGTCCAGAGGAGGAGTCCGTTGGGGTCAGCTGTGGGGCAAGCGGCGCAGCCCCCCGAGAAGGCACCGTAAGCCAATGCTCGAACACGGTTAGAAGAGAAAGAAGGATTATCAGCTTGGACAGAAATCAAACCTGTCCCGCTGAGACTCTGAAAAGAGATGGAAGAACACGCTGGACGGAGGAAGAAAATATCCTCATTATGCGTGTTCACTTTATAGCAGAGGAACTGCAACACACAACAGAAAATACCTACCGGCATATTCTAACGACTGTTTGGAACGAGATCAACCCAAGCAAGGCATCATATCCGAATCTGCTATCAAATAGGGTTAGATGGCTGATCCAGAATGAAAAGTTCTCAAGCGTCGAGCTCGAGTCTATCAAGAGAAGCAGAAGACCACACACCCCAGTACCAACTAACGACATTTCAAATAGTGAGGAAATGAATCCTGGACCACGAATCCAGTTGGCGCATGAACTGACATCGACGGAGGAAGTTCTCAGGAGGAACTTACAGATGTATACGAGAGTCACTCCACAGGAAAGACCCAGAATCCCGAGAATCAAGGGGTCGAGAAATATATTAGAAAGTGTAAAGAGAATAAATAAGATAATAGAATCAATCATGCCAGAGGACTCAAACCTAGAAGATATCGCTGACCATGTTTATGCCAGGGCAATGACAGTTTGCGAAGAGAACAACATAAAGTTGCCCTGTAAACAGCCAAGACAACAACAAAAGAAAACACCACCCTGGAAAATCCGACTTGAACAAAAAATTAATAGCATTAGAACAAAAATAGGAGTGTTATATACATACCTCAACACTAACTTACCATCCAAGAAAACATCAAAGAAGGTATCACGCATAGCATCGGAGTCTAACATCAAGAGCAAAAATGAACTTCTTAAACAGGAACTCATAGTCGTGTACGATTCCCTTAAACAGAAAGCAAAGGCGTTGGGAAATCGAATAAGAAGATACAACGAAAGGGTCAAACGATATAGAAACAACCAACTATACTATAAGAACCCAAAACAATTCTACCGACAACTTGAAGGACAAACGACAACTGAAGAGGATTTCCCATCCCCTGATGCAATGCATCAAACATGGAAGGAAATCTGGAGTTACAGAGGAGAGCATGATGATGGGGCAAGCTGGATCAGGGATGCAGAGGAGGAATCCAGGGGATACATCATGGAACAGATCACGATCACGGAAGAAAATGTCAAAACAGAACTGAAGAAAACAAATAACTGGTCTGCACCGGGACCTGATGGACTACATAATTACTGGTGGAAGCAATTCACCTCGACGCACAGACTTATGGCTAAACTTTTTCAAAGGGCCCTAGAGGATCCATCACAAATACCCAATTTCTTCACACTTGGCATCACCCACATGATCCCCAAAGGATCAAAAAACGGCGACCCCAAAAACTACCGACCGATCACATGCCTACCAGTTATCTACAAAATTTTAACTGGAATACTTACACGACAACTCTGGAAACATGTTGAAGAAAACAACCTCCTGGCACGTGAACAGGGCGGATGCCGAAGGGATGCGAGAGGAAGTAAAGAGATGCTTATCATCGATTCACTCATTACCAAACAGGCAAAGAAGAAACAGCGCAACTTGTCTATGGCATGGATCGACTATAAAAAAGCCTTCGACTCTATACCGCATTCGTGGTTATTGAAAACATTAAGACTATGTGGCGTGTCGGAGGCTATAGTCAATCTCCTAGAACATCTTATGCTAACCTGGAGAACAAGACTACATGTGAACACAAATGAGGGAGATTACACAACGACGGAAATCAACATCAGTAGAGGACTTTTCCAGGGGGACAAACTAAGCACTCTCTGGTTCTGTCTCGCAATAAATTTCCTAAGCAAACTGCTAAATAAAACTAAGTACGGATACACCATAGAGAAAAGGAACAACATCAGAATCAACCATCAACTTTACATCGATGACCTCAAACTGTATGCCGCAAATGAAGATCAACTTTTGAGAGAGCTCAAGATAGTAACATCATTCACAGAAACTATAAAGATGGAAATAGGATTAGATAAATGTGCGGTAGTTCACATAAAAAGAGGAAAGCTAGTAGAAGGGGAAGCAATGCTAGTTCAAAATGATCTAGAAATACAGAGACTAGGATCAGGTGAAACCTACAAGTACTTGGGAATCCAACAAGGATTGGAAATAAAAACAACTGAAACCAAAATCGTTTTCAAGAACAAATTCATAGACAGACTCAAAAAGATCCTACAGAGTAAACTGAATACAAAAGCAACATTCACATCGATAAGCGCTTGGGCGACACCCTGCCTTTCCTACTCCTTTGGCATTATCAAATGGTCAGCGACGGATCTGAAAGCACTAGACACCCAAGTAAGAGTACACCTAACTAAATACGGCATGCACCACCCACACACATCAGTCATCAGACTGCACATGCCGAGAAAAGCAGGGGGAAGAGGGCTGCAACATATCGAATCCACACATCACACTGCAGTCAATCAAATAAGAGAGTATTTTCTATCGCAAAACTCACCTTTCTTCCGAGCTCTAGCTGAAGAGGACCACAACATCAAGGCACTGAATCTGGCGACCAGGAACAACCCAATTGAGCATACCACCATCGATGAATTATCTCAGGAATGGCATGGCAAAACCCTCCATGGAAGATACCCAACAGCTCTAAAATGGAACAAAATAAATAGAGAAAAGTCCATCTCATACCTTAAAGCGGGTTACCTTTTCCCGGAAACGGAGGGCAGACTGGTAGCCATTCAAGACCAAGTAATGCCGACGAGAGCCTACCAAAAAATATAGCAAGGCAAAACATACCTACAGATAGATGCCGCAAATGCTCGCAGTCCGTGGAAACGATTCAGCACATTACGTCCTCCTGTCCAACTCTTGCCCCCAGAGAATATACGGATCGTCACAACGCCATGGCAAAAGCATACCACCAGGCCATTGCCATAAAACATGGATTAATAAGACAGCAAAAGAAAATCTTCGAATACTCACCTAAGGAAGTAATGGAGAATGATGACGTACGACTGTACTGGGACCATCCACTTATCACCGACAGAAAGATCAAACATAACCGTCCTGACATTGTCATATTTGAAAAGAAAGAAAAGAAGGCAACAATAATAGACATCACCGTGCCTGCGGATGATAACGCTGAGAAGGCCTACACTGAAAAAATAGTCAAATATCACGATCTGGCTTTCGAAATAAAGGAAATATACCAGCTTACCTACACATCGATCCTTCCGCTTATCATCACAACCAATGGTATTGTTGAGATGCACCTGGTCGAACACACCACACGACTGGGACTCGACGAAAATCTTATAGAGGTTGCACAGAAGGAGATCATTCTGTGTACCACAAGAATTGTACGAAGGTTCCTCACCAGCAACTGAGAAATGCTTTGATCTACTCGATCCGGCATAATCAATGGCCTACCCTGAATGGTGAAAAAAAAAAAAAAAAAGATTATATATATATTAGATCGAAATGGAATCTAGTACTTGATTGAAAAATGATGGAGAATTTCATGATGACCATATGAAATGAAAATCGCCAAATATTTCCATATCGAAGAAAAGATGCGACTTGCGAGGTCAACACAGCAATTGATTTGACTATTCGCGCAAAATATGTTAAGGCCAGGTCAGTGGTCCTCTGCAGTTTCTTGAAGTCGGTTGTATCAGAGAAATCTATTCAGCCATCAACGTTCGACCTATTTTCCGAATTTTTCTTGATAAGGACTATACAGAGTGGATCGTGAGTAACTGTACATCGTTTGATGGTAAATATATGGTACCTTGGGAAGCCAGAAAACAACAATTAAATATATGCTAGGGCTATTCTTTTTGAAAAACAATTATTGATTTCTTAATTGATTTATTAATAGTGGCACAACTTTCATATGGCTTAAACTCGTGAATAGGAAATTTTGATTTCCAGTCCCAGGTCTAATAAAACACTCTGTACCTTAAATATCAATTTGTCGTGACTATCATCTGATTCTGCGTAGATTTTTCTCCGGGAATCTGTTTCCATGTGAAGAGCACATCACCTTTAATTTTTTTCACTCGAAAATGATCGGATGCTTATGATTTTTGAGATTTATTGATTTTGGTAGAACTTTTGGATGGCTATAACTTCTGAATGGTTCAACTACTTCACTTGAAATTTAGCAAGTATTGCAATCTCAGGAGATCGAACTGTTCATTCGAACCATACCAAAACAGTACAGACCAGGACAATCAAATATCTATTTCTTTTTTCGAATCTAATAAAATATTCTGTACATGGAATATTGATTTTTGCGAGAAATTAATATTCCTTGTACAGAATGTTTTATTAGACTCGACAAAAGAAATATTCTGATTCTGCATAGATTTTCCTTTCGAATACTGTTTTGCGTGTGCAATCTTTTCAGCTAAAAATAATTGAATGTTTATGGTTTTGGAGAGCTTTTAGGGCCCTGCATAATGTATATGTTATTGTTATTGAATCAATTGATTCAAAAGCTTGCTTCACTTTTATATAGTAATGATGATAATGTTTATTAGTCCAATAAAACACAGTACAGTGTATAGGACAAGTCATAGAAACAATTTATCAACCTATAGAAGAGAAAGCTCCAATTACAGAATACAATTGTCATTCAGATATTCATAAACACTATAATAACATTGACTTGAAAGTAAGAATTTTATTTTTTTTCCGCAACGTGGCATATTGAGAGATTTCACTGAATCAGGCAGATGATTGTACAGAATGATGCCCCGATATTTAGCTGATGTCTCAAATTTGGCTGTTCCGTGTTTTGGTACTAATAAACATTTCAAGTATTATAATCGTGAAAGCTGGCAAGGGTGGTGTCATCCATTTCATCTTTTTTTACAGAAAACTGATATTTATATATGTAGCTACCTACAGTATTAATGTTTCACAATAACAAGACTTCCAGTTCTCAATAATTAATTGTATTAAGACGCTACATTAGCTTGAATCGCTTGATCATCATCATATGACATTCTCCAAATTATCTCGCTAGACTCTTCTGACAATGACACATATTGCCAACTTCTCAAAAAGGAATAATATGCAATACGCAACCACACATTTTGCAGGGATCGGCAATTGTAACGGACATTCTAATACAGATACAAGGGGCAGTCAGTATACTAAACTTAACGAATACAGATTTACAAGATGTTCGAGGATCAAGTCCGAATATCATACGTAGGATGCATTTCTAATGAAATCTACCGACATTCCCCAAACCAAAAAATTGTACGCAAGCTGACTACACACTGAGTTGTAATAAACAATCAAGACAGCTGGGAGGGAAAAGAAATTTTCATATGACGGACTGCGTAAAAGGAAGAACTGAGCTTTCCACTTATGAAGGCGACATGGTCAGACCACTTCAAGCAGCTAACAATATAGACGCCTAAAAATTTCGTCGACTCCTTGGAAATTAAGATATTATAACCACGTTTGAGTGTCAGAGGCATTTCCCTTCTCAAACCAAACTTTGAAACTTCTGTTCTGTCCATATTGAGAAAAAGTGCATACATCCCACACCATTCCGCAAAAGCTTGTGAAAGAAATTTACTTAATTCGATGAGTTCAACTTTCAGCTATTAACAAAAATGATGTATCATCTACAAATATTATAACTTGTATTCTGATATGATGTGGTGAGTCATTTATGAAAAGTATGAAGAGAAGAGGTCCTAACACTGATCCCTGAGGAACTCCAAGATCTATGTTTCATTCATCAGAATGAGTTCCATCAGTTTTCACATGTATTTTCCTATTTGACACATAATTGCTTATCCAATCTGAAAATATTCCTCGAAAACCTAGATTAATTGTACAGTTTGTTCATCAAGAACTCGTTCGAGATCGTATCGAATGCACGCGATAAATCAAAAAACATTCCTGCAGCGCCTAACCCCTTATTCAATGCATGCTGAACTGAATGAACAAAATCCGAACCGCAGACTCAGTAGACCGTCCGGTTCAGAATCCGTGTTGACTGTCGGTAATCAAATTGAACTTGTTTAAATATTTCAGCATTCGATCCAGAACTATTGTTTCGAATACTTTGGAAAACACACTTAATAGGACGGTAGTTCGCAATATTCTCCTTATCACCTTTCTTGAAGATAGGTAAGACTGTAGCAGGATATTTGGAAAAATTCCACTACAGATTGAAACATTATTGAGATGCGCGAAGTGATCTGCTATATATTCAGAAATTCATTTGATTATTCTGACAGAAAGAAAGTCAACTCCGATGCTTTTCTTGTTTTTTAAGAGAATAATCGTGTCTAAGATTTCACAACCGACGACAGGGTGAAAATAAAAAGTACTATTGTGCAACGGAGAGAATGTATATGAATTTGTTTGTGTGTTGCCATGTACTTGTTCATGAATTCGCTTTTCAATACTGGAAAAGTACCTAGCAAAAACATTAGCATCATCGAAAGGTTTAGAGTAAGTATTTGCACCCTTGTGCAGAACCATTTTACAGTTTTAATTTTTGATTTTACCAAATTCCTCCATATTGTTCTACCCTTGTTGTCTGAGTTTACCATTAGGTTGTTATGAAATGCCAACTTCGCAGATTTACAAGTGAATTATAATTAGTTTCTGATCTTTCGTAAATATTCCTCAGATTGTCAAAACCTGAATTACATTGAAGCCAGAACAATTTCTTTAACTCATCACCCGCACACTTTATTTCGGCTGTTATCCAACCTAATTTATTTTGAGAAATATCCCGCTTTTCCAAAGAGAATGTTCATCGATTAAACATTTTATGATATTCATAAAATATTCGAATTTAGATTCTACCTCTGAAAACTGATATGATATAGTATCAAAGGATTCCAGAAATGGAATCCACAAATCTATTTAAGTTATTCATTGACATATTCCTACATACAATTTTACCGAAACGATCATCCAACAATGTATCAGAAAGAACAAAAAAATAGTCCCATGAAAAAGCTATGTGATCACCAAAGGAACAGGAAATACTCTTGTTTCACAACATTTTTTGTCGCAATTTGTAACAATATAATCAACTTTGGTAGTAGTTGTTCTACCTCATTAATCAGTAGATATCCGAGTAGGACAAAGTGAGATTACGTTTAAGTTGAAGCAGGTTAACAGATCATCCAAGAGTTGTTTCGGTTCAAAGCTGTCGAGTAAGTAATTTACATTCAAGACAGTGTAACGTATGTCAGAGTAAACACTCTGTATAATTATTAACTGAAGACGAGCAAGGTCCATAGAACCTCGCATCATCCATAAAACGTGCTCAGAGGGATTACCTACTGATATTGAATTCCCACGTCTGTTATCATAATATGCTTGTTAACACCCTGCCAAAACATATATAATATTTTGTTATTGTATTATGAAAAGAGTGAGTAAGAACAATGAAGCGGAGAGTTCATTGATGTATCGCCGTAGTAATTACCCATAGTAATTAAACCCTCTAACGAGTTCTTCGAGTGTTATTTCCAACCCTCTCCTGTACAAACCAACTGGACGAACCAACCCCCAACCAGGGTACATTCAAGTTTGTGACGACCTTTTCTCGGAGACAGTGTAACCTGCTTATTTTACCATATTTTACAATTCGTTCGGGTGCCAATTACAATAGGTTTTGCAAGGCTGTAACTCCTTCACAGAATTACTCACTGATGTTGTCACGTCTGGGTAACTTCTAAACAGTTGAAGAAGTAGAGTGTCAGGTGAACTCTACAATTTGTTAGCAGTTAAACGGTCAGAAATAAATGAACTGTGTACTAAGTGATCAAAGTACCAAAATATGCGTAGTACTGAATATGCGGTGAATACACTAGGCAAAACAATTTTTGTGACGGGGACGAAATATACAGAAGGTGAAATTAAAAAGACAAGGGTCAACAATAAAAGCAATATAGCAATACCTACCAATAATATACAGAATGATTAATCAGACTAAACATTAATGTGAACGGAAAAGGAACGTATACAACAGGTTTGAACAGTGTACGAGCCAACCTAATAACGGTGTCCAATAGAATAATTCGATTGGTAAATAGCGATAAATAATGAACGAAGAATGTAAATAAACAAACACGGTGTAAGGTTGAAGCAAAGAGAATATAAGAGAGCGTACAATGCTTTTACGTGTAAATGGTCTAGCAAAATAATTCAAGGAACCGTGATACTGACTCGCGTTCCAGATCAGACTTACAGTGGACACACTTCGGATAGCTGTCTACAGAATTTCAGCTTTAAATTAACTCAAGAAAACTGCGCACTGGGAAACCGCCCTAAGACACGACTTTAATCCTGGGATCGACAAGAGCCAGTGAACTGAAAGCAAAGCCAAATAATTATCTCTCGTAATCCACACAACCGGCGCGATCGGAACGGATACGGGTTAGCGAATCGATAAAAGTGCACTGAGCAAACCACTCTTTGATACCAGCTCAATCCTGAAAAGGACAAGGGCCAGTGAACTGAAGGACAACAGGGCTCAGACTTTTGAAAACTGTGTTGTACAACCACCTCGGGGACGACCAAACAAAAGTTTTCATCCAACTGTCAGCCAAGCCGAATAAGTTCCCCTCGGAATCCCTATTTGAACTCCTAAGACTTTAGACACGACCAGCATAACAACGAGCGTGACAATATCTAACTGATTCGTATAACTTTAATTTTCCTCAGAGTTGAAACCGAATAACGAAAACCAATTATTCTCGGAAGGAAATATTAGAATGAAATGCAATAATTAAATTAACCGGTAACACAAGAGACTCAAGAAAAAATCGGGCAACATTACGCTTACAAATGAGTGTCACTGAATTAACACTACAGTACACTTCAAGTGTACCAAGATTCATACTCTCTACCTTGCACTACTGGAACAACCCAAGTAACACAAACTTCCCGGCGAGATATCTGAGAAGTCCTAATCCGGCTTTCACGTGAACTCCTTAAGTGATTTCCTAAAGTGATCACAAACACTACATGATTTGGGAATTCGCAATTCGAGCTCCTTAAGTTATCGCATACGAAACCAGAATTAGATATTCACAATGCGATTTCCTCAGCCATCTCAGATGTAACCAGAATAGGAAATTCGCAATGCAAGTTTCTACGGTCATCACAGACAGAACAAGAAAGGGAAATTCGCAATGCGAGTTCCTGAAGTCATCTCAGATGTAACCAGAATAGGAAATTCGCAATGCGAGTTCCTACGGTCATCACAGACAGACAAGAAAGGGAAATTCGCAATGCGAGTTCCTTAAGTCTTCCCAGACGTAACCAGAATAAGAAATTCGCAATGCGAGTTCCTAAAGTTAATTCAGACATATCCAGAATAGGAAATTTGCAATGCGAGCTCCAAAGGTCATCCCGAGTGTAACAACAATTGGAAATTGTCTTAACGTTCCTGAAGTTATCCCGCACATGAGGCAGAATCTTTTACGATATCCCTCGTGCGTAGTTTGAACAAAGAGAAATTGCAGATCATTTCATTTCATTGTCCATTATTTATACATAGGCAAAATAGGGGTTTGATTCATAAGAACGAAATAAACAGCTGCAGAGAGGCTTCCTATAGAAACCAATAGGATAATCGGCAAATATATCAAAATCAAATCAGTTGAAAAATAATTCACATTGACTCTATCATATTTTGCTACTGGCTTTTATGGTGCCGGATTGTCAGGAAGGTTATGAAGACCTTCCTTGTACAATGGTTTTATACTAAAACTATAGTTATCGACTTGTTTACTAGTTGATAATGAAACAAACCTAATTAAGTAGCATTTATGACTTCCTTTATCGCAAAGAAAGCTCTCTTTTTCACATTATCATATTTCTGGATTGAAACTCACTACCAGTATCGGTTAGCCAACGGCAAACTTGTACAACATTATGCGAGTGGAAATTACTTTCTCAAATCTGAAGAATTTCGAGAATTCTCGGAAGAAAACAGAATATCCAAAATTCAATCGAAGCTGCTTCATATTTTTCTCAGATTCGTCAGCTTATCGACCAATCTGAGATTCGTTGTTTTTCCTCAAGAAATCATCAACACATTTCTCATTCGAATACTGCCAGGGATTCCAAATCAATTGCTTGTTTCCATATACCCATCATTCCATTCATTTCTGAAATACAAATCAATATTCATCAACGCCATCTAACCTCCAGACGTACGAACCGACAATCTAAGCCTCATATTACGATTTCGTCTGGTATTTCTTATTCACGGATCTCGCCATCTCGCGGATCTCATTCATATCCGAAGTACGAATGAAGAATGAATATGAATTCCGACCGCGCTAAACAATACTCGAAGTCATCTAACCACCAGACGTAAGAACCGACAATCCAAGCGCTCTTGTGTTACGTTAATACTTGGATGTTTGGATCACGGAACTCGCCATCTCGCGGATCCCTGGTAAAGTAGATCTCTGTAAATCCTTGCTCTGGGTATATCCCCTTTTTAGGCAAAGTGATGTCTGTTAATTCTGCTATTTTCACATGGTAAGTCGGCTCAAAATCATTATAATTATCATCAGGAAACTTTCCAGAAATATAATTTATATCTTAATGTATCTGATATCTGTGTTTCCGGATATTTTCGTTAAGGGCATTTCCTGAAAATATCGCATGTCGAACTCCCAGAAATCTCGCGATGGGAAGTATTTGAGAATTTCTCAAACTCTTCGCCATGAGACTGTGTGAGCGAATTTCCCATAGATCTCCCATTGTGGGAAGTTTGAGAATTTCTGCATGCGATATCTTCAGGATCTCTTCGAGAATATCGCTGTGGCGGACATTCGGAAGAAATATAGCACTCCCTGTGACTTCTCAGACAAGTAGAAAAATTACTCTCAATATTCTGAGAAGATATCGCCGGGATATCTTTAAAACCTCTCTGTGTTGCCTGGGAAGCAGCAAAGCGAACCAAAATTCCTAATGCGAATGACACTGAAGAAAATCAACTTTCAGATATAGTAATTACCTATTGAGCCAGAAATTAAATCCAATAAGAATCTACGGAATTCAAATCGGAATCTAATAACAATTTACGGAATCTAGCAAAACTATAACAAGGAGTTCAAACATGAATCTTAAATTAATCTAATCGGAATCTCACCAGAATTAATCTTGAATCCAAACAGAGTCTGACAGCAACTATCAATAATGACTTATTGCTCCCCAACGCAAATTTTTGGTTGAAAACCTCTCTCATTGGTCGATTGCTGTCAACAGATCTAGAAAGTTCTGGAATTTTTCCGGAAAGATAACAGTTCGACCGCATGCTGACCCTTTTAGCATCGATTGACGCCTACAAAATCCAAAAAGAAATGGACAAATCAAGAAAAGCACTGACGTGAGATCGGGAGCTTTTAGGCACTTATTCAAATTATTTCCCGAAAGAGTCACCTGCATATAATAGTGAAAATAATAATAATAACGATAATGATAAAAATAATAACTACACACCACTCAAACTTAGGAACGAAGTTTCGGAAGTCCAAGTGGAATCGAGAAGAATTCAAATCGAAATCAATGCATAGAAAACAAATCCCTCCATAGAAGATATTACTCCGGACTGAACCACGATTATGCCGATAATGAACAATCGAATTCAACGTGAGGAAATGTTTCTCCGCTATGAGTTTCAAATGATTTAGATCTTCATTAATTCTCATGCTTGCAGTGTTGAAATCATCAATGGAGAAATCAAAAAAAAGTTGAAAATCATCAGCAAACATGTGAATCTTGTCGTGATGGATGAACTTGGTGAATTGGCTCGTGTATATTATAAATAGAATAGGCCCGAGAGCCGATTCCTGGAGGTACCCCATTTAGCACAGACTCAGCAGAAGAGATATTCCACATATTGGGTGGAATACCCAACTTCACAAACTGTGAACGCCCAGTGAGGTAAAAGCTCAGAAGGTGAAGAGCCTCACCCGATACTCCACAAGACTTCGAAATAGCCACAAGAATATCATGCCGTACAGTATCCAAGGCTCTACTGAAATCCAGCAGAAATAAAATTAAACACTTAGAATTATCAATGTTCTGAAAAATGTCATCAGTCACACCGAGAAGGGCGCTGGAAGCACTGTAACCTTGACGGAAAACAGACTGAGCAGCAGGAAAAATCCCATTTAAAGGCCTATTACACTATCCAATCTCCAGGGCCCGGCAGGCAGGGACCGGGTAGTGTAATAAGAAATCGGCAGCAAGGTTCCTGATCTAGGGCGATCCAGTGGACCCCATCAGCCGGACCCGGCATACCGTGCAGTGTAATAAGCGCTAGGGAGTTAGGGAGCTCAGTCACATAGCAACGCTGAGAGCGTACAATACACATCAGCGTGGCCATGAGCCTGAATGCGTTATTCTGTAAGATGTCGTGCTCAAGAGGAAAAGCAATCTTACTTAATATTATAGAAATATACAAGGAAATGCCGTGTCTGTGTAAAAAAGACCACAAAGACTATGTCAATAAAGACTTGAGGAATGATGGCTATAAGGTGCTATTACAAATCTAAGAAAATATATAAAAACTTCGATGAAACTGCAACAGTCTAGGTTATAATGATTGATGAGAGAGGTTGAGATATCCAAGAACTAAATCTCAAATCTTGATACGACTCTCCAGTGGCTAGAAATCTCAATGTGACAACCAGTCTTTGTTGTGGACTTACGCTTTCTCTCAAAATAGTATTAGGTATCTTTTTTATTAACGGAGCTATACTAAGTTGAGTAGCTCTTCAAATTGGTCTGTTCCTAGTCTCAAGTAGTTCCGTGAGTCTGTTTGGTCTAAACAACGAAGTATTTGCATATTTGAAAGTTTTTCTCTGAGGAGCAAATATCGTTTCACCCATATTCCCCTCTACTTCCGTTTGGTGGATTTCGAGGTACTGACCGCCAAACTCACCACTAATATGCAACTTTTTGTCTTTTCCATAATTTCGGGGACATAACGATTGGATATTTGTAAATGTCCCCACGTTGACGTTCAGATGACGGAAGTCAGACCGGTATCTAGGGTAGTGTAATAAGCGACACCCTACCCGGCATACTGGTCACCCGGCATACCGAGCCCTAGAAATTGGATAGTGTAATAGGCCTTTAAGCTCTAAATACTCGGAGAGTTCGACTCATCATTTTTTCTAAAAGTTTATATAAGCCAGGCAGTAAGCTGATCGGTTTCAGATCTTGAAGCTCCTTTGGGATACCATTCTTCAGGATAAGACCTGAGCACACTTCCAAGAAGTAGGGAACTTTGAAGTCAGTAAAATACTGTTGAAAATATTGACAACAAATAGAAAAAGTTGAAGACAACAAATTCAAATTAACGATATCCAGATACTATCAGAACCCGGCGCACTATTCTTGATGTTTTCAGCTCTGTAATTATTTCCTTTCCTTCTACCAAGCGAGGACTGAAACATCCAGAACTAATTGCATTGTACCTGTAGAAGTCAGTAACTGAATTGTCCTAATTATTACCCGGAATATTCGAAAAATCATCATTCATTTCCAAACCTCAATTTGACATCTGATCGCGACTCATTCAGAATACCCAAAGACTTCAACACCCACCATTGTTCCTTAGTGGATGTATTCATAGAAATATTTTGAAAAAACCTTCGCTAATCCCTCGTTTAGTGAGATTTACTGAATTTCGCAGGCGCCTGTACTCTTCTCACAATACTCTTGATCTGCTACTCCTATATCCCCTCCCAGCTCTGTTCCGCCGCTCCATCATCAATTCCCACACCTCGTCAGTTATTCAGGGCGCGCGCCTCATAGAAAGTTTCACAACAGGAAAATGTTTATTGAAATGTTCCACCAAGGTCGCAGAAGACAGTCTTACCTTATCATCAACATCACTTATGTGATATATATTTGACAAATCTGAATCTCAAATGTCATCAAACAATAACTGTTCACTGAATCCTCTACAGTACCTCAGTGTGATGATTCTGGGCTTAAACTTTGGTTTTTCAATTTTCACAGTACATCCAATACATTCATGTAGAGAGAAATCAGATGGACAAATGAGAGTAGAACCTATTATTCTGCGGAATTTGCCGCAATATTGGATGGTTCTTGTATGAGTTGTTACATACCGATATGAGGGAGCATAGAACTGAAAAACTGTACAGAGGGTAAATGGTCATTGAGAAAATTTATATTAACCTCCAACACGGATAACATTTTCGCGATTGAGAAATGTATAATTCAAACTATACTTTAAGGCATCAGTAAAGAGTTTGTATGACAAATTAGGCGGCTTATAAACTACACCAATAATCACGGAAATTCCATTATGTTTTATCTCAACGAATAATTGCTGGATATTCGAAGTGTTAGAAATATTAACTATTTCATAACGAAATCTCCTATGTATATATATAACATAACCCCACCTCCTCTCTCACCATTGTTTCTATCACGGCAGAATAACAAAATAATAAATCATCAAATTTTACGGACTGAAAGAATTTTTCAACCATGTCTCAGATAATGCCATAATATCAAATTTATTCTGCTCATTAAAAACCTTTAAATTATTAAACTTAGGTACTAGAGATTGTATATTCAAATGACCCAAACGGAACATGTTTCTACAAATTCGTCGGCACGCAATAAGTGCTAAAAGATACATCCAGCCTTGAATCCATCAAAAGAAGCACCACTAAATTATACACCAGAAATGATTTTTCGAACAACAGACCCAGATTTCACGTACACCGCTCCATTAAGCGTCCACACATTCTTGTAACCATACTCTTCAGACGATTCCTTGACCAACTTCAATATCTCATGAGATAAATCCTCCTTCATCATGATACTAGATCCCTTCAGAGATTTTTTCTTCCTTAAAACTGAATTCTTGAAAACCAAAATTCCTGAATACAACAATAAGATGACCAGGTTGCTTCTGTATACCTGGGAAATCTCATCGGTAACCTGCATGTTTAATTTGTCAAGAGTTCCTTAGGGAAAACATCTTCTCCACGGGATTCCTTTGCAGCCAAAAAGCCGTATTTTTCTAATTTTTTGTTTTCTGCTTGAGAATTTCAACTTTTTGTTCTAGTTTCTCATAGGAAGTATCCCAGAATTCAACATCGACTTCGTCAGAATATCTCCGAAGATAAATATCGGATCTAACAGAAATTGAATACTGTTTTTGAAAACTGTCTTCAGGGTCTGTGAGATTTTCTAATGGAAACAGATGAAAATTTTTCACATTAATTGTTCTTGTAAGGTTAGAAAATTTTCGCAACATCTTTGACTTCATTTTTTTACTGTCGGATCAAGCTCATTTGAAGCACTGTGCCAAACCTCATTGAAATCTGATGAATAATTTCCTAAAAAACTTATAATCTGTCACATAATCCATGTTGGCTTTCTTCATAATTACCCCCTTCGTTAATTATCCTAAAAAACTATTTTTCGAGGAAATATTTTCTTCACGTTCATTTATCGAAACATACTCCACAAAAATTTTGTATAAAGTGGGCCCTCCGTATTCTTCAACAAGTTTCGATCTGATCCCACAGTTTCAAATACTGTTGTCAAATATTGATCTGTTACTAATTTCATGGATATTTAATCAATAGTCTCCGATGAAAACAATCTGTTCAGTCAACATTTCGTGAAACATTTTACACGCTTGTTCTAGGGAACAGCGCGTTATAATTTCGTCACGATGCCTGTAATTTTCGAATTTTGAGCCGAAATTGGGCCCAAACGACTAGGTTGGACTCACTGATGAAGAATCCGTGGTCAAAATTGATTCTGTCCGTCCGGCCATGTGCGCTACAACTTTCGAAAGGAAAAACCTAGAGTTCTCAAATTCTTAGGATAGGTTAAGATCCTGAATATCTCGGTTGAGTTCGTTAATAGGCCAAATCTGCCGAATGGTTTCTGTGCTACGGCCATTTGAAATTTTGATTTTTCAATAACTCGAAAAATATTCATCTGAGCGAAATGAAACTTGGTTTGTAGATGTACAGTAGCAATTTAAAGAATTCTCCATAGGAAAATTCGAAAAAAAAAATTTTTTTTTGAAAATTTTCATATTTCATTTAAATTTCACTGAAATCTCCAAACCACCACTTCATAACCGAGTACTATATTTCATCCCAATCAGATTTCCTGATTTTTCTGAGGAACAAAAATTCAGACAAAAATTCAGAGAATTTATTTCAGGAGTTCATATATTTCATTCCGTTTGAATTTCATTCTAATCGACACCGGAAACTCGAAGACTCTGTTTAAATCCAATCAGATATACAGGGTGTTTCATTGGTAAATGAACATACGGTAACCTGAGGTAGAGCTACCCTAGGCGAGTCCAAAAGACCCATATATGATAGGTCTAATCAATTCCATAACCGAGATACAGGGTGGTTCATGTTTTCACTGATAATTTCAATTTCTCATAACTTTTGAACCACCCAGTATATTCGGTTGATTTTTGAAACATTTGATTGAGTTTCGCAGATCGATCGATTCATAGTTAAATTACCAAAAAATTCCAGGTCCGTATCTGAAAAATATTGGAGTTCTTGCAAGCTGAGATTCAACACCCTGTACATTGAAATTTTGGGATTTGATTGAGATATTCGGAAAGAGCAGAAAATTTTCAATGGGTTCAGTAGATTCCATCTTCCCGCACGTTATTTGCTCATAGAAAACTTAAGGGAAAGATTCAATTGAATATTTGAATTCCAATAAATTCTTAGAAAATGAGTTCATTGTAATTAAATTGAGAAATTTTTCTTGAAATGATTGAATATTTGTATTCTTCTAGTGCTATAACTTCTGGATGTGTCCCTACCATATCAAGGATGTCTTTTTCGATGTCAAGGTTTCACCCTTCTTGTGTGTTATTCACTTTCGATGTAGAAAATCGGCCATTCTCGCGAACATAATTGAAAACTGTCGATAAAGCTCTATGATATGGTAATCATTTATTGGGGAATCTTGATTGATATTCTCGTACAGCTGCTCTACCATTCCCGTCACAATAACCATACACGAAAAAAATATCAGCATATTCTTGATTCGAAAATTTATGAGGCATTATGATGATATGGATTTTATATAAAACTAACACAGACAAATAATACCTTTGAACCGCATTCTACTAGAAAAATCCCTGGTGGGATACAATACAAATAAATTTCTCACAATTCAATTTTTTATTTTTTTGTTGCAATTCTATCAGAATATCGGAAAATACAAATATTCGAACATTTCAAGAAAAAATTTCTCAATTTGATCACAATGAATTGATTTGCTAAGAATTTATTGGAATTCAAATATTCAATTGAATCTTTCCCTTAAGTTTTCTATGAGCAAAATAACGTGCGGGACGATGGAATCTACTGAACCCAATTGAAAATTTTCTTCTCTTTTCGAATATCTCAATCAAATCCCAAAATTTCAATATACAGGGTGTTGAATTTCAGCTTGCAAGGACTCCAATATTTTTCAGATACGGACCTGGAATTTTTTGGGAATTTAAATATGAATCGATCGACCTGCGAAACTTAATCAAATGTTCCGAATATCAACCGAATATACCGGATAGTTCATAAGTTATGAGAAATTGAAATTATCAGTGAAAACATGAACCACCCTGTATCTCGGTTATGGAACTCAGGTTACCTTATGTTCATTTACCAATGAAACACCCTGTATATTCTTTGAATTTTCCTTATAATAAGTTCAAAATATTTGTTCGCATCGAATCGAAGCATTTGCTGGACCCTACAGTGACAATATGCAGGACACCAGCGTCAATAGATCGTCAATCGACGTATTCCAGTCATTCAGTTTCAATAATATTAAAACAAAATCATTCTCAGTATTGCATCGGGCTTTTATAAGTATGAATTTGGATACCAAGTATCCAATATATATCTCTTCAGTATTCGATACTATCGAATACTCAAAAGTATTCAAGTTGCACATCTTTATTCCTAAATAATAGTTATAACGATGAAAAACCAAAGAATTCGTCATGGTTTTACCCAATATCTCCGTAGATAATGGTTGGAGCAAACTGAAATCTAACACCGATATTACACTGCGTTTGTCTGAGGACTACTATGTCTAGACAGTGAGACAGCGCAGTGATGTCAGGCTCACTTATCCACATAATCTGGCACATCATCAAAATTATATACGCATTCGACCACTATATGATCCAACATAATAACGGCTTTCAAGTCTAAAGGCAGATGGTACAGTAAAACACGCGTTTCCTAAGTAGGGGCTGGCATAGAATAACAAAATCCTGGAAGACAGAAGAATAATGAAAATTAGCAACTCAGGGCAGTATTTCTTGAGATGCTAGGAAGACTATTGATTACCTTTCGATGAAATTAGTAACAGATCTTTGAGTCAATATTTTACAACGGCATTTGAAATTTCAATTCGATCCGATGTTAATTTTTGGAGATGAAAAATAATATGGTTTCGTGCGCCGTTTGACATTCGTCATACCTTGGAGGTAAAACAAACACACTTTCCCGCTTTGTTTATGTTATGAAGTTCAGCAGTTTTAATAATTTCAGGATTAATTCACAAGTTAAATTGATTCATATTAATAGAATTGGTGAAGAACTAGGCCAAGTTATTGTTTCGTAGTGAAATGCAACATACATACACCGAGGGACGAAGGAATACGATATACGTCTATATGATATATAAAGCCAATGAAAGCAATTCGTTATTAGATAGATTTGATAGGTTTCAAAAAATATAGCCTGTATTCTATAATAATTATGAATCAGATAACTTTCTCTCTTCCCAACCGAACATGCTCCGATGTGGATCGGTAATTTCCTTTATATTTCGATAAGAACTGATGCGATCAGATTGAAACTATTTGAAGAATACGGGGGGGCCACCTCATACAAAATATTTTGGAGTCCGTTTCGATAAATAAACCAGAAGCAAATATTTTCTTCGAAACAATATTTCTTCGAAAAAATAAATTTTTCTGAAATTATTCATCAGATTTCAATGAGATTTGACACACGGCTTCAAATTCGAGTTTGACATGACTGATGTGCAAATATGAGAGAAATTTCGTGATGATCGTTTCATAAGTAACATTAAGAAAGAAAAATATCTTCAAATAATTTATAGTTTGCGATCTACTAATCAAAAGGTCCTCAAGAAATTCTTCATGAGTCTTCGATTTTTTTTTCAGTCAATAATCAATATCAATGCGATCCGATCACCATTTTTGGAATAGGTATATCTGGGAAATCATTGGGTGGATTTTAGCCATTCGCGAATTCAGCTATAGAAAGTAAAACTCAACGTGCTCAACAATTATCTAGTCTATCGGCATATTCTTTCCATCTTTCCGTTATTGTTTTGACTATGCATGGTTAGACCGAAAGCAAACGAATAACCTCCTAAGGCAAATGACTTAGGGACTCGATATTTGTAGAGAAGGAGTGGGGCCTTATTATGAAAGTTGAATTCGTGGAGGAGTAAAATCTGCCTAATGATTATTTTGATATATCCATTCATAATTTCCTTTTTCCGATATTCCTGAAAGTACAGATTAGATCCGATTCATATCGAGTACTTGATGGAAAACAATAGCTTGTAGGTTCATTGATTTGTTACTCAAATACGATGGCCGCGATCGTGAATGGGTAAAATCCGTCAAATGAGTCAAATATTCCCAAAAATACGTATCGGATCGAAATTGAATCTATCACTCGATTGAGAAATTATAGCTTGGAGGTTCATGCAGAAGTTCGTAGGGCTATATGAAAAGAAATCTCCAAATCAGTCTATTACAAAGTGAAACTGAGTTTGGAGGGATCAATAAGCAGGTGACTCCTTTCGGAAGGAACTTTAATAAGCGCGTAAAAGCTCCTAACCTCACGTCAGTGCTTTTCTAGATTTTTTTGAATTTTTCAAAGTATCCTCAAGAAATCCTGCTCTGAGTCGCGTGTTTTTATTCTTATGTAGCGAAGGCGATTTCTCAACCCCTACTTACGACACACGCGCTCTATTTTATCACTTGCGTCGGGAGTACCCTACTTATGACCACCTCGTGCAGGGGACGCTGGCGCTCACGCTGCACCTCGTAGATCTCAAAATCTTGTAAGACTGCGCGTCCTCATTTCTCTGGGTCTATGGCACTCTAGTACATTCTTATTACAAAAGCTCAGGGCCCTTTTTCTTGACAAAGATGGTTTGAACGTCCCCTATCGTTCCATCAAAAAAGCACCGCGTATCCTTGGTAATAGCGCCGACACGCCCACTTTTTTACATCCCAAATTCCAAGAATAGCGCTCCAGAAGTTGTGTGATCGCGAAATGGTCGAATTAGTATCATCCTTTGATTATGAGGACCCTGCCAGATTATGAGAAATGAGGAATATGTTAGTATGACATCACTGTATCACTTCGAGTCGAGACATTGTAGTCGGTATCGGTAGATACTGATGAATTTAGAAACTACGTGAAATTCTTGTTGAGCAATGACGTGAGATCAGGTCTTTCAACGAGTTGGTTCAAATTATCACATCAAAACAAAATTTTGCATCTTGTAGCTCGATGATATTCTGCAACTGATAACGAAGTTTCAATCTGCGGATATAACGTTGGAATTTCATATAAGAACGAAATTTGGCGTATTATTTTCATACAGGGTGATAAATGAGTGACCTTACATACTTTAATGGCGGATAGAGAACTTCAAGGCGAGTGAATATCTACCAAATAAAAGTTTTGTATGTTTGTTATAAAACTTCGATAAGCGATATTTCTGAAACGCTTGAAGTTGTTTTGTTGAAATTTGCTAGTAATATTTTCCTGTTAGAACTTGTTAATATGTCATTCTGGGTGAATTTAAATCCAGGGCCGGGCTGGAAAAATTGTGATCTCCTGTTATTGATTGAAAAAATTCATTTACTGACCGCTTTTTTGGAAAACTATTACGGATCCGAAAAGCCAAGGAAAAATGCTACATTAATTGCTTTTCGGTTTGGATAGCACACCTTAACTGTTCCAACAAAAAAAATTGCCTGACTCACTTTTAGTGGGGGAGGTGAATAGAAGCGGCCTTCATTCACAGCAGGATGGGTCACCGTCGCATTCTTCTCGACAAGTTAGAGAGCATCTTGCCACCGACTACCCCAATAGTTGGATTGGTCGTGGAGGTCCCCATTCCTGGCCGCCTGGCCCCCTATAGGTGCCCGACCTTACTGTCTTGGATTATTACGTATGGGGCCATTTGAAGCAGGCAGTCTACAAAACCGAAGTTGATACCAGAGAGTAGTTCAGGGCGCGAATACTGGCAGTTGCTGATGAAATTCAAAGCAGCAGGCAAACTATTCGGAAAAAAACTTTGAATTCATTTAAGCGCAGCAGGAAATGCATTGAAGTTGTAGGAGGGCACTTCGAAAATTTACTCTGATGACTACCTTATATCTTATTTCAAGTTATGGATATACTGTCATACAATATCCAATAAATCTTACTTGTTGCTTCCAAGATATATTTTTGATCCAAAAATGAATTTTAGAGAATTCAGTCAAACAATATCCATTCGTTTGTTATGTACTGTCGAAAATAAAAACTTTCTTGCAAATTATTCTTTGCCAATTTCTCTCGTTGGAACAGTTTGAGTGAGTCATCCGAATTGAAGAGCGATTATTGTGTCATTTTTCCTTGGCTTTTCGAATCCAATAGTATTTTTCCAAGAGAGCGATCAGAAAATGAAATTTTACAACAAATAACAGGAAATCACAAACTATCCGGTCTGGCCCTTGATTTAAATTCACCCAGAATTGCATATTGACAATTTCTAACAGAGAAATATTACTAGCAAATGTCAAGAAAACAACTTCAAGCGTTTCAGAAATATCGCTCGTCAAAGTTTTATACCAAATATATAAAACACCCTGTATCTTTCTAACCAATGAGAAAAAATGTTTCGGTGTATCTTGACTCGCCTTGAAGTACTCCGCCATTGACGTATGTAAGGTCACTCGTGTGTAACCCTGTATCTCCGGAAGTAAACATCAAATCGGATTGAAACTTGGAACGTTGTTGTAAGATACTGATTTCAAGGTTTTCTTAAATTTCTTTGAAATCTAGTCTATATTGATGGAAAACAAATTCCAACAAAAATTTGCAAAATTTTCGAATAAAAATATTCGAATTCACAGGAAATTTTGTACTAAGTTGTACGTTGATATTTACAAACTATGTGCAAAGTTTCAATCTAATCGAATAATTACATCATGAGATATCGACGAATTAACCCTAAAATTTCTAATGGGCCTATCTCCAAAACTATTTGTCCGGTTCCATCCATTAACTAACTCAACCGGGATATTTAGACTCTCAACCTAATTTGACAATTTCAAATCGCTAGGTTTTTTACTTCGTTAGAGCATATACGGACGGACGGACGGACGGACAGAATTTAATTTGAGCACGGATTCTCCTTCGAGGTATTTAACCCAATCTTTTTAGACAATTTTCAGCTCAAAATTCGGAAATTACAGAAATTGTGACGAAACGATAACTCGCTGTTTCCCAGAACAGGCGCGTAAAAACCCCTGTGGCGAAAAATGACCAAAAAATGGATTTTTCATGGAGTTCTACTTACTTAACAGAAAACTCTCAGTTATTATTCTTATTTATTGAATACATGTCTGAAACTCAGCGATTAAAGAAATAATTTATTCAACATTTCTCATCAATTGAATGTTGTTGTTGATTATTAGATCCTGAGATTTTTACGCGCTTGTTCCGGGGAAAAGCGCGTCATCATTTCGTCAGGATGTCTGTTATTTTCGAATTTTGAGCCGAACTTGGTCTCAAACGACTGGGTTGGACTCACGAATGAAAAATCCTGAGTCAGATTGATGAATATCTTGGTCAAATTCGTTAATGGGATAAATCTGCTGAAAAGTTTTCGTGTTACAGCCTTTTAAAATTTTGATTTTTCAATAACTCGAATATATTTTTTTCTTGAAAATTTTTATATTTCATTTAAATTTCACTGAAATCTCCAAACCGCCACTTCATCATAACCAGGTACATCATTTCAGCCCAATCACATTTCCTTATTTTCCTGAGGAACAAATGAATGGAAAAATTCAGGAAATTTATTTTAGAAATTCATATATTTCAAGAAGCATATATCCGATTCCGTTGAAAGACTCGGTTTCAGTCTAAACAGACATGTATTCTTTGAATTTTCCGGAACATAAGATATGTATATAGAATAAGCATTTACTGGATCCTACAGTCACATTATGCGGGATAGCTTCGTCTGTTCACACTATGCTTCATGAGGTGATTCCGTGGACGTTTTACCGGTACTTTCCCGTAGCGCATAAGCAGTTCATCGGAATTGTCACCACTTAACAACAGTGTTCCAACTTTCAGCTTGATCGGATTTATTGAAGTCAATAATTAACAACTTTTTATCTCGATCAGATATTCATTTCATTCAATGGAACATATTGAGCAAAGAGTTATTTTTTTTTCATTTCGCGCTTGTTCTAGGGTACAGAAGAGTTATTATTTTGTCCAGTGTCTGTGATTTTCGAGTTTTGGGGCAAACATGGTCTTTGTGGGTCAACAAAAGCACTGACGTGAGAACAGGAGCTTTTACGCGCTCGTTTCGTTGCCAAAGCGGTCATCTATACAAGTATTGACCCTGCCAAACGCAGATTTTCCATATGGTCCTCACGAAATTCTGCATAAGCCTCAAGCTATAATTTTCGATCAAGTAACAGATTGCCATTGGATCCAAAATTTTGAATGGGTATATCTATCTTGAGAATAATTGATGAATTCAACCCATATAAGCATTCCACCTTCTCAATTAAACTGAAAACCTACTCTACAAATTTATTTCCTATGTCGATTCTTCCTTAAGTTAATGTGTTCAAGGCCGGCCTAACCACTGATAGTGAACAAAATAACTTTCGGAAGAATCTACTCAGTAGCTTGATAATTGTAGAGTAAGTTTGGAGTTTCATTACGAAGGCCGAATAAGCGAATCAGTAAAAACTATCGAATGATTCTGCAGATATACGCTTTCAAAATTTCAGTTTCTCGATATTTCCAAAAACATAAATCGAATCGCCCTTCAATAAGAAATGGCACCTTGAAGTTTCAGTCGAATAGGGTCTACAAAACAATAAGCAAAAAAAAATTAAAGAGTCCTGCATTTTATTTAATGGATAGAGTTATTTTGCGCCTTGTTCTGTAGACCCTATTAGGCTGAAACTTCTAGGTGGAATTTTTCATTGAAAGGTGATTCGATCTATGTTTTTGGCAATATCTCGAAACTGAAATTTTGAAAGGTATATATGCGCAATCATAATCATAATCGATAGTTTTTACTGATTGCCTTATTCGGCCTTCGCATTTAAAGAACAAACTCACTCTACAATTATCAAGCTACTGAGTAGATTCTTGCGGAAGTTATTTTGTTCACTATCAGTGGTTAGGCTGGCCGTAAACATATTAATTTTAGGAAGAATCGACATAGGGAATATATTTGTAGAGTAGGTTTTCAGTTTAAATAAGAAGGTCGAATGCTTAAATGGGTTGAATTTGCCAATTATTCTTAAGATAGAAATACTCATTCGAAATTTTGAATCCAATTGCAATCTAGTACTTGATCGAAAATGATAGCTTGAGCTTCATGCAGAATTTCGGGAGGACCAGTACTTTTCTAGGTTCAGCTCCAAACCACCAAACATTCCAGGATATCGCCGTTCTCTGCTCTCAAGAATCATGGGCGTTAAATTATTTTCGAAAAAAAAATTAACGATTGGTGTGCCGCTTACTTGGAAAACAGTATAAAAAAAATCTATGTAGAATTAGAAAATATTAGCGTAAAATTGATATTTCTTGTTCAGGGTGTTTCAATGAACCTGTGAGTAAAAATCAAATTTTCTGAGTCCTCGTTTGTACTATTTCGGTATTATTTATATGAATTGATGAAAATTCCGTGTCAAAATATGTACTCTACCAAACTTCAGCTTATTCTTTGTTCTACTAAATTCATAAATTTTCAGAGTAAAGAAAAATATTTCATCGATAGCGCTCACAACATCAGTTTTTTCTACGAGGAAGGTTCGGTGGACTCCGATGGAAATCTCACCGTCGAGAAGGAATATCTGGCATTAAACAAAATTGGACATGCTTTACATTCGCTCAGCCCTGTATTCAAGAAATACACGTTCAGCAAGAGAGTCAGAAATATTTGCAGACAGTTGAACTTGATCGAACCGGAAATATGTCAGAGTATGTTCATATTCAAAAATCCTCGAATTGGAGGTGGAGGTAAGTTGTAACTAGTATGATTCTTACTTCTCACAAGGGTCGTGACCGATGCAAACAGTTCAATAATGTACGTGCTATATTACGCCATTAATGTGTGATATGTGACTTCTCTCATATTCTGAGCATTATGGTGTCTAGCTTCTCTCACACCAGATAGACAAATGGATTTACAGTTCAGGAACTAGTGCAACCGGTGCTATAGCCGAAAAACCAACAAAGTTTCGTCATTTTTTCAGTTTTTGCTCAATATATCAGTAAAAGAAGGTCTGACAACTATGGTCGTCCTATACACTTTTGTACTACACTAAATTTACTGAGATTCAAGTTAAGTACGAATGCAATACGACTATTTGTTCCCGATGTATAGTCAGATAATTTTTCCAAACTGAAAAACTGTCAAAATTCTCCAATCAGTTTTCACTCGAGGCCAGATGGGAACCGTACGCCCAGCGGTTTTCTCGTCTTCTTATGGTTCTCATTCATATAGAAGTGAATGTGTTCATCACTGAACATTATTTTGAAAGGATATTCAGATTTTTAGTTGTACGAACATTGGGTATCCCTGTCTAAGAATGAATGTCGTTCGAAACGAAAACCGATTCACAGTGGCGTCTCGTGATGTATGAGGTCGGGGGGCGCAAGTAGTGAAGATTGTAGGTTGAGAGGCAAAGGCTGTGCGAGAATCGATGTGGTCACGAGACGATTCATGTTTCCTAATTTTTTCTGGAATATGGAACTCACTGATTCTTTTCTGTCTGAATATGATCCATTCTTGAGTCAACTTCATAAATGAGAAACATGGAAAACAATATAACAACTTTTCATTTCACACTCACATATTCAGTTATTTTTTCGTAAATGTTTATTGTAAAAGTCACGTAAAATCTGTTTTTGGCTTTTCGTTTACAAGTTTGTGATAACTTTATATTATGGGCTGGCTCAGTTCCTTAATTTTCAATTAATCGGCTAATTGCAGCTTATCCTAACAAAAGACGTTCGACGAACAGCAGTATTATATCCGACCACACCTGAACTCGAACTGAGGTAAACTTATAGTACGGAGTTGGTCGGGGTCATTCGACAGCACTCGCTTAGGTTCTTTGTTTCTATATAAAGGTTCCGGCCAGCCTGGCCGAGAGGTCGCGAATTTCGCGCTCCTGAGATACATTTTGCAATAGAATATCGTAGAGACGAGGAAAATCCGCTTTCCTGAAACTATAACTCTCAAGGCGAACTCTAGGGAAGTTGTCCGGTCTCAAAACTGATTCCAAAGAAAACTCCATGGGTGGATGATGTTAATCGACAGCAACGAGAGGAAATAGGCATTCTCGAACAACAATAGAGCTTTTACTAAAAATAAGATCCAACATTTTGCGGTTGGCATTCAAGGTGCAATTATACTGAGCGAGGGCAAAAAGGTTCATGAAATTGTTGAGAGCCTCAATTCGGACATTACGCAAATTATTTTCTCTAAAGCTAATATACTCAGGAATATTGAAATCGCCTAACACAGTCAGATTATCGATGGTATTTACATATTTATGATGATAAAATCAGAACCACCCAACCTCAACTTCAGGCCAACTATATCAACTCCGAATATTGCTTCACCAACGGAACTCAGTTCTAGCCGACAAACCAACAAGTCTGACCTCACCGCGGTCAACACGCCACCCCCTCTCGTCTTAACCGTGGATCCAAAATCGCGATCGTTTCTATATAAAACAAACCGATCACTACGAATTTCAGACTCAAAAATGTAAAGTGAAAGCCAGGTCTCTGTCAAACATATTTTATCAAAATTACAGTGTAAAATGCTATCATAAATACCGTAAGTCTTAGACCTCAGTGCCCTAACATTCTCGTCAAAACAATCTAGTTCAGTTCCATGGGACGCTGGAAAACGAGCGGTATGGTCGGGCATTGACTCCTACTTATTCACTGAAATAGAAGACTTGAGATTATTCATATTGTGACGTTTTCTTCATTTGTCAAAACTTTCAGAATAATTAAACTATTTATTTACACTTATTTACACACTACTGTTCCAATAACTAAACAACTAATTCTTTCAATGTCTGTGCACCATTTATTTCCCCACTATTTATTTTCACTGATCACTTTTCGCTTCGAATAACTTTCTGCATTAGTCCCTGGGCTGCTCCGCGCTTGCCCTTGTATCGCCCGTGCAATTTCCAGCGATTACCGGAAGACTCTGGAAAGCGGGTGACTCATACGCGTCTGGAGTGTTCGGCAACATTCTAAAATAGACAGGGCCGTACTCATCACACTGTCCCCTCCTTAAGCCTGTTCTGTCCGATAACAGATTCCATGAATTCCTCGGAGGACCGTGATGAAATCTGCAATCCTCACCATTTCTACAGTAGCCCTTCTGATGGAAGTAACAGTCTACGGTTTTGCTGGGCTTTTCGGTTTGCTTTGGGTTGAAATTGCATACCAAGATCTGCATACCTGTCTTTTGGAAGACTACTTCAAGCATGCTTCGCACAACTCGCCAATTGAGTTGATCCAGTCCACAACCTAGTTTGGGAACAGCTAATTTCCTTATCCCAAAGCATTGAAGGCCTTCTTTCAAGCTATGCAGTGCTATCCATAAATTCTGGTAGGTGGGCTTCTGATATGAGTACTGTTTGTTGACTACGTAATAAATGAACCGACCCTCTGACTTCAGTCTCAGGCATTTTCCGATTCTGGGCTGCTGTCTCATCAGTTCCTCTTGACGTCCAAATTTATTTCTGAATACTCTTGCTATTCCCCTACTCATCCTTAGATCTGCTGCTGCACAATGAACAAGAGAGTATTCCTCGGGAACTGTAAACAGGTCTTGATGAACTTCCTTTGTGACGCCAATCCGTGCAACTCGTGTTACCCCATAACTCTTCATGAATTCCTGAAAATCGTCATTTTCATTCGCCGGAACCTCGATGAGACATACCTCTTCTTCGTCATCCTATGTTGACGCGTACGGAGCCAATCGGTTGAAATGGACGACCTTCGGTTTTCCTTTGGGAAGCTTCCGTATCCGGTAAACTACATCGTTTATCTTTTTCATAACTTCATACGGTCCTTCCCACTGTCTCTGCAGCTTCGGTGGAAATCCTCTTCTTTTTTGCAGGTTATACAACCACACCAGATCTCCTGCGGTGAACCCTCCTTAAATGGCCTTGATGTCATAGCGCATTTTCATACGATCACTTACTTGCTGCATTTGATTGCGCACCTTGTCATGAATGTAATCTAGCTTATTCCTCGATTTACTGACGCAGTCCCCCCCCCGGCTACATCTTCTCCAGGCTTACAACCAAATTCAAGGTCACAAGGTAGTCCTATTTCTCGCCGAACATTATATTGGCTGGAGTTTCCTTGGTAGACTCTTGAACCGAAGATCTATATACCATGGTGAATAGATGCAAATATTCGTCCCAGTTCCTCTGGTGATCGGAGACTACATTGGCAAGATGTTTTCCCATAGTCCTATTCATTCGTTCTACCATGCCATCTGATTGGGGATGTAGAGCTGTTGTCCTTGTTTTATTAATCCCCAATTTTCTACAAACTTCTTGGAATAACGTCGACTTGAAATTTCGGCCTTGATCACAATGCAGCTCTAGAGGTATTACAAATCTGCAGAAGAATTCTTTGACCAATTTATCAGCAACCGTACTTGCCTCTTTATTAGGAATACCGTACGCTTCCACCCATTTGGTAAAATAGTCCATGGCTACCAATATGTACTTGTTTCCGTGATCTGTTTCGAGAAAGGGGCCTGCGATGTCGATAGCTACTCGTTCCATGGGAGATCCGACGTTATATTGCTTCATTGGAGCCTTCCCTTTGCCATAAGGACCGTTAGCTGCAGCACAATCTTTACATGTTCTTCACCAGTCTTTAACGTCTTTCTTACAGTTAATCCAATGAAACCGGTGCCTGACTTTCGCCGGCGTCTTAGTAATCCCGAAATGTCCACCTGAAGTTCCATTATGTAGTCTGGTCAAAACTCTTCGGCACAATTAACTGGAGCCTCTGTTCAGATCCATCGTCATTCTCCCAACAACGCTTCAGAAGACCTTTATCGATCTTCAACGTTTTCCATTGTGCCCTATACAACTTAATATTTTGACTAGTCTGGATACTTCTTCCCAAGTAGGTCGTCTGCCACTCTTCTTCCAACTCAAGATTACTTTCAAGTCTGGATTTTCTTCTTGTAATCGTTGTATTTCTTGGGGTAGCCAATCATCTTCAATTACTGTGGTCCGTCTCACATCGGCTTTGTCTTCCACGTGTGAGCAATGGCTGCAATTCTTGGGACAAGGCCTTCTTGATAACGCATCGGCATTGCGATATATGTTCAGTATCAAAGTCATATTCTTGCAGTCTTTCAATCCATCTGGCCACTTGTCGTTTCTTAAAGTTCAGGAGCCATTTCAAAGCGTATGGTCTGTTCTCAGCAGAAATTTCCTTCCGTACAAATATTTGTAGAAGTGTTCTACGGACTTGATGACTGCTAAAAGTTCTGGTCACGCAGTAATTCCGTTCTGGCTTTGATAAGACCTTGCTGAAATACCCTATAACTCTTTTTTGTCCATCCTGTACCTGTGATAGAACTCCCCTGATGGCTGCATTACTAGCATTCGTGTCGAGCACAAACTTCCCTTCAGCTCTTGCGTAGCTTAAAACTGGAGCTGTGACCAGGGCCTTCTTCAGCTGTGCGAAAGCTTCAGCGCAATCATAGGACCATATGTACTCCTGTCCATCCTCTGTTAATTTTGTAAGAGGTTTGGCAACTTTGGCGAATCCAGATACGAATCTTCTATAAAAGGTGCATAAGCCTAAGAAACTTCGCAATTCACTCTTGTCTCTCGGTATTGGCCATTCCTGTACTGCCTTGATCTTATCCGGGTCAACTTCCACGCCCTCTCGAGAAACTACGTGTCTTAAATTTTTCACCTCTGTTCGGAATAAATTGCATTTCTTTGGACTCAGCTTTAGGTTAGCATCACGAAGTCACTGGAAAACCTCGAATAGGTGGTGTAGGTGGTCTTAGAATGATTTTCCCACCACTACAACATCATCTAAGTACACCAGGCAAGTCTCCGAGGAGAGTCCTCTCAATATAGTCTCCATTAAACGCTCAAATGTGGCCGGTGAGTTGCATAAGCCGAAGGGCATCACTTTAAATTGCCCCTGTTCCAATACTGAAGGCAGTTTTCTCTTTGTCTCTTGGATCTAAGCCAACCTGCCAATACCCACTCTTCAAATCCAAGGTGGAAAACCAGCGTGATCCCGGGAGTGTATCCAGTGTATCATCAATTCTCGGTGAGAGATAGCTGTCCTTTTTTGTTACTTGATTGAGCTGCCTATAGTCTACACAGAACCTGGTGGACCCATCCTTTTTCTTCACTAACACCACAGGTGACGTCCAAGGACTATTGGATGGTTCAATGACACCTTCTCTTGCCATGTCTTCAATAATCCGTTCAGCCTCTTCTCTTTTTGCCAGAGGAAGACGTCTAGGGTGCTGTCGTATGGGTTGTGCATCACCAGTATTCATTTTATGCTGCTCAATATCGGTCTTCCCTGTTCTTTCGTCAGTGGCAAGCACGTCGGAGAATTTTCGAATCAGACTTCTCACTTCGGCTCGCGAATCCCAGGATAACTGTTGCTGTTGCCTTGCTGTTGTATTTCCCAATTCAATAGTGGAGAGGACCGATCCATAAGTTGGTATTTCCTGTCCAGGCGCAGTTCGAAGTTTGATCATGGCGGGACGAATCTTGAATCCTTTAGCTATTTCTGGACGCACAATGGTTCTGGTTGATCCAGTGTCTACCAGGATTTTCACATTTCGATCATTCATTTTTCCGGGAACTACTATGCTGGATAAATCTGTGGACATAATTCCTCGGATTATCACTTCAGGGGTATCTACAGCTTGAGTAGGTTTATGCCCCCTATCACCGGCCCTTTTCCGTTTACCTGCTGTGGCTCTTTTTCTACTTTTTGAGTCATTTCGCATAATATGCCCACTTTGATTGCAGTACCCGCCAGAGCTGTGCCGAGCACTGATGGAAAGTGCTCCGAGCACAAAGCACTAAGCCCTTTTGAAAAGTGCTCCGGAATCTCGAGCACTAAACACTCATTTTTTGTGAAATGCTCGCGATTACCAAGCACTTTCAAAAATTAATTCGTTTACACGAGCATCGAGCACTAAGCACTTTTCAATATGAAACTTTGACTCTAAGACTTTTTCAGCCAATTAAAATTTCAAACTTTCTGACCGACATTCGATTACTTCGAAAATATAGTTTTCGCCATAATAATATGCTGTCGAAATAATGGAAACATAAAGACATGGCTAAGAGAGTGCATGGCCTACTGATCCGGTGTCAAAGTCGATTCTGTTCGGCCGGCCGTCCAACCGAGGACCCAATATCTGTCGAACGGAGCAAACTAGAGGCTTAAAACTTTCAGGATAGGTCGCGCATCCGAATGCCGCGGATATGTTGTAACGTATGTCAGAGTAAACACACTGTATAATTATTACTTGAAGACGAGCAAGATCCATAGAACCTCGCATCATCCATAAAACGTGCTCAGATGGATTACCTACTGATATTGAATTCCCACGTCTGTTATCATAATATGCTTGTAAACACCTTGACAAAACATATATAATATTTTGTTATTGTATTATGAAAAGTGAATAAGAACAATGAAGCGGAGAGTTCATTGATGTGTCGTAGTAGATTACCCATAGTAATTAAACCCTCTAACGAGTTCTTCGAGTGTTATTTCCAACCCTCTCCTGTACAAACCAACTGTACGAACCAACCCCCAACCGGGGTACACCACATGGCGATCCTGCCAGTTAACTAAAACACCACAATGTTCGTTGGTGGTAACAAGCGGCCCAACGGTTTCACCGTTATAGCTATTTGAAATTTTGAGGTTATTTCCCTAATGTTGAAACTTGGCACTTAGTTGGGGCACAATTACACGCAATTTCCTGCAAAATTTTGTTGAGATCGTAAGTCAGTAAGATTGAAAAAATGTTTTCAACATTTTTTTAGAAAAATTTCCATTATCGGAAACAGTTCACTACATTTTAAAAAAAACCTGCTTATATCTTGAACACCATATTTCATAGCTGTGTGCCAAATTTCAGTTCGATATGTTCATAATTCTCAGAGATATTCGGAAAAAATATTCGGAGGCAATTTTGGATGGGTTTTTAATCAGTATCGTTATTTTTTTCGGAATAACTCAAAAAATACAATTTCAATCATTGTGAAACTTGGTAACTAGTTCGAAAATGCTAATTTGCAACTTTGTGCGGAATTTCGTGTTGATCGTGTCATAAGAACAATCTGGAAAAAAATTTTTTCAAATATTCAATATTCTGCGATCTTCTGATCATATTATCCTCACGAAATTCCGCGTGAACCTTCGAGTTGTCATTTTTCAATCAAATACTTGATTTTATTTCGATCTCATCTGTATTTTTGAATATTTTTTGTGTTTACCTTCTTGATTTAATATCGATGAAAATACTGTTTCAATGAGCCGACTTTCAGATTAATAGAACCCAAGATGATCGTTTAGTTAGATTGAAATAAAATTCAAAATTTTGTTTCCACAAATTCTATATTTGAATTATGTCATTTTTCATTGAAAAACTGGATTCAATTCGATTTGATCTTAATTTTTGGAAATACTGGGAATATGAAATTTAGAATGGGTATACATATTACGAAGGTATAATTCGTGAATGGGTGAAATCCGCACGATGATTCCGTGGATATATCGATTCAAAATTTTATATTCCCAATATTTCTCAAAAAACGCAGATAATATCGAATTGAATTCCAATATTTGAAGTGTTTGACTCCCTGATGATGAATCCGTGATCCAGATCGTTGTTTGGCTGTTCGGCCGTCCGTAAACACGATTACTCTCCAAACGAAAAATCTAGAGCCCTGGAAAGTTGCAGGGTAGGCTCAGAGCCTAAATATCTCGACAAAGTTCGTTTATAGGCATAATTGGTCGGAAAGTTACAGTGTTGTTGACGTGAGCATAATTATATGTTTTTGTGCCATAACTTCTAAAATGGACAGCTTCGTACCAAGATTAGTGAGATTAGGAGATCGAAAAACAATATTCATTTCTATTCCTCCCATCATATTACTAACAATCTGATTCAATTGATATTTATAGTATTTCAAGGTAGAGATTGGTCATCTACCATAAATGACTCAAATCACTCATCCGGGATTCAGTTAAGCTCAAAAATTTTTTTTTCTTCTAATTTTGCGATACTCTCGAAATTTCTCACGAGCCTGCACGCAATCCTACTACATCAAAAAATGCAAAATATCATTTCAATCAGATCATTAGGTTCGAAATTATAGAGAAAAAAATAATGAAATTTTAAATGTGAACCAGAGTGTGTGACATACGAATACGAAAATTTGATAAGTATAATCCACGTGACTTCACGACAGTAGATTTCTTGAGATTTTCAAACACTCTTCAGAGCGAAATTCTAATATCTCCTTGATCGAGATGGAATACGAAATAATGTATCTCGATGTTCCCAGCTGAAGGCTCACGCTTTGACACTTCGACTCTGAAAGCATTTTATTATTTTTATATAATAGTGCCACAAAACTAATCTTAAACACATATATCACGAATGTGTCGAATGAGGATCCTTGTCGAATGTCTCCAAACACCAGAGACAACCGATATATTAGTTCTCTCTGTCTACTCCAATCACGCGATAGCTCGACATTTTCCTGTTTCGACAAGTCTATGAAGGGCTTAGTGCTTAGTAATCCCGAAAAGTGCTTCGAAGCCCTAAGGTGCTCGGGAGCACTGTGGTGCTTGGGAGCACTTTCTGGTGCTCGGGAGCACTTTGCGGTGCTTAGGAGCACTTTTTTGAACTACTAAGCACTAAGCCTTCTCAAAAAATTCTCGAAGCACCAAGCACTAAGCACCGGCTTAATAAAGTGCTTGGGAGCACAGTGCTTAGAAGCACAAAAGTGCTTCGAGTGCTTTCACGAGCACTAAGCACAAGGCTTCGGCACAGCTCTGGTACCCGCACACAGCATCTTTTTTCTCAGTACTCAATAATCTGTTGACTTCTTCTCTGATGATTTCTTCAACAGGTCGGTCTATTTCTTGGACTTGCCTCACACGAACGTGTCCTCTATGCGATGCCTGCTTCGCCGCCTCGAATTCTAAAGCCTAAGCTAACGCATCATCCATGGTTTTAGGGCGTGCAAGTCTCAGGGCTTGTTGTATTTCACTGTCCTTGATTCCATCTACAAACGTTTGGATTGATAGCTGTTCAAGGAAACTGTCAGGAGCAGTTGGGTAAGCCAGCCTGACTAATCTAGCCACATCTGCTTCAAACTCCTGGAGATTTTCTCCTGTTTTCTGCACCCGGTTCTTGATTTGGGCATGATAAACTTGTGGTAAATGAGCATCACCATATCTCATCTGAAGTTTCGATGTTAGAACTTCATAACAGGCTTGTTGGCTCTCCGGAATCATTTGCAGAATGTTGAGTGCCTCTCCTCGTAGAGCTTTTATCAATGCTGTGGCTTTTTCGTTATCGCTCCAACTGTTTGTCAGCGCAGCAGCTTCAAATTGTTTTTGATATGTCGACCATGGGAGTTTTCCATCAAATGCCGGAGGCTTGATCTTCATTTTTCCACTTTCGCCGTTATTTTTCATTTTCCTGATGCTATAGGGTGATGAAGCCGGATAGTCTTTTCCAATTGACATTCTCTTCAGGGACTCTATTAACTTAGAATGCTGTTCAATTATTCCTGTTATTTCTTCAAATTTTCTGTTAACTTCATCAATTTTTTTGTAAACTTCGTCAAATTTTCCATCAACTTCTTCATAGACTTCATCAAAATTTTCATTAACTTTCTCATAAACTTCATCAAACTTTTCGTTCACTCTATCAAATTTTCTTTTATAGTGTCCATTTTCTCATCCAATTTACTTGCAAATTGACTTACCAATTCATTGCTGTTCCGAGAATTTTCTTCCATTTTCTCATTGATTTTCTGAGAATTTCCTTCCATTTTCCGTGAATTTTCTTCTGCCTTATTTCCCATTTTATCCATTTTCTCATTGATCTTCTGATAATTTTCTTCCATATTATCCATTTTCTCGTTGAGTTTACTCAAGAATTCCATTATCGCCTGCGTCTCCATTGCGTTCTGAAGTCTTGTAGTCACTGGCATAAATTCGAATATTCAATTCGAGCTATGTCGAACCCCACACCTGACACCAATTTAACGTTTTCTTCGTTTGTCAAAACTTTCAGAATAATTAAACTATTTATTTACAATCATGTACATACTACTGTCAATAACTAAACAACTAATTCTTTCTAATTCTGTGCACCATTTTTTTCTCCACTATTTATTTTCACTGATCACTTTCCGCTACGAATAACTCTGCTGAATTAGTCCCTGGGCTGCTCCGCGCTTGCCCTTATATCGCCCGTGCAATTTCCAGCGATTACCGGAAGACTCTGGAAAGCGGGTGACTCATACGCGTCTGGAGTGTTCGGCAACATTCTAGAATAGACAGGGCCGTACTCGTCACAATATCTTTTCTATAAATTGGGCACTTCGCAGCGTCCCACACAACATGAGCAGTAGAAGCTAAATTTGCATTGGTTCAGTTCATAAATTTGAGAACAGAGTTAGTATATTCAGTTAGGGTATGATTACCGGCACACTTCGGACAAGCTGTCTTCTGGGAACAGTTGACCTGACCATGATAGAAACCACTACATTTATAGCAGATTTTAACATCCGTAGCATCGTAGACAGAACATGCATCACAATTCACGAAAACCTTCCCCCTTTCCATTATCAAACCATAAGTAACAGCATCCAACTCAAACAATGATTGAAAAACGTTCCCATTCTTCTTGGTAGGCCAAGTTTTCAATATCTTCAAATGGGATTCATCGGAGAAAATAGTATTCTGAGCTCTCAGGAACTTAACCATATCTTCATTCGAATAACTTTCAACAAGACCCACAACTTTGACCTTGGGGTGATATTTTCTGACATCAGATATTTTGTAATGCGATGCGAGTTTTTCATCAGCAAGTTTCTCATAATTTTTGACGCCAGCAGGGTCATCACAGCCAATAAGAATACCCCTATCTTTGATCTGCTTTATTTGGGAAACTTTTAGATTCAGGTTGATAGGGTCAATATTCTTCATAATGTCAAGTTTAGTCTCTGCATTAGGCTGCTCCGAATTCTTAGGCCTGACGACCACCATTGACTGTGACTTGACTATGTTCGAGTAAGTAGGAACCTCGTCAACAGGTCGTGGTGCCGAAGAAATTATCGCAAATGCGTCCACAACTCGACGATTCATTCCGTCTAGCAAGTCATCGAACATCACTTTGAATTCGCTGAACACGCCATTGAGTTTGATGTCGAAGGTACTTTTCACTGGTGTGAATGTAGCAACGGTTTTTTGGAACTGTCTATAATAGTATCTGAGTGAAAACAGCCGCTACAATTATGTGGTTTTTCGAAGATATCTTATGGCGTGAATTGAATGAGCTCCATTCAAGAAAAATAATTTGTCACCCCTAATTAACCCCCCCCCTTACCACCCCCTAAAGTGAAAAATAGCGTAATTCCTAAAACGACCGTTGCTGAAGATTTTTTGAGGAAAATCGTTTATTTCGAACTCTATGAACACGTTCCATATAGTGAAATAATTTGTGACCCCTGAATAACCCCTCTAAACGCCCCTAAATTGAAAAATATCGTTATGACTAAAACGACCGTTGCAGGAGATTTTTCAACGGAAATCGTTTATTTCAAACCCTGTTAACACGTTCCATATAGTGAAATAATTTGTGACCTCGCAATAACCCCCTCAAACGCCCCCTAAAGTTGAAAATATCACTGTCACTAAAACGACCGTTGCTGGCGATTTTTTGATGGAAATCGTTTATTTCGAGCCCTATGAACACGTTCCATATAGTGATATAATTTGTGACCCCTTAATAACCCCCTAACCACCCTCTAAAGTGTAAAATATTTCATGTAGAGATTCTATTGGGTGTTCTATTGTGTTTAGGTTCTCGTGGGTTCGATGTGCCGTCATCCGCCTCCTGTCCCTGGTTTTCTCGATCCGTTTCTTCATTATTATTATTATTATTATTATTATTAATGCAGAGTCATATAGGTTTATGAGGAGATACTCAAATGTCGGTTCCTCTACATTCTAATGTATAAAAGGTATAGCCAGATATACATCTTCATAAAAATTCAATGAATAATATATATTCAACCGATACATAGTGGAAATGAAGATTAATCAGACTTTGGATCGACACCGGATTGTTCCAGTATTCCAGACACATAGCACTGACCCTTCACCCATAATGAAAACTGATGAAATCCTTAACGATCGTAAAAACACCTTGAACAGTTGAAGACTATTTCCAGCTGGAAAATTCGATTATTTCAGAAAGGTTCGATCGCGAAGCATGGCACTAGAGATCCTAGAGCCCCCTCCTCTTTAACATCGCAAGATATTAAATGAAATGACACTGCGCTGAGATTTCGATTTCTGATTATTCCACCACTGGGTGGAATTCTGACCCTCGTCTAGATTCACGTTGAGTTTCGCATCTTTCCGAGTGATAACACTGTTTGTTGTTCCTCATCAACAAAGGTGTACAAGAATTGAACATAATTTCTAGAAAGTAATAAACTTATCTGAAACAGTTCGCCTCAATACATAAACTCAACATAGTATGAAATAAAGTTAACATTATTCTTTCAGTTGCTCCACATCAAGACGCTACCTATTTACATACAACGCCCCAAAGCCTTTATGGATTCTGGATACCTCTTGAAGATGCAACTACAGAGAATGGTTGTTTATGGTTTCAAAAAGGATCTCACAAGGGACCCCTCCTTAAAAGATTCATAAGAAATCCAGATAAAAATTCCGATATCCTTACAATACATACTGGAATAGATTCGACTTTCAACGAGGAAGATTTTGTTCCCGTTGTAGTTGAAAAAGGTAACAATAACATTTCATCATAAGGTTATATGCAGACTACACAGTTCATACTTAATCAATAATTTTTGGATCTAGAACATCCCAAGGAATCTGGGCCCGATGAGGACATCCTGTTTTTTCTATTCCGGCAATGTAGCGGGGCCGTTCTTGCGTTCTGGGGTAATAAGTATCAAAATACACACATCCAGCCAGGCCGTCGCGGTGCCTCAACGATCATTTTTCACTTAGAAAATTTCTGGGACTGGTATATATCGGATTTTTCAACTTCTGGTTTTCTGGCATTCATCATTAAGCATAGTGATGCCATTCATTTTATATTCTCAGTCTTCCTCCTGTTATCAGCTAGTGCGAATGTATTTTGTTCTCTCTAGAAGATATTATCAAGCCTTCAAAATTCTCTAAATTCTATAGGGGAAATACAAATTATCTCTCGAATATAGTTCGCCTTTATTCTCATCGATAGCTTTGTAGTTTCATTGATGGACGAAATGTATATAAATCCTAAATTAAATTATGGATGCAAAAATATTGTGGGTTCTGCGATTAAGGCTGGCCGTCCAGTGAAAGTGATTTGGGGCTTTTACTTGCAAAGCGCTTACGATATTTCCAGAACTACAGATTTGATCTAATTGAAATCCAGTATTTCATCGAAAAAAAACAGTTCGAAGGTTTAAACAGAAATTCATGTGGATATTATGACCAGAAAGCACCGAATACTGAATATATTATTATTATTATTAAACCAGGTTACAGAGTTGAGGTACATTTATAACCTATAAACTCTAACTTAAAAGAAATTAAAAAAAAAAACACAACTGTAAAAAATAGAAACAAGTGAAATAAGTGAAGTAAAATGAAAAGTATACACAAGTTAAACAATAGAATCACGGAATCACAACAAGCCAGCCGAACAACTCATGCAGTCCTATTCGATCTCCAGGTGTCAAGTCTATTCTTGAACGCATTGACCGACACAGCATCCGCAATTTCGCCAGGCAGGCTGTTCCAATGGTTGAACACACGGTTGCATAGGAAGTTTTCTCGGCATCTGGTTCGGAAGACCTCTCTATTCAGCTTGTATCGATGTCCACGGAGTTGATTCGTATTCAGCTCATACAGGTAGGACATATCGACGCCGAACAAGCCGTGCAATGCTCGATATGTAACTATCAGGTCTCCTCTTGAACGACGATCGGCGAACGAAGGAAGACCCATATGAAGAAAAAAAAATGGAATTTTTTTTTAAACTGTTCTGATGACACGATTATCATGAAATTCCGCACGGAATTGTCTATCAGCATTTCAAAACTAGCTGCTGAGTTTCATCATGATTGAATCAGTATTTTTTGAGAAAAAAATCACGAAAGTTGACATATTTTTTCACAATATCTTCGAAACTTATAATCGTATCGAACTGTAGTTTCGTACACTGCTGTGGAATATATATTTCAAGCTTCGACCAACATTTTTGCAAATGTAATGAACAGTTCCTGAGAGAAACCAACAACAAAAGTCTGCAAAATGTTTGCAAGTCCTCACGCTCCAACTAACTGCCAAGTTTCAGTTCAATTGCTCCAGTAGTTCTCGAAATTTCAGGGATATAACCTCAAAACTCAAAAGGGCTATAACTGCGAAATCAAATTTCTCCGTATGCCCGTAACCGTGCATCCAATCCAATTTCAGGTAGGCAACTACACCCACAGAACTCTTAGCAGTGAGTTCGATGTAAGGAAAAATACAACATTCATTTACCTTTCAATCTGATCCATCTAAAATTCACCAACTATAAACAAGCTTCAAAAATATTTCATTCACACACAACATTCCGGTTCCCGTCGGATAGCTCCTCTATTATATATATATATATTCTTTTGAGAACGAGCATTACAATTCTAAGATATATCACAGTGTTAGCAGAGGAAATGTAAACGGGGTACCATACATATTTGCGTATGATACAAGAGCACAGATAAAAACCTCAGGAAAAATTCTGTCTCCCCGTATAAGTGTAGTAATTTGTTTACAGAAGATGGATGGCATATTTTTCATTGCAAAATAATTTTTTCGTCATCTTGAATTCATTTCGACAAAATATCTTGACATAATATCTGAAACAGAAACAGGGACAGAAAAACCAGAAGGAAGCAGTAAATAATATCACCTACATTTGCTCATGACCGAGAGGGTCTTTCGACCAGGTTCAGTCCTCCAAGCGATGATTTTCAGATCCTCAGATAAACGAAGAACGCTACAGGCCCCTTTATTGGGGAATCATCTCCCATAGATCCATAATTGTTCATTTCGAACTAGAAATCTAATAAAATATCGGGAATAAAGTGAAAAACTTGTGACTCTATTCGAGCGTACAGACGCGGCAAATCCAAATTGATCGGCATACGATTGCGCCCCTCGAACTCTCTCGAAAACGCTCGTACAAACTCGCTGCCAGTCGACCTAGAATTCTATTCATTTGGAACTGTAGCACAAGTTCGTTCGTTTACGCTCCTATCGCGCCTCTCGAGAACAAGTGGTTGACTATGAGGCTATTCTTATAATCATTTGGCCAAAACCGTTTTGTCATTTATCATGAGTTTCGTCATCGGAAATCTAAAGGAAACTGTTAAGTTACTACAGGCCCGAAATATGAAGGGAACTGAAATGGTCGGAATGACTAGGGAAATTATAGAATTGTACAAAATTGTGATCTCGAGATGTTAGCAGTGATAACCGGTAATCATTGGATAAATTGAGTTACGTTCAAATCCTTCTTGGAATCAAACAAGCATTCAAAGATTCTTATCAATCTTTTCATTCCTGAGTATTTAAACGCCAAAAAGTCATTTAAGCTGTTTTCGGTTCACAGGAATTTTCAGAAAATGGTGGGATATTGTAAATAATAATGTATGTTACAGGGGGATATCGAAAAGAAATAAATGGTGACCACCATTTGAAAAGCAGTATTTGGAAACCGATCAATAATTAAAATTTCTGAAAACATTTATTACTTGAAAATGAAAAAAAATCAGTACTTCAGTATGAAAATTTTATTTCATGTAAGATCCGAGCGCTTTCGACAATAGGTCATCATCAGGGTTTCCTGGAAGGGTAAATACTGTTATTACGAAAAAGGTTATTTGAAAATGATAATTACCCGTCCAGGAATGATACCACAAGTAGCATTCGAAAACAGAAACAAATAAACAAACAACGTTTACCCGTTACCTACTGTCAAAACGAGGCATGAAAGAAAATAGTGGAATTTAATTATTCACATAAATGATGGTAACACAAGAGGTATGTACAGCCAATAGTTGACAAACAGGCGAACGTACAGTGTCTTCAAATAACCAGAGGCGTAACGTTCATGCGGGATATATAAGATGATATTTACAATCTAAAACTTAAAAATATAGGAAACAGCGATAACAAAACAGAAAGCTGGTGTACCATGAAAAATATAACACTCAACAATTAAAAACCCGCGATACAGAAGACGAAAATCAGGAATGTAGTCTCTTGAATAAAGGGGTGAAACTACGGTTAAGATTGACTCGAGTCTTCACACAATTGCTGTTAGAGTTCATTTGAAGGGCAATCTCTAGATCTTCGAACAAATTCATCTTAATGTCGTATTTTTTGTTGCTTGTGATGGTGTGCAATATTTTGGAATCTTGATTTGTGCTATGAGAAATTTGCTCTAAAAGTTGGCCTCTGTATGGTAAAGAAAGGTTCCTGCATAAAATGAAATTTCCACACTGAAGTACTGATTCTCTTTCATTTTTATTATCTAGTGTGCACAACCATTTTTGTAAACTTACTCCAATGTACAGTAGCCATGGTTGACAGTTATCGCAGGTTTTCAGTGAAAAGGGAATGTATACGGCTTGATATTTGTTTCATTCATCAATGTAAGGAGGAGAAGGTAATTCCAACCTTCGCTTAAGTCAAGACCTCCATTATACCAAACTGAACAGAATAAATATCGGCATGGAGATCATTTACGACGAATTGTCTCGTTCCCTTGACTATGATACCCTTCAGGAGTTCTTAAACGAATGTTTCGACGAGGTCGACTTTAAGAGATCCTTACAGCGGAAAAAACTTGAGCGAAATCTCGAAGGTCTAATGAGGACGAGGTCACTCACCGAAGCTTCAGGAGTGGACAACTTCTCTGACCACACCTTTCATGAGAGAGTCGAGAACTTAACTGATACCTATTTCACGAACGCGGAGTTGGACTTACTTTCGTTAGATTCAGATTCTGCTTCGGCAAGAGATTAGACAGGGGAGTTCTTCAGCATTTTTCCGTACATGTTGATTATGCAATAGAGAGCCTTTCAGACGATCCAGATTTCAAGAGAGCCCTCAGAGACCGTTGCCTCACCTTTTGTCTGCGTAATAAACATTGTGGATATGATCAGGTGAAATTGAGTGGACAGCTTCGAGTACTGAAATATATAAAACAAAAAATCATAGAGCATAATTTAATTATTTTTAAAGAAGACAAGGGCAATTGTTTGGTAATTATAAACAAAGCGGATTACATTAACAAAGTAGAATCGTTTCCCCTTCTTAATAATTTCGAACAACTCAACAACAACCCCATGAACAGCTTCATCAGGCAGGCTAGGACACATCTACGCATGTGTGAGAGTTTTCTTACTGAGCATACTAAGCCACACATTCTTCCTAGTAATCCAGCTATGCCCGGACTGTATGGATTGCCAAAAATTCACAAGTTGGACATTCTAATAAGACCAGTAGTGTCCTTTTGCAATACTTCGGTGCACGAGTTGTGTACTTTTTTGAAATCTTACATAAAGTTGACCACTAATTATAAACCTAGATACTCAGTTCTTAATTCTACAGACTAACAGCAATTGTGTGAACACTCAAGTCAACCTTAACAGTAGTTTCACCCCTTTATTCAAGCGACTTAATTTCTGATTTTCGTCTTCTGTATCGCGGGTTGTTAATTTTTGAGTGTTATATTTTTCATGCTACACCATCTTTCTGTTTTGTTATCGCTGTTTTCTATATTTTTAAGTTTTAGATTGTAAATATCATCTTATATTTCCCGCATGAACGTTACGCCTCTGGTTATTTGAAGGCGCTGTCCGTTCGCCTGCTTGTCATCTATTGGCTGTACATACCTGTTGTGTTACCATCAGATTATGTGAATGATTAAATTCCACTATTTTCTTTCTTGCCTTGTTTTGACAGTAGGTGACGGGTAAACGTTGTTTGTTTTTGTTTCATTTCATGAAGAAATTTTTAAATTTGTTGGTTTGACTTCCCCTTTTGGATAAGTCTATTTTATTGATTCGTTTCTGTTTTCGCATGCTACTTGTGGTATCTTTCCTGGACGGAAAATTATCATTTTCAAATAACCTTTTTCGTGATAACAGTATTTATCCTTCCAGGGAACCCTGATAATGACCTAGTGTCGAAAGCGCTCGGTTCCTACATAAAGTAAGATTTCCACACTGAAGTACTGATTCCCTTTCATTTTTATTATCTGGTGTGCACAACCATTTTCGTAAGAAAAATTCATTATTTGGTTGGATGAATGGCATCATTTATCAGGATTCAATGGAAAATTTCCAAGGGAAACTTATCAGGCTTCACGCCAATCTACTTCATTTTTACGCGCTTGTTCTGGGGAACAATGTCTGTAATTTTCGAATTTTGAGCTGAAATTGGTCTCAAACGGCTAGGTTGGACTCACTGAAAAAGAATCTGTGGTCAAATTTGATTCTGTCCGTCCGACGGCCGTCCGCGTGAGCTCTAACTTTCGAAAGGAAGAACCTAGAACCTTAAAATTTTTTGAAGTGAGGTTTGATCCTGAATATCTCGGTTGAGTTCGTTGAAGGGCAAATCTACCGAATGGTTGTAACCATTTGAAAATTTGATTTTTGAATAACTCGAAAAAGATTCATCTGATCGAAATTAAATTGAGTTTGAAAATTTTCATATTTCATTTAAATTTCACTGAAAATTACTCTATGAAAGAAATTGAGAAACATTTTTAAATCGAGGTTGTTGAAAATGCAAATATAAACCGACTATCATCAGAAATGTGATATCGATGAATCTTCGGAAATTAATATTACAGACTATTTCAATTTTCAAAAATCTTTCGTGCACTGAGTGAATTTCGTTGATGCGAGCAAAAAAATGGACTTGTGTGAATTATGTTTATTTTGATGATTAACTGAGAAACGGTTTTATCTATCGGAACTGATTCTGTGAAGTTCATTTTCGTTCACATGTGTTCCACATTCGAATATATTCTAAATGTTCAGAATTGTACGTCAAAATTATCGAGAAATGCGAACCAGGAACATATTTCAGGTAATCTAACAGAACGTAGCAATGAATTGGATCTATATTTTTCGGAATCTCTTGAAACAGGCAGTTTTGGACGTGATTTTAAAAAATACATCTCCCAACTTTTGCTTATATTTAATTGAATTATTATGTCAAGAACCGGAATAAGGAGACTGTAACCAATAAGAGAAGAAAAAACAAAAATGCTAGGCATGGTTATAATTCCATCATTATACACAAAAAAGAGATTAGAATCTGTGGAAAAATAATCAGTGTGAAATATTTTCAAATTTGTCATTCGTCCAATGTTTGTCATAATTTAAAGTTAAAGTTATTTTTTATCTTGTAGAATTTTAGTTCAATTGTGTCCAGTCGATTGTGTATACATATGAATTCATTACTGATTCACAAACTTCCGTTTTCCACTGTTGTGTTCATACTTCTTCATGATGATAATTGGATTTATAACTTCATATAAGGGAGAGCAGAGTTATACTGCGCAGCAGGGCCATACTGCGCATCTCAATAAACTGGTGTGAAAGCGCGAGTCTTTAAGCCACGCAAGCCGAATGTGATCTTGTAGCAACTACTTCACGAAGTTTTTCTCGTTAATAGGTAAATTTAGCTCTACACGCTTTATCATTATATTTTGATACTCTATATATCATAATGTACTGAAAATTTGGAAAAAGTATTTCCCAAGTAACCAACCATTTCTAATGAAAAACTTGAATTTTCCTTATGATTGCGCATGGGTGCGCAGTATTACTCCACTTTTCCCCACACAATCTTATGGCTAAAAATGACCCTACACATTCCGGTTGGTTCTTGCTGAACGATAAATGGGCTTTGAAATATGGAATATAACCGCACTATGATTATTTTTATTTATTCCCCAGTGCCACTATATAGATCCACTCATTTTCATTCTCTTATTCGCGAGTGTTAATATGATGAATCGATTCAATTTATTAACCAAGTAGGGTTTAGCATTGTTTTCTTTAGATGATTGATTGAATTCGAACCATTTAATACAATTAATTGAAATATATTCTGAAATGTGCTTCTGTTTATTAGGCGCCGTTTGGGACCAGAGTGTGTTTTCAAATATATTCATTTTCGACCCAATATATTTATTAGTTGCAGCAATATATTCATTTCGTGTGCCGATATATTCATTTTTGTTGCATTCTCATTTTTTACTATAAAGACAAAAAATCCAAAATCAGACTTTATTTTTCTCCTTGATAATTCCTTCAGGCAACCTCTCGGTCACGATATTGTACCGTTCTCAAGGCTAAAATATTCAAATTACAATGTGACACCTAGAGTAATAACAGCTTTTTATCTTCGAAATTCCTTTTTACGGATACATTAAATTAAAACAGCCGTACAAACAAGTTCGAAGCATTTCTTGCTAAACGAGGTGGTTATTCTTGCCTAATATATCTTATATAAAGTACCATTATATCTATAATGTATATAGTTTTTCACGAAACACAATATATTTATGAGATAGGTGTTACAAATTCGAGGTAACGAATAAATTTATTAATTCGACCTATTCCAAGTCGTCACGAGAGGTTGCGCCGCCATCGTTTAGTACAGTTCCGATCTAACGGCAGCATGGAGTAATTATTAGTATATGTCATTTCGAAATTATTGACATCAGAGCAGGCTTTGAAAGTCTAGTCGCGGCTTTATTTCTAGTTACAAAAAGTAACTAAAAATTTCTGTGTGTTGATCATAGATTAAAATATAAAAATATAACCTATGAAATTATTTCTAAGGCAAATTTGATTTGAAATTCTTGAGCATATTTATAATACTCTGATGCTATAAACCTGTACAGCGGCAGTATATTATTTTCATCATTGTTGCATTGACAAATTTTCAAACTAAGTTTCAAATGCCAAAAGGCATACAGCTAAAATGACGACTGAAAATACACAGCCACATTATTTCACTGCAGATCAATCATGGAAATTCAGGATTGTTGATGAAAATAGCGTCGAATGCTTCAACATAAAATCATGCAGGCTTTCGAGAAACTCCAATTTTGAGATATCATTCATTAAATAATGAAAACTTAGGTTATCAAAGATCACTTGAAGTTCCTGCTCAATAAAGATTTCACTCTTCAGCAATCTTTGTATTCCTGATGACTATTAGAAATTCATCCAAATTCTAGCCCTTTGCTATTTTTTCCTCAGAATTTAGGAAGGTAAAGAATAAAATAAAAATTATATCCAAACTGATATGTTCATTGCTTTTGAATTTCGAATAAATAACGTCTTTGAAGTTATAATCATGTGAAATAGGTTTCGTTCCACTGCTAACTGCTGGCTGTACTGACTTGCCTTATTTCTTTTCAAAATTCTTCTAAAATTTTAAGACTTATTTATTTATCAGAAAACACCTTGCTTGAATATGTAAATGATTGGTTACCTGAAAAACTAGCGAAACGCTATTAATACTAGCAGAAATATCTGATGAATCCCTGAAAAAACTCGCATGAATACCGGTACACTGCCCCACGTCCTCTTGTAGTTAGGCGAGAGGTATCTTGATGAATTCCAGCCATTTTCAGTTTGGTAAGGTTTAAGAAATACTAAAATCCAAAACTCATTTGTCGATTGAATCAAGAACGTACACAATCAGAAATAAATTCCGAATATTTTCCACAGAATACAAGTATTTTCAGTAAGTTAACTCAAACTTGGAAAAGTCCTTATCATTCTCAATACCAACATGAATCCTGCAAGACAAATGTTACTGACTGGTCTATTACCAACATAATTTCGAGTTTCCACAGCCACCCGAGATGTCAATCATTCTGAAACGGACTATACATACAATTGATGAGAGTAGGCAATGGTTGAGAAAGTTTTCTAACTAAGGGCCGGTAAGTAACGGTAGGCCTAACAGCCGACTGCGTTAACACAATAACTTCCAAAAGAAACAACTTAGAAACTCGATATTTGTAGAGAAGGTTCGGACCTTAATTACGAAGGCCGAATTCGTGAATGGGTAAAATCCACCCAATGATTCCGCAGATATACCCATTCAAAATTTTATTTTTCCAATATTTCCAAAAATAAAGATCAGATCGAATTGAAAGAGTACTTCATCGAAAAATTATAGAATTATAGAATTTAATGAGGATGATATGATAAGAAAATCACAGAAATTTTTTTTCAAATTGTTCTAATGACACGATCATCACTGAAATTCGCATAAAGTTGTCTTTCATCATCTTCGAACTAGCTGCGAAGTTTTATCAGGATTGAATTAGTATTTCTTGAGTATACCGGAAAAAAAAAACGATATCGAGAAGAAATCCTCGAAATTTGACAAATTTTTTCCCAATATCTCCAAAACTTATGATCGTATCGAACTGCAATTTGGAACACTGCTGTGCTATGAAGCTCTAAGTCCGAGTGGAATTTGTTTTCGGATATGATGAACGGTTTCTGCGAAACAAATTTTTTTGGAAAAAAATTTTGAGAACCAATTTTTTTTAATTTACTGACAGTATGATTCTGACGAAATTCTGCTCAAAGTTGCGCGTCGTTGTACTCCATCTAATTGCCAAGTTTAAATCCAATCGCTCAAATGAATAACTTCAAAATTTCAAGTGGCTATAACTCCGAAACTTTTCGACCGATTTGGCCCATTAACGAACTTAACCGCGGCATTTCAATCCGCGACCTACCCTGAAAGTTTCAAGTCACTAGCTAACTACAGACAGAATCGATTTTGACACCGGATTCGTCATCAGTGAGTCCAATCTAGTCGTTTGATACCATTTTCGGCTCAATCATCGAAAATTACAGACATTTGGACAAAACGATAGCACGTTTTTCCCTTGGAACATACTGGCGAAAAAGGTATAAAGTATCTGCTTCTAATATCGGCAAGAATCCTGCTGAAGCCTCAGGAGGCTTTGCCATCTATTAGCCAGTACAGATACTACAGATTAGGAAGATAAGAAGATATCTACGTGATATGTTGTACTACTCTCATGACCACTCGTAAAAGGTCGATTAATTAACCAATAATTATATTGGCCACCACGAATAAGTATATGCACAACAGTCAACTCATAAATTCATTTTGTTTCGTAAAAAATTAATATATCGGAACAAAAAATAAATATATCGGCACACAAAATTAATATGTTGCTGCACTAATAAATATATTGTCACGCAAATACGATAAACTTCGGTTTTATGTGGATAAAATATGAACATCGTGATTTGGGCTCTCACTGGGTGGTTCCATTTTTGTTTAGCTAAAATACTCTGATGCCAAGTTGGTCATTTCGTATTACTGTAAATCTGATGTTAAGACAGTTCGTATAGTGGACATCATTCTAGCGAGCTACGTGATCCATTATATTACATTCGAAATTTGCGGAAATGCGCCATGGCCAAGTTATGGACTTTGGTAATCCTTGAAAGTAGATTTAACGAAATTCCAGTTCCGGAATCTTTATCAACATGTGAATTTTCACTGATCTGAATAGTTTTATTTTCACTAAATACTCTGTTGACAAGTTGTTCACTTCGGATTATTGGAAATCTAGATATCGGATATCGAGAAGGTTCGATGTGGACATTGTATGATTCAGCCAGGTGCATTTCAGTAATGTATTCGAAGTTTGCGGAAATGCGTTGTTGCCAAACTATGAATGTTGGAAGCCGTTGAAGATAGATTTATGGAAATTTCTGGTGCAAAATCTGATATAAATGTGGATCTTGGCGAATCTGAATGGCTTTTATTCATACGGGGTTGCTATGTCGGTCCCTTTGGAGTACAGGCAATCTGATATGGAAATGCGCAAAAGTGAATATTATTATTGAATTATAGATATTTCATTATAACATTATTTCATTAATAATGATTGGACATAATATTCTGTTGAACGGAGAACCGCATATGATATGCAGTCGCTCAGTTATCGAAAAGAAGCTAATTCCGGCTTATTTTCAAATTAAATGTTGAAATGGTGAATCTTGAAAAATATAAATTATTTTTTTTAATATCGACTGTTGCGTGAATGATTTGAAATCTGATATGGAGAAAGCTTCAACTGGAAATTATTCAATGAAATCCGGGGAATCTCCATATCCAATTCGGAGATATAATGAAGTGTTGGTTCAAGCCTATCAATATGGATCTGCATCTCATTTGAGTGATATAATGCTCCTCTGTTGGAAGTTCGCTGTGATGAAGTTGGTCAACTCGGATATGATTTCTCGTCATATTTCAAACAATTGATATAGTAGAGAGAAAATGGAATTTCTGTTAGATAATGTAACGTCTTTTTGATTTGTCGAAACGTCCAGAATATTTGAACTGTTCATTCGCACTTATTTACACTTATAACAAATAACTCAACAACCAATTCTATCAGTCTGTGCACCATTTATTTCCAAACTAATTATTTTCACTGTTTACATTACTCAATAACTCCTACGAGAGCTCCGTTGAATGACTCTCTGTGTTGCTCCGAGCCCGTCCTGGATTAACTCGTGGAACTCATCCAGAAGGTTCGAGTCACCAGGTGTATGATGCATAGTCTCCTCTCTTCTCGTTTTTAAAATTGGAGTTTCATCTCGAGTCTCGTCTCGCAGTCCTTAGTCTCGTCTCGTCTCGAGTCTCGAACGGGAGTCTCGTAAAAGTCTGGGAGTCTCGAGCCCATGCATTATTTGATTTCAGTTTGCAATCCTCAGTTGTTTGAAACATTTCAACATATACTTGAGAGAAATTTAATGAATAATTATTGCTTTAGTTGTTACTTCTTGTACCATTTTGATTTCCGTATAGACATAGATGTTCGTTTATATCAGGTTTTAAAATTTGAAATCATATTTTTTGTATTCGTGAATGAGTTTGAAAATGATTATGATATCTGAGCTAGATTGTGGCATGTTGAAATAGTTTTCAATAGAAAAGTCGAATTTCATGTAAGTTTTCTCTCTTTCGTGGGAATGGCATCATTTACGTATAGGTCTCTTCGGTAATTTGAAATTTCATAACTCATTTGTACGTACGCCTGCACCATGTTTTCTAATGGAAAATCAAATATCAGCACAGAGTTATCAATAAAAGTAGAATCAGTTAGAAAAAAATTCTTAAATTTTCCTTTCCTGAAACTTTTTTTTTCTGGAGATGCCAAAAAATTGGATACACCTGAATAATGAGTCATAGAGGTAGAATCTGAAACGGATAAAGGAGTTCCAGAAACGCAATGTACAGTAGTTTTCTAAACCTGCACAATCAATCTGAAATTATCACAATACCAACCGCGTATTTTGAAAAAAATTTTGGAATTTTGGATATGCTCATTCATATTATTCTACACTGGAATGTCCTCAAAATCGAACGGCCAGACAAAAGTTATTTATAAAAGTAAAATCGGTCGAATCAGACATATAGACCTCTATAGTCCGAACAGAGAAACTTGTCCTAAAATCTTACGGTCTCCTCCGGAATCAGTCTGTATATTAAACTTATAATGGTATTCTGTTTCTGAACGAGATAATCAGTCTTTGCTATCGAGCGATAATTCACACTTCCAATAGAAAAAATCTGGAGTTCTTTTCTTCCATTTCTCACAAGCGTTCTGAAGACTCGCAAATTCAAATATCTCTTCCTAACAAAACCGAAATTATGCGGGTGAAAACATTTAAAATTGCAGATTTATTTCATTCTCGTTTGGAATTTATATCTCATTGAGAACAATAATGGTAGAAAAAGATCTCGGCTGCTCTCCAAAGAAAAACATATATTTTATTTGTTCAATACCTACTACAAGAACTTTCAATGTAGAATATTGTTGGAAATATTGGATACGCGAGTCGGATATTTTGTGTTTGAAATAAAATGAAAGAAATTACTTTGTTCAGCATCACTATATTTTCTAAGGAGTTCAACAGTTTTCGAACTGGTCTTTTTCAAGTTGTGAAACAAGGAATTCAAATAAGTTCTGCATGCTTATTTCTTGAGAATTTCGGAAAGTGGGTCATTCCAAAGGACCATCTGTCCATTTAGAAGTTTAACTGGCGGGTTATTTAGGTACTTGTAGCTTTCCAAGTATCTCGAAATCCTTAATTTGTTGCTGTTTTATACCAGATGTGGCTTTTCATGATTATTCAGATCTGGGCAGGTTCAGTTTGTTTCGAAGAAATGGTGCGCAAAATTGGAGTTATGTTTTCGGTATTTGCGTGAAGCATGGAGCTCTTTGAACCTTATTTTGAGATGGTTCAACCATTTGACCTATATAGACGCTCATGCATTCTTGACAACCCAATTTATGAACTCGAATTCTTAAATGGCGGTATAGTGACAATGCATACCTGTCTTCTGGAGAACTACTTCAAGCATGCTTTGCACAACCCGTCAATTCAGTTGATCCACTCCACAACCTAGATTGGGGACAGCTAATTTTCTAATCCCAAAGCATCGAAGGTATTCCTTCAAGCCTTGCAGCGCTGTCCATAAATTCTGACAGGTGGGCTTCTGATAGGAATACTGCTTGGTGACCATGTAATAAATGAACCGACCCTTTGACTCCAATCTAAGGCATTTTCCGATTCTGGGCTGCTGTCTCATCAGTTCCTCTTGACGTCCAAATTTATTTTTGAATAATCTTGCTATTCCCCTACTCATTCTAGGATCGGCTACTACACAATGAGCAAGAGAGTATTTTTCGGGAACTGTGAACAGGTCTTGATGAACTACCTCTGTGATGCCAAACCGTGCAACTCGTGTTTCCCCATAACTATTCATAAATTCCTGAAAATCGTCATTCTCCTTCGCCTGACCCTCGATGAGACGTACTTCTTCTTCGTTACCCTGTGTTGACGCGTACGGGGCCAATCGGTTGAAATGAACGACCTTCGGTTTTCCTCTAGGTAGCTTACGTATCCAGTGAAATACATCTTTTTTCCTTTTTATAACTTCATACTTTCCTTCCCACTGTCTGTGCAGCTTCGGTGAAAATTCTCTTCTTTTTTGCAGGTTATACAACCACACCAGATATTCTGCGGTGAACCCTCCTTCAATGGCCTTGATGTCGTAGCGCATTTTCATCCGACCGCTTGCTTGCTGCATTTGATTGCGCTTCTTATTATGAATATAATCTAGCTTGCTTCTCAATATGCTGACGTAGTCCTTTCCGGCTACATCTTTTCTACGCTTACAACCAAACTCAAGGTCACAAGATAGTCCAATTTCTCGGCCGAACATTATATTGGCTGGAGTTTCCTTTGCAGATTCTTAAACCGAAGATCTATATGCCATCGTGAATAGCCTTTCATTCGCCATAAGGGCTCTCAACTGGAGTACAAGCCTTACATGCTCTACACCAGTCTTTAACTTTTTTCTTTCCGTTATTCCAATAAAACCGATGCCTGACTTTCTCCAGCGTCTAAGTAGTCCCAACATGGCCACCTGAAGTTCCATTATGTAGTCTGGCCAAACCGTCTGTCACGAGATTGTTCGGCACAATTAACTGAAACCTTTGCTGAGATCTATCTTCATCTAACCAATACCATTTCAGAAGACCTTTGTCGATCTTCAACTTTTTCCATCGTGGCCAATACGATTTCACGTTTTGACTCAGTCTGGATACTTCTCAACAAGCAGATCGTCGACAACTTTCCTTTCAGCTCAGAATTACTTTCAATTCTGGATATTCTTTCTGTGCTCGTTGAATTTCTCGGGGTAGCCAGTCATCTTCAATTATTAGATTTGTCTTTCACACATGAGCAATGGCTGCAATTCTCAGGGCAAGGTCTTCTTGATAACGCATTGGCATTTCAATGGGTAACTCACGCTCTATGTTTGGTGTCGAAGATAAACTCTTGCAGTTCCTCCATCCATTTGGCCACTTGTCAACTCGGGTTCTCAATCATCAAGAGCCATTTCGAGGCAGCATGATCCGTTCTCAGCAGAAATTTCCCCCCGTAAAAATATTTGTGAAACTGTTCTACGGACGTGATGAATGCTAAAAGTTCTCTTCTGGTCACGCAGTAATTCCGTTCTGGCTTCAACAACACCTTGCTGAAATACCTTATGACTTCCTCTTGTCCATCCTGAATTTGTGATAGAACGCCCCCGATTGCTGTATTGCTAGCATCTGTATCGAGCATGAATTGTCCTTCAGCTCGTGCGTAGCCCAAAACTGAAGCTGTGAGCAGAGCCTTCTTTAATCGTTCTAAGGCTTTAGCACAATCATAGGACCATATATACTCCTGCCTATCCTCTTTGATTTTGTCAGAGGTTTGGCTATGTTGGCGAATCCAGATACGAATCTTCTATAATAGGTGCAAAAGCCTAAGAAACTTTGCGACTCACTCTTGTCTCTCGGTATAAGCCATTCCTGTACTGCTTTGATCTTGTCCGGAGCGACTTTCACGCCCCCTCGGAAAACTACGTGTACAAAATATATTACCTCTGTTCGAAATAAAATGCATTTCTTTTGACTTAGCCTTAGGTTGGTTTCACGAAGTCGCTGAAAAACCTCGGATAGTTTATGTAGGTAGTCTTGGAAAGATTTTTCGACCACTGTTACATCATCTTATTTCACCAGGCAAGTTTTGCAGGAGAGTCCTCCCAATATAGTCTCCATTAAACGCTCAACTGTTGCAGGAGAATTGCATAAGTCGAAGGGCATCACTTAAAATTGTCAGATGCCCATTCGTATACTGATTGTAATTCTCTTTGTCCCTCGAATCTGAGTCAACCTGTTAATACCCACTCTTCAGATCCAAGGTGGAAAGATCCCTTGCCGAGAATCGCTATCCAACTGTCCTTCTTCGTAACTTAATTGAGCGGCCTATTGTCTACACAGAATCTAGTGGGCCCATCCTTTTTCTTCGCTAACACTAGAGGCGAAGTCCATGGTCATTGGATGGTTCGATGATGCATTCTCTCGACATGTCTTATGCTGCACAATATCGGTCTTTCCTATTCTTTCGTCAATGGCAAACACGTCGGAAAATGTCTGAATCAGTTTTCCCACTTCGGCTGGTTGATACCGGTCAAGCTCTTGACATTTTGAGATGGAAGGGGACACCAGCTCTTCAGTATTCTTCTTTGTCCGCGGGACTGCAGTACCTATCCCACCAGATATATGGTACACTGGTACCCCGTCTCCAATCAAGGTGTTCCTCATCAGGGTGACTGGAAACATTTTGACATTGAGTAATCGGATGGAAATACTGTCTGTTAATCTTACCAATGTCTTCCCGAGTAACAGTCCTTTAGCTAGTATTGCATAGTCGTAAGGCTCGATAACTTTAACGCAGCCATTTATCGTAACATCATCCATATAGCAGCCACTATGCTTTCAGTTTGACCTGGCAACGTGATATCCTCGGTTGATCGAATGCGATGTATCTAGTCATCCACCTCATTGAACGGAATCTCTTGACTTCCCAGCCGAAAAACATCACTCTTCATATCCAGTTGGCATACAAGTTTCTTAACGAAGGTCCAGTGCCAGTATAACTTCTCCCGTGATTTCAGCTACTAGAACTTCCTGCCTCGTTGTTCTGTTTCCCCATTCAATAGTGGAGACGATCGATCCAAGAGTTGGTATTTCCTGTCCAGACGCAGTTCGAAGTCTGATCATAACTAGTTGATCCAGTATCTAACAGGATTCTCACATTTAGATAATTCATGTTGCCGGAATAACTGAGCTTGATGAATCTGACATGATTCATCGGATTATCATTTCAGGGGCATTTTTAGCTTGGGTCGATTTATGCCCCGTATCACCGACCTTCTTCAGTTTTTGTGCTGAAGCTCTTCCATTTTGGGGCAATTTCGTTTAATATGCCCACTCTTATAACAGTACCAACACAGAGCATCCTTTTTCTTACTACGCAATAATCTGCTGATTTTTTCTCTGACGATTTCTTCAACAGGTCGGTCTATTTCTTGGATTCGTCTCACACGAAAGTATCGTGTATGCGACGCCTGCTTCGATGCCTTGAATTTTAAAGCCTGAGCTAAAGCATCATCTATGGTTTCAGGGCGTGCAAGTCTCAGGGCTTGTTGTGTTTCACTGTCGTTGATTCCATCTACAAAGGTTTGGATTGATAGCTTTTCAAAGAATATGTCTGAAGCCGTTGGGTAAGCCAGCCTGACTAATCTAGCCACATTGGCTTCAAACTCCTGGAGATTTTCTCCTGTTTTCTGCAGTCGGTTCTTTATTTGGGCATGGTCAACTTGTTGTAGATGAGCATCTCCATATCTCATCTGAAGTTTCGATGTTAGAACTTCCTAACAGACTTGTTGGTTGTCTTCCCGGAATCGTTTGCAGAATGTTGAGTGCCTCTTCTCGTAAAGCTAATTTATTTTTAATGCAGTATTTCTCGTTGTCGCCCCAACTGTTTGCTAGCGCATCTTCAAACTTTTTTTGATATGTCGACCATGGCACTTTTTCATAAAATGTTGGAGGTTTGATCTTCATTTTACCACATTCGCTGTTATTTTCCGTTTTCATGATACTATAGGGTGATGAAGCCGGAAAGTCTTTTCCAATTGGAATTCTTTTTAGGAAAAAGATTTTTTCAGAATGCTGTTCAATTATTCCTGTTATTTCTTCAACTTTTCCGCTAACTTCATCAAATATTCCTTCATCTTCGTTAAATTTTCCATCCCTTTCTGCATAGACTTCATCAAATTTTTCATCAACTTCTTCATAAACTTCATTCTTCCATTTTTTGAGAATTTTCCTCCACCTTATTTTCCAGTGTATCCATCTTCTCATTAATTTTATTCAAATATTCCATATCGCCTGCGTCTCCATTGCGTTCTGTAGTCTTGGTCGCTAGCAGGAATTTCAATCAATAGAGTTTATTCATTCAATTCGAGCGATGTCGAACCACACACCTGACACTTAAGTAAGGTTTTCTTGATATGTCAAACATTCAGAATAATTAAAATATTCATTTACACTTATTACACTAATAATAAATAACTCAGGAACTAATTCTATCAGTCTGTGCACAATTTATTTCCACACTATTTATTTTCACTAGTTACTTCATGCAATAAGTTCCAGGAGAACTTCGCTGAATGACTCGTTGTGCTGCTACGTGTCCGTAATTATAACTCGTGGAACTTCTAAAGTGGAGCTCTGATTGCCAACACCCAATGCCCTATTATCTCTCTCACTTCAGTTTTATCGCTGTTCAAGCTTGGTCTCATTAATATAAGCTGTTTACCTGCCCAGTCCGCCAATTTATCCGCTCGGAATTTTTGTACCTGTGCATCTCCAATTAGATCTCGACAGAATTAGGCTAGTACTGAAATTATTTCGGTAGAGACGGATTCGCTTTCTTTAACAACGGGGAAATATTATGTCGATATAATTCAATCAATTCGCAAATCCGTGCACGTGTGTGGCCGCGCGCGCGCGATCATCAATCAACCCTCGAAATGATTATTACTAAAATCGGTTTGGTTGAAACGGATTTACATACTTTGAGAGCGAAGGAACCGAAGTTTGAATCTGATTGATCATAATTCACATACAGGGTCGAAAAGATCAGAAATACGAGCGAAGCGATTTACGAAACGTAATGCGTAAATGCGAGCATTTATAATAAATGCTTATTCCAGTTCTTCATAAAATTCAGAAAAAATTTTCACTAGTACAAGTCTGGATTACAGATATTGCTATCATCCTAATCTGATAATGAGTTTGAATAATTTTTCCTATATATTTTCTTGATATAGGGAGCTCTATCCCGAGAAGGAGATCACTAGCGAATATTATAGTAGGTACCAGTTATGGAAATATCGTGAATATATTTATGGATATATTGAACAAAATTTTGAGACTAATTTTGCCGTCGCTCTATCTCAACTAATCGAATTCAACGTGAAGCCATAAGATGGTTAAGATTAATGAAAAATGCCCTAACTCAACAAGAAGTTTCCATTAATTGCATTTCCAATTATTTACAGAGCTCGCAACTTGGCAACAGTGCATTTACCCCAAACTTTGAATAGTATATCCAAAGCAACTCAAGTTCAATAGATAGTTGTAGACTTTGAAATATTTCCATATCAATCCGAAGTGACCAACTTAACAGCGCATTCGGTAAAAATAAAAATTATTGAGATTCGTCTGAATTCACATATATTCCTAGAATCTGCAACCGAAATTCACATAAATCTTTCTGTATTCAAATGATTATTTCTTGGCAACATCGCATGTCCGCAAACTTCGAATATCACATCATGAGTCACTCAGTAATCCGAAGTATCCAACTTGGATACTGCGCATTTCCGCAGTCCATTTAGTCGCGTAGAAGTATGTTAGGAGTTCTGGGACAGCAAAACGTGGGGTAGAAGCGTTTCCGGAATCTAGGAAATGGAACAAACATGCTGTAAGGATTCTGGGCCAGTTTAGTGGCGTTGAAATAGTTGGGTAGAAACCTCATTTATGTACTATACTACTGGTATTGCTTATCATGTAGTCCAAGACCGGTCAAAGTTATATATATATATTTGTGGAATTGTATGAATCAAAACTAATGGAATCCATTGATGTCACTCGTTGGAATTATGTTAGCAGAATTTTCATATTCAAGAAAAAATATCAATTAGATAGTGACCTACAATCATTTTCCCTTAAGTGACCGGTAATTCCCAATCTACCCCGGTAATGTTAGCTCTCGGCCGGTCAGCCCCACGGGAACTTTTCATTCCACGACGGTCGGACGCACTCTCGTAATTTTTATGTTTTCTGGACAGGCGAACGTAATAAAATTAGGTTCATCTTATAGAGGAATGGAAGAGCAAGAAATTTTTCGTTCACATATCTTAACTGTAAGCATCAATTCCTAGATAGAATTCATATAGCTTGATTCTAATGGTCCAGCTTTTTAGTTGATATTATACAGGATTAAAACAGGTATATATGGTTAATTTTTCGTTCAGAAAGGTAACCCCTAAGGGCCCAGCTCCAGAATCCGAATAGTATGATCCCATGCCGGCCGTACTTATTTTCGTGATTTTCATGTTTTCAGAATAGGCAGCCAAGAACATTTATGAGTTGATATTATGCAGAATTTAGAGCGCTATAAATGGTTATTTTTTCGTTCACATAGGTTACTCCTAAGGGTCTAGCTCCAAGATCCGAATTGTATGATCTCATGCCGGCCGAACCGATTTTCGTGATTTTTATGTTTTCAGAATAGACGTCCAGGAAAAAATTCCATTTGACATAATGCAGGATTGAAAGAGCTATACATGGTTGATTTTTCGTTCACATAGGTTACCCCTATGTGCCCAGCTCCATGATCCGAATTGTATGATCCCGTGCTGGCCGAATAGATTTTCTTGATTTTCATGTTTTCAGAATAGGCGGCCAAGAAAAATTTTAGTTGATGTAATGCAGAATTGAAAGAGCTATGAATAGTTGATTATTCGTTCACATAGGTTATTCCTAAGGGCCCAGCTCCAAGATCCGAATTGTTTGATCCCGTGCCGGTCGAATAGATTTTCGTAATTTCCAGGTCTTCAGAATAGGCGGCCAAGAAAAAATCACATTTGATATTATGCAGGATTGAAAGAACTATACATGACTGATTTTTCATCCACATAGGTAGCCCCTAAAGGCACAGCTCCAAGATCCGAAAAGTAAGATCCCATGCCGGCCGAAATTATTTTCGTGATTTTCATGTTTCCAGAATGGGAAAAAATTTCATTTGATATTATCCAGGATTGAAAGAGCTAACTATGGTTTTTTTTTCGTTCACATAGATTACTCCTAAGGGTCTAGCTCCAAGATCCGAATTGTATGATCTCATGCCGGCCGAACAGATTTTCGTGATTTTCATGTTTTCAGAATAGGTGGCCAAGAAAAATTTTTAGTTGATATTATGCAGGGTTCAAAGAGCTCTGAATGGTTATTTTTTTCGTTCACATAGGTTAGTCCTAAAGGCCTAGCTCCAAGATCCGAATTGTATGATCCCGTGCCGGTCGAATAGATTTTCGTGATTTTCAGGATTTTCAGAATAGGCGGCCAAGAAAAAATCACATTCGATACTATGCAGGATTGAAAGAGCTCTATAAGTGAATGATTTTTCGTTCGCATAGGTAACCTCTAAGGGCCCAGCTCCAAGGCCCGAAGAGTGGGATCCCATGTCGGCCGAACTTATTTTCGTGATTTTCATGTTTTCAGAATGGGCGGCCAAGAATGAATTTGAATCTATTTTATAGGGGATCAAAAAGCCATAGATATTCAATTTCTCGTTCACATCGGTTCAGTCTAAGGGCCCAGCTCCAAAATCCGAATTGTATGTCTATATTAGAGAGGAGTGAGATATACATAGTTGATTTAATACCACTGAACTAATAACTGTGTTATAAGTTCAGTGTTTTATACACATTCATATCTTCTAAGGATCCGGCTCCACGGACCGAATTTTGAGTTCTAAGGCGGCCGAACAGATTTGAGTGATTTCCATATTTTACGAATAAGCGGCCAAGAATGAAATTTAGTCCATATTATCTAGAAATGGAAGAACTCTATGAATAATGAATTTTCCGTTTATATTAGTTACCTCTGAAGGTCCAGCTGCAAGAGACGAATTGTATGATCCCATGACGACCTGATAGACTTTCGTGATTTTCATATTTTCAGAATAGGCGACCAATAATAAAATGCAGTCTATGATATATAAACTTCGACGTACCATCTTTTCTACATAGACCCTACCTTCAAATGAACCTTTATGAACAATATGGAAATGTTAAGTGGACTAAGGGCCGGTATTATAAAACTTAGCTAGAACTTATCTTAAACTTTAACTGAAAGTTTTGACAGATATATCCTAAAATAACTGTCAAAACTGCCAGTTAAAGTTGAATATAACTTTCAGTTAAGTTTCATAATACTTGCCCTAAATCAGAAAAAAAACTCATATATTTACTCTCCTAATAAAACAACCATCGCGCCAAGAAATCGTCTTCAGGCGGTGCAGATAGAACGCCGACTTGAACTTTCATCATACCGTCTTAGGGAGAATCCTTTGTTAATTTCACCCATCTGCGGGTTTTTATAGTATATACAACGAAATATATCATACTGACAGGACTCTAATTTAATTGCACAACCCTTCGATTCGCGTGAAAAAACTTTGGGTTTTATTTCTAATTGGATATGTATGTGTCTTGATCATACTATTCGGATCTTGAAGCTTGGCCTTTAGGAGTTTCATGTGTGAACGGAAAATTAACCATATAATAGCTCTTTCAACCCTGCATAATATCAACTAAAAAATTTTCTTGGCCGCCTATATATTCTGAAAACATGAAAATCACGAACATCTATTCGGACGGCACGGGATCATACAATTCGGATCATGGAGCTGGGCCCTTAGTAATAACCTATGTGAACGAAAAATCAATCATGTACAGCTCTTTCACTCCTGCATAATATCAAATGTAATTTTACCTTGGCCGCCTATTCTGAAAACATGGAAATCACGAAAATCTATTCGAACGGCACGGGATCATACAATTCGGATCTTGGAGCTAAGCCCTTAGGAATAACCTATGTGAACGAAAAATCAACCATTTGTAGCTCTTTCAACCCTGCATAATATCAACTAAAAATTTTTATTGGCCGTCTATTCTGAAAACATGAAAATCACGAACATCTATTCGGACGGCACGGGATCATACAATTTGGATCATGGAGCTGGGCCCTTAGGGGTAACCTATGTGAACGGAAAATCAACCATGTATAGCTCTTTCAATCCTGCATAATATCAACTGAAAATTTTTCTTGGCCGCCTATTCTGGAAACATGAAAATCACGAAAGTAAGTTCGGCCTGCATGGGAACATACTATTCGGATCTCGGATCTGGGCCCTTAAGGGTAACCTATGCGAACGGAAAATCAACCATATATAGCTCTTTCAATCTTGCATAATAACAAATGGAATTTTTTCTTCGCCGCCTATTCTGAAAACATATAAATCACGAAAATAAGTTCGGCCGGCACGGGATCATACTATTTGGATCTTGGAGCTGGGCCCTTAGGGGTAACCTATGTGAACGGAAAATCAACCATATATAGCTTTTTCAATCTTGCATCATATCAAATGAATTTTTTTCTTAGCCGCCCATTCTGAAAAAATAAAAATCACGAAAATCTGTTCGGCTGGCATGAGATCATACAATTCGGATCTTGGCCCTTAGGAGTAACCTATGTGAACGAAAAAATAACCATTTATAGCTCATTCAATCCTGCATAATATGAATCAAAAATTTTTTTTGGCCGCCCATTATGAAAGCATGAAAATCGCGAAAATATGTTCGGTCGGCATGGGATCATACTATTCGGATCTTCGAGTTGGGCCCTTAGGGGTTACCTGTATGAATGAAAAATTAACCCTATATAGCACTCTTAATCCTGCATAATATCAATTAAAAATTTTCCTTGTCAGTCTGTTCGCAAATCATGAAAATCACGAAAATCTGTTCAGTCAGCATAAGAAACTACAAATCGGTCCTTAGAGCTGGACCATTAGTATCAAGCTATATGAATTACAACTAGGAATTGCTTACAGTTAAGATATGTGAACGAAAAATTGTTTATTTCTTGCTCTTCCATTCCTCTATAAGATGAACCTAATATTATTACGTTCGCCCGTCCAGAAAACATAAAAATTACGAGAGTGCGTCCGACCGTGGTGGAATGAAAAGTTTCCGTTGAGCTGGCCGGCCGGGAGCTAACATTACCAGGGTTCCTAATCTTACCCTACATTTTCCTAGAGGTGTGTGCTGTGAAATGAAGAAATTTCGAAGAGCTCTTACTTCAGAAATACTCATCCAATTTCAATAATTTTTCGTACGTTATGTGACATTACTAGGTTTGTCAACCGTCCTTTATTTAGAAGGACTGTGTTTAGGAATCAAGTCCTTTGACCTATTAAAATGTGTCAACTCCTCAACAACCTCAAAATCAGAATTCAGATTACAATGTTATATAGTATATCACGGTAACAAACAATAGTCTGATTTTCTTCTTATGAGATAATTTCTAAGGCGAAATGCTCCACAGACAAAGAAATTTTGCCCGCAGAGTTGAAGATTCGATTCTAGGATCGAATCGTGTTACAGCCATTAGTAGGGAATATGCTGCGGAAGGTTTTTTTGTGTTTATGTCTACCAGATTCGATATTTTCTACATTGAGCTGTTCAGATAAATAAATAATCCAAGGGGATATGAACCTAGTAAGAACTAGGTTCATTCATCTATGGTTCTATTGCGTGAGTGCTCATATTATAGCAACCAATATTTTTTAGTTGAGTTACGATCAATCAGAGAAATGAAATTTAGGTGGAAGCCATGGAATGATCATTGTTTAGTGTGAGTCAACTTTTTTGAATCGAAATCCAGTATGAAAGGAATGAATTTCATCCTAAAAATATATTTCATAAATATACAGTCTCACTTTTTGATTACCTAAATTTTATTGAGAAATGTTTTCTATGTGGTTCTTGATTCACAATGTTTATTTGTATTCAGATTTCAGGTACGCTATCAAAAAATGTTCATCAAGATGAAAATAATCAGCTTAGTTTTTGAATTATTTGATTGAAAATATATCAAAAATGAACCAAAATGTTTGAATTTTGTACCACTAAAACAATTTTCCCATGTCCCTATTTTGAATTCAATATAGGTTCAATGTTTTGATAATTGAAAGTTGGAAAACATAGACATAACAAATTTGAATTGGTGGTCTAGCCGAGATTGGAAGAATCAGAAATTTTAATTCACCATGAAAAACTTACAAAAAGATAAATAATTCCAATCACTACTTATAATGTTATTCTGTATTTCAGGATCCTGCGTAATCCTCCATGGAAAAGTTTTGCACTGCAGCAAGCCCAATACTTCACACTTATCTAGAAATGTTTATACTTTTCATATATACGATCATAATAATACAACATTCTCTGAAGAAAACTGGACCCAACCATCAAGAGATTCGCCATATATCTCAATCTATCAAAATTGAATTGAATATTTCCAAATTCTCAAATAAATAGTTTGATGACCTTTTAAAAAGACTGAAATAAAAAACTATACTTCAATTCAAAAACTCGCGAGTACCTAATAAACGAAAAAACTCCCTGTGTCCAATGTACCAGCGTTGTATAGAGTAGAAAGTATATATACAATTTTGTTGGTGGTTATAACGTCCATGTTTATAAATTCAATAAAGTTTTTCAGGAATTTGGACAGCAATTTATTCGAATCGGTTCTTTTTCAAGGCTAAAATATTAAATGACAGTATTGACAATATGAAAAGCTATTGGGAGGTATCCGTCACTCACCTCACATTCCGACTAAAATTAACTACGAGGTGAGTGACGGATCCCTCCCAATAGCTGTTTATATTGTCAATACTGTCATTTACTATTTTAACCTTGAAAAAGAACCACGAAAGGTTCGAAATGTTGGCAATGTACTAAGAGATTCGAATAAATTGCTGTCCAAATTCCTGAAAAACTTTATTGTATTTATACAATGTTATTAAATTGTTACAGTTTCACTTTCAAACGCTGATTGTCCTTTGAAATTTCGTTAACGGATAAATATCGATTGTCGTAATGACATGGACGTATTCTTAAGAATTTAAGCGAAATACATGAAACTCTGAGGAATCGTCATAAAAGTAGGTTGTTGATTTTGTTGCTTGGCTACCAAAAATGTATAGTCATTAATTTTTTAGCGCAATCCAACTCTAATTTTTCTCTTTTGTTCTGAGGTTCCTGCGGAACTGTTTTTTTGGAAATATCCAGGAATAACCGTTTTCAAAGTTTATAAAAAATGATTTTATTAAAAACAGATATGCTTTCGGTTAAATACTTGCAAAATTTTAAGAAAAAAATGCTTCAGCATGTATCATAAGAATTTTAAGAGAAACCTCACAATTATGGAAAGTAGGTTAGCATCTCCTTGAAAGCTGACGTTTATCAGTACTGATGAATAAGCAACACAATGTGATATATTCTTTACAAACATTCCCGAAAATGAATTTAAGATCGAGCTAGAATTTCATGAACATCTTAGGGATACCTGGATAGTAATTAATAATTGGATTATTTTTAATTTCCTTACAATACGATCCTCACTAAATTTTGCATGAAGATGCTTGTTACATATAAGAAGATTCCATATCTCCATGCATGTACATAATATTGCACTAATGGGTAGGTACTAGGAGTTCATCCCTATGAGAGGGGAATTACTTACTTCAAATAAATGAATAGGAAAGTATTGGGAATTCGGATATTTCATAGTCTGCTACTTTTAAAACAATGCCAACGTTTCGAGGACAAAATTTCCTCTTTATCAAGGCTAACAACTGACTTCGTTGGTGAGCATAGTCTAATCATCAATGTACTGAATGTTGTGACTATTACATTGTCAATACATAATTAAATTAAACTTTTTGAGACTCATAGTTTTTCATTGAAAACATAACTTGTGTGTCGGTGTTCTACCACTACCAACGAAATTTCGAACTGATCTGAATTGATGGATTAGAACATTGATAAAAAAATTAAAAAGTAAATATCATTTTGTGTCATTCGAATTTATAGGTGATCTTTTGTTACTTATAAGTTCTTTATGTTTGTTAATGTAAATGAGTTTTGTTAATACTACCTAATCTCACATACTACTGTCTCATTTTGTTTAAGCCTGAGGAAGGCGAAATATAATCGCCAAAACGTTGCTCTAAAAATCCGAGTGTTTCGTTTAGTTTTTAAAACCGAAATTTTTCTCCTTCAAACTGATCGTATTTGGCAATTCTTTAGTTATTGAGAAAATTTCCCCAAAATACCAAGAACAGTGCCTGTTCATAATTGGCAATATTATTGGAGTGTTAAATTACCAATTATGAGGATTTGAGGAGTTGTTGTACATGCAACCGAACGACCAGACTCAGCCGTTTGAAAGAAATTCTTAACTTCACAGTTGCATGTAGTGATTGATCACTTTGGGGAATGATAATTTTATCGATCTTAACATTAGATTTATATTAAACCCCCACCTAAGATCTACGAAAAACTTTATGGAAAGTGCCAACTTGCAAGAGAAGGCAATCGGAAGATTTTCCACTTTGTGCATAATTGCATTTTCATGATTCCTACTATCAATTATTCAGGCCATCGTATAGCTTCATGGTCAAAGTTATTGTTTGGCGACCTGAATATAATGTGTAGAAATCAACAAAGTTGGCCCTCGATTGCTTCATGAAGTTGACAAATTTTCTAATAATTTCTCATAGGAAATCTTAAGTAGGACGCTACCTATTTCTAAGAATTATATAATAAAATTAATTCCAATTAAATTAAGGAAATTCCTGTTCAGATCTCTGAACAGTGCCGGTTTATCCACTGGGCGATTGGGTCGCGCCCCCAGGAGTTTGGGGCCAGGAAAGGCCCAGAGCGAAACAGAATTTTTGTTATAATTTTCTATACCATAAGATCCCTTAGAATTCTTCTTCAGATTCTCAAAATGATAGTAAAGAATGTTGCCGAAATATCCTGATAACCCCTTCTACACGATCGTATATGCTTATGTATTAAAATTCCATATATCGAATAAAACCTCGATGAGGTCAGAGAAGACAGAATTACCCGCAAATCTGTGTATTATGGAAAACTATATTCCAATCGTACTGATATATTGATTATTAGGTAGCCTTTCTTGTATCCAGAGGGTCAACGATTCCCAACATAATTTTTCGAGTTGCTTATGAGGCTCATGCCTACTAAGTTACCAAACTTGTCGGTAGAGCCTTTGATGTAGGCGTTCGGTTTTCAGGACGGCTAATCCAATTAGTATTACAGAATTCCAGAAAACGAAGTAGTGGAGAAACTATTCATTTAAAAGCTGAAACAGATTTGTCGATAAGTAATTACACAATACCTTTTCAAAAGAACACGAAAATTTTTTGTGAATATTGGAATTTCCAATTCCTCGGTGCAGAAAAAATCAGGGGATATTTTCATTTCTGGATATCCGCTAAAGCAGTACTAAAAGGTGAACTATTCGTTGTTATCATCAGAATTAGCAATAGCTCGTAAAATTAACTGTTTCTAGTCGTAAAATGAGTTTTAAATATCTATCAGGCGCAGAAAAGAGGAAAAAGATGAAGGTTCAGGAAGATGCTAGGAGAAATATTCACTATAGAGATGAACTCCGAAGGATGAAGAAGAGGAAAGTCCATTTCGATGGAACAAGTGAAAATGAAATCACTCTAGACATACAAGAAAGATTCAGAATCGAGGTCTTGAATATAGTATGTGATAATATATTCAGTGGAGGATCAACCGGTACGCTTAGTACGATTAAGCGTAGGGCCTTGAGGTCCACAAGCCCCCCGATCGAATCGACATTTTTTCAGAATCCAAATTCGCCTAGCAAGTGAAAATGAAGAATAACGTGAAAATTGTCAGTCACACGTAACGCAACTAGACCAAGAGCAAATTTCAGCGCTCTCTAAAAAATAACATAAAAGTTTCCGCTTCCACGTATTTTCTATACTAATACCATTGTTTAAGGAGAAGATAGTTAGTTACTTCAGTGTGAATTTTGTTGGAGGACGATGGAATCCATCAATAGATGTCGCTAGCCCCCAGGAGGGAAAAACGTTTTGCAATTCTTAGTTGATCCGTACGTCGATTATCATTACAGAAAAATAGTTGGTTGGGTTTAATGTGATTCAATAGATGTCTCTCATCAACAACTCTCAGTTCATTTTTCCCTCCCGTAAATTCGAACGTTCCATGGTTTTGCAAGCATCTATCCTTTCATTTATTTCCCCATCTCTATTCAATTAGCATGTATCTTCTTTTCTTCACATTCCTTTCTCGTTCAGCACCTGCTCTGCGTGTCATTGACCTAGTGAGTTGTGTGAAATAAGGAATAACGTACATATTCTGTTAATTCGTATAGACGACTTGTGGCAAAGAAAGTGATTGTGGTCTGTTTCGGGCTACAAGGGTATACCGACTCAAGTTTTCATGTGGATTTGATCCAGCTCGAAGGTAAGTTCGTAATTCGAGACTTAATGTACATCTGAATACTTAATTTCAGTTTGCTTGTTTTTCGATATATCGAAAAACAACCAAATTGGAATCAAGTATTCAAATGTACATTACGACTCGAAAGTTGATTCTTGTTCAAGTGAATAAAATAAATTTGTTCTTAAGAACATTTGAGCTTGTTTCTGATCGAAGGATTGAAATACAATTTCTGTATAACTTTTTTTAAGACATCATAAATGAAAACACATGTTTATCTTTGTATAGGTACTTCATTTATTCACATGATACTGACGTACGTTGCATTTTCGGTTAGATATTTATTTATCTCGTATTATGTCCATTGGGATATTTTCCATAAATTCTCAACTACTTTTCAATGTATGTGAAATATTGACATAATTTGAAAAATATTTTCAAAATATTATTTCCCAAATATTTCTAAAAATAATGGTCTGATCATGATGAAACTTTGTTTCTCATTAGCAAATGCTGATGCGCAAACTTCTGCAGAATTTCGTGATGTATGTGCCATCAAAACAGTTTTAAAAAAAGTTGCAATTTTTTCCCAAATATTTCATATTATGCGATCTTCTATTCGAATGGTCCTCACGTAATTCTGCATGAACTTTTAAGCAGTTGATGTAGTTTTGTATAAGAGTAAGGAATCCCTTAATGCAAACTTAATTAATCGTGAATTGTTTTTCAGATGTCTGCAGATAAATGTGTATTATTTTCATTGTGGATTATCGGCCAGGCAAGATCCGAGCTTTCGGAAATTCAGTTTTCCAATTAAAGATCCTGTCAGATGTAGACAGTGGATTTTAAATTCTGGTAAGTTTTTGTCTTTTTTTATTTTTAATTTGTTAATTATTGATAACAATAACTTTGGAAAAGATATTGAGATATCAATTTCATCCAATGTCGAACTAGATTTGAAATGAAACCTAAACTTTTCAAATGTAGGTTCATTGGTTTCACGCGTTTTTTTCTGGGGAGCAGCGCGATATTTTGTTTTGTCTGAATGCCTGAAATTTCGAATTTTTAGTCAAAATTGGTCTTAAACGATCAGGTTGGACTCCCTGAAGATGAGTCGGTGGTCAAATTTAATCTGTCTGGCCGTCCGTATGTGCTCCAATTTTCGAAGGAAAGTTTCAGCGTTTTTGGAGTTATACCAATTTGAAACTTTGAGGTTCCTCGATGTCTTATAAAGAACTGATTCGATCAAATTAAAACTCTGTAATTAGCTGGAGAATACAAACGCGCAACTCAATGTGGATTTATTCGAAAATGTTCGAAATTTTTGTGTAATTTTTTTTTCTCGGAGACTATCGATCAAATTTCAATGAAATTGGACACACCTTGAAGTTGTTATTAAAAACAGTGTTTCAAATTTCAATTTGATCCGGTATTAATTTACGGAGATATAGGGAAAAAAATATGTCAAATTTCGTTGTTATTTGAAGGTTTGAGGTTAATTCCTCAATACCTCGAGAAGTACTGATGCGATCAGATTGAATCTTCGTGATCATTAGAAGAATGTAAATGCGCCACTTGATGTGATATTCTGTACTGTATATATTGGCTACAAAATATTTAAAAAAATTTATCAGAAAATTTTCTATATTTTGTCATTTTTTTTCCACGGAGACTTTCAATATGATTTCGATGAAATTTGGCACAAACTTCAAGGTCGATATTCAGCAAGGGTGCTTCAAATTTTAGTTTGTTCCGATAATGTTTTAGAGATATTGGAAAAGTAATATGTCGAACTTCGTGGCAATATTTGAAATAATGAGGTTATTTCCTCAATATCACAAAAAAATATATTCAAACTCCGGTGCTAGTTGAGAAGACCCATGCGCCACATTTTGACAAAATTTTAAAAAAAATTCTATTCGAAACAACCACTATAATTGTCCATTTATCATGAACAAGATTCGAGTTCTGGAAACTTCAAATTCTAAACTACAATTCTAGGTAATGTGGAAAAACAATTTTTTATTCCGCTTCAGTTCAGTTAGAATGACATTAAACAATTTTGGACAGAAATACAAATATGATCTCTGGGTGACCGACTTCTTGAAATAATACTGAACATGAAAATCAAAATTATGTGTTAACCTAGTCACTCCTGTTCTGTTTTGCTCGAAATTAGAATTTTTTTAAAACTTTTTTATTATACTCTGATTCACGAAAATAGCTCTTATTTTCAATAATTTACACTCATCCTACAGTAAACTTGTTGAGTATAATATTCCTTTTTTCAACATTTTTTTGATAAGTGTTCCTTTCCGTCTGTAATGTTTGCAGTGATAATATGATATGATTCAGGTTTATACGATAGGGAAAGTTTTTATAGACAATAATTCTATTTAATTTTCAGAATGTATTCAACCATGAACATTAAGATCTACAATCTAACTGATGAAAAGATATTGTTCGGAGATGAAAATCATATTTCTCAAATTTCAAGAAACCCTAAAAGCTGAAAAATTTCTAAAATATATTATCACAATAATTCTTTTGGAGCATACCGGTTGAAATGGCAGGAAAAATATCCATAAACAAAAATCAAAAATCCTCTAGTAAATATGCACTTATGAAAAATTATTCAAATATGTACAATTGATGAAAGAAAAAATGTGTGACTTTTCAACAATATGGAAAACAGTTTAGAATAATATATGAATAAGAAATACATTTAGCTCTTGAAAATTTCTCAGACTCAAAATACAAAATAATATATTTTATAAAATTCTCATTATTTCAGTGAAAACTGGGAGCCCAGGTAGTACTTGAAAATCATGCATCAGTGATTACGTCGTCTCAAACCATTTATATCCTTTCATCATGAAGAATAGAAGAGCTGAATGTTAAAGATTCTTATACAAATATTGGAAAAGGAATACTCCATTTAGGATTTACCTTGGAATACAACTTATCCAGGAAAGGATTAATTATTTTTATGTGACAGATCTATACATTTTTCTTCACATTGGAATATATATACTTGGGATCAAAACGACCCTAATCCAGCAGAATTTTATCTTCAATGGAAAAAAAAAATAGTTATGATTACTAACGTAAAAATTATTGAAAATAAGAGCTATTTTCGTGAATCAGAGTATAATAAAAAAGTTTTAAAAAAATTCTAATTTCGAGCAAAACAGAACAGGAGTGACTAGGTTAACACATAATTTTGATTTTCATGTTCAGTATTATTTCAAGAAGTCGGTCACCCAGAGATCATATTTGTATTTCTGTCCAAAATTGTTTAATGTCATTCTAACTGAACTGAAGCGGAATAAAAAATTGTTTTTCCACATTACCTAGAATTGTAGTTTAGAATTTGAAGTTTCCAGAACTCGAATCTTGTTCATGATAAATGGACAATTATAGTGGTTGTTTCGAATAGAATTTTTTTTTAAATTTTGTCAAAATGTGGCGCATGGGTCTTCTCAACTAGCACCGGAGTTTGAATATGTTTTTTTGTGATATTGAGGAAATAACCTCATTATTTCAAATATTGCCACGAAGTTCGACATATTACTTTTCCAATATCTCCAAAACATTATCGGAACAAACTAAAATTTGAAGCACCCTTGCTGAATATCGACCTTGAAGTTTGTGCCAAATTTCATCGAAATCATATTGAAAGTCTCCGTGGAAAAAAAATGACAAAATACAGAAAATTTTCTGATAAATTTTTTTTAATATTTTGTAGCCAATATATACAGTACAGAATATCGCATCAAGTGGCGCAATTACATTCTTCTAATGATCACGAAGATTTAATCTGATCGCATCAGTACTTCTCGAGGTATTGAGGAATTAACCTCAAACCTTCAAATAACAACGAAATTTGACATATTTTTTTCCCTATATCTCCGTAAATTAATACCGGATCAAATTGAAATTTGAAACACTGTTTTTAATAACAACTTCAAGGTGTGTCCAATTTCATTGAAATTTGATCGATAGTCTCCGAGAAAAAAAAATTACACAAAAATTTCGAACATTTTCGAATAAATCCACATTGAGTTGCGCGTTTGTATTCTCCAGCTAATTACAGAGTTTTAATTTGATCGCATCAGTTCTTTATAAGACATCGAGGAACCTCAAAGTTTCAAATTGGTATAACTCCAAAAACGCTGAAACTTTCCTTCGAAAATTGGAGCACATACGGACGGCCAGACAGAATTAAATTTGACCACCGATTCATCTTCAAGGAGTCCAACCTGATCGTTTAAGACCATTTTTGACTAAAAATTCGAAATTTCAGGCATTCAGACAAAACAAAATATCGCGCTGCTCCCCAGAAAAAAACGCGTGAAAACAATGAACCTACATTTAAAAAGTTTAGGTTTCATTTCAAATCTAGTTCGACATTGGATGAAATTGATATCTCATTATCTTTTCCAAAGTTATTGTTATCAATAATTAACAAATTAAAAATAAAAAAAGACAAAAACTTACCAGAATTTAAAATCCACTGTCTACATCAGACAGGATCTTTAATTGGGAAACTGAATTTCCGAAAGCTCGGATCTTGCCTGGCCGATAATCCACAATGAAAATAATACACATTTATCTGCAGACATCTGAAAAACAATTCACGATTAATTAAGTTTGCATTAAGGGTTTCCTTATTCTGATACAAAACTACATCAACTGCTTAAAAGTTCATGCAGAATTACGTGAGGACCATACGAATAGAAGATCGCATAATATGAAATATTTGGGAAAAAATTGCAACTTTTTTTAAAACCGTTTTGATGGCACATACATAACGAAATTCTGCAGAAGTTTGCGCATCAGCATTTGCTAATGAGAAACAAAGTTTCATCATGATCAGACCATTATTTTTAGAAATATTTGGGAAATAATATTCTGAAAATATTTTTTAATTATGTCAATATTTCACATATATCGAAAAGTAGTTTAGAATTCATGGAAAATATCCCAATGGACATAATACGAGATAAATAAATATCTAACCGAAAATGCAACGTACGTCAGTATCATGTGAAAAATGAAGTAACTATACAAAGATAAACATGTGTTTTCATTTATGATGTCTTAAAAAAAGTTATACAGAAATTGTATTCCAATCCTTTGATCAGAAACAAGCTCAAATGTTCTAAAGAACAAATTTATTTTATTCACTTGAACAAGAATCAACTTTCGAGACGTAATGTACATTTGAATACTTGATTCCAATTTGGTTGTTTTTCGATATATCGAAAAACAAGCAAACTGAAATCAAGTATTCAGATGTACATTAAGTCTCGAATTACGAACTTACCTTCGAGCTGGATCAAATCCACATGAAAACTTGAGTCGGTATACCCTTGTAGCCCGAAACAGACCACAATCACTTTCTTTGCCACAAGTCGTCGATACGAATTAACAGAATATGTACGTTATTCCTTATTTCACACAACTCACTAGGTCAATGACACGCAGAGCAAGTGCTGAAAGAGAAAGGAATGTGAAGAAAAGAAGATACATGCTAATTGAATAGAGATGGGGAAATAAATGAAAGGATAGATGCTTGCAAAACCATGGAACGTTCGAATTTACGGGAGGGAAAAATGAACTGAGAGTTGTTGATGAGAGACATCTATTGAATCACATTAAACCCAACCAACTATTTTTCTGTAATGATAATCGACGTACGGATCAACTAAGAATTGCAAAACGTTTTTCCCTCCTGGGGGCTAGCGACATCTATTGATGGATTCCATCGTCCTCCAACAAAATTTACACTGAAGTAACTAACTATCTTCTCCTTAAACAATGCTAATACTCATCTGCCTGCAATAAATTCCTGAAAGGGTGCTAGAAAGTTGTCGGAAACCCTTTGAAATCTAGATATATACCACCGTAAGGCAAGTTAATTGGGCTGCCTCGCAAGTGTGTACGGTGTCGCGAGTCATTTCAACAACGCGAGGCTGCCTCACAACCCGCTCAGCTCTCTTGTTTGTACGCGGCTTTAGACATTCAGATTAAGCTATGATGACAGTTATTTGGGAAACAATTGTAGAGAGCCTTGAGAAAGTTTCTTCCAAAGTTCAATGTAATTTTCGAATTTTTTCCCGAAAATAGTCTCAAACGATTAGGTTAGATTCACCTTGTATCATAATAGATTCTGTCCAGCCGTCGGCCCACTGTATTCGTGACGAAGATCCTATCGGCTTGAAACTTTCCATGTAGGTTGCAATTCGAAATGCGATTGTTGAGTTCATTAATGGGATAATCGGCTGAATGGTTTCAGAGTTATAGCCATTTGAGATTTCGAGATCATTATTTCCCTGATATTTTAGGAACTGCAGGTGCGATTGTATGGAAACTTGGCAGTTAGTTGAAGCATAACTACGCGCAATCAATTTCGTCGGAATTGTGTTGTCAGTGATTTGAAAAAAAAGTATTTTCCGAAATTTTAATGAAAAAAATTTTTTCGGTAAGTATTCATCACATTTCAGAAAAATTCTGCATAAATCTTGAGCTCCATATTTCATAGCAGTGTACCAAATTTCAGTTTGATATGGTCATTATTTTCGGAGACATTCGGCAAAAATATGTCCAATTTCATGGTTTTTACGCGCTTGTTCTGCGGAACAGCGCGTTATCATTTCGTCTCGATGTCTGTAATTTTCGAATTTTGAGCCGAAATTGGTCTCAAACGACTAGGTTGGACTCACTGATGAAGAATCCGTGGTCAAAATTGATTCTGTCCATCCGGCGAGCCGGCCGTGTGTGTGCTGTAACTTTCGAAAGAGAGCACCTAGAGTCTTCAAATTCTCAGGTTAGGTTGAGAGCCTGAATATCTCGGTTGAGTTCGTTAAAGGACCAAATCTGCAAAATAGTTTTAGTGCTACAGCCATTTGAAATTTTGATTTTTCAATATCTCAAAAAATATTTATCTGATCGAAATAGAACTTGGTGGGTAGATGTACAGTAGCAATAAAAAGAATTCTTCATAGGAAATTTTGAAAAAAAAAATTATTTTCCTTGAAAATTTTCATATTTCATTTGAATTTCACTAAAATCTCCAAACCGCAACTTTATAACCGAGTACTATATTTCAGCTCAATCAGATTTCCTGATTTTTCTGAGGAACAAATCAAGAGAAAAATTCAGAGAATTTATTTCAGAAATTCATATATTCCAAGAACCATATCTCCGATTCCGTTTGAATTTTATTCTTATCGACACCGGAAACTCGAAGACTCTGTTTCAATCCAACCAGATATGAATCCTTTGAATTCGTCTATTCGCAACTACTGCTAAGCGATACGCCCTCTGGCGATAGAAATTCGAACACTTCCAAGCTAGTAGTTTTTCGACGTGCCTGTTATTCTAACGTAATTTGCTTACTTTTGGAGTTCATTTTCGAGCTTTTGTGTTGTTCTCCGAGTTGTATTTGTATTCTGTGCTGTTATTCTAACGTAATTTGCTTACTTTTGGAGTTCATTTTCGACCTTTTGTGTTGTTTTCTGAGTTGAAATTTTGGTATACCGGAAGTGTTTGTAATATTAATCAATCGATTCCTTTCTTTCCGATTGAAATTTTCGATTGTATTAATTCGAAATGGCATCCTCCCGAAATAACTATTGTTGTGTGCCTCAACTCAATGTTATTCATGGTCAAAAAGAAAGGATCATCTAGTGCCTCTAGTTTTCATTTTTTCCAAAGCCAAACGAAAGTAAAGTTAATTTGGAAACAGCATTTAGCAGGGAACTCAATGATAGAAGAAAGGCTAGCTTTAGAAATTGAAGATTGGAAAACAGGTCATGAAATACATGAAAGTATGTTCACTGCATTTCTCTGAAGATGTTTATTTTCATAAAGGTAGATTACCTACAATGTATTCATTTCGAAACCACTTCATGTCATGATGTTTTCAGGTGTAAATGAAAATAAGAGAATTTTGAAGAAAAATGCTGCAGAGAAACTACCGAGCACATCTGCAGCTACCTAATTCACATATTATATAAAATCATATTCTAAAAGAGTGATCTGGTTGAAAACCTGACAAAAACTAGATATACTGTTAGAGTTGATAATAGCTGAAGTTATTCATTTAAATACATTAATACTTTTCATTTCTATATATATATAGGTAGGTTGAACCAGCTGTGACATTTTTCATTTTGTATGTGTATCTTGAGCTGCTGTAATATGAAAATGAAATCAATTATATGTTCATCTGTTTTCTTTTCTTTAGAAATACGATGCAAAAGAACTAAAGCAGAAAATCTGTTTTAATTTTATTGATTCACTCGTTTAAAAACAAAGAACAAGTCATATCATTTGGACTGATTCTAGATTTACCACATAATATAGACTGCATTCAACACTTCTTCACATAAATAAGAGTCCTTAGATTACTTCTTGAGGTGCCTTTTTTTCCAGAAATTTAAGTAAACTTAGATATTGGTTCATTTTGATCCACCAAGCAACATACACCGAAATTATCCTCCAGGAACGATTCAAAGTACGATTTATATCGTGATCCAAACGAGAAGTTCCTTCTCAAGAAATCTTACACAAAATTACAATCATTTCTTTAAATATTCAAGCTCTGCTTAATAAATATTCGCTCTCCACCACATTTCTAAGGTTTGTTTACATAAAACTACTAGCTTGGACAGGTTCCAAATTTATCTGTTAGGGCGCTGGCATCTTCGCAGAAGTTCCCAATAATAAGATCAAAATATTTGTTCGCATCGACCTTTCACGGCATCTACTGGTCAACAGTCAAAACATGGATCCTACAGTGACAATATGCAGGACAGCAGCATTAATAGATCCTCAATCGACGTATTGCAGTCATTCAGTTTTAATTATTATATATTATAATGAAATCATTTTCAGTATTGCATCGGGCTTTTATAAGTATGAATTTGGATACCAAGTATCCAACGGAAGTATCCGATACATATTCAGGATTCGATACTACCGGATACTCAAACGTATTCAACCTGCACATCTCGACATCTGTATCCCTAAATAAGAGTGAGGAAAGAACCAAAGAATTTGACATGGTTTTACCAAATGATCTAATAATACATATTATTAGATCATTGGTTTTACCCAATATCTCTGTAGATAATTATCGGATCAAACTAGAAACACCGATCAGAGTGAACAGATCTGGTAGAAAACTACTTTCTTGGTAGTTTTTCCGCAATTTTGGTAGGAAGAAATCTGTGGTAGATTTCGGGTAAATTTTGAAATCCACCAGTAAATTGTAGTAATCTTCTCATAGAGGGCAATGAAATCAGTCACATGCTGCTGTTCTTCCCCGAACTGCTGTGTATTTGGATTATATATTTCAATTACCACGCAACCCGTCATGCTATTATTGTTATTAAAATAACAAAATCACAAGGACGAATATCTGTCGATAAATCAACAATTATTCCAGCTTGAGCTCTGATCAAGGTGGAATAATTGTTGATTTATCGACAGATATTCGTCCTGGTGATTACGTTATTTTATTAATACTGAAGCTCTTTTTTCCCTGCTAACCAATTCCTATATTATTGTTATTGTGATTTGTAGCAATGCCGGCATTCAGTAATATTATGTGCCTTCGGCGTAACGTCGGCGTTATGTTAAATTCAATGGTGGATGAAGTGTTTCACAAAAATGTTACAGAGAATGATTTGGATGATGCGGAATGATGTTTCTTGCTTCATTTTTTCTGAAGCGTTTTGTATGTGGGTATGGAACGAGTGAAGAATTGAAATCAAAGATGATTAGAAAATTTTCGAACTTCCCAAAAACAATTAATTTCGGCCATTTTCATCTGTTTTCAATAAAAAATCTCACAGACCTGAAGTCATTGTTTAACAACGGTGTTTAATTTCAATTTGATCCGATATTTATCTTCGGAGATATTGGAAAAAATTATGTCAAATTCTTTGGCACTTTCCTCGTTACCGCTCTTATTTATGGACGAACTCAAAAAATAGGGATCCGATCACAATGGAACTAGTTTGAAACTGCTGTGTGCAAACATGAGCGAAATTTCGTGATGATCGTTTCATAAGTTACATCAAGAAAAAAAAATACTTTCAAATAATTTGTATTTTGCGGTCTACTAATCAAATGGTCCTCACGAAATTCTTCATAAGCCTTCAAATTCTTTTTTTCAGTCAATTATCAATAACAATGCGATCCGATCTTCATTTTAAAATAGGTATATGTATCTGGGAAATCGTTGGGTGGATTTTAGAAATTCGCGAATTTCGCTATCGAAATGAAACTCAACGTGCTCAAAAATTATCTAGTCTATCGGCATATTCTTTCAGTTATTGTGTTGACTATCCATGGTTAGACCGGAGGCAAACAAACTAACTTTTAATATTATGAGGGTTGAATTTGTAAAATCTCCCAATGATTTCGTAGATATATCCATTCACAATTTGATTTTTTCAATATTCCCAAAAGTACAGATTAGATCCAATTTAAATCAAGTACTTGATGGAAAAACAATAGCTTGTAGGTTCATTGATTTGCTACTCAAATACGATGGCCGCGATCGCGAATGGGTAAATTCCGTCAAATGAGTCATAGATATACACACTCAAATATTTCCAAAAATACGGATTGGATCGAATTTAAATCTGTCACTCGATTGAGAAATGATAGCTTGGAGGTTCATGCAGAAGTTCGTAGGACTACATAGAAAGAGATCTCCAAATCATTCTATCTCAAAGTAAAAATGCGTTTGGAGGGATCAATAAGCAGGTGATACCTCTGAGAAAGAATTTGAACACAGACCAACAAGACAAATGGACAAATCACTCCACCTTTGCGGGCTTCACCGCCTACCGACCTTGAATCGCGTATTCCCAGCTGCAATGTGATTGGGCACCCCAACGCACCCCAAAATGCTTGTAGTATACGGCTATACTCGATTCACGGTCACGAACAGGTTCACATGGATTTCTTCAGTAAATGACGCGAGTGGTTTATCTAGTTGGTCTGTGATTCGAACAAGCGCGTAAAAGCTCCTGACCTCACGTCAGTGCTTTCCTAGATTTTTATTAGATTCCGTAGATTCTTTTTAGAGTCACTTTCAGCTTCATTATTGCGTGTAGAGTTTGTCTCCGAAGTCTTATTGAAATCTATTCCCAGACAACACAAGTGAATCCAATGGACATCATCCATTGGACGTCCACCTATGGACATCCAGGATATCCATTGGATGTACGGCATTTTTCGTCGTTCGTCCAATGGACATCCAATGGATAATACGTTTCCGACACATTGGACACACAATGGATGTCCATCGGATATCCTGTATTACATCCGATGGATTTCCATTGGATATCCAATTTATGTCCATACCAATAGAGTGTATACCGGATTTTCATTTGATATCCTATGGAGTAGTCTCCACCAGAAATAAATTTAGTGCCAAGTGTACTGAAGTAATCGTCAAAATCGTCCTTTTTGAGCTTATGACGTGGCGGGCAATAAACTGCGGAAACGGTAATGTCGTATGGCAAAGCGCTCACTTTGATTGATGTTGCTTGAAGGCAGTCTTTCGAGTATCCCTGTAGCTCATGGTGTTTTAAGGTGTTTCTTATCAGGATAGCACTACCTGCATGCGCAGTTTGGTCTGGGTGGTTAGTGTTGTACAGTATATAATGTGGTATCCTAAAGTAAGTCTTATCAGTGAAGTGAGTTTCGCTTATCAATAGAATAACTATCAGGTTATTTTGCAGGAATATTTTTATTTCTTCTTGATGTTGTGCTACGCCATTGGCGTTCCATAAAGCTATTCTTAAGTGCTTGAATTTTAATTTTTTCCAGCTAGCATTGTTAGCATGTTCAGGATCATGCTATTTTGTTGAAGGAGCTGGTTGAACATATTTTTGAATTCATCCAAAAACTTGTTTAGTAGTTCATTAGTTTCATCCTTGTTATTGTTTGCAGTCGGTGTCTCATTCGGGCTTCCCTTAACTGCGTTTAAGTATAATAGTGACAAATTTTGTGGTCTCGTTTGTTGTTGATTGCTGATGGATTCTGCTTGTATGGGGCGTTGAGTTGGTCGTATATTTGCTGGAATAATAGGTGAAGGTTGCCTAGTGATTTGCGAGGACTGTCGAGTGGTAAAATTGTTGTTTTTGTAGAATCGTTGATAATATTCGCAACCTCTATAATTTGCTGGGTGCGATCCGCCACACAAAGCACAATTTGCCGGGGTGTTTTTACTTTTCTGGCATGTACTTGAGTTATGTTGGCCTCCACATTTAACACATAAGAAAGGTCGGTTACAGTAGCTCTTTGTGTGACCGTACTGCTGGCATCTTAAGCATTGTACGATTTTGTTGTTCCCTCGAGGTGGTTCTATTTTCACTATGGTGTTGAGTATTTTGTGCAATTTATAGACTTCTTTGTTATTTTGTGCGGGCTCTAGATCCACAAAGAACATATTGAGAGGTTCTTTTGTTTGTCTGCTTTTGGCGTTTTGTGAGGTTTCTGGCTTGGTGCCCTTTATCCATAAGATGTTGTTTGATTGTATCTTTGTCTATTGAATAGTGTAAATTTTTATCACGATTCTGTATGCTCTATCCTCCTTCGGTTGATATGTGTGATGTATAATATCATTTTCCCTTAGGAATTTTACCAGAGTTCTGTATGTTTCCGACTCGCTGCAATTTATTTTTACTGTATTGTCCGCCATAGTTTTTGTATTATATTGCTCTTCCTTGATTATTTTTGACAGCTTTTTTGTCATCTCAGGATAATTGGCCACTCCATATATAAATATTGGGGGCGGTTTTGGTATTTTAGGTTCGATATTATTCGAATTTGTGTCATTTTCTGGTGGTGAGAGTACTTGATATCTGTTGTTCGTATCCAGACTTCTAGATTCTCTGAGTTCATTTGTTGTTTTCTTTTTTTTTGGGTATTTAACGATTTTCCAAGAGTTTCGTTCTACTTCTTCATCACTAGATGATAAAATTCTCTTTTGTCTGGGTTCATTCCTTGATGCCACTGCACTGCTGTTCGCTTCTATCTGATCATAATTGAAGATTTCAACGTCTTCGATTACCGTACATCTTTCGTCATTATTGCGGTTTCCAGGTGGGAATCCGCAAAATCCGCCACCCTTATCTAAGGGTACCGACATGATTCTGTCGGTACTAGTTTACCCCAATGGTTTTTATTCAAAAACAAAGTTTGTTTATGTTATGAATTCAAATCAAAACTGAATTAGATTATTTCGTTTTATCTTCACTATATTTATCTTATCAGAGCAGATGTGAACACGTCTGCTACTCGATTTCGAATGAACTCACACTTGAAGGTATTCAATTTCAAATCAACTCGTCTTAACCTTGTGAATACTGTGAGGAGATTTTTATTATGCTGTTCCAAGTTTCTCCCAAAAACAATTAGGTCCTCAAGATAGCAAAAACTATTTTCATAATTCAGACCTGTCATGGAAATCGATATTAACCGTGAGAAAGCACTACATGATATTTTCAGAACCATCGGAAGCCTTTTCATTCGATACTGATTTTTGTGTGTGGAAAATGCGGATATGGTCGGCTTTCGGATGAAAATTTTACTTGATAATATCCTTGACTCAAATCCAAATGTGAAAAGTAAACTGCACCAGTGAGCGAATCAAAAATATCTGTGATATTCGGTAGAGGAAATTTGTCATCTAGAATTTTTCTATTTAACAACCTAAAATTAATTACTAATCTCCTTTTCTTATAACCATTTCTATCTGCTTTTTTCGGCACTAATAAAATAGGAGAAGACCACTCACTTTGAGATTCTTCAATAATATCGTTTTTTATCATTTCTTCAATAAGTTTGTCTACCTCTTGTTTTTGAGAATGCGGAATTCTATAAGGATTCTTGTACACCGGTACTTCGCTCGGTTTCAAGGCAATGGATTATTTATAAAGTGAAGTGGTAGATAATTTATCATTTGGTAGAAAAACGTCATTGAATTTAGCACACAAATTCTCTATCGATATTCGCTCCTCCTTATCCAAACCGTCCAAATTGAGCAATGAAAACTATTCTTTAACTCTGGATGGAGAAACCTTGCTGTTTTTGGAAAACTTGCAAATTTGATAATTACTTAATCTTTGAATTTCTGGAATGCAGTTGCTCAGTTTCACGGGAGTTTCTCACGTATTCAACAATTTTATAGGAATCAAATTTTGGTCTGGTTTGATTATAGTACCAGCTAAAAATACACCTTTGCATATTTCTTGAGGGATAACAACACACTCTTCTTCGCTATTTATTGATAAGTATCTTTTAGCTTCACATCTAGGGGGGATATAGAGAGCATGAAATCTCCCTTCGAGTTAAGAGGAACCCCTAAAAATTTTGGCGATTATTCAATGTAAAAATATTATTCTCGAAATTAACCACACCATTATATTTCTTCGAAAAATTTTGACCTAAAATAGCGTCAAAGTTACAAGGAATATCTTCGAATACATAGAATTTTTGCTCAAAAATATTATTATCGAACTTTAGTTGTAGAAATATACTTTCTATTGCCGTTATATTTCCACCAATACCATTTACCGTCAAATTTTCGCTAGGTATAAATATGCTTTATCTCTTACTTGGTCTAATTTTATCGCACAAAGGGAAGCTCCTGTATCGACTAAGAAACCTAGTTTGTCAATTCCCACGAAAAATTCTACATAATTCAATCCTAAAAAAGCATACAAAGAGTTAGTTAAAGGAGTCACGAAAAAACTGGGTTTCACTGAGAGTATTTGAGTTCAATGTCGTTTCGTCTTCCCTATTATTACCATCCAAATGGAAAGCTCCATTTCTCGTAATATTTTCACGCCAAGGTCGTCTATTACGATAAATTCGAAACCGTCGGTTAGGTTGGGACTGAGACCGAAAAGTTGTAAAACTATTCGAACTCGATGTATTTGAAAATTTTTCATCGCCAAAATGTGAAGATCCCCTCGATATTTCCCATTTTCTTCCATATCTTCCACTATTTTGACCTCGCCCAAATCTGTTGTTGCGGGAGTTGAAGTGGTTTATCTGACTTGTTCCGGCCACCGACGCGTTTTCATCTGCGCTGCACGCACAGCATCTTAAAGTAGTATAATTACGTGCTGCGATTATAGTACTGGGTCGTTGATTATTTAAACCATCAGCGAATTGTTTAATGGCGTTTTTCTCAGCAATCGGTTTCAATCCAGAAAACGCATTCGTATCGCCTTTAGCTTGGGAAATAGTTAAGTCCACAAAAAGTTCGTCTAATACTTTGCCAAAGTTCTCTATTGATCTACCACCCTGTCTCGAATTAATTAATTTTGCTTGTAAGGTAGTGTCCGATTTAATTGTTAATAGTCGCGATCTCATATCTTCTAACAAAAGCGTTGTCGAAGCATATTTATTATTCAATCTTAACTTAGCACCTGAGGAAAGACGCGTTTTCAATACGAATTTTATAAGATATTGTTTTTGATCAGGCTTCAGCATTGAATCATACAAATCTATGGCATCTTTTAATTTCTGCGTAGTATTTTCGTTTCCATCAAGTGTAGGTAATGAACTAGTGGCAGTTTTCAATTCAAAATTTTCCATGTTTGATAAATTATGGATCTCCTCTTCATCAAATTCAATGATTTCATTGTAAATTGATTCAATTTTGTTAGTTAATCTTTTAAATGATTCCAAACTACCTGAGGGTATATCCGAAAACTGTTTCTGTAAGGCACCTGAGATTTTTTTGAAATTGTTGTAAGTAGGTTTTGCTTCAGATATTTTTCCATACAAAATGTCTCCCTTTCGCCTTTCAGGACCAATCTTTCTCAGGTATATTTGTATGGAATTCAACGTTTCGAAAACTCCTTCTAAACTACTATTGTCTTTCAAATTGAATATATAAAAACATATCTTATTTACTTATTATTTAGGATTTAACTCTTCTGAATTTAGAAATTAGGGTCTATATTCATGATATTATGTTTATCGAGCAGTATAGATGGAGACGCCAGATTTACCTGCCTCTGGTTAAATACTGATGATAAGAGAAGTAATATATCATACAGCGTTCATCAATATCTGGATACGGGTGACTTCTCTCCTGATCTTGCGTTCCATCTTTCTCTTGCACACCTGGTAGAAATATATGAAGATATAGCCACTATCAGAATGAGGAATACCAACATCTCGCAGATCCCTCTCATTGAAATTGCACCCCACTGGTTTGTACTTTGGCCACCGCTGTTGCCTGCTTGTGCGATGATTACTTCTTTGATTTCCTTTGACTTCGACGAGCCCATTTCTGCACTCTAATTTCACAGATCACCACATATATTTAGTCTTCACTTATTCTGGAGTCTTCTGGTTCTACTGTCACAAAGCAGGATCGCCATATCGTGGGATAAGTTATCTTTATTCAGGAGGTTTTCTGGGTGAATACTAAAAACACTACTCATTACATTATTTATTTTCAGGTAATGGGAATACCGATACATCGACCGGACTACGGTCGTCAACCTAATTACCTCAATGAAAAATGTACTCTCATTTATATTATATTACAGATTGCTATATCAGCAATTGGGGTCTTTCCATTAACACTACAATATTGAGAAACTAGTAGCCAGTAACAACTCCATTTTTATTTCACCGGCAAAAATATTAGATGTCGAAGTCAAATGTCATATTGGATCATCCTGTTCTGACGGAGGAAGCTATACTTTCATATCTTCAATCTCCCGCAGATTCGCGTGGCCAATCACAGAAAATTTCTTTCCATATTCCACTAGGAGTTTCCCCCCCCTGATGTGAGCCTAGTGAATCGGCATCGGAATATAAATAGAATAAGCCCTTTCCCCATTCTTTGTTATTACAGCAATCGCTCTGAATTGATTTTTGTTCTAATATTTCTTGAAATTATTAGTTCGGAATAGTTCACATGGTGGATTTTTCATTGAAGTCTTTCACGTATAAATGAAACTTTGTAACATGATATTTATTTGTATGAATATGACATCGTGGCATCGGTATTTTTTGATCATTTTGAATATGTGAAAAAAATCTAGAAAATTTCAATGATTTTGTTGAAATTAATATTCGACAACACCGTCGGTTCGTTCCGATATGTATTTTCGGAGATAAGGAAAAAAAATTATTCTTATTCCTCGGTATATAAGAAACGGACTCAAGCCAAAACTCGATATATCAAATAGCTATTGCCGAAAACCAAGATTCTCAGATTTTCGACAGTATTGATGTCGACTATGTTTCGACGGTGACCCAGTATCTTTTTCGGGAAACGATATGCAAGGAGGTTGTCTTTATACAATCAGGTCGATTCTGTTTGCGTATTGCTATGCATCTTGCTATTCTAGTCATATTGCTATCCTTCTGATTTATAGCAATATGGCCATGATGTTACGTATTCTGTTCCGAGTGTTATGGCAATGTTTGTTATGAATTTTGTCATAGAAATATTGCTATCATGTACTTCCATAATCGGTGATTTCAGAGCTGACAACACTGAATTTTGTGACTATAGAGCTACATGGAAGAAGAAAATAACCCTACGTCGTGGGTTTTTTTTATGATTTCGCATACATAACCTCTATTGACGGCTTTCATTATTCATGTAAACATCGACATAAAAAATGTTAGGAAACAAAAAGGGTCAAATTGACCAGGGCCGTATCTGGGTACTATGGCGCCTGTGGAAAAATATAAGACAGCGCCCACCCCAATTTGTGTAGATCAATTACATTTTTCTATAGTATTTAATCTGCACAACTTAGTCATATATATCCATTAATGTTTTGAAATGATACACAATCTTATAGATATTCACTCATATTTATTGAAACCATTGAAATACAAATATCATATACATTCATATCATGAAAAACAAAACAAAACATTCATATTCATGAAGTAAATACGTATATCTAAAGAAAATAAGAAAATTTTTGGTAAAAAACTTATAATTTATGATTCATAAATAATTGAATACACAAATCCACTCATAATATTAGTTTTCCGTTTAATTAAAGTTGGTCTATCTTAAAATGAAAGCTATGAAAAGGAACAGGAAACACAAACCGTTATGCCAATTTTGCCAGCCGAGGATATATTTGATTTATATTTAAAAATACAAATTTTTCATGGAAAATTTCCTTTAAATTACCGGAAATACCAAAATTTCTTTTGATGGAATTCAAAATATATATAAAACAATTAAAGTTGTGGCTAGAAACTCGAAAAGAAACTAAGCACTCAACGTAGTTTGAAATATACTTTTTTCGCCAGAACAGAAATGTGAGAATATTCAGTATGTCTCGTAATTATATGTTTTTTTTTTCTTTTCTTGGGGTTCAAAAGTAAGATTGGTGATGGTGAATCGAAAATAAAAACAATTTCTGGAATATCACAGAATTGTATCGAAGAAGCCGCACTCCACACAAAAATAGATGGTACCGTTTTTCGAAGAGATACAGACAAGCTTGTGGTAGGTCAAAAAACTCGTGAAAATAGGGGTAAGCACAAAAGCCGACACCCGACAGTATTTATTATTTTATGACCTGAAGGCGGCATCTTTGAATATGGCGACGCCCTACAGAAATGCTCATGACTTAATTGCGGCACGCTTGAACATAGCCATATTTATATTTTTTTACCTTAAACTAAAGTTTTGTTGATCTTGTGTTTATTTTAGGCTTAGTACGTAAATTCTAGGGAAGGCCAGCAATATTTATGTTTCAAAATTCCTCAGCATCATTGTGAGGCGTATACATGAAAATCGAAATGTGATCTTTTGAATTATTGCGCCTGGCGCTCTAATTTTTTATCTTTTGATATTTTTTGGCACCCCTGCGGAACTTGCGCCCGTTGCAAGTGCCACGCCCTAGATACGGTCCTGAAATTGACCAACAATCAATTTCCTGGATGCCCATAGAATATTGATTACCAGAAATCAAATGCAGCAATTTAATTCAGACGTTAATAATTCGATAAACTTTTTTGTTGGCACCTCAAAGGGATTGCTGTTATTGAGATGATTGGAAAAATCACCTCATCAGTTGTTCACTGTATGCCTGTACTCTAGTCTAAGAATTTTCCTTTAAATTAAATACTCTAGAGAACCTTGAACAAATTTTTATTAGTACATACTTCCCTATCTTCAATATTTTCGAATTCTTGGAAGAAATAATACTGAAACAAATGGATCCCTGTAAGATTCCCGTTCTAACCTATCTTGTAATCAAGCATAGCAAGTACTATTTTGAGGAATTGCTAAGATATCAATATTGATAGCAAGATTCCTGTTAAAGTGACAGATCAAATTGCTCAGAATCGTTGATCAGGATAACAATAATTCCAATCTTGTTATGATAGCAATATCTTTTTCCTAGCCATATTGCTATTTGCAAACAGAACCGACCTGAATGTTGTCTTCATACAATGATATGAACATGTAAATTATATTTCTGGAAAGTTTCCTGTTGAGATTTTTGTGTTTGTGATCATCTGTTTATTCTGTTTGGACTTGCTATGTGAAACTAGCAGGACAGCTCCTATGCCGACCAAGGGCCGGTATTATAAAACTTAACTGGAAGTTATCTTTAACATTAACTTACAGTTTTGCAGTAACTTCCAGTTAAAATTAACTTTTCAGGGCTATCTGTATCTGGTGGTTTGGGTATCAATTATAGTTAAAGTTGAAATTAACTCCTGGTTTTCCACAGATTCTCTGTCTTTTCGGCTGACATAAGGGGAATATAACCTCGATTTTATTGATGTTATGATATTTTCGGAAACATATTAGCAAGATATATTGACTTCATTTTCAAAGAACTTTTAATTCACGATGACGAAGATGACATGAATATTGTTGAGCATCGTCGTTGAGAGATATTCACTTCATTTTTGAAGAACTTTAAAGTGACTATGACGATGATGCCATGGATATTGTTGAATATCCTTATTGGGAAAGGATATTTGGAAATCGGCTGAACCATTTGAACTTATGGGAAGAAACGGAATTCAAAAACCGATTTCGCTTATCTGAACACTTTGTGTGTACGCCTGTAATGGAACACATATTCTTAGAAATCATGCTTTGACGCCAATGATGCAAATGTGTTGATTACACGCAGAGTTTATGCATCTTGTTCTTTCTTGATAGTTGCTGGAGATTTTAGGGGTCTTCCAAATCAACTATACTAACTGTATCATCAGAAATGTCCTATGGAAAATTGCATACTTATTATCTATTTACATAAAAATGCCTACTATAAACCTCACTCGGGAAATAATCCAATCTATAGAGTTCATCATGACATAATTGTAATGAAAATATCAGATATTCTTTATGTTCTACTTTTATAAGGTGTAGATAAAAAAAATCATTGGCATTTATTTTTTTCAGTGCCTATTATAATAGATAATAGTTGTGAAGGTGTAATGAAGCTTAATAATTCATACAAATTATATGACTTTTAAGATGGAGGAGAAAATCATCACAATTGCAATGAATACTTTTCTTATAATATTGTCCAAACTGTAGCTGATAGCAGTGTACAAATTCCCAATATCAGGGCTCGATAACCTGGATGAGCCACACAAAATTACCATATTTTTTAATTGAATGAAAATTTTTGCAAATTTAGTGCCGAGATTATATTACGACTTCCAGTGTCAGTTGAAAGTACTTCCCTGTTGGTGTGAATTTCCAGTTTAGATTAAGAACCCGAATATCTCGGTTAAGGTCGTTAATGGGCCAAATCTGCTGAATGGTTTCTGTGCTACAGCCATTTGAAATTTTTATTTTTCAATAACTCGAAAAATATTTATCTGATCGAGATGAAACTTGGTTGGAAGATGAACAGTGTCAATAAGAAGAATTATCCATGGAAAAATTCGAAAAAAAATTTTTTTCTTGAAAATTTTTATACCTATTTCATTAAAATTTCACTGAAATTTCCAAGTCACCATTTCGCAATGTGAACAAGCGCGTAAAAGCTGCTGACTTTACGTCAGTGCTTTTCTAGATTTTTCACATCGTGATTGCGAGGGTGTGGATAATTTGCTGACCAAAATTTAATCCTCTGAATCACGACCTTAAAGAATATTTAATTGAACCAAACTCTAAAACTGAGTTGTGTATATTGAGATGTTCGTGCCACCACATTCAAAATTCAAACTCACCCCAAATTGGGGGTAGTTTATTCTTGCATGCGATATATTGAGGATCTCTTCGAGAATATTGCTGTGGCGCACATTTAGAGGAAATACAGCAATCCCTGTAACTTCTTAGAGAAGTAGAAAAAGTTCTCTCAATGTTCTGAGAAGATATCGCCGGGATATCTTTAAAACCTCTCTGTGTTGCCTGGGATGCGGGATGACCTTAAGTACTAACGTAGCGAATTTCCTATTCTCGTTACGTCTAGAATGACTTTAGGAACTCGCATTGCGAATTTCCTATTGTTACGTCTGTGATGAATCTAGGAACTCGCATTGCGAATTTCCTATTCTGGTGACATCTGCAATGACTTCAGGAGCTCGCATTGTGAGTTTCCTATTATGGTTACATTTGGGATGACTTCAGGAACTCGTAATGTGAAGATCCAATTTTGGTAACGTCTGCGATAACTTTAGGAGCTCGCATTGCGAATTCCCAAATCATGTTGTGTTTGTGACCACTTTGGCAAATCACATTAGGAGTTCACATAAAAACCGTATTCGGACCTCTCAAATATCTCGCCGGGCAGTTTGTGTTACTTGGGCTACAACGTTTGCCTTCGATTGCGTCGGTGCAACTAGATATCGTTGCAAACAAAGAGATCATCCTGACGTTTCTCTATACGCGCCACACTAGTTGATAAATTCTTCATTCTCTTCATCAACATTTCGAAATGCTTTACTGTTAGCGAATAGCGATTCGGTAGAGGAATTTTCCAGGGGAACTTCAAAGGATGGTGATATTGGGCGGTATGGCCTGATGCCGAGCTAATCCGCAGTGTTCGTTTATCTGTTGAGACATTGACGGATGGTGATATTGGACGTTGACCCGCAGATGTACCCCGAAGTAACCTCTCACTAGAGTTACATGAGGAACAGGACCATTTTTCATTTCTTTCCTCCAGAGAGGACACATCCGATTCGGTAAGGTTAACGCAATTATGATTGAATAAAGAGGAAAACAAAGAGGACTCTTTACCTTCTTGGGTCTATAAGAAGGACTTGCACAGAGATGGAAGACCATGGCAAGGAAAAGGACAAGGAGAGCAAGAGGAGATATTATTGCACTTGCCAGCGCCAGTGATCGGAGTACGATTACAACACAGATAACAGAGAGTTATCTGTGGATTACAAATCGTGTACTGTGTGTTCCACTCAATAACCTGAGCCGAGCGACAGCGCGCAGAAACAGTCGAACCCAAGGTCATGCGACCGTTGAAAGTAAATTCAAAGAAACTTAAACAAATAGGTATAAATATAATCATATAATATTAATATTATAATATTAACATCATAAATGTTATAATATCAATGGTCAATCCTACTAATGTTAAAAGAAGAAAAACTTTAATTTGCTTCTGTGGATACAGACGCCAAAGTTATATAGACTAAAAAAACTCTGTGTGTAAGATCTAAGTATGAAAAGGTTCCTCGTGTGTGACTATAAAAATCTAGAAGCACTGTTAAGTTTTTTATTTCAAGTTGTAGATCAAAGTTATAATAAAACTTTAGTGAATTCTTCTATTTTCATGTGAAACAAATACATAATCATAGGTTATGGGCCCAGGCACCAAAGGAAAATAGAAGAAAGTTGAAATAAGAATCGCCAGGTAACTTAACAAAGGACAGCCATTTTGGAAAATTCCTGAACGTTTTTTAAGTACTATCAAGATGGAACAAGCAGCAATACCGCTGATCAAACTCAACGATGAAAATTGGGCTACATGGAAATTCCAAACAACCGTTATGATGAAAGGGCGAGAACTTTACAAAATTTTAACGGGAAGCGTTCAAAAACCCGATAGTGGTGCGAAAGAAATCAATGAATGGGAAAAGAAGGATGCTAAAGCCCAAGAACTAATAGTATCAAGAATGGATCAAGAACCAATTACACATATTTTATCATGCGATACTGCGAATGAAATGTGGGAAAAGTTAAAGTCGGTCTACGAAAAGGAGTCCGTTGTTAGCGTCCATTTACTTCAACAGAGGTTTTTCTCAATGGAATTTGGAGATGGTACAGTGTCAAAGTTCATATCTCAGATAGAGGACATCAAAAATAAGCTCAAACAGGCCAAAGAAGAAATTTCGGAGAAGATGATAATGACGAAGATCTTGATGTCTCTTCCAGACAGGTTCAAACACTTCAGATCTGCCTGGGAATCGGTACCTGAAACAAATCAAACGTTAAAAGAACTAACCTCGAGACTACTTATTGAAGAAGAAAGAACCAAGTCAAGCGAAGAAAATACAACAGCTTTAACGAGTACAAGTCACAAAGGAGAAATCAAAAGTAATAAAACTGGAAAAGTTATCTGCTATAAATGCCACAAGCCAGGACACAAGGCTAGAAACTGCTATATTAGAAAACCAAGGATTTGCACATACTGCAAGAAGACAGGACATGATGCCTCTATATGCTGGTTCAAAAAGGGCAAAGAGGAAATAAAAGGGAGACCCAATAATGAAGAGAGCTCTAATGCATTCATTGGTGAGTCAAGCAGCAAAATGAAACCGAACGATTGGATAATGGACTCAGGAGCGAGCGAACATATGTGCTGGGATAAATCGTTATTCAATGATATTATTGAAGAATCGGATAAGACAGTCAAGGTAGGAAATGGAAATATATTGAAGGTAAGAGGAAAAGGAAAAGTTAAATTGTTTGCAATAATTGGTGGAAGATCAATAGAAACTACTCTCATAGATGTTCTATATGTGCCACAGTTAAAGTTCAATTTATTCTCAGTAAGTACTGCTTTAGATAAGGGATATAATATAGTTATGAATAATGAACATTGTAAAATCCTTAAAGACGGAAACACTAGGGCATTAGCAACAAGAAGTGGCAAACTATATAAAATGATTTTTAAGAATTGCACCGAAACAAGTAACCCTAATATCCCTTTCTCTAGTAGGTCAAATGATCATGACGTTTCAGACTGTCAAGTAGTTGAGTCAGTTGAGGATGTAAACATTTGGCATGAAAGGATGGCACATCAGTGTATTTCGCATGTTAAGAGGATTCTGATTAACAATAATATAAAATTTAGAGACGAACAAAATGGTCGTGTAGAAAGAGAAATGCGAACAATTGTTGAGGCAGCCAGATGTATGATTAAAAATCAAAATAAAAATCTATGGGCAGAAGCCGTAAATACTGCTGTATTCGTTATAAACAGAACAGGTCCTAGCAATACACCGAATAAAACACCTTTTGAGCTATGGTACAAGAAGCAGTACAATATTAAAGACCTCAAAATATTTGGATGTAAAGTATCAGTTCATATACCGAAACCAAAACGTTTAAAATGGGATGCAAAAAACAAGTTAGGTATATTCGTTGGATATGGTGAAAATGTCAAAGGCTTTCGAGTATTATTTCAGGACAATGAGAAAGTTGAAATTCATAGAGATGTCATATTTTTACCAGAAGCCACTATTGAATATAATGTTTTGGAACAGTCAGAAATGTATGTAGAATCACCAGAGGAAGAAATAGTTACTGAAGAAAACCAAGATAATGATGTTAACACAGAAGAAATTCAAAGTCCTGATGAACAGGTTGAGGAAACCAATCCAAGACTCTATCCTCGACGAAATTGTATAAGACCAGGATATCTTGATGACTACGAATTGGATCCTGACACAGTTCTGCTGACCTTATGCTCAGATGACGACCCCAAAACTTATGAAGATGCAATGCAGAGCAATGAATCTTCTAAATGGAAGGAAGCAATGGACAACGAAATAAAGGCTTTAGAAGAAAATGAGACGTGGACCAACGTAAATAGTGAAAGTGATAATGTGAAAAAGGTCATTCAGTGTAAGTGGGTATATAGAAAGAAAGTTAATCAACAAAATGAAGAAGTAAAATTTAAAGCTCGCTTAGTTGCTAGGGGCTTCCAGCAAACTGATCTATCAGACTTTGATCTTTATAGTCCTGTTGCAAAATTACCATCAATAAGAATTTTCTTAGCAGTATGTAACAATATGAATATTCCAATTTTCCAATTAGATGTATGTAGTGCTTTCTTATATGGAGATATTAAGGACAATGTGTTCATCTCAATTCCTAAAGGTTTTAAGCAACGACAAGGCACAATTTTTAAGCTAAGAAAGTCCTTATATGGTTTGAAAAATTCTCCTAAGAACTGGAATGAAAAATTTCATAAAACAATGGTGTCATTGTCATTCCAGAGATCTGAATCTGAATATTGTCTTTATGTCAAAAATGTTGAGACTTGTAAATTATTTGTGCTGATTTATGTTGACGACTTATTGATAGCAGGCACAGATACTGGTCAAGTACAGAACATCAAACACACTCTGTCAAAAATTTTCAAGATGAAAGATCTGGGTTTAGTAAGAAATTTTTTAGGTATGGATATCATACAAGATATTAATCATTCCCGAATAATCATTAATCAAAGTAGCTATTTAAAAAATGTTTTAAAGAAGTTTGATATGCAGGATTGCAATTCAATGAGAACTCCAATGGAAAATAACTTTCAACATGATATTCTAAAAAGAGACAGTTCAGAAACTCTTGAAATTGAAAATAAATGTCGCAAAGTGATAGGCTGTCTTATGTATGCAATGTTGTGTTCAAGACCAGACTTATGCATTTCAATTAATATTTTGAGTAGATACCAAAGTTGTGCCAGTGATGATTTATGGAAAGCTTTAAAGAGAGTGCTTCGTTATGTACAGGGTACTCTCGATTATAGTCTGACCTATGACAGAAATGATATGTCTGTCATAGGATACGCTGATGCAGATTGGGCCGGAGATAAGCTGGACAGAAAGTCCACCTCCGGATATGTTTTTAAAATTGATAATTGTACGGTTTCTTGGTTGTCTAGAAAACAATCCTCTGTTGCAGTTTCATCAACTGAAGCAGAATATGTATCTCTCAGTTTGGCTGTAAGTGAAGCCTGTTGGTTAAAGGCACTTTTAAAAGATTTCAAAATAATTAATGAATCTCAGTATATTATAATTTATGAAGACAACCAAGCAGCTATTAAAGTAAGTAAGAATCCCGAATTTCATAAACGACTCAAACATGTTGATATAAGGTTTCACTTCATAAGGGACAAAATAAGGCAAAATTTTGTACATATAGAATACATTCAATCTAACGAACAGTTAGCTGATATGTTTACGAAGCCATTGAGTCGTATCATGTTTGAAAAACACTGCAAAATATAGGTTTAGAGCGGATTCGCCATTGAGGGGGAGTGTTATAATATCAATGGTCAATCCTACTAATGTTAAAAGAAGAAAAACTTTAATTTGCTTCTGTGGATACAGACGCCAAAGTTATATAGACTAAAAAAACTCTGTGTGTAAGATCTAAGTATGAAAAGGTTCCTCGTGTGTGACTATAAAAATCTAGAAGCACTGTTAAGTTTTTTATTTCAAGTTGTAGATCAAAGTTATAATAAAACTTTAGTGAATTCTTCTATTTTCATGTGAAACAAATACATAATCATAATAAATCATGAAAATTCGCAGGAAAAGAAAAGAAGAATAATACTTGCAAATGGAGAACGTTGATCCTTATTAAGGCATTAAAGACAACGATCTTATAAAACTTAATCCAGTTATGCCCAGTGATGCCAGATGTACCATAATTATGGAATTTTACCATAATTTTAACCCCAAATATCAAGCAGTCAATAAACGTACCATAATCCATAATTGTACTATAATTTTGATCTATTCAATATTTTGTTCAAAAACTTTTTTGCTAAAATCGATTTCCTCTAACTTCCCTATAAAAACGGTAGATACTAGAATACGAAGAGTACGGCATAACTGCGGTACATTTCAAAGGATTATTATGTCGAATGAAGACAATAATTTGTTTGCACAACCAACCTTTTTTTCCACATTTCGCAGGTCCCGATTCGCAGCCGAAAAATGTTCTCTTCTCTCAAAATAATCATTATTTGGTCCGAGCCCTTTTTATGACATCATCTGTTTCATTGAAGTTCTCGGTTTTATGACATCCTTACAATGGGTGTAGTAAAGACTCAACAATAGGATAATATATCATTTGCTCGTTTATCTAGCACCTGAGCAGATATGATATACCTAAAATATCAGTTAAGGTACGCAAAATTTGAAATATCTGTCCGAAATCGGAATTGTGAGAATTCGATCAATAGATTGCTATTAGCATCTCAAAGTATGAATATATAAGGAATGCTACAATTTCCAAGTATCTAATACTTTGATACAAGCAATGGAGGCAAAACATTTGTACAGATCCGATGACGAGGGAGATGTGTAGGTGTGTATTTCGATTCATAATCATTATTTTAATATGAGTTATTTTATAAAGTTTTATGTTTCACCGAACATGATTTTATCAATAAGTGTATCTATTTTTTTTTACATATTTTTAATTTATTTGTGTTTTACGTTTCAAATACATTATTTTAACATTGTGAATTCGAACTAGTGTTTTATTCGAAGTACAAGTAACGTTTTAAAATTTGTACCATAATTTTGCCTGAAATCCCATAATTTTAGCATCGCTGCGCCATAATTTCATCTTTGGCATCTGGCAACGCTGGTTATGTCACAACCTATTTTGAACAACGGAGCAGCTCACACACGTTTGCATTCACACCAACAATTTCATTATCATTAGCCTGATGGTTTTTCTTTGAGTTAGCATTCAATTTTGTTTTATTAATCGGCTTTTACAACAGAATATTGTGTCTTGGAATTGGAATTCTCCTGTTTAAACAATAAACCACTTGTTCTAGGGAACGGCGCGTTGTCATTTCGTCACGATGTCTGTAATTTTCGAATTTTGAGCAAAAATGGTCTTAGACGATTGAGTTGAACTCCCTTAAGAAGAATCCGTGGTCAGATTCAATTCCGTCCGTCCATATGTGCTCTAACTTTCGAAGCAAAATACTTAGCGACTTGCAATTGTCAGATTTGGTTGAGATTCCAAATATTTCGGTGAAGTTCATTAATGGGTGGAATCGGTTAGGTAGTTTCGGAGTTAGGCCCATTTGAAATTTTTATGTTAATTCCTCGATATCCCATGAAGTATTGACTCGATATAATTGAAGCTTCGTGGACAGTTTTGAAATAGCAAGGCGCAACTTAGAGCAATTTCGTGTGAATCCAGTTGTTAGAAAATTAATAAAAAATTATTCGGAAATTTTTAAAATTTTTGATGGAAATTTTTTTTTCTCTGAAAATATTGATTAGATTCCAATGGAATTGGGCACAAATCTTGGAGTCAGTATTTAACAACAATGTTCCAAATTTCAATTCGATCCGATATCAACTTTCGGAGATATAAGGAAAAAAATTGTGCCAAATTACGTTACTTGGAATTTGAACGTTTTTTCCGCAATATCTCAAGAAGTACAAATGCAATCAGATTGAAACTTTGTTATCAGTTTGAGATTACCAACACGCAACTCTGCGCAAAATTTCGTATTGATCTAATAGTTACAATTCGAACAAGCGTGTAAAAGCTCCTGACCTCACGTCTCACTTCTCTATATTTTTGCGCGCATGTTCTTGGGGAACAGCGTGCTATCGTTTTGTCCAAATGCCTGTAATTTTGAATGATTGAGCCGAAAATGGTCTCAATCGACTAGGTTGGACTCACTGATGACGAATCCGGTGTCAAAATCGATTCTGTCCGGCCGAGGACACGATAACTGTCGACAGAAGCAAGCTAGCAACTTGAAACTTTCAGGGTAGTTCTCGCATCAGAATGCCGCGGTTAAGTTCGTTAATGTGCCAAATCGGTCGAATAGTTTCGGAGTTATAGGCACTTGAAATTATTTATTTTTTATTTCATTAACTACTTGAGCGATTAGATTCAAACTTGACAGTTAGGTGGAGTATAACGACGCGCAACTTTGAGCCAAATTTCATCACGATCATATTGTCAGTAAATTTTGAAAAAATTTTTTTCCAAACAAATTTTTTTTTCGGAAACCATTCATCATATCCCAAAAAAAAATTCCACTCACACTTTGAGCTTCATATTTCACAGCAGTGTACCAAATTTCAGTTCGATACGATCATAAGTTTCGGAGATATCGGGAAAAAATCTGTCAAATTTTCTTCTCGATATCGTTGTTTTTTGCGCGCATGTTCTAGGGGAACAGCGTGCTATCGTTTTGATCAAATGTCTGTAATTTTGAATGATTGAGCCGAAAATGGTCTCAATCGACTAGGTTGGACTCACTGATGACGAATCCGGTGTCAAAATCGATTCTGTCCGGCCGGCCGGCCGGCCGTAGACACGATAATTGTCGAACGAAGTGACCTAGCAACTTGAAACTTTCAGGGTAGGTCGCGCATTGGAATGCCGCGGTTAAGTTCGTTAATGGGCCAAATCGATCGAATAGTTTCGGAGTTATAGGCATTTGAAGTTATTTATTTTTTATTTCAGAAACTACCTGAGCGATTGGATTCAAACTTGGCGGTTAGGTGAAGTACAACGACGCGCAACTTTGAGCCAAATTTCGTCAGGATTATATTGTTGGTTATTTTTTAAAAAAAAATTTTTCGAAATTTTTTTCCAAAAAAATTTTTTTTTCGGAAACCATTTATCATATCCAAGAAAAATTATACTCACGCTTTGACCTTCTAATTTCACAGCAATGCACCAAATTTCAGTTCGATACGATCATAAGTTTTGGAGATATCGGGAAAAAATATGTCAAATTTCGAGGTTTTCTTCTCGATATCGTTGATTTTTTCGGTATAACTCGAGAAATACTGATTCAAGGCTGATTAAACTTCACAGCTAGTTTTAAGACGCTGAAAGACAACTTTATGCAAAATTTCGTAATAATCGGGTAATTAGAACAATTTGAAAAAAAAATTTATATGATTTTCTCATCATATCATCCTCATTAAATTCTGTATGAAACTTCGAACTGTTATTTTCGATGAAGTACTGGATTTCAATTCGATCTGATCTGTATTTTTGGAAATATTGGAAAAATAAAATTTTGATTGGGTATATCTACGGAATCATTGGGTGGATTTTACCCATTCACGAATTCGGCCTTCGTAATTAAGGTCCAAACCTTCTCTACAAATATCGAGTTTCTAAGTTGTTTCTTTCGGAAGTTATTGTGTTTACGCAGTCGGCCGTTAGGCTGACCGTAAACATCAGCATCTTAAAACTGGCTGTGAAGTTTAATCAGGACTGAATCAGTATTTCTCGAGTAATACCGAAAAAATCAACGATATCGAGAAGAAAACATCGAAATTTGACATATTTTTTCCCGATATCTCCAGAACTTATGATCGTATCGAACTGAAATTTGGTACGCGCGCACGTTCAAATTCGTTGCTGAAGCGGTCATCTACATTGAACATGCGCGCAAAAGTTGCTGCCTTCACGGCAGTGCTTTTTGAAATTTTTTCGGTATAACTCCAGAAATACTGACAACTTTATGCAACATTTTGTGATAATCGTGTCATCAGAACAATTTGAAAAAAAAAATTCTGTGATGTTCTTATCATATCATCCTCATTAAATTGTGTATGAACCTTCGAACTGTAATTTTTCGAATAAGTACTGGATTTCAATTCGATCTGATCTGTATTTTTGGAAATATTGGAAAAATAAAATTTTGAATGGGTATATCTGCGGAATCATTGGGGGGAGTTGTTTCTTTCGGAAGTTATTGTTTTTACGCAGTCGGCCGTTAGGCTGACCGTCAACACAATAACTTCCGGAAGAAACGACTTAGAAACTTGATATTTGTAGAGTAGGTTTGGGGTTTAATTACGAAGGTCGAATTCGTGAATGGGTAAAATCCGCCCAATGATTCCGTAGATATACCCATTCATAATTTTATTTTTTCAATATTTCCAAAAATATAGATTAGATCGAATTGAAATCCAGTAATTTATCAAAAAGCACTGCCGTGAAGGCAGCAGCTCTTGCGTGCATGTTCAAATTCGTTGCTGAAGCGGTCATCTACATTGAACATGCGCACAAAAGCTGCTGCCTTCACGGCAGTGCTTTTCTAAATTTTTTTTTAAAGCACTACCAGACAAAGGTACTGAGTCAACTGTTCCTATATTCATCATCTCGAATTACGGTGGGTTGCTCCAAAATAACGAGAAATAGAATGTATTCTCATCGTGCCTTATAACATCTGAAGATTGCAGAAGCTACAATGAAATCAGTGGAACTAGTAATGTTTCAATTCGAATTGAATAGAAATCAACATGTGTTCTTTCTAACGAGTGTACAATTGATTTCATCAAGTAACGGCCAACACAATTCGAAATTATAAGTAGGTCACTATTCTCATAGCATATCCGGAAAATCTATCAGCATATGTTTATGTTGATTACAAGCAAAAACTTTTGTCATTTACACATGTAGTTCTACCAAATTACTTTCTTTCAAAACTTCCACCTTGACATTTTCTGTGCAAAGAATTCTATTTTCAAAACCGCATGCTGATGGAGGCGATATCATTCCATTTGTAATTAAAATATTGTATCTATAGACAAGTATCCTTCAACAATGGGTCAGTCATCATTCAGATATGCGAAATCAATTATTATAATGTAATCAAAATATCCATTCTGATCTTGAGCAATACCAAAAATTAGGAGTATTATAGAGAAATCTTAATTTTGATTTAAAAAAGTTGCCTCAATTTGAATTTCTAAAAGTTGATCAATTAAACAAAGCATAATGAATGGTGGAATTTTCTAGGGAAAACCAATAAGGACGTAATTAACAATTCAAAATACGAAATCCCTTGGGAAAATTTATTTATAACTATTTGCGAAAAATTACACTTAGAACTGAATCATTTGTCCCTTCCTCTTCTTGTCCCCACCAAGCTCGAAGTGCTTACACCTCTTCAATGGAACTTGTTTACGGAATTTACAGTCAGTGCATTCCATTCTCAACACAATTTTCTTTGTGGTTTTAGCCTGAAAAAATCAAAGGCATACTATCAATTTCAAATGTCTTCTGAATAATAATGATAAGTTTCAAAATATGATTTCATAACAATGTAACTCTGTTGGGGAAATACTGAACAGACAAACCAAAAATGGACAAGAACCAATAACTGACTGAGGTAGGTTCAATATTTTATCTGTTATGCATTAGCTACATAACACAGAACATAATATAGAGACCATCTCAATAAAATTACAGATTTCCCCACTGACCAGCTCTTGCCTCAGTGAATATGACTGATCAAACAAACATATTTTTTTCATGCCACTCTACAAGACCTTCATAAGACCTTTTTGGAGACAGATTCAGGGAATGATATATCTGAGGAACTCGATTACGTAAGATATTGAAAACAAATAAGACATGAAATTTGAAAGGAAGCTGTGTAGCTCACATTTGAATGGGTGAAATACACTTTGTGGTGCGAAGGATAAATATACATGCAGATTTGTGAGTGGATCTTGTTGAAATCTAGTAATAAATATCAACTGACAACTCAATCGTTCACGCAAAATTTTGTGCAGATCATATCATAGCTTGAAAAGTAACAGATCTGCACCAGCATTGTAAGCTTACCACCAAAAGAGGGCGTTCTATCTCTCAATACAAAAGATGAATATAATACACTTATTAAATTTAGAATACCTAGCACTTTCATATTATGTTACTAATTTGCATTGTCTAAAAGGATATTTCATGAGAAACATTTGCAAGGGAATTGAGAAATTTTGTATATGTATTTTGGTAATTCGATATTCTGTGTTTGTTGGTTAAGTATGGCATTAGACAATTATTGTAGGTAATCTATGGGTCTCGACAAGTGGAAATCAAAACAAGCTCTGGGCATGCTCCAACAGTGTCATTTAGGGAACTACGTTGCCAGACTAAAATAAATCAGATGCCACTGGAATGTCATGTTATTTAAAGTTCGGTTTCCTCTATATAAGTTGTACAGTATATGCATTGAGAAGTACATTGAATATAGAAGTAATATGTCTGAATAAGTAAGTAAGGGCAATTCTGCACTATTTTTATTTGAAGCAGAGATAAAGGTGGTATGTTTTTCAATAATTTTCAATTATGGGACGCCATTATTTTATTTTCTATCTTTATCTATCTATCTATCAAGTTCGCCATCCCAAAATTAAATTTCTTGATTTGCACTGGCAATGTCATAATAAACTACACTAACCTAGCCCACGACCATAGACCTAAAATAACATTAACGGAGCTTTAGAAAGAGCGGATTGTAACGTACATAAGAGAGAGATGGAGCAAAAAGAAAAATCTGTTCTAGCTCCATCCTCTTTTGAACCCTTCAAAAGGTATCTACTCTCTCACTCGTATTTTTCAAGATTCCAAGCCTCTTCTAGCTCCATCCTTTTTATCCCTAGAAAACGCATATTTGCTCTCTCTTGCATGTATGTTTCAAACAACTCAGTCTAAAAGTGACGTAAAGCTCCGTCCATGTTATATTAGGTCTATGCCCACAACAGAATTCATGACATTACGCGATCATTATGTTATGTACTTCATTTTCAAGTCAGAATTAACTATCTCGAATGAATAAAGATACTATTACTCAAACCTAGTATTAGGCTTCCGCAGAATCTGGCAACAGTTGCCCCTAAATAACACTGGTGGAGTATTCGCAAATGAAGGTTTGATTTCCACTTGTCGAAATCCAATGATTACCGTATTGTATAATTATATGGTTAGATAATTAGTGAATACATTATACTGTGGTTAGTCTCGTCAGGTATCCAATAAAATAAACAAAATTTATAAATAAATATTGGCACAACTGTCAAATATACTACCACAAAAGTATAAGCTGAATATTTATGGGACAATCCACTATCAATAATGTGGTACTTTGTAGTTACAAATCAAAATGAATGTATAATATTTATGGAAGAATCCACTATCAATAATGTAGCACTTGTGAGTTACGAATCAAAAACCCAAAGAGGAGCTTGGGACTAATTTCAGACAACTGGAGGATAAAGGAACTACATTGTCACAATGATAAATTTCATTATGACTATGAACGATCCTGCTGACATACCTTTTTACGGAAAATGGGTTTAGTTTGTCCACCAAAACCTTGCTGTTTACGGTCATAACGTCTCCTACCTCTAGCAGCATGGCGTTCTTTCGATTTTTTATATTGTGTCACTTTGTGGTTCTTATGGACTTTGCATTTTTTGCAAAACGTTCTTCTCTGCTTAGGTACGTTAACCTAAAAAACAATTATTTCAAAAACAAAAATATTGTTATAACATGGGAATTTTAAATTCCATTAAATAGAAAAAATATTCCAATAAATACAACTAAACTTCGAGAGATAGATAAAATTGGATGTAATATTCCAAAACTCACCATTTTGATTCTTCGAAACAGCTCCGCAACAAGAACTACAACAAAACGAAAGAGTGAAAATATTCTATGTGATTACGATTCTGTCATAGGACCATAGAGCTGAGGTGCGTTCCCGTTTCGTCCATATTGGGAACTTCTGCGAAGCTGCCAGCGCCCTAACGGATAAATTTGGAACCTGTCCAAGCTAGTGGTTTTATGTAAACAAACCTCAGAAATGTGGTGGAGAACGAATATTTGTTAAGCAGAGCTTGAATATTTAAAGAAATTATTATAATTTTGTGTAAGATTTCTTGAGAAGGAACTTTTCGTTTGGATCACGATATAAAATCGTACTTTAAATCGTTCCTGGAGGATAATTTCGGTGTTATTTTAGTGTATATTGCTAGGTGGATCAAAATGAACCAATATCTAAGTTTACTTGAATCTCTGGAAAAATAGGCTCCTCAATAAGTAATTTAAGGGCTCTTATTTATTTGAAGAAGTGCTGAATGCAGGCTATATTATGTGGTAAATATAGAATCAGTCCAAATGATATGACTTGTTCTTTGTTTACAAACTAGTGAATCAATAAAATGAAAACAGATTTTCTGCTTTAGTTCTTTTGCATCGTATTTCTAAAGAAAAAAAACAGAATAACAGATAGACATATAATTGATTTCATTTTCATATTACAGCAGCTCAAGATACACATACAAAATGAAAAATGTCACAGCTGGTTCAACCTATACCTATATATATGATATGTACCGTATATGCCCGATAGTAACCGCTCGGGTTGGCTAGATTTTCAGGTCTGGTTATTGGTTACCAGCTTATTTTCGGGACACGTTTTCTACCATTCATTCACAGTCACTTGTCATTCTTCCACTTCGTCAGTTTTGTTTGTAAGGTTATGACTTGTGTTGTGAGCTTTGAATAAAGAACAACATGCTTCACAATTTTTTTCAATGTTTCAAACAGCAAACGTTAATATTTACTTCAACCCACAGAATACAAACTTCAACCATAACATAACTATTAGATTCTTGTCTATGATCTTAAGATTACCGCTATAACCGATACAAATCGTCGGTTGTTCTGGTGACAGATTTCAGTTAACCAGCTTTCAGGATCGTTGTCCCGTAAACATGTAATTCTGCAAATCTGACATTTACGGGACAGGATTTCAGTAACCGGGTTAACCATGGTGATTTACGGTACATATGGATAGAAATGAAAAGTATTAATGTATTCGTATGAATAACTTCAGCTATTATCAACTTTAACAGTATGAGTTTTTGTCAGGTTTTCAACCAGATCACTTTTTTAGAATAAGATTTTGTGTAGTATGTGAATTAGGTAGCTGCAGAAGTGCTAGGTAGTTTCTCTGCTGCATTTTTCTTCAAAATCCTCTTATTTTATTTACACCTGAAAACATCATGACATGAAGTTGTTTCGAAATGAATACATTGTAGGTAATTTACCTTTATGAAAATAAACATCCTCAGAGAAATGCAGTGAACATACTTTCATGTATTTCGTGACCTGTTTTCCAATCTTCAATTTCTAAATCTAGGCCTTTCTTCTATCATTGAGTTCCCTGCCGAATGCTGTTTCCAAATTAACTTTACTTCCATTTGGCTTTGGAAAAAATGAAAACTAGAGGCGCTAGATGATCCTTTCTTCTTTGACCATGAATAACATTGAGTTGAGGCACACAACAATAGTCATTTCGGGAGGATGCCATTTCCAATTAATACAATCGAAAATTTTAATCGGAAAGGAAGGAATCGATTCATGAATATTACAAACACTTCCGGTATACCAAAATTTCAACTCTGAGAACAACACAAAAGCTCGAAAATGAACTCCAAAAGTAAGCAAATTACGTTAGAATAACAGGCACGTCGAAAAACTAGTAGCTTGGAAGTGTTCGAATTTCTATCGCCAGAGGGCGCATCGCTTAGCAGTAGTTGCACATTAACCGATTTAATATTTTTGTAGGTGTGCTTCATTTGAAAAAATATATTCATTGTTTATAATTGCTCATTTTGAACTTGGACTAGGTCCATAGATAAACTAAACTAATCTTATTATTTAAGATTCGCAACTACTGCTAAGCGATACGCCCTCTGGTGATAGAAATTCGAACACTTCCAAGCTAGTAGTTTTTCGACGTGCCTGTTATTCTAACGTAATTTGCTTACTTTTGGAGTTCATTTTCGAGCTTTTGTGTTGTTCTCCGAGTTGAAATTTTGGAATACCGAAAGTGTTTGTAATATTCATCAATCGATTCCGTTCTTTCCGATTAAAAATTCCGATCGTATTAATTCGAAATGGCATCCTCCCGAAATGACTATTGTTGTGTGCCTCAACTCAATGTTATTCATGGTCAAAGAAGAAAGGATTATCTAGTGCCTCTAGTTTTCATTTTTTCCAAAGCCAAATGAAATTAAAGTTAATTTGGAAACAGCATTTCGCAGGGAACTCAAATATAGAAGAAAGGCCAAGCTTTAGAAATTGAAGATTGGAAAACAGGTCACGAAATACATGAAAGTATGTTCACTGCATTTCTCTGAACATGTTTATTTTCATAAAGGTAAATTACCTACAATGTATTTATTTCGAAACAACTTCATGTCATGATGTTTTCAGGTGTAAATAAAAATGAGAGAATTTTGAAGGAACTTACCGAGCACTTCTGCAGTTACCTAATGCACATACTACACAAAATCATATTCTGAAAGAGTGATATGGTTGAAAATCTGACAAAAACTAGATATACTGTTAGAGTTGATAATAGCTGAAGTTACTCATATAAATACATCAATTCTTTTCATTTCCTTATATAGGTAGGTTGGACCAGCTGTGACATTTTTCATTTTGTATGTATATCTTGAGCTGCTGTAATATCAAAATGAAATCAATTATATGTCTATCTGTTTCCTTTTCTTTAGAAATACGATGCATAAGAACTAAAGCAGAAAATCTCTTTTCATTTTATTGATTCACTCGTTTGTAAACAAAGAACAAGTCATATCATTTGGACTGATTCTAGATTTACCACATAATATAGCCTGCATTCAGCACTTCTTCACATAAATGAAGTCCTTAAATTACTTATTGAGGTGCCTATTTTTCCAGAAATTCAAGTAAACTTAGATATTGGTTTATTTTGATCCACCAAGCAACATACACTAGAATAACACCGAAATTATCCTCCAGGAACGATTTAAAGTACGATTTTATATCGTGATCCAAACGAAAAGTTCCTTCTCAAGAAATCTTACACAAAACTATAATAATTTCTTTAAATATTCAAGCTCTACTTAATAAATATTCGTTCTCCACCACATTTCTAAGGTTTGTTTACATAAAACTACTAGCTTGGACAGGTTCCAAATTTATCCGTTAGGGCGCTGGCATCTTCGCAGAAGTTCCCAATTATTTGTCTGAATCAAGATATATATTGAAAGATTCTATGGTGGCTGAATTTGACAATGACAATATTGACATTATGTCAATATGCTCTATTATTTCATTTTCCGGTGTAGTTTCAAAATAATTTTGAAATAGTTTCGTTTTTGCTTATTGTAGTTTTCCCATTGGGAAAATGGAAGAGAAACCCTCCCTAGAAATAGTATACTTAGCTATATCGGCGTTATTCGATAGCAAAAATGCTGCTGAGAATGAAAAAGCAGCTCAATGGCTGGATAATCTCCAAAAATCTGTAAGTATATTTTGAATTTACAAGTTGCCCTTGGATAAAATGGAAAATTATATTTTAGGTTCATGCTTGGACAATCGCCGATGAAATTTTGCACCGCAAAAAAGATTTACAGTCATGTTGTTTTGCTGCACAGACTATGAGATCTAAAATTTTAAATAGTTTTCATGAGTTGCCATTGAATGCTCATAGTTCCCTCAGGGACTCATTAGTGGAACATATTAGTCAAGTTGATGAAAATACAAACAGTGCTATAGTTAGGCAATTATCTTTGGCATTGGCGGATTTGGCTTTACAAATGACGTCATGGCGAAGAGCTCCTCTAGATCTCATTGGCAAATTTTCCCAAACGAATGTCTGGCCATTATTAGAAATACTAACAGTTTTACCTGAGGAGATCGAGAAGAGAACTATAAGGTTTGTGCTATGAATTCAATCAGAAGTTACAGATTACACTCTAGTGTGAAAAAATTGCATTGATAATAGTTGTGTTTACATTCAGAAAATTCTCATTTAATTTAAACTTAACTGCTAGTTCGTATAATGTTAGGACATATTTGCTTTTATTTTGGCCTTTCAGATCACATTTGAAATATTACTTCAAGATACTCTGTCCATCTGAACGGTGAAAGAGAAGAATTTTTATCAATAAAGAAGCTCTTCAATATGAGCTTTGTTAATGTCAGCTTATCCTTTGAATAAATCTAGCATCACTATATTATGGAGGAAGACGGAGTACTTTTGCTATAATGTTTTATCTATGTGCTCTACTAGTACCATATCCAGAAATGTAAGATTTTCAGTTTCTGCTAATACTGGGATCTCTTCAAATTTCATATTTGATATTCAGAAGTTTGTATTGGTCTTATTCAAAAGAATATATATTGGCTGCACTTTCGCACCTGACCTGTAACTGATTTCGATGTGGATTCCATATACTGAAAATTCTTGCGGCTGCCCCCTGCCATGGGTGAAAACCGATCAAAAATCGAACACCGCCCATAAAATAGAGTATGGTTGAGTTTATTTTTGTTGTCTGGTTAGGTTAGGTTAGTTTAATTTAGGACAGTGCCAGTTTGAATCGGTTACTGGCCACATGCGAAAATTTTACCGCACGGTATTGCAAAACCATAGATTAAGTCCATAACCAAGGTTTAGGTACAAAATTATCTTGCACGGTCACATAATCCACATTTAATGTCCTTAACTGACCCTGGAATTCGGGGGCTTGAAAGAAGGATTAATGGTAAGCTTCGAAATCTAACCCTACTTTCAAGCGATTTCGTACAAGTTTGACATTTTTCTGGACGTAACCTCCAGTTTGTTTTCATTTTTTTTTTGTTTACATTGGACATTCATGAAGAACTCGTACCAGTTAATGGACTCGATAATCAAATTTTGATTGAAAGTTATTGAATTTCAGATGATATTCATGAAAAATTATATACAGAGAAAATGGCATCAGTAGGCGTTCATTCGTATCCTTTAAAGCATGAAGAATTATCATCAGTATTTCCATTGAGTTCGAAAACTCATTGGTATTTCTTATAAGCCTTCAACTATTTGAATTTGAAATGAAAAAGTTACAATGATATGCCCATTTCCTAGAGCGAATAGCAGAATGAAATCGAAGACTATGAAAAAACATAGTTTCATGAAGATTCCTCAGTACTTTTTCATTTAGTGATGTATTACGTGGAAAGCTATTATTTACTACTTTATTATTGTGCAAGTGCTGTCTCTGTGCTATCATTATCCTCGATTATATATTAACTGAACTCAAAATATAACTACAAACCAGAGCTGCGCCGAAGCCTTGTGCTTAGTGCTCGTGAAAGCACTCCAAGCACTTTTGTGCTCCTAAGCACTGTGCTCCCAAGCACTTTATTAAGCCGGTACTTAGTGCTTGGTGCTTCGAGAATTTTTTGAGAAGGCTTAGTGCTTAGTAATTCGAAAAAGTGCTCCTAAGCACCGCAAAGTGCTCCCAAGCACCGTAAAGTGCTCCCAAGCACTGACGTGCTCCCGAGCACCGCAAAGTGCTCCAGAGCACCTTAGGGCTTCGAAGCACTTTTCTGGATTACTAAGCACTAAGCCCTTCATAGACTTGTCGAAACAGGAAAATGTCGGGCTATCGCGTGATTGGAGTAGACAAAGAGAACTAATATATCGGTTGTCTCTGGTGTTTGGAGACATACGACAAGGAATACAAGGATCCTCATTCGACACATTCGTTATATATGTGTGTAAGTTTAGTTTTGTGCCACTATTATATGAAAATAATAAAATGCTTTCAGAGTCGAAGTGTCAAAGCGTGAGCTTTCAGCTGGGAACATCGAGATACAATATTTCGTATTCTATCTCGATCATGGAGATATTACAATTCCGTTCTGAAGTGTGTTTGAAAATCTCGAGAAATCCACTGACGTGAAGTCACGTGGATTATACTTATCAAATTTTCGTATTCGTATGTCACACACTCCGGTTCACATTTAAAATTTCATTATTATTTTTCTCTATAATTTTGAACCTAATGATCTGATTGAAATGATATTTTGCATTTTTTGATGTAGTATGATTGCGTGCAGGTTCGTGAGAAATTCCAAGAGTATCGCAAAATTAGAAGAAAAAAAAATTTCTTGAGCTTAACTGAATCCTGGATGAGTGATTTAAGTCATTTATGGTAGATGACCAATCTCTACTTTGAAATACTATAAATATCAATTGAATCAGATTATTAGTAATATGATGGGAGGAATAGAAATGAATATTGTTTTTTGAGCTCCTGATTAAACGGTCATCACGAAACTTGGCATGAAGCTGTCCATTTTAGAAGTTATGGGACAAAAATATATAATTATGCTCACGTCAATAACATTGTAACTTCCCGACCGATTATGCCTATAAACGAACTTTGCCAAGATATTTAGGCTCTGAACCTACCCTGCAACTTTCCAGGGCTCTAGATTTTTCGTTTGGAGAGTAATCGTGTTTACGGACGGCCGAACAGCCAAACATCGATCTGGATCACGGATTCATCATAAGGGAGTCAAACACGTCGAATATTGGATTTCAATTCGATATTATCTGCGTTTTTCTGAGAAATATTGGGAATATAAAATTTTGAATCGATATATCCTCGGAATCATTGTGCGGATTTCACCCATTCACGAATTATACCTTCGTAATATGTATACCTATTCTAAATTTCATATTCCCAGTATTTCCAAAAATTAAGATCAAATCGAATTGAATCCAGTACTTCAATGAAAAATGACATGATTCAAATATAAAATTTGTGGAAACAAAATTTTGAATTTTATTTCAATCTAACTAAACGATCATCAAGAAGTCGTACAAATTTGCTCTTAGGCTTTCGTTAACCAGCCTCACGGCCGATATTGAACACAATAACTTCTGAAAGAAACAACTTAGAAACTCGATATTTGTGAAGCCTCAATTACGTATGCCGAATACGTGACCACTCACCCAATGATTCCGCAGATATAGCCACTCAAAATTTTAACACCCAATATTTTCAAAAATATAGGATAATTCGTAGGATTGGAATAGGTCGGAAATAAGACACTAATTCATTCCTTCAAGCGACGTTTCGCAACTATTTTGTTGCTTCTTCGAACTCTATTATCATAAAACAGTTGAAAACATAATTGAATCAACACAGTGTAATATTTCAAAACTTATTCTCTCACCTCGGAAGCAGTTACTGTCCTGTCAATGTTTCCATATAATGTCATACAATTTCGATCTCAAGAATCTTGGGTTCTATTGATCTGAAAGTCAGCTCATTGAAACAGTATTTTCATCGATATTAAATCAGGAAGGTAAACAAAAAAACATTTTCAAAAATACAGATGATATCGAATTAAAATCCAGTATTTGATTGAAAAATGACAACTCGAAGGTTCGTGAGGATAATATGATCAGAAGATCGCAGAATATTGAATATTTGTAAAAAAAATTTTTTTTCAGATTGTTCTAATGACACGATCATCACAAAATTCCACACAAAGTTGCAAATCAGCATTTTCAAACTAGTTACCAAGTTTCACAATGATTGAAATTTATTTTTTGAGTTATTCCGAAAAAAATAACGATACTGAGTGAAAAACCATCCAAAATTGCCTCCGAATATTTTTTCCGAGTATCTCTGAGAATTATGAACATATCGAACTGAAATTTGGTGTTCAAGATATAAGCAGATTTTTTTCAAATGTAGTGAACTGTTTCCGATAATGGAAGTTTTTCTGAAAAAATGTTAAAAACATTTTTTCAATCTTACTGACGATACGATCTCAACAAAATTTTGCAGGAAGTTGCGTGTCATTGTGCCCCAACTAAGTACCAAATTTCAACATTAGGGAAATAACCTCAAAATATCAAATAGCTATAACGCTGAAACCGTTGGGTCGCTTGTGACCATCAACGAACATAATCGCGGCATTCGGATGCTCGACCTATCCTGAAAGTTTTAAGCCTCTAGTTTGCTCCGTTCGACAGATCAATATCTGTCGAACCCAATGGTCCTCGAGTGGACGGCCGGCCGAACAGAATCGACTTTGACACCGGATCAGTGGGTTCAACCTAGTCGTTTGAGACCATTTTCGGCTCAAAATTCGAAAATTACAGCCAAACCAAAGACCAAACAAACGATAGCACGCTATTCCCTAGAACATTCGCGAAAAAACGAGTTTGCCGTAGGCCATGCACTCTCTGAGCCATGTCTTTATGTTTCCATTATTTCGACAGCATATTATTATGTCGAAAACTATATTTTGGAAGTAATCGAATGTCGGTCAGTAAGTTTGAAATTTTAAACCGAGAATGGACTCACTAATGAAGAATCCGTAGTCAAAATCGATTCTGTCCAGTCGTAAACACGATAAATGTGGAAGAAGAAAAGCACTGTTCGGGTTCCAAATTATGGTCGGTCCTAGGATGGTTTTCCGACTTCGAAAAACCGAAATGCCTAAATTACTGACAATTGGCTGAAAAAGTCTTAAAGTCAAAGTTTCATATTAAAAAGTGCTTAGTGCTCGATGCTCGTGTAAACGAATTACTTTTCGAAAGTGCTTGGTAATCGCGAGCATTTCACAAAAAATGAGTGCTTAGTGCTCGAGATTCCGGAGCACTTTTCGAAAGGGCTTAGTGCTCTGTGCTCGGAGCACTTTCCATCAGTGCTCGGCACAGATCTGCCCAATATACCATTGATATCTTAAAAAACTCATATACTATGCATAACTCATTGGTTTCTCACAACACAGAAACCCATTCCATGAAATAATTCATGTGAACATTGAAATCTGAATAAATACACTTGTACAATTGAATAACATTTCCACATGCAGAACGCTAACTGAGTAGCAAAATTTAAAATAATATTTTGAATGAGAAGAGACGTTCCACAGTCGTTTCACCTCTTTGGAAATCTAAATATTTTCCACAATTATTAAATTTCGTGTCGGTATTCTACAACTGAAAATGAACTTCAAATCAGATAGAGTTTGCCCTTTTTGAGATATTAGGGAAATAACCTCAATATTCAAAATGGTCACGAAATTTTTCGCCAATATCTGCACAAATAAATATCCGTCAAAACTGAAATTTGAAACACTGTTTCTAAATGTTGACTCTGAAACCTGTACCAAATTTCATTGAACTTTGAATGTATTCGGAAAAAAATGGTTAGAAAAAAATTCGATTTTTCCAATACAATTCTCACGAAATTTTTCATTAAATCGAGTGTCTATATTTCACAATTAGTCATGACGTTTCAATCCGAACGCGTTCGTATTTCTTGACACAGGAAATGAACTCAATCTTTCAAACTAACACCAATACGTAAAACAAAATTCAAGACTTTCCGCTAATATCAAATGTGTAGATGTGATTTCTACTAGGATTCAACTCTGTTCTGAAAAATATTGATGAAATGAAAAAAAACTCAACCTTCCTGTGTAATTGATCTGAAAAAAAATTTAAATTTAATTTTTTAAACCGAGAATGGACTCACTAATGAAGAATCCGTAGTCAAAATCGATTCTGTCCAGTCGTAAACACGATAAATCTGGAAGAAGAAAAGCTCTGTTCGGGTTCCAAATTATGGTCGGTCCTAGGATGGTTTTCCGACTTCGAAAAACCGAAATGCCTAAATTACTGACAATTGGCTGAAAAAGTCTTAAAGTCAAAGTTTCATATTAAAAAGTGCTTAGTGCTCGATGCTCGTGTAAACGAATTACTTTTCGAAAGTGCTTGGTAATCGCGAGCATTTCACAAAAAATGAGTGCTTAGTGCTCGAGATTCCGGAGCACTTTTCGAAAGGGCTTAGTGCTTTGTGCTCGGACCACTTTCCATCAGTGCTCGGCACAGCTCTGCTACAAACGAATTAATGTGAAAGAAATTGCATCCCTGTGTTAGTCGATCTTCAAACGTACACCTTTGTGAATCCATCCGTACATGATACTTCAATATTTATAAAGAATACTTTTTATTCTTCGGATCCCACATCAGAGTTTTCATTATCTTCGACCAAAAATTAACTCAATTCATAATATACTTATTACAAACAAAATAATTCAATAGAAAGTCTACCCTTGGGTAAGCTGTTCCTTATCCGAAAGTTGTTTTGGATAAATCAATACTATGTATTTATTCATTTTACAAACGCCAGGATTGTTATTCCATGCAGAAGCATAAATCTTATGATATTACAAAATATAAGTTTACTTGGGTATATAACTATAAATTTGAATAATGTTTAAAGCGTGATGCAGAAGTAAGAGCACAGGTCTGTAGTAAGAGATTCCTTGTCTTAATGATACTACACAAGTCAGGAACATTAAACGCAATATTTTTATGGAAGCTATAAAGTCTGTAATATATATATTTTCGGTGGGTTTTTCAATAGATGCATCTTGATTTTTCATAACTTAGGAAATATGGTACTGGTAACTCATAAAAATGGGTCTTATCTTCTGAATTTCAAATAAAGTATATAACATCATCATACCCTAAATGTGAAAAAATAAATTTGATTTGATTTTGAAATTTGATTCGATTTGATTTTGAAATTCAAATATTTCATCAATTAGGGTTAAAATAAACAACATTTACCAATTCATGAGAAAGTAACCAGATTTGCAGATTAATTTCAATCTAGGTTACATTCAGCCTCGGTGCCGAATATTTAAACCAGAGTTTAATTAGTTTATCGTCGCTTAACTAACTGAAGCTTAAGACGAAAACGGTGCAATTGGCCCTTAGTCATATAGATAGTGACAATTTTGTATTGTTCATTTTCATTTTTATTTACTATGGAACTCACTTTGGCAAAACCTCTGTTTTAGATTGGGAGAAAATAGAAGATTAGAACTACTGGAAGAATTTAAGCAATGTGCTGGAACCATAGAACAATTTTTACAACATTGTTGTAACCATTATGCTGGAAATTATCATGATAATATTCAAGTGAACATAATGATTCTATGTTGCTTCACATCATGGGTTTCTATCGGAGCAATTCTTCTACAGAACCTAAATAATAATGTTATTATCATACAAGCATTTCATATTCTAGATGCTAAGAACAATGTAAATGGACCTCTTCATGATGCTGCTACAAACTGTATTTGTATGCTTCTCCAATGTTTGGAAGACGATAATAATCATTTGCAACTAGAGAGTTTTTTATTCAATAATATTGTGCAACTGGAATTGTCATATCATATATCTGTAGCCAATGAAGATCAAGAAAAATCAAAAAATTTCTGCAAAATTTTCTCAGAATTAGCTGAATCCTTTTTGGAGAAAATGATCAATAGCAGCAGTAGAGAATCATATCACTATGCAATCAAGGCTCTAGATTTAGTGTTAATGTGTGTTGGGCATCATGATTATGAGGTGAGTAAAATTTCAAATTCATTCATGGTATAACTAAACTGGTGGCATACCAAAATGAAGATTTTATGCATATAATTTATGGAACAATCATTTCACCTTTCATTCCATGGAACTTCACTTTCATTAGGCATGAATTTTTTAAATTTAACTAAGCAAATGCATTAAAATTGGTCATGAAGCAATTACATTGATGCCAAACCCCACATTAAGAATGAGTTACGCAACATAGTTTGAGAGTTGAATTTAGTTGGTTAACTGATAACTCAGATTATTCTACATCAAATGTAGAAGTCAAGAATACTTATGGTTTCACTAGTACAATTTCAAATTAAGGCTTGACTGAGAGATAATGCGCAAGTTCTTTTTACGGACATATTCTTGGGAACGACTTGCTTTTATTTTGACCAAACGTCTGCAATTTTTGAATGTTGAACAGAATATGGTCGCAAACGACTAGGTCTGTGAGGGGCAACTATTGGTGAAAATTTGTTGGGAGTGTATGGCTAGTTAATTTTGGAAAAAAAAATTTCGACATTTTTCATGAAAAAAAAATATTTTTGGGAGCTGATTATCCGATTCCGACGAAATTTTGCACAGACCTTGAAACCAACATTTCACAACAGTCTATTGAACTTCGATCTGAATTAAATTTTTGGAGGTATTGTGGAAAAATATGTCGAAATTTTGTGGTTTTTTGCTCCTTTTCGTTAATATTTCCGGAATATCTCAAAAATACTGATTCAGTCATAATAGAACTTGGTAGCTAGTTAGAAAGTGCTGATGCACAACTTGGTGCGAAATTTTGTGATGGTCCTGTTATCAGAACAATTAATGTATTTTTTTCGAAATTTTTCTTCAAAATGATTTTTTTTTGGAACTATCATATCTCAAACAAATTTGGCACAGACCTTAATTACTATATTTCACAACAGTACCAAACTTCAATCAGATTTCAATTATTGGAGATATTGGGGAAAAAATATGTCAAATTTCGTGGATTTTTTCTCGGTATCATTGTTATTTCCTAAATACTGTTCTTAATCAAGATGAAAATTTGTTTCTACGTATCTAGTTGAAAAATACTGATGCACAAAAAACTTGTGATGACCATGCCATTGAAATTCGTTGCCACAGCATTCATATTTTCAAGTATTGACTTCGCGAAACGCACCCTTACTTACTGAGGCGATTTCTTATCATATGTTCGTCATCAAATTCTGCATGATCCTTCAAACTATCATTTTTCAATAAAGTTTCATAGTTCAATTCGATCCAATCTGTATTTTTGGAAATATTTGGAAAATGAAGTTTTGGAGGGGTTTATTTGCTGAATCATTGGGTGGATTTAAACCATTTACGAATTCCGCCTTCGCAATTAATGTCCAAGCTACAAATATCGAATTTTCAAATCGGTTTTTCCATATGTTATTGTGTTCACGACGACGGACGTTAAGACGATCGTAAACACAATAACTTCCAGAAGAAACTACTTAGAAACTCGATATTTGAAGAGTAGGATTGGGGCTTAATTTGGAAAGTCGGATTCATGAATGGGTAAAATCCGCCCTATGATTCCGTAGGTATACATATTCAAAATTCTATCTCCCCAAAAATACAGATTGTATGGAATTGAAATCCAGTACTGGATTGAAAAATGATAGTTTGAAGGTTCATGCAAAATTTGCTGAGGAACATATGAAAAGAAGATGGTCGATTATTTTCATCATGAAGTAAAGATGTGTTTGACGGGTTCAACACTTGAAAAGATTAGCACTTTGGCTAAGAATTTGAACATGCTGACTTCACCTCAGTGCTTTTCAAAAAATTTTTATTCCTCCAATTTTCATTTGGAGTTTCTCTTTTCTGGCGGCCCAGCTGAATTCTTCATTATTTATTACTTCTATATTTTGTTTGTGGAGCTGGTCCACCATAAATCTATAGGGAGCACTCCTTAAAAGCATTTTGAATAACATAGTGAGCGAATGACCTTTCAAATCTGTAAAATTTTCAAAAATACAGTTTCTATTCAAGCATAGTCAAGTACTTGATTGAAAAATAATGTGATTACGCTTTGCTGGACATAATAGGTCTCTTGCATGAATTTTTTTATCATCGGAATCAAATATTCTATCTGTAAGACCACTGAAAAACATTAACCGCCATCAAAAATTTCAATTTTTAACGAGAAAATTCTCTTTCAACTTTGGCATATCGGTAGTTTAAACGGACGGAACTTCGCGGTTTGCGTGACGTATGGGGATATATCCACTCTCTTCCTCTTCTCGTGTACTTTTCTTTCTAACAAACCAATAGACAGCGTCGGGCTGTATCGATCGGTGAATCTTACAATAACGAGTGACGTAGAGGCGATCTGACGCATTTCTTCTGCTTCGACCTTGAGTCCCGATTTGGCCATTTTTAATACCGAATTATTCAAAATTCGCGAATTATGGAAGTGTGTGATAGCATACATTATGATTTTGTATCGATATAGAATGAGAAAAACATAAAAATTTGATAATTCGTGTTACATGCAAGAGACCTATTGTGAATGTTCATGTTTGCAGCAACCAGGGGGACATATTTATAATTCTAAACAAGTAATTATGTGCTTGGGCCTAAATGTTTCTGATTTTTACAGATTTTCTCTTAGGAACAAGAGCGATATCATTTCACTCTACTGATGGTCATTTTCACATTTTCAGCAAAAAATGATCTCACACAATCAGATTGGGATAACTGATAGAGAATTTTTGGTTAAATTCAATTCTGGCCATCCAACTAGCTGTAAATTCTCTAGGGTAGGATTGTGGTTTGATTATGCAGATCGAATTGATGAATCGGTGAAATCCTCTCAGTGGTGCTGCAGGTTAACTCCTTCCAAATTTTATTTCCGAATATTTTCAAAAAAACAGATAAGATTGAATTGAAACCTAGTATTTGGCTGAAAAAGGGTGCTTGATGATTCATGCAGCATTTCGTGAGGCTTCTGTGATTAGAAAAATGGCAAAATAGTTTTATAATGTAGTAAAGCTTCGCCTGACTGGATCACTACTTGGATGGGTGACCGCTCTGGCTGTGATTTCAAATAGTCATGCACAGGCTTATAAATTTTAATTGACGAATATCTTTCAACAAGTAATTTGACTTCAAGTTTCATAACCAAATGCTGTCTAGGGTGAATAACATTCTTGACTATAACCTTCATAATTTTGCATCTCATGATAGTTAATTCTTTTCAGGTAGCTGACTTAACTTTTAGCCTCTGGTATGTGCTCAGTGAAGAATTATATCATAAAAATAACAAAGAATGCGCTGAACTTTTCAAGCCATTTGTGGAACGGCTAATAACTGCCCTATGCAGACATTGCCAAATAGAACCAGACCATGAGGGACTTTTGAAAGACAATGATGAGTTCAAATATTTTCGATCTAAAGCATCCGATCTGATAAAAGATGTCGTCTTTATAGTTGGAAGTACTAATTGTTTCAAACAAATGTTTTTGAATTTACAAAATCCGAATGCTACTTGGGATCAAAGTGAAGCATCATTGTTTGTTATGCAGTCTGTAGCAAAAAATATTCTACCGTGAGTAAATTGAATTATTTTAGAAGTAGGTTATACTGGTTGAGTCTTTAAGTTGTACATTAATTTTAGACATAGATTTCTCTCATGAAATAAAACATTTTTTTTTATTTTCCATTTTTCCAGATTCGGCTCTGGTAAAGACAAACAGGCTGTTCACATTGCCAACAAATTATCAGTCTTTCTTTTGTAGTTTTAATATGGTTATTTGGAATGAAATGAATTTTGGTGTGAAGGTTCCTTTAACTTTAAGAGCGAACAATACCTTGAATAAAAGGGGGAGTTTTTTTCAAAAAAAGTTTTGAGTGCAAATGGTTGAAAAAATTGTAAGAATGCGGGAAAATAAAACTAAAATGCAGTGAAAAACGGAAAAATAACTAACATTGCGCATTCTCATTGAGAATTAGGTACATCCTAAAAACAAATTTTCAAAAAATAATCACTGAAACCTGCAGAACGACACCCCGTTTTCTCCTAAATTTCACGCATTTCCAATATTTCTCGCGGTTATTGGTAACATTAAATAAGGTAGACAGCGAGAAGGTATATTGACCTTGAGATATTAACAAGGTTTAATGAAACTTGCATGTGGCTGTGTTGCAGAGCCGTAAATTACCCACACGTGGTAATGTTCGCTCTTAACACATATTCTTCAGTAATCACTTCTATCCTTCTTCAAACAGTTTTGTAGTTATAGACTCACGAATTCATGGAACTATAAGAAGTTAGCAGGAGAAGGCAGGAAATGTTCATCTTACTCATTATAAGAATCTTCAATCATTTTAGGATAATTAATTATTCATTATGATTTCTTGTGAAATGCACCGTCATCAAAATTATGGAAGCTCAAATGGACTTACACTGCTAATTATGTGTTTTATGAGTATAGTTTGACAAGTTTGAAATGGAATCCCGTTTAGCTAAATTCATCCAATAATCCTCTGTTTCACATGGATTTGAAGGTTTTTTTGACATCTTAGCTTTTTTTTGAGTGTTACATATTTTGGAGATTCTATGTCAAGATTTTAATTGGTGAATTGTTGATTTATTGTTTTTGAAACGAAATTATATGATTAGAATGTGATGGTCTATTTAAGTGGACAGTAGGGTGGTGAGTCTATAGCTCTCTACACATGATGGATTTTGTTCACGTGTTTGTATAGCCTCATATATTTTCACGGGGTATATAATTCTATATTTCCTCATCCCTGTATATTGAAGAAATCTGTGTGAAGGATTCTATTAAAAGGGCACATATTTTTCAATAATCAAGAAAGTAGTATGCAGAAGAGAGATTAAGTGTATCTTTAGTAATTATAACTATCTTCATTAATTCTTTAACATCAAATTATTCCTCATAATATACTCTGAAATGTAATGATTTCTGTAAAAAGCACGAAATCAAAGGAATTAACTAAGCCAATGAGTGCCCAACTGAACAGTGAGACTCAGCTGTTTCAAAGGGGATTCTTAAGTCCACAGTTTGCCAGGATAGGTTGAGTTGAGTGATCATACTTTGGTAGAGTGATGATTTATTGACTATAATCTGAAGCTTCTATAACAAAATGAACAACAGATAAATATTTCCTTTTGTGGTAAAGTTTTAGACCCGAACAAACCGTGCTATTTCACATCACCCATTGTTCTAGCTGGAAAGTTCAACGCCACACGACACTTCCTCAAACTCAGCATCCCACCGATGGAAATTCATGGAAATCGTACTGACCTTTAATTTAAATGAATAATTATTCGTTCGAAATATTTCAATATTTTCAGGTAAATTTTCGAACATCAAACAATAACAAGTTGTTTTGAATTTCACACAATGCATTGCTTATTCTGCAATACAGATTACAGTATTAGATATCTGTGTTGAACTTGTAAATAAGGTGCAGGAGTGTATTAGCACATTGTGAAATATTCAAGTGCTCATAAATTTTCACCTGCACCAAACCTGGAAAAATGGCAAATGAAAAAATTGTTTTATTTGATGGGAAAATCTATAGTTGAAACTAATACGCAGCTTGAGTCACCTTGTATAGGCTAGTAGAATCACTTAATTTTTGCTTTCAATTATTTGATATTTTCAGTGATGAAGATGAAGTTGTGCCTAAAGTTGTAGAAGCAATACTTAGTATTCAGGAGCAAACAACTCATGTTGCTGTGAAGTATACATCTTTGATGCTTCTTGGAGAGTTATGTGAATGGGTGGAAAAACACCCCAATACATTGGATCCCATTTTGCATTTTCTAGTATCTTCTTTACCACAACCAGACATTGGCCCAGCTGCTGCAGAAGCACTTCAAAATATTTGTACAACATGTGGCAATCACATGGCTAAACATATGCCCTTCCTATTGCAGATATTGCACCAAGTTGACAAATTTTGTATCAGTAATGATGCTATAATTGGTAAGTAAATAATATAATTTCTTCATGTCAAATCTTCAATGTATGTCAAATGACTATATCAGACTTATGGATGCATAAGTCTTGTTCGAATTCACTTCTATCTGTCCACTGTGAACTAACTTCTGGCAGAAATATCTTAGAAACCTCAAATTCTTGGATTTCATCTGAGGTTGAAATACATAGGTCAAATGGGCAAATGAAGAGAATCTGCCCTATGGTTCTGAGGATATACACAGTTGAAAATTGATTCTACTAAATAAATGAATCTAATCAAGTTGAAATCTAATACTTGGTTGCAATATGAGGATTTGAGGGATCATGCAAAAATTTTAAGATATCGCTAGAAATTATTTGTAGGAAAATTTCAGTACACACATTATTTGGTTTGAATATTTGCATATATGTACATATGAAGTATTGATGAAATGGATTATCCAAAATATTGGTCATGTAGCGTTTTCACAAAACAAAAATGCGACCTGCATAAATAGATTCACTTAAAGATATAGAATCTTTTTGAGCCGAAGTTTCTTCCAAATAGCTAGGAAAAAATTGCTCAGCAACAATTTGCAAATAATTTCTATCCATCTATCTGATATGCGGTCTGGCTGTAAAGACTGTAACTTCCGAATAGCTAGAGAATAATTTACACGGTAAGTTTGTTACCCAAATGCAAAGTCCATCGGTTTTTTTAATGTGAAAAATTTCAATGAATATAGAAATTCAAAATAGAAACTTGATATTTGGTTGTAGAACATTAACGCGAACGTTAAGATGAAATTTCGCTTGGATCATAATTTAGGATGACCAGATAAGAAGGGCATGGGAAGAAAGTGGAATAAAACAAGGTTGGGGGATAAAAAATTAATTCTGTCGTTGTTTTGAAGCTATATTTATGGCATTATGTATAAAATAGCATATCATTCAACTACTACTATCGAAAAACCTCGAGCCAGCCCATAAGCCAAAAATTGGCAGCTCACAACTTAATGGTTCATAGATTAATTAAAGTTTGTAGGAATCATGATAACTTTTTATTCAAGATTTTTCTTATTGAGTTTAAAGAAATAAGTATTATCAAATAAATTGCATTTATTAAGGTTACAACCCAAATATCATAGACAGGATAGCAGGATGTGTTATAACAAACAGAAGAAAAATGCACTCTATCTCACATACCCTTTCTTTAAAAGTTGAGACTATACCAAAATATACCTCAATAATCCACGTCCATAGAATTTCTGAAACAATTCCCGATTATTTCAAGAAAAATTCTATTACAAAGCCTTCAGAATCAACCATAATTTAGGGGTTTTAATCAAAAACAACCAAGACAATAAATCTGAAGCCCACATATTAACCTGTTGTGATTGCCCTGTGTTGGCTAAACTGAAGGATTTTTCAAGAGAATAAGAAAACATGAGAAAAGCTCTACCATGGACACCTGACACTCCAGATATGCAGAACACTTGAAAGAATTCTGACACTGTTTCAACACCTACGAAATTATACTTACTGAAAATAAAAATTCTAGAAAGGCACTGAAGTCAGTAACTTTTGCGCGCATGTTCAAATTCGTTTCGTTTTCGCGTATTGACCCGCCAAACGCACCTTTACTTCGTGATGGAAAGATTTGGTGATCTTACAATCATATTTCCTTGTCATATTTCCATGAAAACCTGGATTTCAATTCGATCCAATCTGTATTTTTGGAAATATTGGAAAAATGAAATTTTGAATGGATTTATCTATGGAATCTTTGGGTGGATTTTACCCATTGGCGAATAGGACCATTGTTATCAAGCCCCGAAACTATTCAACAAATATCGAGTATCATTAATTACAAAGGCCGAATTCGTGAATGGGTAAAATACACCCAATGATTACGCAGATAATACCCATTCAAAATTTTCCCAGTATTTCCAAAAATACATATTGGATCGAATTGAAATCCAGTACCTGATTGAACAATGGCAGTTTGAAGGTTCATACAGACTTTTAAGAGGATCATATTATGGTCCGAGGATGGCAGAATATTGAATATTTGAAAAAAATATTTAAATGTTTTAAAAATAGTTCTGACACGTTAGTTATCTAGTTTAATCATGATTGAATCAGTTTTCTTTTGAGTTATTCCAGAAAAAACAGCAATACCGTGGAAAAAACATGAATATATGACGAATATTTTTCCCAAATTTCTTTCCAAAATTTTTCAATCGCGTCAAACTTAAATTTGGTACACTTCTGTAAAATTTGAAGCTCAAGGTATGAGCAGAATATTTTTCAGATATGTTGAATAGTTTCCGGAAAAACATTTTTTTTTTTAATTCGGAAAAAAATTTAGCAAAAAGTTGCATGTCGTAATGCTGCAACCAGCTGCCATGTTTCAATTTAATCGCTCAAGTAGTTCCTGAAATATCTGAAAAATAACCACTCAATTTCAAATGGCCATAACTTTCAAACCGTCGTATTTTTCAATACAGCCTACCCTAAAAGATTCGAGTCGAGTGGATTCTCCTTACGCCTGTAGTCGAGCCTACGGGCGGTCGGACAGAATCGATTTTGACACCGGATTTGTCATCAGTCGTCAACCTAGTCGTTTGAGACCATTTTCGGAACAAAATTTGAAAATTACGGACATTTTGACAAAACTATAGCACACTGTTCCACGGAATATGCGCGCAAAATCTCCAGGCTCGCACTTTCAGAGTCCTTAGAAACTGAATGATTCAATTTTTGAAAAATCCTTCTGAGACATCAAACAGACGTAATAGATTTCCCTTGTTGATCATCTTGAGACCATTTGTAAATCCCCAATAAAAATCACCGCTTTTTGTATAGCGTTCGCTTCCACATCTTCCGCAGAATCGTAGATGTTTTTCTATAGAACTTCATGCAGTTCAAAATGCAATCCTGAAGTTGCCACATTGGGGTGAAAAAGTGGCTGTAATACATTAAATCTTATGTAGAAATTGAAGTTTATTTTATTCAAATTCGAGTTTATCTGGCTGACCGTACTTGAAAATGGAAAAAGCTAGCGGCTTGAAACTTTCAAGGTTCAAATTCGATGGTAATTTTCGTTAGTGGTCCGAATCAATGCCTTTGACTTTTCGTTTCTTTTCTGGAGAAATCCATCAGATACTTCGCAAGCTTTAAATAACAAGTGAGGAATCACAAAAATATTCACTAACAGAACAGTAATATTTCTTAAATAATGCACTCTTGACCCGCGTTTTGAATTTAGATATTTTAAAAGATTTCACAGAAGGTGACAGATTATTGAACATCTAAATACTCTGATATTGAGGGTAACATTCATATTTATGAGTTCTTAACTTAGAAATACTTCATTAACTCTTCTAAAGTCAGTCGGTTGGTCATGGAAGTTTGACACATTCCACTCTGTATAACCGAAACATCTTTGGTAAGGTTTATTTGCCTATCTGATAACTACGCGACGTTGTACGTTCTGCATAAAGGAAGTACTAGTTACATATGTAACTAAATCAGTCCATAGAGTCTTTCATAAGAATATGTAGGACTTAATGTCTTGCCAAATTATGTTGCCTTGACGACATTTTAAGAGTGCCAATCTGGCTCACAAACTTTATAAGTTTGAGTTTATAGTTCTGTAATCATGAGTGAATTAGTTTGGAGAATTGTGGAAAAACTTTTTTTTTTCAATTTACTAACTAAACGATCCTAACAACATCTTGCAAATAGTCTCGTGTCGGTATTCAACAATAAACTCTAAAGTTTCAATCTGATCATATAAGTAGTTTGAGTTAGCGAAAGAAACTCTTGCCGAAATTCTAAGTCTGCGAGCAGAAGATTCAATCTTGAAAGAAATGTTAAAGGTAAAATTAGGTTAAGTATTTACAAAAAATATTTGAAACTAGATACCCAGCGAGCAGAAGAATGCATTTTCATTCATACTGTGACGATTACTGCCCTGCCCGTTCTACAGACCTCGTTCGCCTGGTGAACTTTCTGGATAAATTCTGGCAATCGCTAGAACTAGAAGCCCCACAAAGTATTTAGGCCAGCGCTCACTTATCGGCAACAGCCGAGGCCGCGGCATACCGGGCCGACCGGAATTTTATTCCTCCTGCGCGCACTCGACCGGCAATTTTAGTCAGTGTCGAAGGAAACTCAACCGAAGATGGACACGAACATAATTATAGTTAGCTTGCTGTGTGAGGAAGCGAAATGTGAACAAAAACTCGAAAAATTGAATTGGCAGATTGAAATGGTACGGCAGGGTTTCAGAAAGTAGGATTAAAAAATTTATGGTTAACATCTTACTATGGACTTTTATTTCCTTTCAAAACAACGTAAATGTATTTACCAAGTATGTATAATTTGCTAAAAAATATCCCTACCGACCAGAATCTTAGGAAATATATATTCCAAGTCAATTCTCAATAAGGTGTGGTTATTAATTTTTTTCAAAAGATTTTGCTGATCGATTATGTCCAGTGAAAATATTTCATTGAAACATTAAATTGTGATGGTCAAAAACATACTTTTTGTCGACATAAGAAATATATCATGAAGATGCTTCATTATTTTTGGGATTTTTCAAGTGAAAATATATCATTGAAACGGTAATTGCCCCTGTTGTTTCAATTTCGTTTTAAAAATATTTGCTTACGAAATCATAATTCATTGTTCAGCGAAGTATTTCTCCAATGATTACAAGAATGAATATGAACTTTTTTCATGGTAGCACGAAGAGTGTGCTAGGAGTAATTAAAATATATTGAGATATTCACTTGACAACCCCAATCAACAAAGTTTTCCGAAATTACAAGTATGAAATCTAGCCATCATGAATGGCGGTAGTCTTCCACAGGCATCTTATTATTTGCATTCTAATGTCGATTTGAAATCAACGGATCATTCGAGGAGGGCCCGAAAAGTATTCTCACCCGAATTTACCGGGTTGGTTCATCTGTTCCCCAATTTCCTTCCCAACAATTGTTTTTCCTCTTTTGATTTGAGTAATGTTTATCACTCAAATCAAACAATTCCCGATATCCGCTGACTAGAAGTATAAGCTTTTCCTGATTCATTGCGTTTTCTCTATTCATGACTACAGAAGACGACAACACGACCCCTCTGCAGAACGAAATATACGCCTATACTCCATTCACTTTTATAATGTAGCCCGGTTGGCCATGACATCGTGACATATTTCACCCTGTATATTTTGAAAATGTTAGGTTATAGTCATTTTCCTGTCAGATAACTATGCAACGTTGTCCTCTCTACAAAGAGGTCGTAGTAATTACTTATTTTTCAAATGTCAATCTACATTGATAAAGTAATGAAATTGAGAAAATATTATTTGAATTCAATAATTCCAAAGACCTGGCGAATGTTATGCTTTTTTCTTGTACGGAAATCAAGAATCGAGTGTTTTGGAATTTTACTGAAAAATGATGGATAGAGTAATTCGTTACTTTGTGAGAGTTCATTAGAAAAAAAAATAAAAGCACCCGAATAACCCTGCAGTAAAACTATATATAGTGTATTAATCGAAAAGTGTTCATTTCTCAAATTATAATTCCAAATTTGTCGTTGCAGATCTTTTTTCAAAATAAAGTCTGTAATCAGTGTCATTTTGGGTGCTCCAATAGAAGGAAATTCTTTGTCGTCTCTTTCACTTAAAATCTTCCTTATTGAGTTGATGTGCAGCTAAAAAATAAATATCTATTCATATAAAATATAATTCCTTGGTTTTCACTCACATACGTCGAAAATGTTGGAGAGCTTGTGTTGAATTATTGATTCCAAATTATCAGGGTTACTATCAGAATAAGCAGATTTCAATTCTACATACATACTTTGCCTCTGCTTCTTCAAAACTACCTTCGTCATTTTTAGTTTGCAAGCGTTATTATGCTGAGATTTAGAAATCTAGAATCGATTGATATTGATAATAGTAGAAATTGAAATTTGGCAACGTCCTTTGACATTGCCGATATTTCATGAGTGCCAACCTGCGTCAGTTTTAAGGGAAAAAACTTGATAAACCTAAATCATGGCCAACCGGGCTACATTATAAAAGTGAATGGAGTATACTTGCCTACAGCTATCAGCTGATACATCATCGTACAGCATACTGCCAGGAGTGGGGATGCCGGCAACGGCAAAAGTATTCTCTCCAGAGAATTACGGACGCGGCGACCGGGTCTATCGTGTTCCATAGCGGTCAAGTGCGCGTTGTCCCATTCAATTACATAGTAAGAATATAATTCCGGTATGCTGCGGTCCCGGCTGTTGCCGATAAGTGAGCGCTGGCCTTTTAACGACGGGCGCGGAGCAGGACGGAGTCATTCAGCGGAGATAATCGAAGTGTTATAGAGCGGAAGGTGACCAGTGAAAATAACTAGTGTGGAAATAAATTGTGCACATACTTTGATAGAATCAGTTGTTCAGTTATATGTTATTAGTGTAAATAAATAGTCAAATTATTCAGAACGTTTTGACAAATCAAGAAAACGTTACAATACAATCAGATGACACCCATTTCAATCGTGATTAACTCGAGAAGTCAGAGGCCAATTCTAGGTGTCGTCTGTGAGTTGCAGAGGGTCCTCAGAATTATTGAGCAGTAGCGCTTATCAGTGGGGCTCAACGTAAGCCCCGCCAAGACCATAGTTATTCCCTCCACTCGGAAAAGAAACCTTTCCGCTATAAAATCCATTTCCGTAAATGGAGATATTGTAGAATGGCAGAGCTGTGCTGAGCACTAAGCCCTTTCGAAAAGTGTTCCGGAATCTCGAGCACTAAGCACTAATTTTTTGTGAAATGCTCGCGATTACCAAGCACTTTCAGAAAGTAATTAGTTTACACGAGCACCGTGCACTAAGCACTCTTTAATATGAAACTTCGACTTTGAGACTTTTCACCGAATTGTCTATAATTTTGGCCGAAAATGGGCGCATAGACCATGTATAGAAGAAACAAGAAATTCCAGACGCCAATATTTCCGGAAGCATTCGAAGGATTTTGTCCATTAACGGTGTCTCTTATGCTTTATTCGGGTTTCGAGTTGAGAAAGGTCCTAGGACGATCTCAGGAAAGCTCAAAATAGATTCACCACTGCACATCGGTTTCTCGAAGTCGGAAAACCTTCCTGAACCGACCACAACTTAGAACCCGAATAGGGCTTTTCTCCTTTGAGATTTATCGCGTTTACGACTGGACAGAATCTATTTTGACTACTGTTTCTTCATTAGTAAGTTCAACATTGTCGTTTAAAACCATTCTCGGTTTAAAATTTCAAACTTACAGACCGACATTCGATTACTTCCCAATATAGTTTTCGTCATAACAATATGTTGTCGAAAATTGGAAACATGAAGACATGCCTGAGAGAGTCCAAGGCCTACGGCGAACTCGTTTTTGCGCTCATGTTCCAGGGAATAGCTTGCTATCGTTTGGTGTTTGGTTAGTCTGTAATTTTCGAATTTTGAGCCGAAAATGGTCTCAAACGACTAGGTTGAACCCACTGATGAAGAATCCGGTGTCAAAGTCGATTCTGTTCGGCCGGCCGTCCAACCGAGGACCCGATATCTGTCGAACGGAGCAAACTATCTGCTAAAACTTTCAGGATAGGTCGCGCATCCGAATGCCGCGGTTTCTTCCGTTAATGGGCACAAGCTGCTCAACGGTTTCAGCGTTATTGTCATTTGAAATCTTGAGGTTATTTCCCTGATATTGAAACTTGGCACTTAGTAGGGGTACAATGACACGCAACTCCTTGCAAAATTTTGTTGAGGTCGTACTGTCAGTAAGTTTGAAAATAAATTATTTTCAATATTTTTTCAGAAAAATTTCCATTATCGGAAACAGTTCACTATATTTGAAAAAATCTGCTCAACCTTGAGCTTCATATTTCATGGCAGTGTACCAAATTTCAGTTCGATATGTTCATAATTTTCAGAGATATTGGGAAAAAATATTTGGGGGAAATTTTGGAGGTCTTTTACTCGGTATCGTTGTTTTTTCCGGAATAACTCGGAAAATAAAATCCAACTCATTGTGAAACTTGGCAACCAGTTTAAAAATGCTGATTTGCAACTTCGTGCGAAATTTCGTGATGATCGTGTCATTAGAACAATCTAAGAAAAATTTTTTTCAAAATATTAAATATTCTGCGATCTTCCGATCATATTATCCTCACGAAATTCTGTGTGAACCTTCAAGCTGTCATTTTTCAATCAAATACTGGATTTTAATTTGATCTTGTCTGTAAATTTGAAAATATTGTGTGTTAAAATCCCGAATTGGTATATCTCCGGTATCATTGGGTGAGTGGTCACGAATTCGGCCTACGTAATTAAGGCTCTACAAATATCGAGTTTCTATGTTGTTTCTTTGGGAAGTGTTTACTATCGACCGTAAGGCTAGTGGGCAAAAGCTAATGAGCACATTTGTTCGATTTCGTGATGATCGTTTGATTAAATTGAAATTAGAATTCCTATTTTTGTTTCCATAAATTTTATATTTGAGGATCTGCTAATCATGTTCCTCACGAAATTTCGCAACGAACCTCCAAGTTGTTATTTTTCATTGAAGTACTGAATTTAATTGGATCTGATCTTTATTTTTGGAAATACTGGGAATATGAAATTTTGAATGGGTATATATTAAGAAGGTAGAATTCGTGAATGTGTAAAATCCGCACATTGATTCCGTGGATATATCCATTAAAAATTCTATTTTCCCATTATTTCCAAAAAATGCAGATAAGATCGAATTGAAATCCAGTACTTGATTGTGAAACGACAGCTTGAAGGTTTTTAGAGAATTTCGTGAGGATTATTCGATTAGAAGGTTACCAAATCTTTCCACCAGAAGGAAAAGGTGCGTTTGGCGGAGCGAATACGTGAGAATATGACCACTTTGGCAACGAATTTGAACGTGCGAGCAAAAGCTGCTGACTTCACGTCAGTGCTTCTATAAATGTTTCCTGTTACATCCGAGTTTTTAGGGAAGAAACAATTGAGTATCCATAAGAGTGAAACCGAAGGATAAATTACGTAGTATATCACCATGGTGTATTTGTTATCATTGAAATTGCATTTGATGGTCAATCGGGGGTCATTAATGGAATTTTGAGCCGGAAATGCTCTCAAACGACGTGTTTGACTTCCTGATGATGAATCCGTTATCAATATCGATGTTTGGATGTTCGGCCATCCGTAAACACGATTACTCACCCTCCAAAAGGAAAATCTAGAGCACTGAAAAGTTGCAGGGTGGATTCAGAGTCTAAATATCTCTTTTATAGGCATAATCGGTCGTGTCGTTACTGAGTTTTTGACGTTAGCATGATTATATGTTTTTGTCCCATAACTTCTAAAATAGACAGCTTCGTGCCAACTTTCGTGATGGCCGTTTAATCAGTAAAACGAAAACAATATTTATTTCTATTTTTCTCATCTAATCTAATTCAATTGATATTTATAGTATTTGAATGTAGAGAGTGGCCATCTGCAATTATTGACTTAAATCACTCATCTAGGATTCAGTAAAGCTCAAGAAATGTATTTTCTTAAATATTCTAATTTCGCGATACTCTCGGAATTTCTCACGAACCTGCACGCAATCATACTACATCAAAGAATGCAAAATAACATTTCAATCAGATCATTAGGTTCGAAATTATAGAGAAAAACGCTGCAAATTTTACACAAGGGTTTATTATTTTCTTAGTTAAAAAACCCAAATTACCATTGATATCATAAAAAACTTATATATTTTGCATAACTCATTTGTTTCTTACAACACAGAAATCAATTTCATGAAATAATTCATGTGAAACATTGAAGTCTCAATGAATAGACTAGCATAATTTGAAATAATATTTTGAATGAAAAGAGACGTTCCACAGTCGTTTCACCTCTTCAAAAATCTTACTCTTTTCCACACTTATTAAATTGCGTGTCGGTATTCTACAACTGAAAATGAACTTCAAATTAGATATGGTTTGCCTTTTTTGAGATGTTAGGGAAATAACCTCAAAATTTGAAATGGTCACGAAATTTTTTGCCAATATCTGCAAAAATTAATATCGGTCAGACTGAAATTTGAAACACTGTTTTTAAATGTTGACTCTGAAACATGTACCAAATTTGAAGAATATGTATCCGAAAAAAAAATTTTCAAAATAATTCGATGTTTTCCAATACGATTCCCACGAAATTTTGCATTGAATCGAGCGTCGATAATTCACAACAACTCATGATGTTTCAATCTGATCGCGTTATTATTTCTTGATACTGAGGAAATAAACTCAATCTTTCAAACACCAATACGTAAAACAAAATTCACGACATTCTGCTTATATCAAATGTGTAAATGTGATTTCTACTAGGATTCAACTTTGTTCTGAAAAATAATAATTAAATTAAAAAAATCTGATATCCGATTCACTCGATTCACAAAGTATCCACCACACAAACTGAAAAACTAAAGTTATTCAATAACATTTCTGTAACATTTAAATATATCGTGAACCTCATCAGGTTGAATCCGAAAAAATAAAAAATAAATTCTAGAATAAAAACCAAGAGGGTGGCAAATCCGAACGTCTGTTTGATGTAAAAACGTAGAATTCTAGTAGTTTGCCGACAACCAGATGATGATAAATGCGGAATATTTTTGTCTACGCTACATCCCTTGTCTAAGGTCACGACCCGGCACAGACTCCATCCAGAACAAGTAAATAGATCATCGGCTCCTTCAGTCTAAGACTCCTACCCTCAGTATTAGATTCTCGACAATCGATAATTGATGAGATTTCCGGTGTGTTATTGATTTTTTTGCATATATCCTCTAATTTGATTCATCATATAAATGCTCATTATATTTTATATTCACGCTTATTTCAAACTCTCAGTACGAAAAATATTGGATTTCGATTGAAACCAGTAACGGATATCCACATGTTGACGATAATTGTAGTACGCAAACCAAAATTGATGGAAACCTCCGATCACCCGAATTTTTTGGAAATCTGCCTTAAAATATATATAAAATCTAAGATTTATTTAAGATATAAATGAGCTTCATGAAGAAATTTAATCTTAAATCCCGTAATCCGCAGGGTGAATATTATAAATAATAATTTGATCCGATTTTCAGTAGTTATGTTTTAGATATTGGGAGAGAAAACCCAAAAATATTCAATTTGAACTACTAACGGTTAAGAAATTGTCAAGAACATCGATGGGGCATCATTGTGTTCATAAAATAATAACGCATCCATTAAAAATTTCCGGATATGTGTTGAAAATTTAGTAATCAATATTTTCACCTACTTTTAGATATATGATTCTGGATGAAAAGTTAACCGATTATTCCACTGAAATTTAATCTAAGAACCGAATGCGATGATCCGTTTACGGAATTATCGGAAAATTGCAGCGTTTTTCTTTAACTCAGGAACCACTAGTCGGAAATCATCCGAGTAAATTTTTTTAGGTTTGGTTATGCAACAGTAATCAACTTTTAGAGTTTCATGAAAATTCGGTGGTAAGTTTTCGGGAAATAATTTTTTTCTCCCCACCAACCCCCCATTTAGAGCTTTCTTAGGGTACACCGACCCTTCTGAAAAGCTTGGAGGATCAAACCCGAGTGACAAACGATTTCTCTTCTAAGTTTCAAGGATTTCCGTTCAGTACTTCTAGAGAAAAGCCCCGGACAACGGACGGCGGACCGACGGATTTTTGTTTAATATTTGATAAAATCAAATAATAAACCTAAGTGATCGAAAAAATATCCGTCCGTCCGCCGTACGCCATCCGGGGCTTTTCTCGGAAAGTACTGAACCGAAATCCGTGAAACTTGGTAGAAAAATCGTGTGTCGCTCGAGATTGATCCTCCAAGCTTTTCAGCAAAATTGGTGTACCCAAAGAGCTCAAAATTGGGGGTTGGAGGGAAAAAAAATATTTGTCAAAAACTTAACACCGAATTTTCATGAAACTCTCAACGTTGATTACTTTGGATAACTCGACCAAAAAATTTTCACCCAAATGATATCCGACCAGTAGTCCCTGAGTTATAAAGAAAAACGCCTCAAATTCCCAATTATCCCGAAAATGAATCATCGCGTTCGGTTCTAAGATTGGAATTCAGTGGAACTATCGGTTAACTTTTCATCCAGAATCATGAAAGTAGATGAAAAGATAAATTACCAAATTTTCAACATATATCGAGAAATTTCTAACGGATTCGTTAATTATTTTATAAACACAATGTGCAAATGCCCAATCGATGTTCTTGACAATTTCATAATCGTTGATAGTTCAAATTGAATATTTTTGGTGTTTCTCTCCAAATATCAGGAACATAACTTAAAAAACTCGGATAACAATTATTATTTATAGATATCACCCTGTGGATTACGGGTTTTAAGATTACATTTCTTCATTGAGCTCCATTATATCTTGAATAAAACTTATATATTATTCATAAGTTATTGGTTTTTCACAACACACAAACTAATTCCATGAAAAGGAGGTTTCCATCAATTTTGGTTTGCGTAGTACAATTATCGTCAACATGTGGATATCCGTTACAGAAAAAAGGTGAATCCTAGTAGAAATCACATCTACACATTTGATATTAGCGGAAAATCTTGAATTTTGTTTTACGTATTGGAGAACGTCTGAAAGATTGAGCTTATTTCCTCAGCATCTAGAAATACTAACGCGATCAGATTGAAATATCATGACTAGTTGTGAAATATCGAAGCTCGATTTAATGCCGAATTTCGTGAGAATTGTATTGAAAAAAACGCTGCAAATTTTACACAAGGGTTTATTATTTTCTCAGTTAAATAACCCAATACCATTGATATCTCAAATAAATCGTATATATTATTTATAACTCATTGGTTTTTCACAAAACAAAAATCAATTCCATGAAGAAATTCATGTGAAATATTTAAATTCAATAGTAACTACATCCACGTCGAAACCAAAAGTACCTACATAACTCCTAGAGCGTTAGTATTTCTTGAGAAACCTTCGGGAAAATTAACTTAAACTCTCAAATTAACAACAAATACGTAAAACAAAATTCAAGATTTTCCGCTAATATTAAATGTGTGAATGTGATTCCTACTAGGATTCAACTTTGTTCTGAAAAATATCAATGAAATGAAAAAAAAACTCACCCGTCCTGTGCAACTTATCTGAAAAAAAAATTTCCACAGTACATATATCCGATAAGAGTTCACTTGATTCACAAAATATTCAATACACAAAATGAAGACCTAAAGTTATTTTCGATAACTTTTCTGTAAAAATCAAATATATCGTGAACCTCTCAAGGTTTTATTCGACTGAATAATTCTAAAAGAGAAATTTCGTTCCGTATAGTTGTCAGATACACTCAACTAAGAGGGTGTCAAATCCCAACGTATGTTTAATGTATTACCTTTCATTTGATGTATTACAACCCATCTGTTCCAATTTGAAAAAATAAAGTAGTGGGGTGCGGGGCATTGGGGGTGAGAAATATAAAATTCAAGGATATACAGGATAAATTGCTTTCGAAATTTAAAATCGACGGGTGCGAGGATTTTCCTTAATAATTCTTCGTTCATAAATTATTGATGAGCTACGTTACTTTTTTGGCACGCTGTTGACTATTCATAAGTCATTGGTTCTTCACCCCAAAATTTGCAGAGTTTTTCTTTATACCTCAGGAACCACTGGTCGGAAATCATCCGGGTAAAAACTTTTGGGTTTAGTTATGCAACAGTAATAAATATTGAAAGTTTCATGAAAGTTCGCTGGTAAGCTTTCGAAAAATATTTTTTTTCCTCCAACCCCCTATTTCGATCCCTTAGGGTACACAGATCATGCTGAAAAGCTTGGAGGATCAATGCCGATTGACACAAAATGTTTCACCCACGTTTCACGGACAACGGACGGCGGACGAGGGAAAGCGGACCGCGGACGGACGGTTTTTTTTATTAGTTCATTTGAATTTACATACTCCAAAATGTAAACTGAAATTTTCATGGGGGTAATTTTTTTTTGGTCGATCACTGAGGTTTATTATTTGATTTCATCAAATAATAAACCGAAACTAATGAAATTTCAAATGTGAACGGAAATGTGTGACATACGAATACGAAAATTTGATGAGTATAATCCACGTGACTTCACGTCAGTGGATTTCTTGATATTTTCTAACACACTTCAGAACGGAATTCCAATTCTTCATCATCGAGATAGAACACGAAATATTCTATATCGATTTTCCCAGCTCAAAGCTTACGCTTTAACTCTGACAGCATTTTATTGTTTTCATAGGTAATAGTAACACAAAACTAAACTTAAAAATATATATCACGAATGTGTCGAATGAGGATACTTGTATTCCTTGTAGAATGTTTCCAAACACCAGAGACAACAGATATATTAGTTCTCTTTTTCTACCCCAATCACGCGATAGCACGACATTTTCCTGTTTCGACAAGTCCATGAAGGGCTTAGTGCTTAGTAATTCCGAAAAGTGCTTATATATGGGACGTGTTCATAGGCCTCGAAATTAACGATTGGCATCAAAAAATCGCTAGCAACGGTCGTTTTGGTGTCTACAGTATTCTCCACTTTAGGGGGTGATTAAGGGGGTTGTTGAGGGGTCACAAATTATTTTACTATATGGAACGTGTTCATAGGCATCGAAAAGCAAGAATCTCATGGATCATTTCAAAAAGTTCCCAAGGAAATTCAAAATCGCAAAGTCCAAAGAGTATTTGGATCGCAGTAAGAATAAGTTACGCCTCCTCACTTGCTTCCACACAGGACACTGTCGCCTAAAGAAGCATATGATTAGAATGGGCTCATCAGAAACTAAGGAGTGCAGATTCTGTGGTGAAGAGGAGGAAACTTCTGTTCACCTGGTTACAGAATGCCTCGCCTTTGCAAGCCTGCGTAAGGAATGTCTTGGACGCAATGAAATGTAACTGCCTTACCAAACTATAAACTCCAATAATTGAATTTTCGTATAACGCACATTATCCCAGTCCCCCGTACATCGTAAAACTATTCGAGTATTGACATGAAGTCCTCGCTACTCCCCACAATTCTTGAAAGCGGTTGTAACTGCCGCGTTTTGAAGTGAAATTCACTTATAATTCACCATACAAATTATTCTCAATATCTTTAGCTTATATCTTATCTGATGGAAGAATTATCGACTCTTGAGTGGGATTATATACCTGGGCATTGTCGGGTTATATGGAGTCAGTAAGCTGGCAGTGTACTTGTACTCTTTATTGAATTACCTTAGCTTTCGCGATCAATTTTTCGCTTCATCATAGGTTTAGAAGCAGATTTATATCTTGTAAACTGTTATTATGATATGTTATGGTTATGTGACTTACTTAATGTGAGATTCAAATTAGACAAAGTTCCACATCTTTCTCACAAATGTAGGTGAAATGGGATAATATAAAAATGATGACGACAATATGTTCTTGGTTAATTTTCGTGCTGCTAAAATTCTTCGAAATTAATTATTTACGTAAGATAAATAAAATAACAAATAGGTACATAGAACAAACAAACTCAGGTCGTGTAGTAGGTGTATTGTGGTGGTTTTGGGTAGACACTCATCCAACAGGTCATCCACCACCATTTGTGATAAAATTGATGGGATGTCTGCACCCGTTGGGGTGGCTTTTATTTGTTTATATAATTTGACTTGGAATCTGCAACAAGTGGTGTCGAATACTAGCTTCTCGAGAATCAAGAAGTCTTCAAGTGATAGTGAGGAATGAGCTTCGATGTTGTTCCATCGTTTTTTATTGTAATGTGTAGTGAGTTCCAATGTAACATTTGTGAATAGCAGGATTACATCAAGGCTGGCTATTATGTGACCTTGCGGTACCGTGAGATCGGATAATTGGGTGGACATATCGAAAGAGTCCTTTATGTAATATCGGTTGTTAGTGTCATAGGATCGTGTAAGGATGTCCTTGACAAATTTGGAGATCTTGGAATTGGGTTCGTTCATGCATGCAATGATTGGTTTCATGCTCATTGGAGTCTTATGTATCTTTGGGAGGCTGTAAAATTTAGGTGCATTGGTATTGTACGTTCTGTGCTTTGATGCTAGATTTGGAATTATTTTACAGTCTTTCTCCAACCTAGTAGCGCTATTGATTTTGTTCTGGTATTTCATTGTTTGGTCGGTATGAATTTCTTCGTAATTGAGTGTCTCCAAGTAGATCTAAGGAGTTATTGATGTAGGTGTGCTTATAAATGACAACTAACACATTACCCTTGTCTGATCTTGTGGTAATCAAAGTTCGGTGATGTCTCATGAAGTTTTCGGTAAATTTAAAGTCTTTTATGAGGTTCTACATCAGTACGGTTTTTGAACCTTCAGTATTTATGGAGTTTTCTATTTTCTGTGTGTGATAAGTCTGCTGAGTTTGCGTTGTTCCCTCAGTCTAACGCGGTGAAAGTGTCGGTTACATCTAGTAATCTGACGTCTGCGGAATTCATGCCAAGTGGAATGTTGTATATTATTCCGTTTTCTAATGTGACTAGTTTTCTGTCATAGTGGATAACATTGTCGTTCGTAAGTTTGATCTCAAGGTTTAGCAGCTTGATGTTTAACCTCGAATTCATCTTGTCTATGAGGTCTATGTGTCTACCATTCTGAATGTCCGACTGCGGGATGTATGGAGATTTTCTGGATTGTATATGCTATGGAAAAATGAATTATTTTCTGCAGCGTAGTGTCATTGGCTTGGGGAACCGATTGACAAAAATAGTACACCCATCGGCTTTAACAGACACACTCAATGAATTGATAAACCTCCTTATACAAAACAGCTTCCCGGTGAAACTGCTCAACAGATTACTCTTTAGCAACCCAACCAACATCTCAATTCACATAGAGGCGAAAACACAGATAATGATAATGACACCAACACCATAGTACAACACTTTTCCCTACCATACGTTCCATCACTCACGAATAACTTGGTATCCATATTTTCTGAATTCAGTCACATCAGAATAACTAAGAAAATCACTAACACCCTATATTTCGGGCTGAACAACGAGCGTTAAGACAAGGACAAATTGAGAGATAGGATTAATGTCGTCTATAATATCAAATGTGGCACCTGCGAGGGTAATACATCGGACAGACTGGCAGAAGCCTCAAAACACGGATATCCAAGCATGATAGAGACTGCAGACTTATGAAATAAAAGTGTGGTTTAACCAAACTTCGTGGAAACCGGACACAAATTTAATTTTGTAACATGCAAGATATTAAGATCTTGCCTCAACCAAGAAAAAAGATGTTTCCTTGAGATGTTAGAGATCCAACATAACGATATGAATATAAACATTTTCAGCGACTCAAGAAATATCAGTTCGAATTAATGCAATCTGGTCCACCTCATCGAGTCCACCAAGCCCATCCCCTCTCGACGACACGGATTGTTGACTCCGACCATCACAATACAACTACCACACGACCTGAGTTTGCGAACCCATGCACTACGTCATGTGTGTTGTTTGGTCTATGTACCTATTTGTTATTTTATTTATCTACCCTAAATAATTAATTCCGAAGAATATTAGCAGCACGAAAATTAACCAAGAAAATATTGTCGTCTTCATTTTTATGTTATCCCATTTCACCTACATTTGTGAGAAAGATGTGGGACTTTGTCTAATTTGAATCTCACATTGAGTAAGTCACATAACCATAACATATCATAATAACAGATACTCACAACGTATAAATCTGCTTCTAGACCTCTTATGAAGCGACACATTGATCGCGAAAGCTAAGGTAATTCAATAAAGCGTACAAGTACACTGCCAGCTTACTGACTCCATATAACCCGATAATCCCAAGGTATTATATCTTAACTGTTCGAAGAATTATATTAAAATAATTCATTCATCAAAGGTATAATATGCAGTCTTTTAATTTTGCAGGACTTTTGAAGGGCGTAGCAGCAATAATTGGATTCATGCCCCGAAATGATGTTGTTGTTGCCTTTCGAGAAATATGCTTCATACCAATAACTCCCTTAGTTCAAATAATGGAACAGAATACCCCACCTCCCAAAGGAAGCAAATCAGATCCTGTTATTTGGTTGGACAGACTTTCTTCAATTTTGAGGAGTATCAACATAAAACCAGTAGATGGTGAGTTACTTTGATCATATTTTGTTCCACAAAAAATAGATTGTGTCTTGGGACATTTGCACATTAATGTACTTGATGCAGTTTATCCACTATACCGAGTGATTCCAAATTAGGCGTTAATCTTGGAGTAGGTGTTGTTATGACTTCTTTGCTGTCGAATAAAACCATATCAAATCAACAGTTTCCAAGATGTTTTAGTTCTTATGATTTTCTAACGTTGCCCGCGACTTTCGAAGTCCACAATTTATGTAAGGTTAAAATTATTTGGAAAATTTGCCATCTTCTTTCTTCATTACTTAATATAGTTTTCGTTAAAATGCATTCACTAGTTTCGTTTCAGACAAAATCTACCAAAAATAAACGAAGGGGGGAAACTTTCGATTTTTGGTTGCCTATAAATATAACCTCCAAGGTTAAAGTCTTATTTGGAATCAGTCTGTAAAATGGAATGGGGCAATAATATTGGTAAAATCTAATGTGGTTTATTAAAAAATCGTTTTTTTCATATCTCTTCAGAACATAGGGAGGTGACTAGTACTAGCGGCAGTTTTAATTTCTCTATTTAAAACAGACAATACATATTGATTTCATCATTGTTTACTTATCTTTGGTTTAGTTCTAGTTATCGGATAGAATTTCTTATTTTCAATAGGATAGTCTCATGTCGCCATGACAGTGACTGAAAGCTAATTTTTCTACGCCTCTAAGGATACCTTGTATGTGAAAATATAATCAATGTGCCTCTTGCATGTAACACGAATTATATTTTCATATTTTTACATTCTATTTCAATACAAAATCATAATGTATGCTATCACACCATTTAATAATTCGCGAATTTTGAATAATTTGGTATTAAAAATGATCAAATCTGGACGCAAGATCGAAGTGGGTGAAACGCTCTTACATCACTCGTTATTGCACGATTTTCCGATCGATACTAGAAGGGCAAGATAGTGGATATTGGAACGTTCACGGAGATTAAATTTGTTCAGTATTCTTACGGATAAATTATTTGATTTCAATGATAAAAACAGTACATGCAAGAAACCTATAGACTTATAATAATCAGTGATGAAATAATTAATTTAATGACTTGAAGTGATGAATAACCGCAACTTGTATAGTCTCTCAGTGGGCAGGACTATTCCTAAACTCCTCGAGATGTTCCCTAATTGTTTTTACAGGGAACTTTGCTCTTGAATTGGAATGCTAGTTTCGTTGGTTCAAGTGTGGTTGCAGTATTTCCCAGTTGTGTGGCCTTTTGGCGAATTTTAAGAACAGCTTCCTCATTCTGTATACTATGGGCTCAATTTTGGGTAGATTGTATAGCACTGAGTTTTGTAGGGTTGTGCAATGGATTATTAGGATGGCGAATTTCCGTTTTTTTTCTCATTGCATATGTTTCTGCTGTTTGTAGTTGTCTGATAGTTGGCCTCCTACAGCCCAAGTATAGATTGTGTCCGTAATCAAGAAGTGGTCTGCATATACTTTTATAGATTTTGGCGGCAGTTTGTTTGTTGATACCTCTTTCATTGTAAGTAAGGCAACGGAAAACTTTAGCTCTGGTAATTACCCTCTTCTTCACTGTGTTATTGTGAAATTTGAAATCCTTGGTATTTGATGTTATCTTTATGCCGGATGTTTTGTTGGTAAATTGGGATGTTTGGAGAAGAACTAGTAATTTTGGGATTGAATATCATTAATTCTAACTTGAGAGGGTTGAATAGAAGTCTCCGTCTTTCAGCTATTCCAGTGTAGAATTTGTTAGTGCTTGTAGAGAATTCATAACTTGTGGTAAGGTTCGTTTATGGTAAACTATTGCTGTATCGTCTGCAAACTGGAGTAGGTACTGGTCACGATCACCAACAGAATTGGGCATGTCATGGCAGTAAATGTTATAGAGTAGTGGTGAAAGTGATGAGCCTTTTGGAAGACCTTTCGCAATGGTAAAGGTTTAAGATGTGTAGTTTTCTATTTTCACCCTTAATTTTCTTTCTGACAGGAATTCCCTGATGATTTTTATTAAATATGTGGGGACCTTTAGTTTTTTGAGTTTGCAGGGTAACCCCTTGTGCCACACACTGTCAAAAGCCTTTTTGATGTCCTGAAATCAAATTAACTCCTGAATCCCTAGTCGTTAATCTGGTGGCAATGATGCAACCTCTTACTCCCTATCTATTTATTTCAACTTTACAATTAAAAATTACTATTTACAAACACAAAATTAGGTACAGTGAATCTGAGATCCGGGATTCGAAGGAACACTTATCTTAATAGTAAGGATCCAGTGGTATGATCCTTCAAAATACAGGTATTATGCAGGTAGTCCAGTTTCTAGAGATTCCATCCAGAGCAAAGTTCAGAATTGAGATATTCCAGCAATAATCAGCTTCGGTATAAAGGCATTCCAGCCATAATAGCTCCAGTACCAAGGTAATCCAGGATATATTGCCTCTGGTACTAAGATAATCCAGTTAAACTCTGGGTCAGGTAGTAAGATATTCTAATGGGCGTTAGCCCCGGTACAAAGATAATCCAGTAGTCGGTAGCTCCGGTAAAAAGATGGTTCAGTGGGCGTTAGCCCCGGTAAAAAGATGATGCAGTAGGCGGTAGCACCGGTACAAAGACTGCAAATTTCAAAACTATAAGATAGTGCTTGTAACACGTGATCTCATTCCCAGTGACTCTAGACGTTATTGAAATAATTTACGAGTTAATAAATATGAGATGAAATATCTAGAACTCAGGAATAAGAGCACGTTACTCGACAATAAGAATGAGACAAGAAATCAAATGCACAATATTATACAAAGGAAAATGCTAACCTGTGCAACTTGCATGGAATGAAACAAATCAGAAATCACAATTTGGCATTCACAAAAGCAAAAAATATTGGTCGGGATATACGTAGTACTTACCGCCTTTTGAATAGACGTCTTATAAGAAACAATAAAACTTCAAAATTCCACGATGTTAATGGATTACGAGGTACGTTAATTCGCTAAACTCTAGCAAGGTGTTGAATCTTCAGTTCCTACGCACCAAAAGAAAGAATTTTCCATCGGCTGGACCGAGCTCGAAGAGTCGCGCATGCAAAACACACACTCAACCGTCAAAGCGAAGAGCGTTCTTTAGCGATCGATCATATAATTTCCATAAGGCGGTTTCTTGCGATTGGAATTGAAATTATTAGTATGACGTATTTTCGCGATGGAAACTGAAATCGACAGTGGAGCGTTTTGTAACGTTACAGTCCAAAAACAAGGCGCCGGTTTTAAGGTTGTTCAGTTTGGCAGTTTGTACATTTGATGTCAGTATTGTAAGTGGATGGAGTGTTGAGCAGTGTGTTCTGAATCCAAACTGGTTCTTGGGAATGCTTTCAGTAGTTTAGTTTTAACAATTTTTTCGTGTAGCTTTCCAATGTTTAGCAGCAATGTTATTGGCCTGTAATTGTTTATTTACTTGTGGTTACTATTTGTTTTGGGTATGACTATGATATCTCGAATTTTCCATTCTGGTGGGAAATATTGATTTTTTAGGCAGAACTGGAAGATAGTTATTATAAACAGATGGACGAGGCTTAGGTTTCTTACAACCATCTAAAAAATTGATGCGCTTTATTTGACTCTGTAGAACGTCGAAATATAATTTTTGGTCGACTGTGATATCTTCAGTGGAAATATGTTCGAAAAAATGTTTGTGCAGTTGTTTACCATAGAGTCAGTGTGTTTATCAAAATTGTCCAGCGGTGATTCTGCAAATAATTTTGAAAAATGTGCTTGTTGAGGTTCGGTGCTGTAGATTATTCCATTTTCTTCGATAGTTTTGATATGGGATGATTTCTTGTATCTTGACAGTTTTTTTTTATTTCCTGGAAAAACTTTTTGCTTCACAGTATTTGATTTCTTCGCATGCTTCTAGCCATTTATTTTGTTTATATTCTTGGATAAGTCTGCGTATATATTTATTATATCTGTTTATGTTTGATTTGAATTCCGGTAATGAGGTTTTTCTACATATATTCTCTGTACATTCTTCTTATATTTTATATCAGTCTTATAATGAAGGGTGGAAGTTCATGTGAATGGAAATTATTTGCCTTCCTGGGAGTGTTGAATAATGTACAATCTTCTAGGCTTTTTAGAAACTCCGAGATCACGTTCCTGTAAAGTGGTTTGTCACTAACACTCTCAATGAATTGTTTCATACTTGTGTTAATCTTTACCTGTTTGATTCGTAGAATTTTTAATGGAGTTCGTCGTTTATAGTATTGTTCAGATTTACCTGGAGCGTGAAATTAATGGAAAGATGTTCTGCGCCCAGATCTGGTATGACATCAATTTGCTGTAGGCATTTATCCGGCTAGTGTGAATAATATAATACGGTCTGCAGTGCTTTCTTTTTTATCGGCTGTTAGAAAATTTGGTGGAGTTTTTGCGATAATGAAGTTTTTCAGAAAATCATTGAGTTTTTTGCATTTCGCTGCGATGGTTAAATTGAGGTCGCCGATTACGTTGCAGTATTTGTGGTTAGCAGGTTAGCGGCCAAATTAAAAATAGTTTCCTTCAGTTGGCCTGTGGGATGGACATACAGTAGAAAGACAGGTAATTCCTCGTTTAGTAGTGGAAATGTGAAATGTTGAGCTTCGTTAAGTGGATTGTTGGTAGAGGGACCATTGCACTTTTTCATATTGAGTGCAGGGTGAGACATTGCCAGACTTCCGCCTCTGGTGTTGAGTTTTGTTATATTGCCATCAAGCTTTATTGTGTTCCAGTTCCTGTGCCTTTTTTCATATTGTGGTTTAGTTTTGGTTTCAACAAACAGTGCTGATTTGATGTATTTTCAATAGTATTATCGATGAAGTATTTTTTCGGTAGATAGCTATTCAAATTGCAGTAAATAAAATCAATTTCTTAATCGAACGCGAGGGCTCATGTTTTGAGTTTTTAGGGTTTTTCAATTTTGAGATATAAGTGTTAACTATTCTATCACGGATGGTAACAGGTGCGTGAATTCTTGAGTTTTTACGAATGTCAGTGCTAAGTTGGTTACTTTTCTTGTTCAGTGTTTTTACTGGTAGGTTGGGTATGCCTTCGATGGGTCTAGTGGGCCGCTTAGGACATTTGAAAGACCAGGTCTGATGATCTGTTGAGCAACAGCCGCTGCATTTTGGAGGGAGGTTTGATTCGCATTTATTTGTTATTTGATTTCTTTCTCGACTCTTGTGATTACACTGGAGTAGTTTGGAAGTGGAAGAGCTTTGTGACTGCTCCTCTGGTTGAAAGGAGTGGAGGTGGAATATCCATTAATTTTCTTATTGTTTCTTAGTTCCTTTGGAGTTTCTTCAATAATTGCTTTGGGGGTTTCTGTGTTGAGTAAGAATCTTTTTTTTGTTTTCAGAATTATACCCTTATTTTTCGGTCTTTATTTTTCCCACATATCTGCCATTTCAATTCTGGTATTGATATTGGTATTTATATCATATATTCATTTTTTCAGAGAAATTATTTCTGGTTCGATTTGTTTGTTGACCGTTTACATCTTGGTATTGTAGAGTTATCCGTTTGTTTTGGAATTCCACTTGTTTTGATTGTGAATAAGATGTTCCTGCTATTTGTTCGGAATGATACATTGGGATGGAATCATCGTTATCAGAAACATCTGGACTTTTTGTGCGATATTTTTTAGTGAATCCTATCAGTTCTTCGATCTCAGCGTCTGATAAGTTTTGGATGGTGTCGTATAGTTCTGCTACGCTAGCGGTTCTTTTATTCTTTAAAACTCCGGGTTCTGCAGCCACACCCATGATGGTAAGATTTTCCGATTACCGGTGTTTCGTATTTGGAATTTCACTGCTAAACCAGCCTAATGCACGACTTAAATTCCACGTAAAGCGTCGAAAGAAAGGATCGTTTGAGGCAACTGTTTAATATAATATAAATATTAAATAGTAAAAGAATATGAAAATGGGTGTACAACAGAAAATGAAAGATTTCACAAAATGGAAATAATATACGAAATTTAAAAAAATTTGAATAACATATACACTTCCTCGAGGAAGTAGTTCAAAGCTGCCAAGAGGAAGGCCAAACATCATGAAATCATAAAAAATATTTTACTATCCACTATTTCACAGTTGGTGGATATTATAGTATTCTATATGTTTTTTTCAGTCGAATATTTCTCGAACTATTGTAGTTTGTATGAATATTCTACTCTCACAACAACATCTATTCAAGATTTCTTCTAATAGTCACAATGAGTTTAAGCTTGCAGCTTAACTGAGTCAATAAATTCTTTGTTGGGGTTCATCAACAAAAATCTTGCGAATTTGGTCGCTTTTTTATTCACTTGAGTACACCTCCAGAATAAGGAACACCTCACCATAATTCTGCACAATATAAGATGCAGATGACGTGAAGCACACTTCATTACATTGAAATTTAGATTCCGCATTGAAACATCCTCAGGGCATTTTGACAGGGGTCTTTTTTCACAAATTCTTGGTATCATATAAGATAGATGATTGAAAGACTGAGTGAATAAGAAATTGGTAAAACCGCCTGGGCTAATCAAGTTCCAAATCGATATTTTCTGCTCTCAATATAATCCAGGTCTGTCACTAATTCATTATGACTCAGTTAATTAATCCGACAGGTCTTGCAACTTCTCATAGACTCTCTTTTTTAGAATCAACTTGCAAATTGCACCACTCATGTAAACGAGAGCACATCTCGCAAGCTCAAACTCTAACTCGTTGAGTCGACCAGAGTAGTTGTGTCATGTGAGCTCCCGACAAGTTCTTATAATAATACCTAAGCAAATATCCAGTGAAAGGTGAACCAAGTGTTAACATCAAGTTTTGAATAACAACGTTTCACATGGCATTTTTTTTTCTTTTCGTCTGAAATATATATTCTGAAAATATACATAAAAAACTAAATAAACATTATGCCGCTTACACGTGAGCAAACGGAAGAATTTAAATCTATAGTGGACATGACAATGAAACAACTGTGGATGGAGCCGGATTTTATAAAAACGATCGTCAATAAGTATCGGATGCATTTGAAATTATTTGAATACATTGAACATAAAATGGTGACTGTTTTGATTTGGGTTATCATATTTAAGTTGTTTTCATCCACAGCTGTCACGATGTCAACTATGATTGACTTGTTTTGTTTATCTTCTTCAGCCATTCATCCAATTGACCGTCGCAAAATTCTTTCTCTTTTTCCCTTTCCAGTAAAAAGCTATAAATATTGCTGCGTTTTTGCGTATCGGATTCCTTGTTTATATTACTTTCATTTTTGTTATTTTGGATTATTTCGTGAACTAATCTTTTATGGTAATTTTTTCTGTTTTCAGTATTTTCACGATTACGAGATCAGCTCGATGGTCTAAGCTGTGTGCATGTATTGCCAGTGCACATCAATCTTTGTGCTTGGTGATATCTGATCTGTGTAGAGCTACTCTGCTTTTTACCCATTGGGAAGTGTGACCAATATACACACCCTGACAATCTTGACAGTCAAGCTGATACACTACGTTGCTTTTTGGTTTATTATTTGATAAAATCAAATAATAAACCTTAGGGATCGACCAACAAAAAAATTTTATACCCCCCCCCCCCCTGAAAATGTTACAGTTCACGTTTTGAAGTATGTAGATTCGAATGCAAGAATTTGAAAAAAAAAATCCGTCCATCCGCCGTCCGTTGTCCAGGGCTTTTCTGTGGAAGTACTGAACGGAAATCCTTGAAACTTGGTAGAAAAATCGTGTGTCACTCGGGGTTGATCCTCCAAGCTTTTCAGCAGGATCGGTTAAAGCAGATGAAAAGATTGATAAACAAATTTTTGATATATCGAGAAATATTCACCTGACTCGTTTGAGAATTTGTGTATTGTAAGTTTATACGAATCTATTTTAGTCTTATTCTGAATAACCTTATGAATTTGAGTTTATTTCCTACTCTACTCACTCATTAGCCACCTGCAAAAGACTTATGAATTAGTATAATTTTAAATTTCATAGAATCTAACACAGTACCTACACATACCTTTTTCTTTAAATATGCGTAATTTTGGTTTTAAGCATAAAAGTGGTTATCAAATCTCATTCATCCATAGAATTTATTATTGGTTCTTTGAAATAATTCCATGTGAATATTATCGAGAATGCTTGACTTCTATCCTATCATTTATTGGTGATTGGGATTGAATATCTTCGTTAATCTTTTATTTTTCGTCGATCTCCAAAACTTCAACTAATGAGAGCCCGCTTCCCGAACGTTAGATGATACTCAGTGGCGTATCTAAATTGAGATATAGGTGGCGTCATCGTTAGGAATGGAAACTGTGAATATCGTTAATAATGGGACACTTCAAGTCTGCTTTGAAATTTTGATGAACAATATCCGTGAAATGGAATATGCCAATTGAGGAGAATTAAGTCTACACTTTCCTACCCTTCTCGTGAATACGTCACGACGTCACTAGAGGAAAAATTAATCGCTATGAAGAGTTTACGTTTGGACAATTAACACCCTCTGGAGTGTTACTGACAACGATACGCAACGAAATTCCTCTTTCAGTGTGATTCATTCGATTTAAACTTTCGTTAGATTTGCTCATATTGTATGGTATTTCATTTTGTTGATTATTCCTAGGCTTATAGTTTGTTCAAGTTAGAAGTTAGTATATCGGGTGCGTTCTGGGTAGAAACTGTAACTATATCCTCACGCCAACTTTGACATAGCACTGTTAATTATTGACCTAGCATTAAATTTTAGCCGTTACCGTCCAGCTAGGAAATTTCTTTTTTTAGTTCTGATTCAATTTTGGAAAGATTTAATTTTTCCAGCCAGGTAGGAATTGAAATAAGAAACGAAATGAATAAATATTCCGAAATGCAAGAGGCCTGCTACGGCTGCTCGCATTTCAGAATTTCTTCCGAAAAACTTTGAATCCCGCTTGTGGGAATAATATTTACTAGCTGATATTGGCGACAATCTTGAAAATTGTTTGTTGTTGTGAAACTTCTCACTTGTGGTACTAGGGATGATAAAGTGTGATAAATATCGCTGAAGAATTTGCACATTAAGCTGAGAAAATAATAAACATTTGTGTAAAATTTGCAGCGTTTTAATTCTGTTGGTATCGGGTCCTTGAGACTGCTATATAATGATTTAACTGTTTCTTGGTTGTGGGTTGTCAATACTACCTCATCATTTTTGAGAATTTGTATTTAATTTTTGATGTCAGTTTGTTGATATTCGGGAAGGAGGCATAAAGTTTTTCTGTTGTCATTGTTCTCTTGGTGTCTATCCGACCCATATGTGATTTCTGAAGAGTATAGAAGTTAATTTATCAATGCTGTTGGGTATGAATTTTCTCTTAAAGTTATGAATAATTTTTTTAATGCGTCTTGTCTGAAGGATACATGGCATATTTTGGTAATTCTCTCTTTCATACCCTCAATGAAATTAATTTTCACATTCATATTATGGTTGGAGTTGTAGTTGTATGAATTTATCAGATGAATTTTTTTTCCAATACCAATACATAGATGCGTCAATATACGAAGATTTTCCGAAATTCAAAAGAAAAATAGATGTTTTACCCAGCTTTTTGACTTCATATGTATTGATTTTATTGAAAAGTCATGAATCAGATGCATCTATTTCATTTATATTGCGAGAAATGCCTGCTTCTCCCCTGAATTTTTGAACTGTAGTTTCTTTCAATTTGGATATTTCGATAATAAAAGCTTGCAGCTTGTTTCCTTCGAAATGTTTCTTGCAAAGTATGCTGGGAATGACATTTTTTCACAGTATTGATTTATCCATAAAAGCTATATTTCTTCATATTTTGGAAAACTGAAACATCTCAAACTATACTTCACTGCCACAGTAACCAAAATAAATAATTGAATGCCCCTAAAAGTTGTAAACAAAAAGCGGGCCCAAGGAGAATGACTACAGCTGTTCCACAGTTATTACTGATCGTTGGGCCATCTGAAGATGGCGCGCTGTACGTAGTTATACTGCAGTATTCTATCTGAAATTTGACAAGTATTTGGATTCCTACGCAGCGGTTTCATCCAAGGTCTGCAGATCAGTAGTAACTGAAACAGCTGTAGTAATTCTCCTTGGGTCCGCTTCTGAGGTATAGATGTTTTGGTTTATTGGATGATTAGTTCTGATCAAGGTGGAATATTTGTTGATTTACTGACAGATATTCGTCCTCGTGATTATGTTAGTTTATTATTACTGGAGCTCTCTCTTCTTCACGAACCAATTCATATCATTGTTGAATACATATCAAAAATAGGAACGGTTCCAATATGGAACCCTGAGGAAACCCACGGTCAACCTAGGCTTGCCTCTTCACAGTGACAATCTTCGCCCTTAACTGACATGGTACTATCACTTGAAAAACTGCAAACCAATTCAAGAATAAACCTCTGAAACCCAAATTATAGCAATTATCTAGAGGGAACGAGGCATTTATTTTTGGCAATAGTGGTTAAAAAAACAGGATTGATTTTTTTTTTCATAAAATCTTTCTTCCTTCGTGTGTTGGAAAAATTAAATGAATCTGAAATAAACGTAATTCCTGGTAGATTTGTAATTACTCTTGCAGGATGGGAGACTTTTCTTATACATCTTCCTTAGCCTATGGTCTCAAAACGATAGTTACCTACACGAAACCGAATAAAAGCCGAAGAAAATACTCTGCTTACACTAGCACACTATTCAATCACAACACTAACATACCTGATATTAATATATTGCACTAATTAAACATGAAATAGAGAAAATACTACCTATTACTGGACCTATACAACTCCGCTACGGCGTTGCCATTGTTTTATAGTCTGGCTTGTTTCAAAGATAGCTTGTTAAGAAACATAACTGACTTCAAGTAGGTATTTTTGTAATTTTTTTTGTTGTGAATGTAATCTTTAATTTGATTTAACGAAAAACAATGTGTGTAATGTGCAAAGTTGCTATTCAAGCCTTTTTTTCAAATTAAATGTCATTGAACTAGTGTGTCGGATCAATATAAGATTTATGCAATAATTATTAGATCGGAGTCATGTCACTTGGTTCGGCCTTTCATAATTGGGACTGAGTTGATCTTTTGATCTTGCTGGAGAAACAAAATTTATCGTCAGTACGCGAAATTTTAGTGAGTAGCTTCAATAAAAGTTTTTACCGCTCATTAAGTGTACTTCACTGTGATTAGTGAAAGTGTGCCCCATGAGGTTTCTTTTCAGATATCAAAATAGTAAGCTGGGACACCTGCCTATAGGAAAGAGTTCGTGCCTCAAGGGCACAAGGATACCTACTTAGGTTTGGAACATACAGGTCTGGCCAAGACCGAGCGCACTAGGCGAAACTATACGTTAAATTCAGAATATATGTCCGCCAGTGGTAGTCAAAACCTCATCGCGATGCATGTCGATTAAACCTAAACGATTGTTCTTCTGCAGGATAGTGGGGAGTCCCCATTCCGCACTGTCCGCATTTCCTCGATACGCGATCGCGTCTGTGGTAAGAATTTGTCAGTATGCCAATCGAACTCCAGACGTGAGGTATGTTAGAGCATATCGGTTGAAAATAAATACGACAATCTCATTCCATTGAAGAAGAGGAATTTATTTGCCACAATGAATGAAGAATAATTTCCTCCTGTGAAAATGAGTACTTGAGTTCTTTTTTGCCATAACTGGCTTGTAAATAAAATAAATTCTACGAAAGTCAGAAATCGAAAAACAAAAAAAGAAATATAAAAAAATTCGAAATTAAAGGTCGATAAATCCAAATTATAAAGGGATAATCTCATATCCTTGAGCAGGTTCGGCATAGTTGCTATTTTGACACAAAGTTGGATTATTTTGAACCTTAGTTCATTAATATTCGTCGTTCTATCAATTTCGTGTCCATAAACCAAATTTTTAGATATCCCCAGAGAAAAAAATCATTTGATCGTGCCATTCGTAGAAATGACAAGGTCCGAAAGAGTCGTCCTCAGATAGATAGATAGATAGATATTTTTATTTCCAGAATTATTAACAAACGTCAATAAGGTGAAAACAAGTCAAAATATATTCGAAACAAAAGCAGCAATAGTGAGATAAAACTACAACGAATAATTAACACAGAAAGTCTTGAATTCAACTAATGAATATGGTTCACATTTCTCAATCATCAGATATTGTGTGACTACTCTAGCGTTATGACTTCTATGACAGCTTCTGTTGAAACTCGACATCATCGAAATTAATTGGTAGCTGTCGAACTGTCGGAATAATTTGATTCTCTAAAAGCTCTAGATATTTGGCAGAGTTTAGGTTACCATCGATAAAAAATGACCCTATGATGTAATTCCCCTGTATTCCTGTCCAAACATTAAGTTTTTGAGGATACTGAGTACGCACAGGAATACATACCTACTTTGATGCTTATTTTCCCCTAGACCAATATCTTACTACTGATGGGTTATTTTTTCTATTCAAGAAAAACGATGACTCATCGGTGAATAAGATATTGCTTAGAAATAAGCTATTTTCATTCTCTTTTTTCATCATCGTTTCACAAATTTTCATTCTTCTGATGTGGTCCTGTGGAAAAATTTCTGATTCGTTTAAACCTTTCAACATCGGTAACCATTCCTTTTCCAAAATAATCCGAACACTTCTATCGCTCATATCCATTTGTTCAGCAATTTGTCTACTCGAACGAGGTGCACTGGTTTCAACAGCAGCACACACATTTACTTCTTTATTCAGACGATTTTCACTGTGGATTCTGGTGTTTTATCAATCTTGCAATTAATACATGGTTGTAAACACCCGCATTCCTCAAGTTTTTAGTTATTTTAAACATGAAGGTATATAGTCTTTTCTTCAAAGGCAACAATAAATGAATTTATTGTCTCTTGAATTGAATGACCACCAAAATACCATTCAATGATTTGAATTTTTTCTTTTACTCTAAACATTTCGATTTACAAGGAGTCTTCTTTATTTTTAACCGATATGGTTTTCCCAGAGGAAATTTTTTGTCACTCATTGTGGCAAATGAATTAATCTTCTTCAATGGAATGAAATTGTCGTATTTATTTTCAACCGATATGTTTTAACACACCTCACGTCTGGAGTTGGATTGGCATACTGGCAAATTCTTACCACCAGCGTTGCCAACCTAGCTACTTGCAACTACCGTATCTGGTACGGTACACCGTACGACAGAAGAGAAATTTTTCACTCTGACGCGTTAGAAGACATGTTTATTGTCTTTGTGATCAGTTTATTCCTACACTTCGTTTAAATCCTGTTGATTTCAATCAATACTCTTTCTTATTCTGCATTTCCATCCACCGAATTGATATTAAAATTCTAATTCACATCTGGCACCTGTTCAGACACTTGAGCTTGAGGTTATATTTTGACTTATGATAATGAACGAATTTTTTTTTCCTTCATCGATATAGTTTGGTGAGTTTGTTCAATAGAAATATATTCCGGGTATTCAGTTTCACGAAATTAATTGAAAAAATGTGTTGAAATATTATTTAGACGTAGTTGAAATAAATCTTTTTGAAATTACCGTATTTCGACGTACGGTAGCCCCTTTGGACCGTATACCGTATTTGGTGTCAATTTACCGTACAAATACGGTAATTACCGTACGGTTGGCAACGCTGCTTACCACAAACGCGATCGCTTATCGAGGGACTGCGGACAGTGCGGACTGGAGAATCCCCACTAACCTGCAGAGCAACAGTCGTTTATTCGACGTGCATCGCGATAAGGTTTTGACTATTCGTTCCACTGGCCGACTATTCGCAATTCACCTAGATTTACCTAGAGTTTCGTATAGGGCCGAGTGTCTTGACCAGACCTGTATACTCCCACACCTATGCAATTTTCCATTCGACGCCTGGGGTGCGCTCCGGAAATACGCCACTCCCATTTCAGAATGCGGAGCGATCGAACCTCGTATTTCTTCCCTTTCCCCCTGATGCACCACCAGAATATAAGGAGCTTCATTAACTGACAGCTGTGAAACGCCAAACATATCATAAAAGTTGTTTTTTAGAGCTTGTAAACTTCGAATAATAATACAAGCCAGAAATATTGTTGGAATTAATTACTAATTATTATTCTCTGGAAGATAATTCTATTGCATTTGATTTTTTAAATATGATTTCCGGCATGTCCCTCACGGCTACGAGTTTCATAGTACATTCGGATGGTGAATTTTGCACTACTTTTTCCAAACAATCTGACCATATGGTGGTTTGAATATTGGCTTTCAATGATTCAAGAGTTGCTGGTTTGTACCGGCATAGACCAATGACCCAAAGTAGTCCCATAAAAAGTAATTGGGAGGCCCTGAGTCGTTTGAACGAGGGAGTCAGTTAACAGGAGCACTTGTTTAAATAAAGTTGTCACAAAATGTAGCCGATGTTTAGCTGATTAAGTTCTGGAAACAAAAAATCAGTTAGCATGTTTCGATAACGCACGCTTCGACATTTCAACGCCTTCTTCAACACTTCGCGATACAGCAGCAATATTCTCTTCGGTACGTACATTTCTTTGTCTTGTTGATGCACGTTATGTGAACTAAGTGCTTTATGAATAATAATAATAAAGAGCTTCATTTCAGAGTAAGCTGCTACAAGTTCAGAACATTGGCAACATGGAATGAAATAGTGTCAAAAAAGAAATATACTAACTGACAAAGAAACTGCAACACCGAGAGTTAGGCTGTTCAAATTTTAAATTGTTTTTGGTAAAAGATAGATAGTATAGCAAGCAATAAATGATTAAAATTTGGAGAAAAAAATCGTAAAGGTTTTTTCACGTAAACATTTTTTATTGTTACTTGAATATTGTAGTGTTTTGCATCTTTTTTTAAATTTTACAACTAACCAGCTATTCGAGGAGATCCAAAGTCGATGTTTAGTTGTTGTTAAAATGCCTAGAGCATGTGTTCGCGGAATTTATCGCCAGCTAAGTGAATTTGAAAGAGATCGAATTATTGGACTACGGGAGGCGGGGTTGTCTGTACGAACAGATCAATTATGAATGTTTTCGCAGATATTTCCATTCAAAATCTTATTTTCCCATTATTTCCAAAAATACGTATGAGATCGAATTGAAATCCTTAATGGATTGAAAAATGACAACTTGAAGGTTCATACAGAACTTGGTGAGGATAAAATGATCAGAAGATCGCAGAATATTGAATAGTTTTTTTCAAATTGTTCTGATGATACGATATAACACAAAGTTAAGATTTTTTTTTGATTCGCTACCCCTACGGTCAAAAAGTCGCGCGTCGTTATGCTTCAGCTAAATTCTTCTTCTTCCCTCAACATTTAGTTGTCCACTCCTGAGCATATGCCTCCTCTTTTTTCTTCCACTTGATTTTATCTTGTGCTACTTGTGACCAGTTCTTGCCATCCTTCTCTTTTATATCGTCCACCCATCTCCTTGGTGGTCTTCCGACACTGCGTTTGTGTTGTCTTGACCTCCATTGAAGAATACATTTTGTTCATTTCACTTCTTCTTGTCTGGCTATGTCCTGCCCATCTCCATTTATTCTTTGCTAGTTTTGCCATGACATCTTCCACTGCAGTTCGATTTCTTATTTCATGGTTAGTTATTTTGTCTTTCAAGCTTATCCCCTGCATGACTCATTCGATAGCCCTTTGTGTTGTTCTTAACTTGGTTGCAGATTTACGGGTCATCAACATTGTTTCCACTCCATATGTAAACTCCGATAGTATACACATGTTAAATACTTCCCTTTTCAGGTTGATTGTTACTTTGGATTCTCTCAGCATGAATCAAAAATGTACCTGTGGCTGCCCATGTCATGCAAACTCTTCTATTTATTTCTGCAGCTTAATTTCTTTCGAGTTTCAGTGTGTGGCCCAGATAATACTTTTGTTTTTCCGATATTCATAGAAAGGGTTCTTTCACTCGATATCGTCTCGAGTTTATCTATCATTTCTTTTAATTCTTTTGGGTTGTGACTCATAAGCACAATATTGTCCGCAATACGAAGGTGGTTTATAAACGGTCGTCTAAGTTTACTTTTCTACTGCCTCAGTTAAGTTTGAAAGCATCATCAAGGGCAAGGACAAATAGTTTTGGGTGTATCATGTCTCCTTGTCGCACTCCTCGTTTCATACTAATTTTATCTGTTATGTTGTCGTCTGTGATCTGTACTTGCAATGTAGCATTATCGTATATATACTTTAAGATGTTTCTATACTTTTTTAGTTATGAATTCCTTCATTAGTGTGTAAAGTTAATGTAATAAAGGCAAAATTTAACACATCAAACTTTCAAATATTAGTATACTCTCGGCTATCGATTTCAGCATTCAGGCCATCATCAGGCCAGCTGAAAATACAGGAATTACAATAGCATATTCATATACAAAACTTTTTTCATAGGAAACATTCTATTTACACGATCAAATTGATAATTATTTATTAAATTCTTTTATTAAAATCTATAAAATCAAGTTAGTTTATTTTACGTGTTGAAGTAAGTGACCTCAAACTATGTCTTTCTTGTGTTACAGCATACTTTATGTATTATGTGTTTTCTACTGACCTTTCCAATATCTTGTGAATGATCTCAATGGAATAAAAATATTATTATTAATATTATTATTATTATATACAATGAATGATGGGGTACCAATGGGTTCCCCATTCAGCGGGCAAATGGCTGATATTTATGTGTGTCATGTGAGAAAATAAGATCATGCTAGTATCTCTAGGAAAACATATTGAACTTTGGAGAAGATATATTGACGACTTATTTTGTATATGGTATGGAACTGAAGAAGAATTAACTACCTTTTCAATATGTTGAATATTGAATTCCAAGATTAAATTCACTTTGGTGAAAGCGGTAAACAATTCCTTAAATTATTTAGATCTGAATATAAACCTTAGTGAACATAATATATTCACATGTCATCATTCCCTTTAGATCATAACACTCATCCTCTATCAAAAATTCTGCTTTTAGATTTTTATTCCACAGACTTCTCTGCAGCTCTGCTCCCGTGTCTGTACGCGGCTTAATGTTTCATACGAAAATTGTTTTGTATATGTATATGCTATTGTAATTCCTGTATTTTCAGCTGGCCTGATGATGGCCTAAGGCCGAAATCGATAGCCGGGAGTATAGTAATATTTTAAAGTTTGCTGTGTTTTATTTTCTCTTTAGTACATATGTTTCTATACCTTGAGTCAATTCTTGCGTGGTCCATAGCTGTCAATATTGCCCATATTTCAACTGAATCAAAAGCCTCATTGTAGTCAACAAACGCCAGATGGAGTGAGACGTTGTATTCGTTAAACTTTTGTATTAATGTTGTCAATTTTCAATCCAATCGCCCAAGTAGTTCCTGAAAAATCAGGGACAAAACTTCAAAATATTTTAACTCCGAAAAGGTAAGGCCGATTTTTGTCTATTAACGAACTTAACCGTCGCATTCAGATGCCGGACCTAACCTGAAACTTTCTAATCGACAGGATCTTCCGTTCTGCCGTTATCGTGCCTACGGCTGGCCGGCCGGCCAGAATCGTCAATGAGTCTGAACTATACGTTTGGAACTATTTTTGGAAAAAAATTCGAAAGTTACGGACATTTGAACGCAATTTTAGCAAGCTGTGTTCCTAGAACATGCGCGCAAAAAAAGTGAAAGTTATTGAATGTTGGTTTTTTATGTTCACTGCCCATTCACGCCATAACAATTTTCCTTACAAATTAACGAAAAAAAAACTATTTATCATTTGAGACATCCTTCATTTTCAGATGATCAACATCCTTGTAAACCCGTTATCTTAGAAATATGGCCACTATTATCAAAATTATTTGATAAATATCAAAGTGATGGAAGGATAATGGAAAGATGTTGCAGATGTCTCAGATTTATGTTGCGATGTGCGAGTCAACAGGTAAGTTAAAGGTTGTATTCTTCTTCCAAACATCAACTTCAGATTCGGTGCAAACCATTCTGGAAAAATTAATTTGATAGAGACGAGTATTACATTATCGTTTCCATCTTTTACTGAACTATATATGAAATAATTTCTTTTACAGTTAGCAGAAATTTTACAGAATTTGGTCCATCAAATCGTAGTAATATATGGGAACTACAAACATTCCTGTCTTTTATATGTTGGAAGTATTCTTGTAGATGAATATGCTATTGATGTGAGATGCGTACAAGGACTTTTAGATATGATGAATGCATTCCTAGAACCTACCTTCAGACTGTTTCAAGAAAATGGTTTGATTAGACACCCAGATACAGTAGATGATTTTTTTAGGTAGGTTGAATATCGATATTTTTCTATATGAATGGTTTGTTTCATGGTTTTATTTGAGTTCACTGTGTATAGAATACTGATATCAAAATAGTAAATACTCTCTAATCCACATATATTTTCTGCTTATAACGCACGTTTCGTAAACGTTTTCTTCTTCAAGAGAAAATTCTATTGAGACTGGGTAACTAGCTGATTCGGTGCGTATCATTTGAAATATTTCAAAATTTTTTATCTCATTGTATATTCAAGGAAATAATGACCTTACTGAATCCAAACTTCTTCCTAAGTTGGTAAATGCCGAGGCGCAAACTTCTGCAAAATTTCTTAAGGACTGTCTCACTGAAGGAAAAAATATTTTCGAATATTTAGTCTGCTTGAGTAATGCTTGAATATATTTTAATCAGATGATCCTGACCTGACAAAATTCTGCATGAACTTTCAAGCTGTCCTTTTTCAACCATGTAATACTGGATATCAATTTTTATCTGGAAATATTGGTAAAATAAAATGTTTCCATCCGAATTCACATCTCGTACCAACTTGGTTTAAAAACAGTTTAGAGGTTTGTCCAGACTAAATGTTCAGAATTTTTTTATTATATCATACTGATTAATAATTAGAATTTACAATATATAAGTTTATTTGTAATCAAATTTTGAAATAATAAAATGGCAGGAAAAGCTTCTCTCCAGTGAAAGAATGCCATTGATTCATTAGATCAGCTGGCCAATGTCTCTGTGGTCTTCTTGATTGGGTATTTGGCATTAGTGGTTGGTGTGAGCTGTTTGGGGGGGTCTTCCAGTCTTGGGTGGTGATTTCGGCTTCTATACTTAATGACCTCTTGAACGAATGGGATATTAAGGTCTTCATGTAGAGTTCGGTTGGAAGAATACCATGGTGCGTTATATATCATACAAAGTAGTTTTGATTGGCTTCTTTGTATCAAGGCAATGTTAGATTTGCTTGCGCAACCCCGGAGTTCTATTCCATATGTCCATATAGGTTTGAATATGGTTTTGTACAATAATCTTTTGTTATCAATAGGTTTGTTCCAACACCCAGTTCTGTTACTGTCTTGAACTCGTTCAGAACTGAATCAATTCACACGTCTTCGCTCATTCTAGTTCGGGACTAATTCTGAATAGATAGTTCGAAAGTGTTGGAAACGCATCATTCTTAGAAATTCCCTCGTCATAGCCTAAGGGCTGTTTGTCACCCGAAAAATGCAGCCCGTCTCTGCCAGATGTGGTTTTATTGCCCCTTGCTGCATTCGAATGGCACGAAACAGATGACCGATTCAATTCCTCCTTCTCAGTTCTTGCCTTAACCCAAGAACTGAATTAACCGTTCTAGAACTGGTCTGACACAAATTCTTTTCACGTTGGAACACTTGGTTTGTAATTCCTAACCAGTTCGAAATTTGTTGGAACGCTAATATCGATATGCGCAAACTCCACCCGATTCAGAACTAGTCCCAGAGTGTGTAGGAACAGACTTAATGATAATTTCAATTGTCTGCTGATAAGCCAGTGGATTTCTTTGGTTTTGATATCAATTTGTTTCCTTTATTGATTTATATGTCTTCCCGAGGTGAGCTAATTGTCTGAATGAAAACTAAGATATTTTGCTATTGTAGCTTGTGGAATTCAGACGGACAGGTGGGCATTGTTCCTTCTTCAAAGTAAAATCTAATTGTTTGGATTTGTTTATTTATTTATTCATTCACCTTACAAACACTATGAATTTATAGTGATTACTTGTAAAGCTTCAAACCAGACAAATACTCATTCTACAGAGCTAATGAGGCAAAGAATAAGAAAAAACATTTATCTAGATAACTATGAACTACTATACAGGGTGTAACAGAGTTGATGTAAAATATTCAAGGAGGTGATAGTACAGATTATTTACAACAAATAATGTGCTTATAACTGTTTCCTTAAACCCCCCGGTTCTACAGATATAATTTTTTTTGTCTTTTTTGGAGACTTCCCTAGCTTGCTCAATAAAAGAGAATATATCTCCGGAACGACAATTTCACTCGATCCAATTCAACAGGAACCAAAAGAACAAAGATCCTATGAGAAATTCATTGTAATGAGAAAATCAACATGAGATTTCATTCGCCATTCTTTCGAAAAATGTTCCAGGTAAGGTATTGATTTTATAACTGTGAAAACTTCTCTCAAGTCTTCTGTCCTCAAATATGTGACACATTCATCAAGAAAAGTCGCTGACGTAAAAAAAATGAGGTAAGTCGATCAAAAATCGTAAGCGCCATAGTGGAAAAAAAAACATCGAAGTAGGTTTGTGGTCAGATATGTAGAAGCAACAATCTTCTATGAATTGTCTCATCAACATAGAAAGCTTCACAGTAGAAAGAGGGCTGAATAAGCGATTAAAGACCCATAGTTTTCTTCTCGTATTTCGTCGACAAACCTGATTTGCGTATGATGCCTCTTGAGTACAGCAATATTGAGTATGCTGATATGCTCTACATGTACGGGTTGGCAGATGGCAATACCTTGGCTGCTGTTCGAGAATACGAGCTTCGCTTTCCGGGACGCCGAATCCCACACCCTCGAACTTATCAAGCTGTGTATAACCATGTTCGTGAAACGGGTAATGTGCAGGAAACGAAAAATGAAGTTGGTTCTGTACCCACTCTCTAATCTGATGCAATTTTAAGATCAATCAATGATGAACCAACTTTGAGTACTCAGCGCATAGCTTTAAGGATGGAAGTATCTCACATGACTCTGGTCCGAACTATCAGGAGAGAAAGTATTCAACCATACCATTCGACAAAAGCACAAAACTTATTGGAGCCTGACTACCGGCAGCGGGTTGAATTTTGCCAATGGTATGTTTTCCAAATTCGACTGGACATATTTTTTTTAAATAAAATTTTATGGACTGACGAGTCTACTTTTACTAGATGTGGTATTATCACTCTACGAAAGTCGCATGTCTATAGCCGTGAGGACCCACACGCCATATTGGTCAATCAATTCCAGCACGACTTTAGAATTAATGTGTAGATGGGACATATTGGGCCTCAATTACTTGGACCAGAATTCCTTCTTCCTGGATTGTATTCGGAATCGTTTCTAAATTCTCTACAAAACAACATCACTGACGCCATAGAGGAACTACCATTAAACATAAGGCAGGATATGTGGTTTCAAATGGATGGTTGTCTTGCTCATAATGGCCGCATGGTATCAGATTATTTGAATGCAGCCTATCCTGGTAGATTGATTGGACGATTTGTTCCGATAGATTACACAGCAAGGAGTCCGGACTTAACTCCTTTGGATTTTATCTGTGGAGCAGGCTGAAGTTTGAAGTTTATAAAGATACGGTTGTGTTGCTAGAAGATTTGAAGATGAAAATTGAAGAAGCTTGCGATATGGTACGCGGCAGTCCGCAGGAACTGCAGCGCGTGAGTAACTCAATGGGCAAAATATGATCTCTTGTCCTCCAACACGGTGGAAGGCACATCGAGCAGTACATTTGAGTAAAGTGTCGTCACCCAAATACTTTCTTATGTTTTGATTTTCACTATTATACATTTCTGGATCATTCTTAATTTTCGTAAATTCTTTCAATTCTTACCAAGCAATAAATACTCCGTTATATCGAATGTAACTGAGCTACTTGAAAGCCGATATGTGTTCATTGTAAAATCGGTAGGCAGTCTCAGCTACCTATGTACAGCAATGTTTTCCAATGTGGCGCAAACGTTTTCTGATAGATTTGATTGTTTCTTCCTACGTCAGCGATTTTCTCTTGGTGAATGTTTCACATATTTGGAAAGTTGGTACTAGCGGGAAGTTCACAGTTATAAAATCAATACCCCACCTCGAGCATTTTTCGAGGAAACGAAGGATGAAATTCCATATTGGTTTCCTTATTGGTCTAAATTTCTCACTGAATCTGTGTTCTTTCGGTTCCTGTTGAATTTGCTTCAGCAAAACTGAATACAGTGAATGTAACACCTTTTTCTCTTTGGATTAAGGGCACCTCTATTACCGTTAGTCCTGTCGTTCCAGAGATATACTCTCTTTTCTGGAGCAAGGTAGGGAAGTTTCAAAAAAAACAAAAGAATTGATATCTGTAGAACCGGGGGGGGGTTTGAGGAAAAAGTTAAAAGTTATGAGAACATTTTTTGTTGGAAATGATCTGTACTATCACCTCCTTGAAAATTTTACATCAACTCTGTTACACCCTGTATAAAAATAAAAGAAAATTAGTTTAAACTAGTGCGCCCAGATCTCTCATAGTGATAGATATACCTAGGCTATAGATCTCATTTAATGATAGATCTACCTAGGTGGTAGATCTGCAGGACGATAGATCCATGTTTTTGAATAGATGAAAATATTTATTTGTTCAAGAAAATAATTTTAACGTTATAATATAGGCTTGAAGTATGATTCTTTGTGATTCTCCATTTAGTATTATGACTTTGTTAGTCGTCTCCGGCAGACTGTAAACACGATAACTTTGCAAAGGAATAACTAAGAGACTCGAAATTTCCGTAGGTTTAATGCTTAAATACAAAGGTCAAGTTCAGAATATACAATATCAGCCTAACGGTTTAGTAGATGAACGTTTCGAAATTTCGTCATCTCGATATTTACAAAAATGACGACACGATTAAGTCGAAATCCATCTCGTGGATAGACGATGACGGTGCTCACATTCAAAGAGAAAATCCATGGATCAAATGTTAACACTCAGTACTGTGTAAAATATCATTACTAAATATTAAAACTCAATTTTATGTATCAAAACGACTAACAAACCCATAATACTAAATAGACCTGAATAGCTTGGTTATATCATAAGGCAAAAATGACTTTCCCAATGTCATCTATACGGGTATATATGTTTGACCAGTTTATGATGAAACACCCTGTATAGCCGTATATATGACATTGGGAAAGTCATTTTTGCCTTATGACATATACCCTGTTTTCGAAGCATAAGCGAGATACAGGGTGTTCAATGCTCTGATAATTGATAATAAGGTTTTACGCCATTTTGAAATCTTTTTTCAAGAATTCTACACCAAAATTGAATTGACCACAAAAAAATACTAAGTTGTGACCAAAAACCGTTATTTCAAAGGCCACATATAAATCACCACAGTTATCAGAATATTGCTCAAAGTTGACATTAAACACCCTGTATCTCTTTTATGCTTCAAAAACAGAGTATAAGTCACAAGGCAAAAATGACTTTCTCAAAGTCATCTATATGGCTATATTTATATGTTTGACCAGTTTATGGTGAGACACCCTGTAATGTGAAAAATAATTTCATACAATATTCATGAAAAAAATTAATCTTTTAGTTGGTATTCTTACTAACACATATTTTAGTACAATAAAAGCTCAACAAATACAACAGGGTTTAATAAATATTCATTTTTGAGAATATTTCCTTCATAGTCGTTTTTATCGATCATATAGTCAGATTTATTATGTTCATATCGAAAGGAATTATGATGAATTCCTTCAGTCAGGTGTAAAACATTACTGCATTAGGAAAATTGAAATTTTCTGTTTAATTAATGAAGATGCGAACCATTCATAATTGACATCTAAATTTAATTGAGTAATCATGATATCATGTTTCTCCATTCAGGATGAATGCAAAGCTGCATATTTTTGTTTATCGATTATTATTAATTATTATATCAAAGTATAGTTCAGTAGAATACCAATTGTAATACGAAAACAGGTTGCATTCAACACTTCAACCATAAATCTTATTCAACACTGGATTTCTTGCTGAATAATAAAACAATGCAATTATTAGCCCTGGTTCAAATTTTCCTTATATTTAGGTTGTTCAATATAATTCAATGTGAATTTATCAATGGAATCAATTAATGCATCCCGATTCTTCACAACCTACGATTTACTTATTCGAGATACATTTTGATGCAAAGATAAATCTTTTTCAACACTGTATTTCCTTCTGAATAACAGAACACTACCATTATTAATCCTTGTTCATAGTTTCCTTATATTTTCGGTTCGTCAATATAGGAAGGACCTGGCGACTTCTTCTCGTTATATCTTATTCGGTTAAATTTTCCATGACAATTTATCAATGGAATTAATTAATGCTTTCAGATCGTTCAAAACTCACGTTTTACTTATTCCAGACACATTTCGATGCAAAGGTAAATCATATTCAACACTGTAGTTCCTTCTGAATAAGCGAACACTGCAGTTTCTTTGTATTTTTGGTATGTCAATATAGAAAGGACCTTCAGACTTCTTCTTGTTCTATATTATTCGGTTCAATTTTCCATGTCAAGTTGTCAATGGAATTAATTAATGCTTTCAGATCGTTCAAAACTCACGATTTACTCATTCCAGACACATTTCGTTGCAAAGGTAAAATCATATTCAACACTGTATTTCCTTCTGAATAAAAGAACACTGCAATAATTTATCCTGCTTCAGAGTTTCTTTATATTTTTGGGAAGGACCAGGAGACTTCTTCTTGTTCTATATTTATCGATTAAATTTTCCATGTCAATTTATCAATGGAATTAATTAATGCTTTCAGATCATTCAAAACTCACGATTTACTTATTCCAGGCACACTTCGATGCAAAGGTAAATCACATTCAACACTGTAGTTCCGTCTGAATAAACGAACACTGCAATTATTAATCCTGGTTCATAGTTTCCTCATATTTTAAGAATAGTACATCAATATAGGAAGGACCTGGAGACTTCTTCTTGTTCTACATTATTCGGTTGAATTTTTCATGTCAATTCATCAATGGAATTGAGTGATGCTTTCAGATCGTTCAGAACTTACGATTTTCTTATTCAAGACACATTTCCATGCAGAGGTAAATCTTATTCAATACTGGATTTCCTTCTGAATGATAGAACACTGCAATTATTAATCCTGGTTGAAATTCTCCTTATATTTTAAATTGGTCAAGAGAAAGGTTCTGGAGACTTGTTCTATATTATTCGTTTCAATATACCTCCCAAGAATAATTCGTTCCAATACACATCTCAAGAATAACTTCCATATTTGTTTACCTTCCTTCACTTGAATTTCGTGGGTCAATTTATCAATCGAATTAACGCATCCAGATCGTTTAAAACTTACGATTAACTTATTTAAAACATAATTCGATGAATATTTTCACAAATAACATATATTCGTCTTATGAAATCTTGAATTTGCAACTGTAAAAGTGACATTCTTATTTGACAAATGACAGTTGATCGTGACGTTTGGTCGTGTCTCAGGCCCCGCCCATAAAATGCAGTTATCCGATTGGTCGAATATACCTGAATTTGTGTTGAAATGTTCTCCATATTCTGGATTTTTTTAAAAATATTAGCAATTCGATTGATATCGTTTTTTTCAATGGGAAGTAGAGTGATATTTCATCTACCTAAGTGAATTTACCGCTTTTTCCTAACTCTAACGGCTACGAAGGAGATCGCTGATATGTGGGACGACCTTTTTGACCCAGTGTCATCTTATTCAATTAGTATAGTATAAAACAAACGAAACACCTAATAAAAATCACAATGCAAATTGCCATGTCAGCAACCTGTCCCATTGCAACACCGTACAATCTCCTCTTGATTTGTGAAAAATAAATCCAAGGAACCAGTACCACAAAGCAACTTATTACAAATGCCCAGCGTAACATTCAGAGATATGCTACCTGGATGAACATCAAAAATTTCATTAGTTAGAGTTCTCAGTCTAATCTTTGGCTTTATTCATTTATTCTCGTTCACATTCATTTTACACTTCTTCGTCCAAATCTGTAGGTAATTTAGATGGCAAATGTTCCGGTTGTAGTGTGGGTGGATATTGGTAGGTCTGAGGTATAAAATAGGTAGAGTACTGCACCCAGTAGGCCCCCTTGGGGGACACCAGCTTGAATGCTGTAATTTCCTGATAATTCCTGACCTACTCTGGTTCGAAACTGCCTGTTTATAAGGAATGATTTCAATATATCAAAGAACTTCAGTGGAAAAATCATTTTGATCCTGTATACCAATCCCGCATGTCAGATTCTGTCGTAAGCTTGACTTACATACAAAAAAGTACAGTACAGCTTCTGTTCAAGGGCTTGGTTTATTGTTTGTGTTATTTGATGTGTTTGTTGGACAGTCGAATCACCTTGACTGAATCCAAATTGGTCTGGAGGTAACCAATCATCGGTGGGGATTTCCGCATTTATTCTAAGTAGGAGTAATCTTTCCAGTATTTTCGAGACAATTGGCAGCAGACTTATTTGTGGGTATAGTGATACTTCATGTGGATCTTTGCCTGGTTTGATTTCATCAGAATTTCTGCAGTTTTCAGTTATGTGGGCCAGTGTCTCAATATGGCATCGAAAATGTAAGTGATGTAATTTGGTATATTGATGTAGGATTTATCAGTGAAGTGAGTTTGGTTTATGAAAAAGATGTGCATCAAATTATGATGCAGAAAGGTTTCGACTTCAATCTTGTGTTGCAAGAGTTCGATTGCATTCTGTTGAACTATTCTGCTCAGTTTAGGAATTTTAGTATCGGAGTTGAAAGCATGTTTAGTATCATGTTATTTTCACTGCACTAGTTGTTTGAACATATTTTTAAATTCTGCCAAGAAGGAGCTTAGAGTGGTTGAACTGTTTTCTTCATTTCGTCTTGTGACATTGTTGGTCTTGCGTCGAGCTTCAGCATAGTTAAGATTTCGTGCCTGTTGTTGTGGTTATTCATGTCTCATATTTTGAATATGGTTCCTTGATTTTGTTTGTTGTATGTTCAGTAGATTATCCGCGTTGTTAGGTTTTCTTTCAGTGCATGATAAAACTCAGTCTCGATAGTTGGCGGTATAAGGTCCTTCAAACAATATACATTTTGTAAGTGTATTGCCGTTTTTTCGGCAAATTTCTGTATTTTGTCCTCCTTCACATTTTACACATGCATATGGCCTATTTGAGTAGGTTTTAGTGTGCCCATATTGCTGACATCTCGTGCATTGAGATAGTACTTTTTCTTTTTTCAGAGGTTCTATGGGTAGAAATCTATTCTATATTCCACGTATCTTATTGGTGTCTTTGTTGTTTTTAGCTGGCTCTAGGTCGCCAAAAAAACAGATTAAGGGGCTCTTTTGATATACTGTTATGTGGCTTCTTCCATTGTGTACATTTCTCACATTATGACCCTTCTTGTCAAGCTCGACAATTTTTTCTTTCACAGTTGTTGAGTGGTATAGATTTTACATTACTATTCTAAATGCTCTATTATCTTTTGGTTGGTACTTGAGATGAAGGATTGTGGTATTTCTCATGTTATGTATCAGTGTGCGGTAGTCTTCTGGAGTTTGACAATTTATTTTAACTATGTTATTAGCTAGACCTTTAGTAGAGAATTGCTCCATTCTTATGACCTGATTCAAGTTGGTAACCATGTCTTTGTACTTGGTAACGCCGTATACAAAAATTGGGGGAGGTCTTGGAATTTTCTGTGCATTACCTGTTGTTTGTGGTGTGCTTTCTTCTTTTACTCCATTCAGTTCGCTGAATCTATTATTTGTCAGTATTCCATGGTTGTTGAAAACACTGTATTTTCTTCTTTTAAGTGTGAGTTTCATGTTCTGCCATAATTTGTTTTCTTCATTGTTTAATCCGTGACATTCTCCATCTCTGGTGGATGACATTCTGTAGAAGCTTGATGTTGGTGGGTCTCCCTGTAGGTGGGTGTGATGGCTCCATGATTAATCGCAATCTTGGTAATGATTATCACTTTAATTTACACCGCCTGTTGATGTTATCAGTTGTCCGTATGCTGCAAGAGATATGAATTGGAATTTCATTTTTGTCCTTGCGAGAAAGATGAGATTTTCCGCGAATTTCGCGGGGTTTTATGAGTAAAAAGAAATAAGTCTCTGAAAATGTTCAAAAATATGTAGGGATATCTTCACTGTTATTATGCTTACTCATCACAGACTTATTCTGAAAGAACTCGGCAATAAAGTCAAACATGTGCATTTACGTGTGACGAAATCGCAAGTATACGTTAAGAGTATCGCAAAATATATTCGAAACGAAGTAGAGCTGCGTCAGCCGCTTTGGCAATGAATTTGAACATGCACGTAAAAGCTCCTGATCTCATGCCAATGTTTTCTAACATTTTTCTTTTTGATTGAATGTGGATCATCCTCTCTTGGCTCTATTTTACGATCCCTGATCTGAAGTAATTATGGGAGGTCTCATGTCGCAGCAGATACGATTGTGCCAAATTATTCACGTGTGAGTGTATAAAGGCCATAGGTTTATGGTAGGATTTGGAACTCGAAACTTGACATATAGATCTAATGCAACTCTAGATTACGCACGGGGCGTGTTATGCCGGAAGCTAGATCTTCCTGACATAGCTGTCTTCAATGACAAAGTACGATCAGTAAGGGGATTGCTACGGGAAGAAAGCTCTTCGCGCCGCTTGAAGAAAGGTACAATAAAAGGGAGTTTCTATTGTATTACGTCGACCTTCTAACACTCTGTGACCTAACTAAAATATAATATTTTTTCATGACCTCTTATGAGCAAACGGTAACGCGGGCTTGTAAATTACGGCTTCCTGGATTTCGGCAACACACCAACATTTAAGAAAAGCACGGATTTTGCGTAAAGAGAGACATACAAGTACTGTCCCCCATTCAGGGCAGCTTGAATTCCTGATAAAAACGATCAATATTGATGAATGAATTAATATAACATGATTCACAACCAAACAGCCTGAAAATTTCAAGTCCACGAGATATTCATGATTATTATTGGTCAGCCCAACTTCCCATAGTACACAGTTGTTTTGAAGAACAGCTATCGAAACTGAAATGAAGAATGTCCTGGATTCCACCACAAAGAATTTTCATACTTTGGTAGGAATATATATTGTGAATACAACGAATATTATTTTCCATAAAAATGAAAAAAATCTAAAAAAGCACTGACATGGTCAGCATCCTTTGCGCACATGTTCGAATGAATTCGTTGCCAAAATAAAATCTGATCTGTATTTCTGGGAATTATTCGAAAATAACATTTTGCATGGGTATATCTACGGAATTATTAGGCGGATTCAACCCATTAAGAGCAAACAAAACCTCGAATATAACGGTGTGACTTCTGGTGGCCAAAGTTCTCTTTTTTTTAAAACAAATTGGTACAATACGCAATGTTGCCACTTTTTATATTGAAGAATTTTCGGGAAAATAAAAACTGAAGTGGAGTAAAAAATGGAAAAACAACTAACATTGCGTATTCTCGCTAAATAATTAAGTACATTTCAAAAAATACTCGCTGAAGCCTGCAAAACGACACCCCGTTTTCTCCTATAGACGTCGACATTTCTCCGAATTATAATATTTCTCGCGCCTATAGGCAACGTTAAAGCATGTAGACCGGGTCCAGCGGCCTGACCTTGAGATATAAGCGAGGTTTGATGAGATTTCACCGTGCCTGTGTTGCCTAGCTGTAATTGACTACCACATGGTATTGTTTCCTCTTAATGAATTCGACCTTCGTAATCAAGCCTCAAACCTAGTCTACAAATATCGAGCTTCTAAGTCGTTTCTTTCGGAAATTATCTGTAGAGTAGGTTTGGAGTTGGATAACGAAGGTCGAATTCGTGAATGGGTAAAATGCATCTAACGATTCCTCCGACATACCCATTCAAAATTTTATTTATTCAATATTTCCAAAAATACAGATTGGATCGCAGTTGAATGTCATTGCAGACTGCCATGAGATTATTATGATAAAAACATCGCATATAGATTATATGAAAAAAAAATTTAATTTTTTTCAAACTATTCTGATGACACGATCATCATATAATTTTATACAAAGTTGTGCAGCAGCATTGTTCAAATAGAAAAAGTTTTATCATAATTAGATCAGTATTTTTTCAGATCTTTTGGAAAAAAACGAAATTTTACATATTTTCCCAGTATCCCCGAAGATTGAAATCGTTCAAACTGAAATTTGGTAGACAGTTGCAATTATAGAGCCCCAGGTCTGTCCAAACATTTTTTCATATTTGAAGAATGTGATTTTTTTATGTTGACTAAAGATACGTCCGAACAAAATTCTGTAAGCAGTTGTAGGTTTTTATGCTTCAACTAACTACCAAGTCACAATCCAATCGCTCGAGTAGTTTCTGAAATATTGAGGGAATAGCTTCAAAACATCAAACGACCATAACTCTGAAACCGATCAGCATCAACATCACCCGATTAATACCTTTTATGAACATTAACCGTCACATTTCGAAATGCAACCTATCCTATAAGTTTCAACTCGATAGGGTTTTCTGTTCTGAAGTAATCTTGCCTTGGATTTTGAAATCGCTTACTCCATCTAGTCATTTTGAGATCATTTTCAAGAAAAAAGTCGAACTTTACTGGCATTTGGACAAAACGATAGTACACTTTTCCCGAAATACGCTAATTATTGTCTAATCCTGTTCGATTGGCCATCTACTTATTTAGTTTTACAGCCAAGTAACTAATTATAACTATATAAAACCGCCTCCGCAAATGTATGGAGAACAGAATATGTGATCGATAATTGCGCGAACAGTGTGAGTTGTCATGAACATTTCAACTCTGCCGCTAATCGGAGAATTCACTATCCGAGTTCAATGCGGATTAAATATTAGCCCACAGTACTATATGTTAAATCAATTATAACAAAAATAAAAATATTTTCCACAGGTTATGTGCAAGATTCATACAAAGAGCTCCAATCCCTCTTCTTCAGAGTACAGCCATGAATCCAATTCTTCAATGTGCCCTCACAGCTTGTTCACTTGTTCATAAAGAAGCAAATACATCAGTTATGAAGTTTTTGTATGACGTAATCAGTACGGGTCATCTTGGAAAGAAGCAATCAGATTGGGACACAAGACATGCATTAGTGAAAAGTATACTTAATGAGTTTGGACAGCAATTAGTAACGAACTTGATACATGCTAGTGTTTTTTATCTTCATTCATATATGTTATGTGAAATAAGTGATGTGATAGTAGAACTACTGGAATTTGATAGACAAGTAACGAAAAAATGGTTGGCTGATGCATTCGAAACTTTACCAAAACTGGATGATGGCAGTATTAATGCAGCTACTCCACAGCAATTGGAAGAAGTTCATGCAACTATCTCAAAGTGAGTACTATTAGTATAATATATTATAACGTAATATATTCAGTTAATTCTGGACAGACTAATGATTATAAACAGTAGAAGTTAACTAAACTCAAGTTCATAAACAAAGTAATATTTTAGAATTGTAAAGCTGAATGGGATGACATTGCTGTGCAGCTACAATATTTCCTTTTCATTTGAAAGTCAACTAATTATAACTTAGTTTGAAAAATTTTATCGTTCATTTCTGTTCCATAAGTGTGTTGCCATAGCAATTCTAATTGGTTCAAAAATCATTTCAAATGTTGTGTTCCTGAAACATTCTACAGATTTCCATGAAATTTGGCAAAAACCTTGAAGTCAATATGATCGGTGTACCAAATCAAACTCAAATTTGGTTGATATTTCCTCAATAAATCTACACCTTTCCATAATGCGTTTGTTAGGTGTGAGAGTATTGTCTGTATTTCACTATAAAATCCTAAAACTCTAACTGAATCACCCTGAAACTATTGGGTCTAAGCAATATATGGAAGACATTTTATCTTAAATTCAGAAGGAATAAGGATCTTTGATGTAATTAATTGTCAGTCAGATCTACCCAAATTGACAGTAGAACACAGGCCAACAAAGGCGAGCGAGAGCTTACTTTGTAGTCCATTTTTCAATGTAATTGGGAAATCAGCTTCCTGTTTTATGGATATTCTGGAGTATTGATTCAGTGGGAATTCTTCTCTCTGGTTAACAATTGAGAGTAAGAGTAACATCCAATAATAGGTTTCTAATTGGATAGGGATAGGATTTGTTGGTGTTCAGAAGCATATCATAGTTTCCTATAAACATGACGAAACTTCCGTGACGTACCGGATATATAAAATCTCTCTCGTGTACTTTTCCCTCTAGCAAGCCAATACACAGCGTCGACTGTATCGATCGCTTCGGCCTTGCGTCTCGATTTGACCATATTCAATACCGAATTATTCGAAATTCGCTAATAGTTGGAGTGTGTGATAGCATATATTATGATTTTGTATCGATATAGAATGAGAAAAACATGAAAATATGATGATTCGTGTTACATGCAAGAGACCTACCTAATTTATTGAAATATTTGAAAGGAGCGAAAAATTGTTCATTGGAATTTCACTCAAAGAGTTGATTCAACAGTGAAATTTAACAGACTTGTTAAAAAATCGTATGTTAGATTCGAATTGGTAAAATATCCTTCCGCAATATTTGAAAAATTTTATTTCTTGTTATTGTGACGAATATTTCAAAAAACTCCCAAAAAACATTCATTGTGAAATATTTATCTTATCAATAAAAACGAATAATATAATATAAAATAAATAAATTAACCAATGAAAAACTAGAAAAGAATCACAATGTTCCAAAATACAATGCATATTTTCAAAGATGTCAAATGAAATAATCCTATAAACTAATACACTGAAAATTTCATTTTGAAAAAATGGATTACGGAGGATCATTACTTGAATTCCCGGAAAATCAACATCCTGTATCCCAGGAAGAAATGTAGAGTTATAGTCACAAATTTTATGTTTCAGTACTAATTTTGAAACAGGCATTAATGTGCAGTGAACAAATCGGTAGGGATGTAAATCATTTTCAGTCTTTCATTTGTTTATTCATTTTTATTGAATTCAAATGAATTTTGCACAATTCAGGTTTTCTGAAATTTTGTTTGAATTAATCCATCAAAATATCAAGGAATACAAATGATCAATTAAGACTATTTTTGAATTCAATTATTATGTGCGCTTTTTCAATGATTTAGGGGAATTTCACAATCGAATCTAATCTTTCCGTGAAATTTTTGAAATTTTATATACATTGAGTGATGTTGAATCTCAGCTGGCAAAAGTACTGAATATTTGGAATACGGAACTGGATTTTTTGAACCAATTCAAATATGAATAAATTGATCTGTGTGAGTGAATCATATATATTCTAAATACTAACAATTTGATCTACCTATTTTAGCACCAAATCTCCCCTGGAAAAATTCAATTGTGCATATATTATACCATTTAAAAGTTCATGTGCTTACTTACTAAGTGAAGGAATTAGATTTGGAAAAATATATTTCGTCATCCCCTCTAATGATATCTTCTCAGAACATTTTGCTCAATATTGCTAAAATAAGTCATTTAGACCAAATGATACTGTCTCAAATGAGCGAGTGAACTATCTTATTGTTCTTATTTGTAATTAAGATTAGATCAGTTTGTTGTTAATTTTTTTTTACTAAATTTAATATTTCCAGGAGATAATACTGAGTTATTCTTTCATTTTCAGATCTGATACATCCAAAGCTATTACACATGCACTGAAGGACCTGACAAGATATTACCGCTGATATAATTTTATTCGAACATTTTGTAATATATTTATATATATTTAAAACAATCTAGACTGTATTTTAACAGTTTTATTGCATTGGAGAATAAATTCTATTTTTTATTCAATGAATTTCATTTCTGTGATAGTTATCATTGTTCACAATCAAGATCTTTTTTCATAAAAATTCTTTTGTCTGGATGTTGTCTACAGATATTGGGAATATAACTCTTTTTTTGAATGTAAAAAGAATTATTTTTTTTAATAGCGTTTGTGAATTCTGGTTGATTATTTCAACATCATAATCACTGTCACTATATTATAATGTTTATTCAACAATTCAATTACTTTATGACATTGAGTATTATCTGAATAAACAACATTTCTCGCCAAATTCTTAGGTGTTTTAGAATAGTGATATTATTTTTACCAGCTTCAACTGGGACTGATGAAAATAAGCAGTAAAACTCAAGGGTTGTTTGCAATACATTCTTCATTTATTTACTTTGGTAAGATAGTTTAACAATCTCCGAAATTGTGATGTTATATTTGTGTTCTTTCTGTCAACCAGCAACTAAGTGAAACTCAGTGGAAAGAATTCAACAAGATAAAAGAATATTAGTTTCGATTGAAGCGTATTTCTGAAGGATTTTGCATTATTTTTCAGGTGTTTACACTCCCAATATCTAAAGCAGAACTATTAAAATTTTATTATTTTTTTATGGAAAACGCCCTTGCGGATTTCGAGCGACTGTTACTATTCTAAGTAGGCTCTTAGATGACAAAAGTACCCAAGTGGGGATAGGTTCACGATGCAGAGCAGATCGTGGACCCATAAAACTGTCGCGGTTCTACCCTATATCAATACACAAGCATATTAGTATTGAAGACTAGTGTTGCAAAATGGCACAGTAGAGGGATCGATTCTAAGGGCATACAGTACCTCAAATATTACAGGGGAAAGATTCAGAGGCCACAGTTCGCTGTCATTTTTTTATTTTCAAGAATTTTTGAGGAATTTAGAACTGAAATTGTGAGAAAAATGGAAAAATAAACAACATTGCGCATTCTCACGAAAGAATTGAGTAATCGCTGAAGCCTGCAGTACGACACCCCATTTTCTCTTATCAACGTCGCGATACATAAAATTTCTCATTCAAATATCTCTCACTGCTATGGGAATGGCTGCAGTATACAGACAGTAGGGGGTGCCAGATCTTGAGATGTTAATAAAGTTTTAAGAACCTTCATTGCAGCTGTGTTGCCGAATTCCACGAAGCCGAAATTTACCATTCCATTTCAATAAACCCATAGACTCGACTTAACTCAAGAATTAAAACTCAATTTTAGCTCTGTCTTTCAACTTTCACCCAGAGAACCTGAAATGTCGACCAAAGCTTTTTTATTCCGAGCAAAGTTTAAAGATAGGAAACTAAGCGATTATCAGGTCGCCAGCGATTCCTACAGTGACACTTGTTAACTGAATTGGTTAAAATATTATTCTGTAGGCTATTGATAGAGAAGGAAAGTAAAACTGACAGAGAAATACGTTAGAAACTGTTTGTGTTTACAAATTGTCTCTGCAAATTCTTTCGTACCTGTAGATCTTTGAACGTGCTGTGCAAATAATTTTTGGAGCTGTGATTATATTTTTCTATAAAGTATAAAACCGAGTTATTTTTGCTGTCCTCGTCAAGATGAGTGGTATTAACCTGCTCCAACAATAAAATGAAAAACCCGGACCCAGGGCCGTAGCTAACGTACGCCAATGCTTTACCTTAAAATAATCGAAAGCTGAATCTGTGAAAAAATATGTTTGTTTGTTGCATAGGGGTTCCTCTTCTACAATAGCTCCCTTTCGTGATACAGTTTCCAGCATATATCAAAAATGCCATCTACGAACGAAATAGGAAATTTACTATTATGGCAAAGTGGTTTATCCAAAAAATTAAGATGTCGCTGAATAAGTAGTACAATATTTCCTCGCGAACCAGTTGTTGAAGCAGTTGTTATATGTGAAATCGGCGAAAACTAAACATTCATCACGGATGGGAAAACGTGATTCAAAATATAAAAGTTTTCAACTAGTGAACAAAAATCATACCAATAATTAATTGTGCTAAAAATCAAATTCGAAAATCATTCCCTAATGGGAATATTTTCGAAATATTTCCGCGTTATTTTGGAAAATTCTTGACGAAAGAATTCGTTATCAGTCCAGGTGATAAATGGATAAGGTAAATGCAGAAAGCATTCAACAAAACACGAGCTTGATGCCAGCCACATATGTACAGCCAACAATTGAGATTATACAGGAAGTCATAATGTCTATACAACAGCCAGGTGATTCTCACTATTACCATTGTATAAATATTATACAATGCTATTACAGAATGACATCAACGAGTGATGATGATGAACTAGTTGGATTCCAGGAAATGGTATAAATAAAGCACCACAATTCCAGTCGCCATGTCCAACCGATTCCAGGTCCTAGGAGAAAACAATGCTCAAAGGACACAGACAATAACCAATAATAATGAGAACACCACAAAAGCTCCGCCGATTTTTGTCTATGATTTGATTAATTATGAAGGTATCATCTAGAATGTCAGTGCAGTGGTACAAGATGAAAAATATTCCGCAAAGTGCCTAGCAGACAACACAATTAAAATATATTGTGAATTGTCAGACAATTACAGGAAAATGATAAGATATGTGCGCGAGAACGAAGTCAATATGAAAAAAGATTAGTAACAAGCTGCAGTCGTGAAGGTCAAAACATTAACCTAAGATCTGTCGGTTGCTGCCGTTTATTGTCCGCCAAAACATAATCTCGAAAAGGAAAATTTCTGAGACTTTTTCCAAACTTTGGGACCAAAATTTATCGCCGATTATGACTACAACAGTAAGCACACATTATTTGGCCCAAGGTTAACAACAACAAAATGCAGAGAACTGGCAAACCTGATACAGTAACTCAACTATTCCTTTCTGTCAACTGGAAGTCCCACCTACTATCCCAGATAGCACAGGACGTCCTGAGGACGTCCATCACATGTCCATATTTGGTCGGAACGTCCAGGACCAATTCTGGACGTTTTAAGAACGTCCAGTTCGTTAAATCCTCAGAACGTCCAGAAAGCGACCTCCTTAGAACGTCCATTCTAAGTACGAAGATCATATCTTCGAATTGTTCATTTGTGTGATTACTGGCATTATTCAGATCGAGTGTATATTTTGCTATTGGATCATGACAACAAACAATTCAATTTTATACAATGTTAATACCATATCCTCGGAATTAAGAATAAGGAGACGGTTATTGTGGTTCTGTGTTCTTTTGTGAAGTGTGACCGTCATGGCAGATGTCAATGGTTGTTAAATTTTTAGCGGGACGCCACACGAAAGACAGAAATGAAAATAGCTAAGGAAAATATATTATTATAGAGACATTGTCTCAGATTATTATTCAGATCAGATTAGATTCTCAAAGGATATCAGTGATTTCAAGGAATATTGAGATACCGAATGGTTAGTAAACATTATAATGTCTATGTCTACCTATAATATATATATATATATTATATATATATATATATATATATATATATATATATATATATATATATATATATATATATATATATATATATATATATATATATATATATATATATATTACATCATTCCTTTTTCGTGCCTATTTGTCTGCTGACTGACGGTTCACAACAAATTTGTATCCGTTCTAGCCGGTTTTGTTAACTGTTTTAGGTTTCCCCTGAAGTCAGGCTGACAAAAAGGCACAAATAAAGTATTCAAGTGGTACGAGTTCCAATCATTTCATTCTCCATAATAAATTCAATTATAGGATATTGAGTAAATGATGCAAGTCATTCCAAGAACTTGCTCCACAATGTTGCTGAATGTTCGATATTTCATATACCATTGAAAGCAAGATCTTAAGCAAGAACTGCTGAAGAAACAAGTGACTTGGAATCAGAGTTCAAGTCAAAAACCAATTCTTTCTTTAACGAAGAATCAATAGGTGATATAAGTCTTCTTCCTCCTCTTTAAATAAAAAAAATAGTTACTTATAGAATTTCTAAACAACATACACATACACCATGTTCAATAACATATTCTTCATTTTACAGTTAATGAGACAGTTTCAGAGCCTAAAAGTATTAATGGTGAGCTAAGTTTTGATTATATACGATTGAAGTACTGTTTTCAGAAATATATTTGAATATATCTAATTTTTTCTTTATAGGTGATTGACAAGATGGTAAATCATCTGAAGTTGTCCAGGATATGTTGGACTCTTCCGTCCATTCTGATACTTCCTTCCATTCAAAGGAGTCTGATGGAATTCACAACGATAAATATAATTTAAATTTTCCTTTGATTTCAGAACAAGAAATAATTGAATTTGATGCTACTTTAAATATTGAAACAAATGAAAATGTTAGTTGATTTTATATTTTTGCTCTTTATTGTTCGTAATACATATTATAATGTTGCTTCGAATCATGAGAATGAAGAGGGTTTTTGTGATGAATAAGAAAATTACTTTGCAGGTGAATGAATGCAAAAATAGGAGGTACAAACAATTATAATATGGTGAAGCAAATATTGATTTTATTGATCACTAATGATCAAACAAGTAGTTGGTTGGGGCCAAAAGTAAAGAAGTCATGTATCATGAAAGTCACTGAGCTAATTATAAGTGAGTATTTTGTAGTCACTGCCTGTACGTTGAAGTAGATATCACAATATATTAGGCACCAAAATTGATTTCATATTCACCTTGAAAAATAGGGGTATTTGAAAGAATATTTTATTAATTTTTTTTATAGAATAATGTGAACACAGGTGCTCACATTTTTCCATATAATTCTCACACACCAGAGATTTTGAATTATGATTTTCCCCAAAAAAATAAAAAATAAAAACTGCTTTATAATGATCAATACTGAAGAATTTGGAATTGCATCTTGATCTGCCATTCAGTTTGGATAAACAATTTAAATTATTTTCAGGTTTAGCTGAGAAGCCAGACAGGACCAAGAAAAGAAACTGAATCGTCAATTCTGGCATGGTTGAAAAGGGCAGAGTAGAGGAAAGGTGTGAACTCAACAAGTTTTGATATCAAACAACATATAAATATTGTTTGGAAAAAACTCCTTCTAAATAAAAAATTATAAATTATTTTCACTTATTTCCTGGAGGAATTCTGATGAATAATGAATCAATTCATTTCATTTGAAGGAGACAGGACATGGATATATACAGTGTGTCAATGTGAAAAGGTACAACACTTATTATTTCTGCCCCTATACAAAATCAGTAAATATGCAGTAAACGGTAATCTTTGGTTGGTTGGGCGGACATTTTGAATTGGTTCTAATCAATTTTCATAAACCCTGTGAGGCTGATGACAGCAACCCCTATAATGTTACATGGGAAGGGGTGTTGAGTGACACCTTGTTTCGAAAGTAATTTGATTGTCTTCCAAAAAAAAATACATCTGACCTTTTTGTTAGTACTTCCGAAAAATTGATAGGAAAAGTTTCAATGAAACATGAAAATGTTGAAAAGCACTTTCGAGTTACATTGCAACTCTTGCTATAAATTTTTCGGAAGTACTAACAAAAAAGGCCAGGTGTATGGCTTTTTTAGAAAAATGATCGAATTACCTTTGAAAGAAAGTGTCACTCAACACCTCTTCCCATGTAAGATTATAAGGGTTGCTGTCATCACCCTCACAGGGTTGATAAAATTAATTGGAACCAACTGTATAAAATGTCCCTGTACAGACAAAAGTTTAACAGTTTTTGCATTTTTTCTGATTCCGCATGGGGCGAGATATAAAGGTGGTGCCTCTTGAAACTGACACACTGTAGAATAACCCCTCGATATCTTCATGCGCCCCCAACTATGTCCATGAAACGTCCTTAAAAGGACGTCTGTAAGACGTCCTATGAATGTCCATTTTAAATCCTGAAAGGCTCTATTATGGACGTCTTGAGGACATCCTGATTAGTAACATTGGACGTTCTAAAAACGTCCATAAGACGTCCACGTCCGTAAAATGGACGTTTTGAGGATGTCCCGAATGTCCGAGCTGGACGTTTTAAGAACGTCCCTAAGACGTATTTGTGCTATCTGGGATCCAACAGACCCTAACAAAACTCCGGACCTGTTGGACTTTTTTATAACAAATGGCATATCTACTAACTACATGGATGTTTCCCCAGCTATGACCTATCTTCAGATAACTCGCCTATCATAGCAATTATAAGTAGTTTTGTTATACACAAAAAAACAATATCCAAGCTGCACAATTAGAAGACAAGCTGAGACGACTACAGGTACATAGTGGAGAAACAAATTAATCTTGATATAAGCCTTCAAAATCCGAGTAAAGTGGATCAAGCAACAACAGAATTTATAAGACTTCTCAAACATTCTGTAGAACAAGCTACCCCTAAAATCATGGAAGCAAAAAGGACATACAAGGTTCCAGAGAGTATAAAGTGACTCATTGTAAAAAAAAGAAGAACCAGAATGAAATGGCAAGCCACACATTCTCCAGATGATTAAAATATCTTAAATAGAATTACAAATTAACTGAAATACAACATGGAAGAAGCCAAAGAAAAATAGTTTAATGAATATGTAACAAACCTCAATAGATATGATGACTATGTGTGGAAAGCAATTAAACATTTTGAAAAGTCAACAAAACTGATACCTCCTTTACGGAACGTGGCAATGGGCAAGGACCGACCAAAAAAAGGCACACGTATTTGCTGAACATCTGGTTCGACTATTCACTGCCAATAACAACATAACTGATGAAAATCTGGGAAGGGAACCACTGGAAAATCCTGCAACACCAACATCACTACACAAAATAAAGATAAATCAAGTTCAAAATGAAATAAAAAATCTGAACATCAGGAAAGCTACAGGAGCAGATAAAATAACACCAAAAATTAAAAAAGAGTTGCCAAGAAAAGGAGTGAAGATGTTCACATATACAGGGTCCCGCAATATCTCTATTTAGGAAACATAGGAATCTAGTTTTCTATGATGTTTCGTCATTGCTCGAACTCGACAAATCAAAAATGTTTTCGATCACACAGGTGTCCTTTTTTCCGGGGCGGGTCCCGCAACTTTTTTTTAAACGGGAACCATATTCTATGCACCCCCATAAGTAAAATTAGATTTGTTAAAACAGGTGATCTAGCGGGTCACCACAGTTGAAACTATAATATCAATATCAAGTCGTTGAACCAAATCGTAGCGAAGAAATATGAATAATTGCCATTTTTCATGAAATGAGCCGTTTGAAGTGAAACTAGTGAACTTAAACATAAGGATTACTGGACGAAATGTGTAGAGCCTTTTTGGTGCTTCTTATGGATCGATAAAATATGGGGTGTTCCATTTGAGATAAGGAAGATTTTGCCAATTTTTATTTCCGATATGGCAGGCTGTTCATACCCTGTATATCCCAGTTCGATTTCAGATACACAGTTTCAGAGAATAACCTATGTACAATATTTGACCAGAAATTAATTTCATTGGGACATGTCAGGCTGAATATCTCGAAAACCGTTCATATTTTTTTGGTTGAGATATGTATGATGTGTATTTTATTCTTTATGTAGAAACCGAAAAAGAAATGAAAAATACAGGTTGTCATTTAAAAAACAAAGTTATGAGCCGCCCACAAAAAATGGAACACATGTGTTACCGAAAACATTTTTAATTTGTCTATTCGAGCAATAAGGTAACATCATAGAAAACCAGATTCTCACTGTTTCCTAACTAGAGATACGGAATACCGCACCACTGTTGCGGGACCCTGTATATTCAATCTTGAGTCTGAATTACTGGCCAGAACAACGCGTACAATACTGTACATCAGCAATCTTAGATGTGAGCCAAGCATTCGACAAGGTGTGGCATCCCGGTCTACTGTATAAGATCAAAACGTATTTACCTGGATATTACTACAAGTTACTGAAATCGTATCTTACAAATAGACGATTCAAAGTACGAGTTGGTGTTTTAATATCCCAATACAATCAGGAGTTTCGCAGGGAAGCTACATAGGACCGCTGTTGTACCTGTTATACACAGCCGACTTATCTAAAAACTTTAAAGCCACGTACGCTTAGGCAGATGGCTTGCTTAGTGCGTAGAGCCTAGCCAGTAGCACAGCAAAACGAACGTTCTAGAACTTTCGCGAACGGCCGCACTGGTCGCTTGGCGCCTAGCAGCTAGGCACCAAGCGTTTTACAATGCTTATGCCGCCTGCTTATGCGTACGTGGCCTAATATCATACTAGGAACATTTGCAGGCGACACAGGTATTTTATCTATTGACGAAGATCCACAGAAAGCTTCCAACAAACTACAACTCCATCTGGATGAAATTAAAAAATGACTTAGCAAGTGGAAAATCAAAATAAATGAAACGAAATCGGTACAAGTAACTTTCACCTTATGCAGAGTCCAGTGTCCACCAGTGTACATAAATAATGTTCAAATACCAAAGGCTTAAATACTTGGGAATGCATCTTGATAGCAAACACACATGCAAAGAAAATGTGGCCAAGAAAAAAAACCATTAGATTTGAAAGTGAAACTAAACTGGCTCATAGGCAGAAAATGTAAAAACTGTCACTTGAAAATAAAATACTAATCTACAAATCAGGAATAAGAAAGTCTATATGGATATACGGTAATGAGCTCTGGGGATGTGCAAGTAAGTCGAACATCGAACATATCTATAGTACAGAGAAGCCAATCAAAAATACTTCGCATGATAGCAAATGCTCCATGCTATGTCCCTAACCAAACCCTACATGAAGATTCAAAAATACCATACGTAAAGGATGGCATAAAGTCGAAGAGCGAGAAACACCATGCTAAACTGGAAAGTCATAGCAAGGAACTACTACATCCATTGGTTCAGCCCCAATATAGAAGACTCAAGAGAACTTGGCCAGCCGACAGGAGATAGCTTACTTGATCTCTTTTACTGGTCTTTTCATTGCAAAAGAACCTTCAATGTTAGGTTAGGTAGCCTTAAGCTCCATAGTTATATAAATAGCTTATTGGATGTACTATTCTGATTGCTAATAAATGAACTATAATAAGAAGAGTAAGTAGCACATCTCATAATTCTGAATAAACCTCTTTCCACAGCCAGTAAATTCCAAATTTTGCCCACATATTTCATTTCAAACATGCTGGAAACTGTTTCACGAAAGCGAAATATTTTGGATGCGGGGAATCCCAATACAATCTCGAATGAACAATTGAAAGGATAGAATAATCACATTAGCGCGTTAGCTGTATACGTTTGTTTATTCATTAGTGTCAATTGAAGATTTCTTGATACTGCGATGAATATTCGTTATTTCTTCATAAAAAGCGAACAGTTAAAGAGGAAGTTGACGATAATGAAGAAAGTCTATCGTCAAAAACAGCTGAAAGTAGTGGGAGGATCAGAAAAAGGTGATACATCTAGTCCTATAGAATCTTGTTCGCTGAGAAGTTTTGAGCAGGTTGGTAATTGGTATATTAGTATTCCGTCAGATATTGCACACATCGGGGAATCAATTAAGCAGGTTAATCTGGATATTTATCCAAAATTAAATAATAGAGCCTTCAATGCAGATTGGTTCAAGCGATTCAAATGGTTACAATATTCGGTAGAAAAAGATGCAGCTTTTTGCTATCCACGCCAATAATTTTTTCCTCATGAAAGTAAACAACCTTCCTATACTTCCACGGGATCCCGAAACTGGAAAATGCCGTAGATTCAAGAACTGGTGTCCCAAAACATGAAAGATCTTTTCCTGATATACAAGCAATAGAATCTGGCAAGATAAATTACACAGAATATCCACAAATAGCTGTGTTGAAACGTTGATACATGAGAAATTTCTAGAAAAACTAGGTATTACGTAAAATTTATCATAGGCACCTTTACATTACAATATATTTCCAAAGAACATCAAAAAAACTAAGGCCAAACCACACGGCCGGACGGACAAAATAAAAAAAAAATGACCACGGATTCTTCATCAGTGAGTCCAACCTAGTCGTTTGAGACCAATTTCGGCTCAAAATTCGAAAATTGCAGACATCGTGACGAAATGATAACGCACTGTTCCCCAGAACAAGCACGTACAAATGGATTCGAAGCAAGCCAACATCGTTCTGGTATACGTTCAAAAATAGAAATAATTTCATTAAAAACTATCTCTGTATGAAAATTGATTTGATTAAGCATTGTCATTTTTTAATTTATGTTTTTTTCTTGTTTGTGTGCACGCTCATATGCAATTTTTTTTCTTTGATATGTACTGCCCACGTACAAGTTTCGGGCTTTTGTGGGAAACGAAATGTTTATTTGTTTGATATTATAGATACTATCTGCTATGAGAAACATTATTATTATTATGTAATTCCTAGCCGTCAATGAGCTCGCTATGCGTGGAAATTATATTTTGGAGGATAAAATGGAGCAAGGATCATTTCAGAATATGCTCGAATACACTCGCATGAAAGATTCGAAATTGAAGGATGTTTTAACTCAAATACCACAAAACGCAACATAAGGTTCACCTGATATTCAGAATCAAATAATCCAAGCAATGGTTAAAGTAGTTCGAAATTCCATTGTCAAAGACATCCAGAGGAGTCTGATGTGAAGTGGTTCACTCTAATGGAAGATGGGACAAAAGATAAAAATAACCGGGAAAATATCGCAATAACAATACGTTATGTTGAGGATGGTCTAGTGAATGAGTCGTTGCCGAGTGTGATTACTACAGAAAATTTTCATGCGACCACTTTTACACAGTTGACGATGAGAAACCTCACAGAAAATAATATTGACCTCTCCCGTACGTAAAGCCAATGCTATGATGGCGCAAATGTAATGAGTGGCGACAAGAATAGAGAATAAAGTGGGAAGAAAAATTCCTTATGTTCACTGCTATATCCATCGCGTGCATTTAGTAGTGATCAGAACTATCCCGGAAATGACTTATTTACGTTTATTTTTCGATCAATGCATCATGTTACATGAATTTTTTCACCATGGAAAAAAGCCGCCGTGTACAGTGGAAGGTGGTCAGGACACCTGGCAGCTACATAAGTATACGATAATTTCTCAGAAATTTTGACTACCTTGGATGAAATAAGGAAGGAAAGGTTCCAGGGCGATGACGTTGCTAAGAGTATCGGCATTAAAAAAGCTCACTTTAAAATTCCGAATGGCGATGGTTGTGGCCAGAAAAATCTTGTCCTGGGTTCAGCTAGCAGACGCAGCTTTGCAATCCCGAAGCACTGGATTAAAAGATACACAACAACAATAATATCCCACAGACACCAGAAGGGACATGTAAAACAATCTAATGCGATGGATGAATGTTTAACGTATACTCCTTATATACAGGGTCTTTCACGAGGAACCTCACCCATATTTATACGGGAAACTACTGAACGTATTTTCATGAAATTCAGCACTTATAAGTATTTCACGATGCTGATGAAATCTAAAATATTTTCAAGGCATGAGCACCTCCGGTTTTTCCGGAAATGACGTCAACTTCCGTTTTTCAAACTAGAACACCATTTTTTTATTGCAGAAATAGATTCCTTAGAAAATTTCAATTTATTTAGATGTAACATTTTTCAGTTGTGGTTGGAAAATTCTCTCTGAGCGGGAAAATTCGAAAAAAAAATCGAAAATAGAGCTCCGCTGAAACAAGAATAACTTCGAGGTTTTTGGATGGAAAATTTTCATTTTTGGGATTTTTCAAGATGTAAGATTGATGTATCCACTTTAAAAATCGAAATCGCGATTCATGATACAGGGGGTGAAAAAATCGCTTTCAAAGTTAGGGATGACAAAATCGTGAAAAATCAATTTTTTCAAATTAGAACCCCATTTTTTTATGGCAGATATTGAATCTACGTTAAAAAATAATGTGAGTGTATGCATCACACCCTTGCCCTAAAGTGGATATTTTCTGATTTATTCACAAAAAACTGTTTTTCGTCTTGAATTTTCAGCTATTTCTTTTCCCTTCACGCCAAAAAGATGACATTTTCAGGAACTGTTACTTAAACCATGTTTTAGATTTTACTACCCTAATATGCAAGAGAAAAAAGTTACAGGTTGTTCTTAAATAGATGGCGAATTTGGATTCGAATTTGTATCGGAAACCTCTTTATTTCAACTAATCGGCCATCGGTTTTCTCTCCAGTGATAAATAAATAATTCCTTATGAACCATATGCAAAAACTTACCATGTTTTACATTATTTTTTTTTAATGATAGATATCATTATTACATCTGCCAAATTCCTCTTTATTCAGTAGCATTTTGTGTTTACTATTAATTTGGTGATAATTCGTATTAAGTTATAAAATCGATCACTATGCCTAATTTTACCAATGAAGATTATTTAAATCTCATTCTACTTCATGGAGAATGTAATAAAGTTGTAGATAGAACGATTCGACTGTTCATTGAGAGGTTTCCTGACCGACCCAGACCAACGAGAGATACCATTAACAGAACCATGACAAACTTGAGAAATGTCGGATCTTTCGTTAAGAAAACTACACACAGAGAAAAAAGTGTAGTAGAAGATGAGAACAACGAAATTACAGTTCTTGCATATTTTCGTGTTAATCCTCAAAATTCTCTCAAAGATGCCGTGATTGATCTGGGATTATCTCAATCGAGTATTTGGAGAATATTAAAAAAACATAAAATGCACCCATATAAATTCAATAGGGTACAGCATTTGAAGGAAACTGATTTCGTCAGGAGAACAGAGTTTTGCGAAGCTATGATGATTCGATTTCAAGAGAATGAAAACTTTTTGGACTGTATAATTTGGACAGATGAATCTAAATTCACAAAGAATGGTTCTTTCAATAGGCATAACAGTCATTATTGGGATGAAGAGAACAACCACCACTTCAGACAATGGAACTTTCAAGAGACCTGAGCCCCTATTCTTGAAACGGGGAAGGGAGAAAATAGGCGTGTCGACGCTGTTGCCAAGGAAACCCGGTGCATTTTTGATGGAACGATAGAGAACGTTCATTCCATCGAATTCGAGAATAGGGTCTCTGGAGTTTCAATGTTTTTTGCGCCATCAAAAATAATGCAATTCTCGATGTTCACATTTATGATGGGACTTTAACTGGTAAGATAGAACACTACACTGGTTTGCATTATTTAAAGAATGTTCTCCCAAATAATTGAGCCGCTAGTACAGAACCATAATGACTTATGGTATCAACAAGATGGCGCGCCTCCACACAATTCACTCAATGTGTCAAATATCCTCTACAGGCTATTTGAAGATCGATGGTTGGCGAACAATGGTCCACATCTTTGGCCACCACGTTCTCCCGATTTAACTCCTTTAGACTATTATGTTTGGGGTAGGATAAAAAATATTGTCTACTCAACTCCCCTGACTGATAAAGAGGACTGCATAGAACGAGTCAGAAATGCGTTCAGGTTTGTTTAGATTTTTAGATTCATAGTTTTGAAACTCAATTTGGTTTTTAAACACTTTTGCAGATCTCTTCCTCCCGATGAAATAAGAAGAGCAACGCACGAAGCATTCCTGAGACGTATAAATAAATGTCTAGAAATTAACGGTCAAAACTTTGAGCATCTTCTCTAGTTATAACTGCGAGAGTTTGCCATGGTTCTCGTAATAGTAACTTGAAGTCGGTTTCAAGAAGGGGTGAAAAATCTACAGCATGGTTCAAATAACAGTTCCTGAAAATTTCATCTTTTTGGCGTGAAGGGAAAAGAAATAGCTGAAAATTCAAGACGAAAAACAGTTTTTTGTGAATAACTCAGAAAATATCCATTTTAGGGCAAGGGTGTGATGCATACACTCACATTATTTTTTAACGTAGATTCAATATCTGCCATAAAAAAATGGGGTTCTAATTTGAAAAAATTGATTTTTCACGATTTTGTCATCCCTAACTTTGAAAGCGATTTTTTCACCCCCTGTATCATGAATCGCGATTTCGATTTTTAAAGTGGATACATCAATCTTACATCTTGAAAAATCCCAAAAATGAAAATTTTCCATCCAAAAACCTCGAAGTTATTCTTGTTTCAGCGGAGCTCTATTTTCGATTTTTTTTTCGAATTTTCCCGCTCAGAGAGAATTTTCCAACCAAAACTGAAAAATGTTACATCAAAATAAATTGAAATTTTCTAAGGAATCTATTTCTGCAATAAAAAAATGGTGTTCGGATTTGAAAAACGGAAGTTGACGTCATTTCCGGAAAAACCGGAGGTGCTCATGCCTTGAAAATATTTTAGATTTCATCAGCATCGTGAAATACTTATAAGTGCTGAATTTCATGAAAATACGTTCAGTAGTTTCCCGTATAAATATGGGTGAGGTTCCTCGTGAAAGACCCTGTATATGAGATGAGCAGTACATTTTTTTGTCCACGAGACCAAACGCGAATGGGTGTGGACAAAATGACTCTTCTGAAAAATTTGGGTTAGTGTGAGATATTTATTGACAATTGAATTTTTTTTGCTTTTATATTATATGGTACAAGTCAATCATAAATGAGTGACTTACAATTCCAAAAAAAAGGTCTCACAATTCCATCAAAGGAAGAGGCTACTGTGGTGAAAGGTTGTTTGAGTCGTCATGAATATAAAACGGAAAATACAAGGCAAATTTTGTACAGGCACCGAGAAGTGTTCAAAGATACGTTTGAACTTTTCGTATCTGTGACGACCCTAGGATGCAGCAGCATTGTATAAAGACAAAAGTGTTGTCTTTATACAATGGTAGCACAGATGTGTGTGACTCTACATTTCCTCTTTGAGTGCGATCAATAGACCTCAGAGGCTTTTAATGACTCATGAAAGAATGGCAGACATGGTATTTCTTGCATTCGAAAAAGAAAAGGATGGAGTCCATTGATTTGAATTAATTTTTTCACATTTTTAATAGTATGACAAACCGAAAAATTAAATTGTTTTGAAAAAAATTCCATTACTATGATTATGTGATATGTTGAAAATATTGAATCTTGAAAATTTCAAATCTTTATATTATCTATTTATCGCTCCCGAAAATGAAGACACTTCGAAATACGGTGAAAAAAATGTATTCATCAGAGCAATAGAAATGTCCACTATCCTACCTTCAATTTTCACTGCCCTACCTCAAAGTGAATTCTAGCTACGGCCCTGGGCGGACCTCGCGTTTTTCACATTACCGAGGGACATGAACATGTAAGTATGAGTATAGTTGATTCAAAATTACAAAATCGTTAATTTCGATTATTATAAAGTGCTAAGAAGTGGATCGAAAACTCTGGACGCAAATATATCGACCTGGGTTCGTTAAAATGCTATAATTTATAGCAAGCATTTTACGAAAAAACAGTTCAGATTCACATAGGCACGGATTATTCTGCAGGGTAGAAGTATTCTGCATATGAATGGACCTACATTATATGTCCACCCTGAATCAGTGTCTGAGATGATCATCGATGAGAATAGTGTTGATGCGGCAGCTCGAAACGTACCTCAATCGAATGCTGGTGAATTAATCCTGTTATTAATTGTATTCACATAAGTAAACAATAAATATTGCTGAAAGGAAACGAAAACTAGTTGATATTAATTTTACTATTTTTGTATATAGAATTCCTACTGCCAACTACAAACGTCATTCTTCAAAAGAGGAGAGAGACATGCGAATTCTATCTGTAAGTTCATTTTCTTGAAGTTGTGATTGAAGTTATGAAATAATCAACTTATTTCGGTGATTTATGCTTCAAGAGGATATTTTTTCGATTTTTCTAGATGTTTTCCCTGAAACAGAGATTTGATGGAACCGAATAGTAGTTCAGCCACCTCAACAATAGCTGCACAGAAAAAACATCTTGGTAGTAAGCTGAGTCCCTCAATCAGCAAAAGGCTGACAAGAATGAGGGGTTCCATCAATTCTCTGAGATGTAAATTGTTTAGGAATATGGTTCCCTGCTGTTTCTGTAAAGGAAGACCCATCCAGTCAACAAACAGGACATCCATATGTATATCCTATATCAATAAGTGAATCAAAACGATATATTTCCAAGGATGCTCACATTATTTTCTCCAATGAGTTGAAGACAAAATCTTCAAAAAAAATTCAATAGGAGATATGATGATAGAAAGAAATGTGCTTGTTATGGTATTATGCTTCACCAAAGGGATATAAAACATTATCCAAATCACTCAACTTGCCGACTATCAGGACCTTGAGAAATTGTCTGGCGAAGCTTAAAATTTCTCCTGATGTAAGTCCAGCTATAGTTGAATCATTAAAAATTCATTTTAAAAATTGCCTAGGAAATACTTAAAACATTGCATATTAATATTTGATGAAATTTCGCTGAATGAAGAGGTTTATTATAAGTCACATGATAAAATAATTGGTGTTGTTGATACTGGAAAAATCTGATGCAGTTGTCTGTATGGTAAGTGGCATCGCTTATAATTTGAAATTCACTTTGAGATACTGATTTTTGGGGCGCACAGCGACAAATGAATTTTACCATCAATTTTTTCTGATTCACTTGATTCTACATTCAGAGCTGGACTCACAGTTGAAGTAGAAGTGTGTGATCAGAGTCCTGTGAATCAGAATGTGACCAAGTAGCTCCAAATTTAAATGGATCAAAGTTTTTTTTTCAGAAATAATGAAAAATTTTTTTTTTCTATGATGCTCTTCACGTACTGAAAAATTTGAGGAACAATCTTTCGAAGTATGATCTCAGTTATAAAAATAAAACTGTTACCTGGAAATACGTTGAATCAGCTGGCACTGGCAGGACTCTGAACCTACGGTTACTACCTAAACTTACCGAAGAGCATTTCAACGTGAAGTTCTATAATGCTATGAGAGTAAAGTATGCCACACGAGTATTCAGTGCTTATAACATTTTTTACATGTATCATTGTTTTTTCTATTACTCTAGACTTATGTAACGAAACATAACTATTTGAGTTCACTGTGGATAGAATACTGATAACAAAACATTGTGTAACTACTCTCTAATCCACTTAAACTTTTTGCGTCTAACGCACGTTTCGGAAACCAAGTTTCCTTTGTCAAAGACATATCGTTACTAACTATATTGCAAGCGCACCTGTTGCACTAGTGATTTACGGATATGGCTCATGTAATCCATGACAAAATCGGCGGTCGCGAATCACGTTTTAACAACCGGTCATTTAATTTCAGAAAAATCCGTAAAGCTATTAAAAAGCTCGGGCAAAATTTATCTAAACACTCTGGAAGGTATACATATGTTCAGGAGAAAAGACAGATTGCTAAACAATGATCTCACCCCCATTAGTAACCCCTTATTCCAAATATTTAACTGACTCGCACTTGTGAGCCCAGCGCTACACTATGACCTTAAAAACCCTTTTCCATTGGTTCTGTATACCATCCTATCACTAGTGCAACAGGTGCGCTTGCAATGTAGTTAGTAACGATATGTCTTTGACAAAGGAAACTTGGTTTCCGAAACGTGCGTTAGACGCAGAAAGTTTAAGTGGATTAGAGAGTAGTTTCACACTGTTTTCTTATGTAACGAGGTATTAATAATTTCGAATAACATGTTAACATTTTACTGTTCTATGATTCATAACATATTGTTGCTTAGTTACTGAAATTAAAAATTGCACTTATTAGACAAAGGAGATTTATTTGAATATTAATCCTTGCACTAAGATCCCCTCATATATGAGATCAATACATTAACCAACACACCTGAAATACTTGCAAACAAATTTAAATAAATATTTCGCTAATGTAGCCTCAATATCAAATTCTGAATCAAAAAATACGCAACCTGGCTCATCTGCGGCGCCTCGAGATGATAAATCTTTTTATTATTTTCCTGTTTCTGAGGGTGAGTTATTGTGTGTGGTAGCGGGAATGAACAACAAGAACTTCTGTGGTTTTGATGATATACCCATATCTGTGATCAAAAAGTCCATTCAAAACCTCTCATGCACATCATCAACCGAGCTTTCACTGAGGGTATGTTTCCATCTGCACTCAAATCAGCTGTCATCAAACATCTACTTAGAAAGGGTGATCCTGATGATATTGGCAACTATCGCCCAATCTGTCTGCTCACCTCTTTCTCAAAAATTTTCGAAAAGATATTGGTGGACAGATTAATAAACTTTTTCCACAAATTTGGTATCTTCTCGAGAAGTCAACATGGTTATCTGCGTGGAAGCAGCACTGCCAATGCTCTTTACGAGTTGACTTTTGGGATTATCGACGCACTTGAACAAGGGGAGGTACCTATTGGACTTTTCATGGATCTATCAAAGGCCTTCGATAGTGTAAGCCATGAAAAGCTCCTACAAAAATTATATTCATATGGTATTCGCGACTCCCAACTGGAATTGATACGGAATTATCCAAAGAATAGATCACAAAGAGTTGGTGTTAATACGGGCGATGGAATTCAATTATCTGACGAAGAAATTGTTAATATAGGTGTAGGGGAAGTATTCTGGGGCCTCTTTTTTTTTGTGCTATATGTGAATGGTCTGCTAGACACTCTATTATTTTCCATTGGGACTGATAAGGCTACTGTTGTTTGTTGATGACGCTTATCCCTAGTGCGTAATAAAGATTTGAGAACGAGCATCGAGCAGACCGAGACAGTTTTCGATTCAATAAATAACTGGTGTTGTCAAAATAACCTCTCATTGAATGTCATAAAACCGAATGTGTTATATTCAGAACTTCCCGATCTAAAGAAGAATTTCCAGCAACTATCGACTTCAACAACACTACAGTCAGTACGTCATTATCAACGAAGTTCTTCGGAATTCATGCTGACTGCTTCTTGAATTGGTACTTAAATATAAGTGAGCTGAGTAAAAGTCTCAATCGTATTTTGTTCATGATAAGAGTACTGTCTCGGCGAGTGGATGATGAGCTTTTGAGATCTTCCTATTTCGCAAATTTCGAATCTCTGATGAGATATGGTATTGTTGTTTGGGGTGGCAGTTCTGATAGCGGTGAAATATTTGTACTCCAGAGGTCTGCTCTGAGGTCTATGCTAGGTCTAAAGTATCAGGTATCTTGTAGGGGAAGATTCAGAAAATTAAGATACCTAAATTTTTTGGGGTATACATCTTAGAATGCGTTTTTTTTCTTAAAGAAAAATCCGCATTATTTCGATGATTTGAGCAATACTGACAGGACACTATAGAGGAATCATTTTCACTATCTTATACATTCTCGAACATTGACAGAAAAGAACACACAGTATATGTGTATAAAAATTTATAATAAACTACGTCATTCTATCCTAAATATAATCGATTTCAAACAATTCAAACGTAAACTCACTGATTCAATCATAAAAATTGAACCTTATTTTATTTCAGAGTTCTTAAATCATTCTTTTGAAATCTCTAGATTGTAGTTGTTTTTTTTTCTGTGTTTATTTGACGATTTCTCATTTCCTTGTATGCAATGATTCTGAGAATGTTTTCTTTATTGTTACTAGAGATTGATTACAATCTCTAGTACGTTGGTTAAGGGAGGGAAAATTCAACGTGAATATTGAATGCCATGTACAGATTTGAAATCGGTGCCAAATTCAGTAAGAATGGCCATTTGACATTCATGCCGTGTAAATTTCTTTTTTCCTGCATGGTTTCAGCGCCATCTGTTTTCTCAAATATCATCAACTTGGTCCAAAAGTTAGTCGCTATTTATTAATAGCGATAGTACGGCGTTTCATATCTTCCTCTTTTCAATCTTTGGTTCCGAGTTCAAGCTTAAAGAATATTTTGGGGAATTTTGCATCATTATTCAGAATTCTATCAGAAATTAAATGAAAATTACGGTTTACAGAAATCGCCTATGCGAGATTCCATCTATTTTTCACAAGGCCACATCTTTTCAAGAAGTTGCTCCTGACAAATAGTTCTAATCCCGCCATGCACAAGGGAGAATCCTATAAATAATGGTTTTTGATTGTCCTGTTTCAGATATTGGGAGACAAAACCCAAAAAAATATTAGTATTATTTCTACAAGTAGTATGATACTGTGCAGCTACTGCTATAGCATTCATTGGCTCCATTAGACTGAAAGGTAGTAACAAGTTTCTATGTTGTAAATCATCCAATGAATTGCAACCTTCTGATCAATTCATATTTATTAAAGTTTTCTTATTTACATTATGAATCGTTGTTTCATTAGAAACAAATAATTGGTTCGAGAATTGTTTACAACTGATTCTTCCATACCTACTCGAATAAAACAACATTTATCATTCTGACAATTTTATTCTTCATTCTTCTCTAGCCTGCAGTAAAGAGTAGTAAACCGTAAAATTTTGGTCGAGGGTTTACAACTTTTCGAACTTAAATCCTGGTTTGTAGAGCAGCCCATTACATTGTTACAAATGTTGCAGAAAGGAGCAATAATCCACATCAATTGCTGATCACCTCACCATTTCGAAAAAAATTGAAATCCATTATACCTCAAAATCCAATAATTGCTCTTCATGTCGTCTATGGACAGAAGAACATGGAAGAAGCCAAAGAAAGGGGTGCTCATTTCCACAAACTTCTGTTAAGAGTGCCATCCTAGATTTGTACGGCCTATAGGGTCCTTGATGAATTATTTGTTCTACAGCTGTTTCATCTCCTAATATAGCTTGCATTTGATCAATGAAAATTGCCATTACAAACATTCCAAAAAGGGTGCTTTCTAGCATAAGGATTACAGAATGCATTCTGTAAGACAGAAATATTTTTAATGAAATTAATAGATCCCCAGATGAATTTTCACAAAGAAAAGTATCATTGATAATATCTCAATTTAATATAGTGAACACTTTTGTATTGAAGTCATTCTGAATGTATCTTAATACTACAAAACCAAAATTCTTGCTAAAGTTATTCTTGTTCTTCTAAAGTGGAAATTATTGTGAGCAAGTGTCAGTTGAATAAAATCCAATTTTGCTTAAGTGCGGAAGCACCTTAACAATATGTTTGGTAAATCTGGAGGGTGATTCTTTAATACTTACATTCGAGATTGTTTAATTATAATATCATCACTGCATGTCGAGCATTCTGTTAACCATGAGGATATCACCAAGATCACTGAATATCCAGCAAGAGCCCCTGAAAACATATCGGCCATATAAGTTGCGGTTGACGGTGCTAACAAAAAAACGCTGCAAATTTTTCATAAGGGTTCATAAGGGTATTTTCTCAGTTAAATAACCCAGTACCATTGATATATTAAATCAAATTTTTAATTATGAATAACTCATTGATTTTTTACGACAAAAAAATCCATGAAAAAATTCATGTGAAACAATGAAATCTCAATGGATACTCTTGTATAATTGAATAACATTCCCATATGCAGAACGCTAAATGAGTAGCATAATTTAAAATAATATTTTGAATGAGAAGAGACGTTTCACAGTCGTTTCACCTCTTTAAAAATCTTACTCTTTTCCATACTTTTTAAATTGCGTGTCGGTATTCTACAATTGAAAAAGAAGTTCAAATCAAATAGCGTTTCCCCCTTTTGACATATTAGGGAAATACCCTCAAAATTTGGAATGGCCCCGAAATTTTTTGCCAATATCTCCGTAAATAAATAAAAGAAACATTCACCGCAAATGTCGTTCAAACTGAAATTTGAAACATTGAATTCAAATGTTGACTCTGAGACCTGTACCAAATTTTATTGAACTTTCATAAGCTCAATCTTTCGGACTAACTCCCAATACGTAAAACAAAATTCAAGATTTTCTGCTAATATCAAATGGGTAGATGTGATTTCTACTAGGATTCAACTTTGTTCTGAAAAATATAAATGAGCTAAGGCCCCTACCCTAAGTAATAGATTCTCGACAGTTGATGAGATTTCCGGTTTGTTATTGCATATATCCTCCAATTTGTTTTATCATATACAGGGTGGTCAAAATTCGTTGTCTACTGAAGGGATCTCGAGAACTATAGCAACTAGAAGAAAACTGATAACACATTCTCGAGCTCTTTTTTGCGCGCATGTTCTAGGGGAACAGCGTGCTATCGTTTTGTCCAAATGTCTGTAATTTTGGATGATTGAGCCGAAAATGGTCTCAATCGACTAGGTTGGACTCACTGATGACGAATCCGGTGTCAAAATTGATTCTGTCCGGCCGGCCGGCCGGCCGTAGACACGCTAACCGTCGACAGAAGCAAGCTAGCAACTTGAAACTTTCAGGATAGGTTGCGCATCAGAATGCCGCGGTTGAGTTCGTTAATGGGCTAAATCGGTCGAATAGTTTCGGAGTTATAGGCAGTTGAAGTTTTGAAGTTATTTATTTTTTATTTCAGAAACTACTTGAGAGATTAGATTCAAACTTGGCAGTTGGGTGGAGTATAACGACGCGTAACTTTGAGCCAAATTTCGTCAGGATCAGATTCTCAGTGAATCTTAAAAAAATTTTTTTTCGAAATTTTTTTCCAAAAAATTTTTTTTTCCGTAAACCATTTATCATATTCAAAAAAAAAGTCCACTCGCACTTTGAACTTCATATTTCACAGCAGTGTACCAAATTTCAGTTCGATACGATCATAAGTTTCGGAGATATCCGGAAAAAATGTGTCAAATTTCGAGGTTTTCTTCTCGATATCGTTTATTTTTTCGGTATAACTCGAGAAATACTGATTCAGTCCTGATGAAATTTCACAGCTAGTTTTGAGATGCTGAAAGACAACTTCATGCGAAATTTCGTGATAATCGTGTCATCAGAACAATTTGAAAAAAAAATTTCTATGATTTTTCTTATCATATCATCCTCATCAAATTCTGTATGAAACTTCGAACTGTTATTTTTCGATGACGTACTGGATTTCAATTCGATCTGATCTGTATTTTTGGAAATATTGAAAAAATAAAATTTTGATTGGGTATATCTACGGAATCATTGGGTGGATTTTACCCATTCACGAATTCGGCCTTCGTAATTTAGGTCCAAACCTTCTGTACAAATATCGAGTTCCTAAGTTGTTTCTTTCGGAAGTTATTGTGTTTACGCAGTCGGCCGTTAGGCTGACCGTAAACACAATAAGTTCCGGACAATAAGTTTCGCCTAACGGCCGACTGCGTAAACACAATAACTTCCGAAAGAAACAACTTAGGAACTCGATATTTGTAGAGAAGGTTTGGACCTGAATTACGAAGGCCGAATTCGTGAATGGGTAAAATCCACCCAATGATTCCGTAGATATACCCAATCAAAATTTTATTTTTTCAATATTTCCAAAAATACAGATCAGATCGAATTGAAATCCAGTACGTCATCGAAAAATAACAGTTCGAAGTTTCATACAGAATTTGATGAGGATGATATGATAAGAAAAATCATAGAAATTTTTTTTTCAAATTGTTCTGATGACACGATTATCACGAAATTTCGCATGAAGTTGTCTTTCAGCATCTCAAAACTAGCTGTGAAATTTCATCAGGACTGAATCAGTATTTCTCGAGTTATACCGAAAAAATAAACGATATCGAGAAGAAAACCTCGAAATTTGACACATTTTTTCCGGATATCTCCGAAACTTATGATCGTATCGAACTGAAATTTGGTACACTGCTGTGAAATATGAAGTTCAAAGTGCGAGTGGACTTTTTTTTTGAATATGATAAATGGTTTCCGGAAAAAAAAATTTTTTGGAAAAAAATTTCGAAAAAAAATTTTTTTAAGATTCACTGAGAATCTGATCCTGACGAAATTTGGTTATACTCCACCCAACTGCCAAGTTTGAATCTAATCTCTCAAGTAGTTTCTGAAATAAAAAATAAATAACTTCAAAACTTCAACTGCCTATAACTCCGAAACTATTCGACCGATTTGGCCCATTAACGAACTTAACCGCGGCATTCTGATGCGCAACCTATCCTGAAAGTTTCAAGTTGCTAGCTTGCTTCTGTCGACAGTTAGCGTGTCTACGGCCGGCCGGCGGTTTATTTACATTAATTAATGCAAGTTATTAATAGGCCACCTTCTCGAGGAAATGGATTCAAATTTGAACGAGCGCGTAAAAAATTATGACTTCACTTGAGTGCTTTTCTAGAATTTTTCGGTTTTCATGTGACAGCAATTGATCATAAATGAAATGAATTTCATATTCACAATGCGTTGCCTCCGATATTCATTTGAAAGGCTCATTCAGTTTAAGAATTGTATAATCTGTAAAATTTCCGTGTACTGACAGATCTGGCTACTTCTGTGATGGATATTTTAATATTTACTCATTAATATGAATTTGATGCATTTTTGCGCGCTTGTTCTATGGGAAAGGCGTGCTATCGTTTTGTCCAATTGTCTGTAATTTTCGAACTTTGAGCTGAAAATGGTATCAAACGACTAAGTTGGACTCACTGATTACAAATAAAGGGTCAAAATCGATTCTGTCCTTCCGGCCGTCACCACGATTACGGGCATACCGGTTATTCTATCGACTTGAAAATTTCAGGGTGAGTTGCATTTCAAAATACAAAGGTTAAGTTTGTTAGGGGGCAAAATCAGTCGAACGCTTTCGGAGTTATGGCCATTTGAAGTTTGGAGACCAATTCCCTGATATTTCTGAAACAACTCAAAGGATTGAATTGAAACTACACAGTTAGTTGGAACATAACAACGCACAAAATTTCACGAAATTCCTTTGAGATCACACTGTCAGTATATTTTGAAAAAAATTTTTTTCCGGAAACTGTACATTAAATCTGGAAATAACTTCTGCTTGTACCTAGAAAATCATATTTTAAGCAGTGTACCAAATTTCGTTCCGATACAAAATATATAAAATTTCGTATTTTTTTCTCGATGTCGTTTTTTTTCCGGATCAACTCAAAAATAACTGATTTAATCTTAGCAGCTGGTTTGGACATGCTGATGGACAACTCTGTGAAAATTTCGTGATTAGCGTGTCATTAGAACAATTCGAAAAATTTCAATTATTTTTTCCAAATATTCAATATTCTGTGATCTTCTGATCATATAATCTACATGCTATTCTGTATGAACCTTCGAACTGATATTTTACGATAAAATACTGGATTTCAGTTCGATCACATCTGTATTTTTGGAACTATTGAAGAAATAAAATTGAATGGGTATATCTGCGGAATCATTGGGTGAATTTTACCCATTCACGAATTTGGCCTTCGTAATTAAGGTCCAAACCAACTCTACAAATATCGAGTTTCTAGGTTGTTTTAAAATTGATATTCATACACAATTTAATGCTCATATATTTGAAAAGATCCAAACATGTATCGAGAGATCGTCATTCACGAAGAATTCGTTTTATTTGCTCAGTTTACAAGCCGAAAACCTATTATTTCTATAATATCCAATTGAGATGTTTGACTGGGTTGAAAAACAAGAGCAAAAGGGTTCATGCAAAATTTTGTTCGAATTTTATGATTTGAGAATAGACACGCTATTCGGCCGGCCGGACAGAATCGATTTTGATACCGGATTCGTCATCAGTGAGTCCAACCTAGTCGATTAAGACCATTTTCGGCTCAATCATCCAAAATTACAAACATTTGGACAAAACGATAGCACGCTGCTCCCCTAGAACATGCGCGCAAAAAGAGCTCGAGAATGTGTTATCAGTTTTCTTCTAGTTGCTATAGTTCTCGAGATCCCTTCAGTAGACAACGAATTTTGTCCACCCTGTACATGCTCATTATCTTTTATATTCACGCTTACTTCAAACTCTCAGTACGGAAAATATTGAATTTCGTTTGAAACCAGTAATAGATATCGACCTGTTGACATTAATTGTACTACGCAAACCAAAATTGATGGAAACCTCCGATCAACAGAATTTTTTGGAAATCTTGATCATTTCAAATTACGCTGCGCAATTCGCATTCTGCATGTGTTGTGAAAAACCAATGATTTATGAATAACACATAAGTTTTAATTAAGATATAATTGAGCTCCATGAAGAAATTTTATCTTGAATCTCGTAATTCGCAGGGTGTCTATAAATAATAATTGTTATCCGATTTTTAGTAGTTATGTTTCAGATATTAGGAGAGAAAACCCAAAAATATTTAATTTGAACTACTAACGATTATGAAATTGTCAAAAACATCGATGGGGCATTCGCACATTGTGCTTATAAAATAATAAACGAATCCGTTATAAGTTTCTCGATATGTGTTGAAAATTTGGTAATCAATCTTTTCATCTTCTGTAAGATATATGATTCAGGATGAAAAGTAAACCGATTATTTCACTGAATTCCAATCTTAGAACCGAATGCGATGATTCATTCTCGAGATTATTGTAAATTTGCAGCGTTTTTTTTTATAACTCAGAGACCACTGGTCGGATATCAACGGGATGAAGATTTTTAAGTTTCATGAAAATTCAGTGGTAAGTTTTCGAAAACTTATTTTTTTTCCCTCCAACCCCCATATTGAGCCTTCAGGGTACACCGATTCTGCAGAAAAGCTCGAAGGATCAATCTCGAGCGACACACGATTTTTCCACCAGGTTTAACAGATTTCGGTTCAGTACTTTCTGAGCAAAGTCCCGGACAACGGACGGCAGGATTTTTTTATTAGTTCATTCAAATCTACATACTTCAAAATGTAAACTGTGAAATTTTAGGGAGGGTAATTTTTTTTTTTTTGGTCGATCACTAGGGTTTATTATTTGATTTTATCAAATAATAAACCAAAATCAGTGGATGCGCATCGTTACGAGCCTGTTCTTTATCATTCTAATACGATTCTCACTTAATTCTGACACATCACTTTTCATGGAAAGAGAACCATGGCAGAATTTGATTTTTTCCTGAATTTATTTTTGGTCAAATGAATGAAGATGATAGTAAGAATTGCGAACGTTGGTCGTTTTTTTTTGCTTTAATGATTTTCAGTAAAAAAAAATCACATGGACTGAAAAATTAAAAGCAAGGCTTCAATGTTGCGCACTATTACTAGCAAGATTGATCATTCGACCCCGCTTTTTTGCAGTTTTGTCTGAATTTACATTTATTCCATACATTTCCAAACTAATATGGATGGTTACCAAAGTCCATGAATGGCTCAATTTAAGACTGAATTTTTAGACAAAAAATCAATTCCTCTCATACTGATGACACGTTACCGCCCACTCATCTATTGAGCGCCTGTTGACCTTTGACTCACGCGTGTGTAAAGCTACATTCATAATGACCTCGCGGACAAAGTGTGGCTTAGCCATGCGTGCTAAGAATAGATTTCAACAATAGCACCCCCAATGGGAATCGTGCCAACACGCAAGCCCATATAGCCACAACATTTCTTGCAACCTGCCAAGTTCTACTTCGATTTGCACTTCTCGCGAGCTATGGGTCATGCGCATTGCTTTGGTTGCGGCGACAATATTTGATTTGTGGCTTCTTTGGAATTTCGGACATCTTTTGCTTTTATTGGTAACGACTACAAATAAGCAAATAAAGGAAATGGACGAGAAGAATAAAGCTATTTTAATGCTTGTAGATAAGTATAACCTAACAATATAAACAATAATGTCAAACGCGAAATCATTCGGAATTTAGCTAACTTACGAAGAGGTACAGAGAATTTGTGACATAGTTTATCGGATTTATATACTTTTCCATATACCTAGTTTGTATGAGTTACCAAATTTCCAGTAAGAGCTATATTTAGTCCTGGAGATATTGAAAAGTATCGTGTATTCAGACTGCCCGACAGACATGATTGAGTTTGCAAACATTTTGTTAGAATTTGAATTGAGTTACCTTGGTTTTATAATCATTGTTTAGGGTCATAGTTGGAACGTAAAAATCCTAGAAAAGCACTGACGTGAGGTCAGGAGCTTTAACGCGCTTGTTCCGTTGCCAAAGCGGTCACCTATATAAGTATTGACCCTGCCAAACGCAGATTTTTTTCATATGGTCCTCACGAAATCCTGCATAAACCTCAAGCTATAATTTTCGATCATATACTAGATTGAAATTCGATCCAAAATTTCGAATGAGTATAACTATCTAAAGAAAAATTGTTGATTTGTAGGGAAAGCAAACACACTAAATAATATTATAATAATCTATTGGCTATCGATTTCGGCTACAAGTGCCATCATCAGGCCGGCTGAAATACAAACAAACATAAAGATAGAAGGATATTTACATAGAAAACATGCAATCACCTTAAAAATCTTGGCATCGACTTGGACGCATTTTTATAAAAACAAAACAAAACTTACCGTCGAACTATGAAAACACATCAACTAGAAACGTACTCTAGATGTCAAGACTAATTATTACAATTTCAGGTCATAAAATAATTTGAGATACAATTCCAACATTCAAAACTATCGTAACATCAATGAACAAGTAGGCGGAAAGAACGACAATGGATCCAACACATAACTAAACAGATTATCATGAGTAACAAACGAATGGGCTCACAAAAAAAGGAAGTAACATCTACATAATCCTTTCAGTGCAATAAAACAAGATATTTATTATAGTTTTCATAAAGACTTAAATATATGTCTTCCTGTAAATTCAGATATATCATTTAAAGAAAATTACTGTCTCTGTTTTTGAGAATTGCATATTGTTCTAAAAGAATAAGTTTATTATAGTTGTTTTCTTTATTTATTAATGATAAATTCGCAATAGTGGTCTTATGTTTACTTTCTATCAAATGTTCGCCTAGAGCTGATTTAGATCTGTTCTTTATGTGTTCATTATATCTTATCTTGGCTGAGCGAGTGGTCATGCCTATATAAAACGAAGAACATTCACCGCAAGCAATCTTGTATATAACACTACAACATACATCAACGATCTTATTCTTATTGTTAACAAGCAGACTCTCTAGAGTTCGCTGTCGTTTATTGATCGTCAAATAATTATATTTCTTCAAGGAAAAGTTCAATCTATCATTAAGACCCTCAAAATATGGGATTGAAATATAATTTTGTTTAATTGAGACTTGGGGGTATATCTTCTTGAAAAGGATCTTCTTTTGATGGATTTTAATATATTGTCAACATATGCTCTAGGATATTGATTAGCTTGTGCAATTTTATATATTGTGTTCATTTCTCTGTCAAAATTAATTGTAGATAATGGGACATTTAAGTCTATGGACTCGGCCCCCATTAAAAATTCTGCTTTTAGGTTTTTATTCCATAGACTTTTAAATGTCTCATTATCTAAAATTAATTTCGACAGAGAAATGAACACAATATATAAAATTGCAGAAGCTAATCAATATCCTAAAGCATATTTTGACAATATATTAAAATCCATTAAAAAAAGATCCTTTCCAAGAAGATATACCCCATGTCTCAATTAAACAAAATTATATTTCAATCCCATATTTTGAGGGTCTTAATGATAGATTGAACTTTTCCTTGAAGAAATATAATTATTTGACGATCAAGAAACGACAGCGAACTCTAGAGAGTCTACTTGTTAACAGTAAGAATAAGATCGATGATGTATGTTGTAGTGGTATATACAAGATTGCTTGCGGTGAATGTTCTTCGTTTTATACAGGCATGACCACTCGCTCAGCCAAGATAAGTTATAAAACACATAAAGAATATACCTAAATCAGCTCTAGGCGAACATTTGAAAGAAAGTAAACATAAGATCACTATTGAGAATTTATCATTAATACATAAGGAAAACAAATATAATAAACTTATTCTTTTAGAACAATATGAAATTCTCAAAAACAGAGACAGTAATTTACTTTTGAATGATATATCTGAATTTACAGGAAGACATATATTTAAGTCTTCATGAAAACTATAATAATTATCTTGTTTTATTGTACTGAAAGGATTATGTAGATGTTACTTCCTTTTTCTGGGCGCCCACACGTTTGACACTCATGATAATCTGTTTAGATTTCCCTTATGTGTTGGATCCATTGTCGTTGTTTCCGCCTACGTGTTCGTTGATGTTATGATAGTTTTGAATGTTGGAATTGTATCTAAAATTATTTTATGACCTGACATTGTGATAATTGGTCTTGACATCTAGAATATGTTTCTAGTTGATGTTTTTTCATAGTTCGACGGTAAGTTTTGTTTTGATTTTATAAAAATGCTTCCAAGTCGACGCCAAGATTTTATAAGGTAACTACATGTTTTCTATGTAAATGTCCTTCTTTCTATATATTAGTTTGTATTTCAGCCGGCCTGATGATGGCACTTGTAGCCGAAATCGATAGCCAATAGATTATAATGATATTATTTAGTGTGTTTCCTTTTCCAACAAATAATGATCGCACTAATGGAGGAGTTCGCAATTGCAATAATTGTTGAATTCAACCGATTCAAGCATTCGACCTTCTTAATTAAACTGAAAATCTACTCTACCAATATATTCCCTATGTCGATTTTTTCCAAAGTTAACGTGTTTACGGCCGGCCTAACCACTGATAGTGAACAAAATAACTTCCGGAAGAATCTACTTAGTAGCTTGATAATTGTAGAGTACTTTTGGAGATTAATTACGAATGCCGAATTAGTAAAAACTATCGAATGCTTCCGCAGATATACCATTTCAAAATTTCAGTTTCCCGATATTTCCAAAAACATAGCTCGAATCACCCTTCAATCAATGAAAAATGCCACCTTGAAGTTTCAGCCAAAGTGGGCCGACAGACAAATTAGCAAAATAACGCTTCCATTCAACAAAATGCAGGATTCTTTAATTTTTTTAATCATTGTTCTGTAGACCCTATTTGGCTGAAACTTCAAGGTCGTATTCTTCATTGAAGGGCGATTCGATCTATGTTTTCGAAATATCGGGAAACTGAAATTTTGAAAGGGTATATCTGCGGAATCATTCGATAGTTTTTACTAATTCGCCAATTCGGCTTCAAGCTACTGAGTAGATTCTTCCGGAAGTTATTTTGTTCACTATCAGTGGTCAGGCTGGCCGTAAATACTTTAACTTTAGGAAAAATCGACATAGGGAATATATTTGTGGAGTAGGATTTCAGTTTAATTAGGCAGGTCGAATGCTTGAATGGGTTGAATTGCAATCTAGTACTCGATCGAAAATTATGGCTTGAGGTTTATGCAGAATTTCGTGAGGACCATATGAAAAAAATCTGCTTTTGGCAGGGTCAATACTAGTATAGCTGAACGCTTTGGCAACGGAACAACCGCGTAAAAGCTCCTGACCTCACGTCAGTGCTTTTCTAGGTTTTTTTCAATCCATAAAGACCATTTTTGGCTCAAAACTTGAAAATCACCGACACTGGGAAAAACGGTTACTTTGTTCCCTAGAACAATCGCGAAATGAAAGAAAATAACTTTTTGCTCAATATGTTTTATTAAATAAAATGAATATCTGATCGTTATCGAAAGTTGTTAAATATTGACTTCAATATCTCCCAAGACGAATATCCGATCAAGCTGAACACTGTTGTTAAGTAGTGACGATTTCGATAAACTACCCATGCGCTATGGGGAAGTACCGATAAAACTTACTGGGAATCGCCTCATGAAGCATATGTAGAGCGTGAACAGACGGAGCTATCCCGGATAATGTGACTGTAGGATCCATCAAGTGCTTCGACTATTCACCAGTAGATGCCATGAACGGTCGATTTAAAGGAATATTCTATACATTTTATGTTTCGGAAAATTCAAAGAATGCATATCTGTTTAGACTGATACCGAGTTTTCGCTGTTGATAAGAGTAAAATTTCAACGGAATCGGAGATATGCTTTTTGAAATATATGAATTTCTAAAATAAATTTCCTGAAATTTTCTACTGATTTGATCCCCAGGAAAATCAGGAAATTTCATTGGGCTGAAATAAAGTACTCGGTTATGAAGTGGCAGTTTGGAGATTTCAGTGAAATTTAAATGAAATATGAACTTTCGAGAAAAAAAAATTATTATTTTTTCACATTTTTCTATTGACAATTCTTCATATTGCTACTGTACATCTACCAACCAAATCTCATTCGGATCAGATGAATATTTTTCGAGTTATTGAAAAATCAAAATTTCAAATGACTGTAGCACAAAAAAACCATTCGACAGATTTGGCTCATTAACGAACTTCACCGAGATATTCAGGATCTTAACCTAACCTGAGAATTTCGAGACTCTAGGTCCTTTCTTTCGAAAGTTATCGCACACACACACGGACGGCCGGACAGAATCAATGTTGACAACGGATTCTTCATCAGTGAGTCCAACCTAATCGTTTGCGACCAATTTCGGCTCACAATTCGAAAATTACAGATATCGTGACGAAATGATAACACGCTGTTCCCCAAAACAAGCGCATAAAAAGAGAGTTTGATATTAGATTGAAAATAAGGTAAAGACTGAAAGGACGCCCGACTTTTATTGCAAAATCGGAGTTCACGAGTGACCACGAACTGAACATTAGGTGACCCCGACCTGATTATAAGCCTGGAAGAAAGAGAAAGATCTCAAAGAAGTGGAGCTGGAGTGAATAGTAGTTCATCTCAAGACTTCGTTCGGCCTGACAAGTTTCGAAGGAAAGAGAACTTGGGGCATGACAAAAAAACCATTTTGAAATGGACCTTTGGTAGGAAATTCCGGACTTCAAGAAAATAGTGAGACGAACAAAGGTGTATAATCAGTCCATGAGAATAAAGAAGACTGTCGACAATCAATCATGTCGAGAGAAAGTAAATCGGTAACGAGGAAAAGTACCAAAACGACAAGAACGTCAGGTATCAATCAGGCAGGGAAAAAACTTGCTCTGGAAGCGGAATTGAAAAAACTGGAATTAGAGATGAAGAAACAGGAAACTCAGAATGCTTTGGAACTATCAGAATGGGAAGATGAATATAGACACGGGGAAGTTGATTCGAGATGTAAAAGAATCAGTGGAGGAAAAGAATATTAACAATCATAAGCAATATTATGACAACCATAAGATACGACGATGGGCTCAGCAAAGACCTGGAGAAATTGATAAACTTAAAGGTAAACAAACAAAACACATTAAAGAAGAAACAACTGACTCGAGTATCAATATGCTATGCGAGACAATCAATGAGGCACTTCAATCAGTCATGTACTCAGTTCAACAAAACGTGAGGCCTGAGGGACTTAAGTTTTACAGAGATAATACACAAAAAGATCAATGATCATAAAGAATGCACAAGCAAAGTAGATCAACTCTATCTTTCAACCAAGTAGGGAAAGTTGGTTTGAAACACAGCGAAGCCAAAACATTCCTGTTATCATTCATGAACTTCCTGGAGATAACTATCTAACATTTCCACCAAGAAAAGAAAACTTGAAAAATCAAATGATGAATCCTTCATTAATTCTGGCTCCAAAATCAACTTTCAGGTCCTCTCTGTCTATTCCAAATATGGTCGATGAGTCTCTTATGAAGGAAGTATCCAGAAAAACATTGTCGACTAAAAATTTCTTGATCATGGAGATAAATGCGGAAGAAAATCCTTCAACATCTATCGGACAAGGTTACTCATCAAAGGAACAAATTCAGCAGAAATTGTACGATTTGAGAGGAACCTCTGAAGGGACAAGAAAGGTTGATGAACTGGTAATGTAAACTCAAGACAATAATACAGATTTATTAGCAATTATTGACAATGATGAAGTGGATGCAACAAGGGCATAGAGCTGAAAATAAAGCTTCTTATAGAAGATGCTAACGTTATAGGTTCTGCCGAGTCTGGAATAAAATCTCGAATGAAATAAAGGGAATGTCTTAAAGAGTACCACAACGATATCCAGTATTGCATGCAAGCTTTCATGGAGAATAGAAGAAGAGAAATGTATGATGATGACATCTTCAACGACATACATCGGCCTTTTAAGGCAAGTCTGCTCTTGATATTATGGATAGATCTTTCGTGGTGATAATTTATGACACTGGACCTGAGAAATCCAGGAGGTCGGCAGTCGAAAATGCTCAAGAAAATAGGAATAACTTTGGATCCCGAATGACTGTTTTAAGAGTAGATAACAAAATTAAAACTACGAAATCAAGGACACCTTCGAATTCTCCTGTTGACAAACATTGGGGCTCCATACAGTGTCGAAGTCTTCCGTGAGCCAAATTCGAGTTCAGGATTAAGCATAGTAGGAGCAGAAGTCGATCTGAGGATTCAACATAATGCCGGCAATACATTTGGAATTGTTGTCAAAAGTTTAGGGCCAAACAGTGAAGCTGGGAAAATTTCAAACAGGCGACAGAATCCTAGAAGTAAATGGAGTGAGTCAAGATCAAACGTCTCACGAAGATACTGTAAATATAATAAGGACAGCAAAGAACCCACTGACGTTCGTAATACAGTCACTGATTCCTTAGAGAATGATGATTCCAATAAAAGCGATGGTTCTTCTCTCATTCTATCTCCTGCCAGTAAAAATATTACAAACACACAAGAAATTCAATCAGTAAAACTCGAGCAATGACATCAACGAAAATGGACCACATAATAAAATATTCTACGATTCCAGTGCCGTTTCGATAGAATAATAAACCGACATCGAGGGTCCGATAGAAGAGTGCGGGTGGTTTTCGTCAAAACCAATCATGTCGAATTAAGGCCATCATTTCACAATATTTGTAAATTGGAAATTGAAAACTAATTATTTTTGGAGTGGAAGAATGAAAGCATTTGAATTGAGTTACTTTAGTTTTATAATTACTGTTTAAGGTCATAGTGTTAATATAAAAAAAGAGTTTGAGATTAGATTGAAAATGAATTGAAGACTGAAAGGACGTCCTACTTTTATTGCAAAATCGGAATTCAGTAGTGACCAGGAACTGAACACACTTCATCAATTAATAATCGTTTAATGAGACCAGTTTCTACTCAAATCTTTCAGACAAATCTTCGGAAAAAATTAAAACATCCTGGAACGAACACACAAATATGGGAAATGAAAGCAGAGTACTCAAATTCTTCAAACAAACCATTGGATGTTATTGAAACGTAGCACACAAATAAAGAATATACAGGGTGAGACTTCGAGTTGTACATAAATTTTAACCATAGATTCTCCTTATCAAATAAATCACTTTTTAATTCAACACTTTTCCAGATTCGGTTCAGGTAAAAGGATGCAAGCTGTTGAAATTTCCAGAAAAAAAAAATAGTTTTTCCATTAGCCTCAACATGGTTATTACGAATGAAATTGATTATGTTGGGAAGATTTACGAAACTATAACACATATTCTTCAGCAGTCATTTTGTCGTACTCAAAACGGTGAAGAATACAGATAAAGTTTGTCCTAAGTCCTTATGAGAATCTTTAATCATTTTAGAATACCAAATTATTCCTTACAATTTCACCTGAAACGCACCGTTTTCGAGGTATTCGGCGTTGAATGGTATAAAATCTGATAAAATTCGAGAAATTTCTCTATTTTTGAGGATCCGCCCCTGAACTAGCAGAAATAGAATTGTGGCATGCCAACCATATTTGTAAAGAAAGTAAGTGAAGCTTTAATAGTCCCATCGACCATCATAATAAACAAATGTTTAGAAGGTCTATTCTCAGAAGAATTGAACAGTCAGAGTCGTGTCCGTTTATGAGAAGGGAGATACCACGAATTCTGAACGCTACCAACCAGTCTCGATATTGCCATCACTGTCTGAGATATTTGAAGAAGTTATGAAGAATGTTATTAAGCAATCACAAACATGGGTATCAAAAAAGAAGATCTGCTATTCAAGAAATAAATAAAGAAATTACACCATCAGAAGATGAAAGTATTGGAGGCCTAACGGCCGACCGTTAACACAATAACTTCAAAAGAAACAACTCAGAAACTCGATATTTGTAGAGTACGTTTGGGCCTTAATTACGAAGGCTGAATTCGTGAATAAAATCCACCCAATGATTCCGCAGATATACCCATTAAAAATTTTATTTTCCCAATATTTCCAAAAATACAGATTAGATCGAATTGAAATCCAAAAGGTACTTTATCGAAAAATGACAGTCCGAAGGTTTATACAGAATTTAACGAGTATAATATGATAAGAAGATCACGAAATTTCGCACGAAGTTCAACTAACTGCCAAGTTTCATCATGATTGAATCAGTATTTCTTGAGTTATGCCGAAAAAATAACGGTATCGAGAAAAAAACCGCGAGATTTTACATATTTTTTCCCAATATCTCCGAGAATACCAATCACGTCCAATTGAAATTTGGTACACTGCTGTGAAATATATAGCTCAAGGTATGAGCAAAATGAAGTTTTTTCGGATATGATCAAGTTTCTGAAAAAAAAATTTTTTTTCCGAAAAAATTTTTAAAAGAATTTTTTTTTAATTAGGCTAACATACGATCCCAATGAAATTTCTCATAAAGTTGCGTGTCGTTATGTTCCAACTAACTGCCAAGTTTCAATCCAACCGCTTCAATAGTTCCTGAAATATAAGAGAAATACCCTCAAAATTTCAAATGGCAATAACTCCGAATAGATTTAACCGATTTGGCCCATTAACGAACTCAACCGCGACATTCTAATGCGCGAACTACCCTAAAAGTTTCAAGCTGCTAGCTTACTCCGTTCGATAGTTATCGTGTCCACGGGCGGCCGGACAGAATCGATTTCGACACCGTATTCGTCAACAGTGAGTCCAACCTAGTCATGTGAGACCATTTTCGGCTGAAAATTCGAAAATTACAGACATTTGAACAAAACGATAGCACGCTGTTACCCTAGAACATGCGCGCAAAAAGGACTATTATGGTGTAAAGAAAAAACCGATCCTCATCCTGGAATCTTATTTGCGAAACCGATGCAGCAAGTGGAGCGAAACAGATTACTTTCCTAAAGGAAGTTGATTAAATGAGGTGTTCCACAAGGTTCAATATTGGGTCCGGTGATATTCATCATTTTTGTGAACTATATGAATAGACTTGTCTCAGTCATGACATCATTGTCAGCGGATGACACATCGTTCATCATGAGAGACTAGAGTGCGGGAGCGCTCAACGTGTTGGAGAGTGCTGTGTTAGCTGATTCTAAAAAATGGTTCCAAAACAACCAGCTTGAAGTCAACCAAGAAAAACACATAGTATATCGTTTGATAGCGGAGAGATGGATAGCTTGAAGTTTCTGGGTTTGGATTCCAGGTTGGCCTGAGAAATTCATCCTGAAGGAGAAGTTAAACACAGCAATATTAACTGTAAGGGCAATAGCTAGAGTATGTATATTTAATGCCTCCATGAGTGTTTACTGCGCAAACTTCAATCCTATAGTATCATATGGTATCCTATTGTGGGGAACATCATCACATGCCTTCGACATTCTCCTCCTTCAGAAGAGTGCTGCGCCACCTGGAAAGGACTGACGGTTGTAGAAACCAATATCTCGAGTTCAGAATACCTACTGTCCTTTCAATATTTATATTGGAATTTGTTAATTAGCCCCATAAAAATATTTCTTTTTTGCACTCAACAACCAATATTACCATTTTAATACCAGACCCGAGTACAAGATGTCCATACCATACCAAACCACAAGAAGAAGACAATCAAACAGAGTGTAGACTTTTGGGCCCAAAACTTTACAATCTGTTGCCAGAAGACATAAAGAGCTCAAATAGAACCACATTCAAATGAAAGGCCAAGGAGTTGCTGCTCTCTGAAACATTCTATTCCATTTATCCATGCTCATTTATCTCCTTTCTTTATGGCACTGTATCCTTTTTAGCGAGACTTGGATTTTACTACTCAAGTTCAGACTATCACCTCCACCCTCCGAAAAGACGGTTCAATCGTGATAATAGACACCTCACATTCCCAAAAAAACTAAAGGACGCTAAAATACCAAGTGGAAACACGCCATGTCACAATATCCATAACATAAATCATTTTCGGAAGAAATCATGATTTTTCATATCAGCAATCAATATGGAATGTTATCCAAGTAACCGAGCAGTTTTGATTAGCTCTGTAGACCAATAAACGATCTACCGTAATTTGGACCAATGGCTCCAAATAATCATTCGGAGATCGAGATTGGTAAACTCTTATTTTTATTGTGGATAAATAAACCATAGGATTTGCATTGGCGCAGTACAGAAGAAGTGAAAATATTGTGACGAGTACGGTCCTGTCTATGCGAGAATGTTCCTGAAAACTCCAGACGTCTATGAGTCACCCGCTCTCTAGAATCTTCCCGTAATCGCTAGAAGTTCCACGAGCGATATAAGGGCAAGCGCGGAGCAGCATGGGGACTAATTCAGCGGAGTTATTCGAAGCGGAAAGTGATCACTGAAAATAAATAAGTGAGGATATAAATTGTGCACAGACGTTGATAGAATTAGTTGTTCAGTTATTAGAACAGTAGTAGTGTGTAAATAAATAGTTTAATTATTCTGACCGTTTTGATAAACGAAGAAAACGTTACATTGGTGTCAGGTGTGCGGTTCGACATCGATCGAATTGAGTACATCAACTCTATTGATAGAAATTTATGCCAGTGACTACAAGACTGCAGAGCGCAATGGAGACGCATACGATAATGGAATTTTTGAGTAAAATGAATGAGAAAATGGAAGAAAATTCTCGGAAAATGGAAGAGAATTCTCAGAAAATCAATGAGAAAATGTAGGAAAATTCACGGAAAATGAAGGAAAATTCTCAAAAAATGGAAGAAAATTATCGGAATGGCAATGAATTGGTGAGTTAAATCGCAAGTAAATTGGATAAGAAAATGGAAGAAATGAAGAAACGAATCGACGAAGTTTATGAAAAAGTTAACGAAAAATTGGACGAAGTAAATGCGAGTTGACCAAAAATTTTACGAAGTTTATGAAAAAATTAACGAAGTTTATGAAAAAGTTGAAGAAAAATTCGAAGAAATAACAGGAATAATTGAACAGCATTCTAAGTTAATATAGTCCTTGAAAAGAATGTCAGTTGGAAATGATTATCCGGCTTCATCAAACTATAGCATCACTAGCATTCCCTCATTCGAGGGAAAAGTGCCCTGGTCGACATATCAGAAACAGTTTGAAGCTGCTGCGCTGGCAAACAGTTGGAGCGATAACGAAAAAGCCACAGCATTGATAATAGCTCTAAGAGGAGAGGCACTCAACATTCTGCAAACGATTCCGGAGAGCCAACAAGCCTGTTATGAAGCTCTAACATCGAAACTTCAAATGAGATATGGTGATGCTCATCTACAACAAGTTTATCATGCCCAAATAAAGAACCGGGTGCAGAAAACAGGAGAAAATCTCCAGGAGTTTGAAGCCGATAAGGCTAGGTTAGTTAGGCTGGCTTACCCAACTGCTCCAGACAGCTTTCTTGAACAGCTATCAATACAAACCTTTGTTGATGGAATCAAGGACAGTGAAATACAACAAGCCCTGAGACTTGAACGCCCTAAAACAATGGATGATGCTTTAGCTCAGGCTTTAGAATTCGAGGCAGCAAAGCAGGCGTCGCATAGAGGAAACTTTCGTGTGAGACAAGTCCAAGAAATAAACCGACCTGTTGAAGCAATCATCAAAGAAGAAGTCAGTAGATTATTGAGTACTGAGAAAAAAGATGCTGTGTTCTGGTACTGCAATCAAAATGGGCACACTAAGCGAAATGGCCCAAAAAGCAGAAAAAGAACCACAGCAGGAAAACGTAAAAGGGCCGGTGATAAGGGGCATAAATCTACTCAAGCTGTAGATGCCCCTGAAGTGATAATCCGAGGAATTATGTCCACGGGTTTATCCAGCATAATTGTTCCCGGAAAGATAAATGGTCGACCTGTGAAAATCCTGGTAGACACTGGATCGACCAGAACCATTGTGCGTCCAGAAATAGCTAAAGGATGTAAGATTCGTCCAGCTATGCTCAAACTTCGAACTCCGTCTGGACAGGAAATACCAACTTATGGATCGGTTGTTTCCACTATTGAATTTCTAGTTGCTGAGATCACGGAAGAGGTTATCCTGGGATTGGACCTTGTTAAGAATCTTGGATGCCAACTGAATATGAAGAGTGATGTTCTTCGGCTGGGTAGTGAAGAGATCTTGTTCAAGGATGTGGATGATAAAGCATATCTGATTCGATTGGCCGAGGACATCACTTTGCCAGGTCGAACTGAAGGCATAGTGTGTGGTAAATGTGATGACGTTACGAGAAATGGCTGCGTTGAAGTGATCGAGCCCTGTGACGATGCAATCCTGGCTAAAGGAATGTTACTGGGGAAGACATTGGTACGAATAACAGACAGTATTCCCATCCGATTACTCAATGTCAACAGGTTTCCAGTCAACCTGAAGAAAAATACCTTGATTGGACACGGGGTACCAGTGTACCATATTTCTGGTGGGATAGGTACTGCAGAGTATCGCAGAGCGAAAAGAATGCTGAGGAGCTGGTGACCCTTCTCACCTCGAAATGTCAAGATCTTAACCCTAATGAACTAGCCGAAGTGGGAAAACTGATTCAAAAATTCACCGACGTGTTTGTCACTGACGAAAGAACAGGGAAGACCGATATTGTGCATCATAAAATCAATACTGGTGATACACAAACCATCCGACAGCACCCTAGACGTCTTCCTCTGGCAAAAAGAGAAGAGGCTGAACGGATTATAGAAGACATGGCGAGAGAAGGTGTCATTGAACCATCCAATAGCCCTTGGTGTTACTGAAGAAAAAGGATGGGTCCACCAGGTTCTGTGTAGACTAAAGACAGCTTAATCAAGTTACGAAGAAGGACGGCTATCCGGGCAATCCCTTACCGAGAATTGATGATATACTGGATACACTCTCGGGATCACGCTGGTTTTTCACTTTGGATTTGAAGAGTGGGTATTGACAGGTTGGATTAGATCCAAGAGACAAAGAGAAAACTGCCTTTAGTATTGGAACGGGCCTGTGGCAATTAGAGTGATGCCCTTTGGTTTATGCAACGCTCCCGCTACATTTGAGCGTTTAATGGAGACTATATTGAGAGGACTCTCCTGGAAGACTTGCCTGGTGTACTTAGATGACGTGATAGTAGTGGGAAAATCATTCCAAGACCACCTACACCACCTGTCCGAGGTTTTCCAGCGACTTCGTGAAGCCAACCTTAAGCTGAGTCCAAAGAAATGCAATTTATTTCGCACAGAGGTAAAATATTCAGGACACGTAGTTTCTCGAGGGGGCGTGAAAGTTGACCCGGACAAGATCAAAGCAGTATAGGAATGGCCTATAACGAGAGACAAGAGTGAATTGCGAAGTTTCTTAGGCTTATGCACCTATTATAGAAGATTCGTATCTGGATTCGCCAACGTTGCCAAACCTCTAACAAAATTAACAGAGAATGGACAGAAGTACATATGGTCCTATGATTGCGCTGAAGCTTTCGCACAGCTGAAGAAGGCTCTGGTCACAGCTCCAGTTTTAAGCTACGCATGAGCTGAAGGGAAGTTTGTGCTCGACACGGATGCTAGTAATTCAGCCATCGAGGGCCTTCTATCACAAGTACAGGATGGACAAGAAGGAGTCATAGGGTATTTCAGCAAAGTCTTGTGAAAGCCTGAACGGAATTACTGCGTGACCAGAAGAGAACTTTAGGCAGTCATCAAGTCCGTAGAACACTTCTACAAATATTTGTATGGAAGGAAATTTCTGTTGAGAACGGACCATGCTGCTTTTGAAATGGCTTCTGAACTTTAAGAACCCGGAAGGACAAGTGGCCAGATGGATGGAAAGACTGCAAGAATATGACTTCGATACCGAACATAGAACGGGAGCTGCCCATCGCAATGCCGATGCGTTATCAAGAAGGCCTTGCCCCAAGAATTGCAGCCATTGCTCACGCGTAGAAAACAAAGCCGAGTTGAGACGGACCACAGTAATTGAAGATGACTGGCTACGCCAAGAAATTCAACGAGCACAAGAAGAAGATTCAGACTTGAAAGTAATCCTGAGTTGGAAGAAGAGTGGTAGACGACCTACTTGGGAAGTAGTATCCAGGCTGAGTCAAAATTTTAAGTCGTATTGGGCACAATGGAAACGTTGAAGATCGATAAAGGTCTTCTCAAGCGTTGTTAGGAAAATGACGATTTTCAGGAATAGCAAGAGTATTCATAAATAAATTTGGACGTAATGAGGAACTGATGAGACAGCAGCCCAGAATCGGAAAATGCCTGAGACTGAAGTCAGAGGGTCGGTTCATTTATTACGTAGTCACCAAACAGTACTCATATCAGAAGCCCACCTACCAGAATTAATGGACAGCACTGCATGGTTTGAAAGAAGACCTTCAATGCTTTGGGGTTAGGAAATTAGCTGTTCCCAAGCTAGGTTGTGGACTGGATCAACTGAATTGGCGGGTTGTGCGAAGCATGCTTGAAGTAGTCTTCTAGAAGACAGGAATGCAGATCTTGGTATGCAATTTCAACCCAAAGCAAATCGAAAAGCCCAGCAAAACCGTAGACTGTTACTTTTATCAGAAGGGCTACTGTAGAAATGGGGACGATTGCAGATTTCGCCACGGTCCTCCGAGGAATTCATGGAATCTATTCTGGGATAGAACAGGCTTAAGGAGGGGACAGTGTGACGAGTACGGCCCTGTCTATTCTAGAATGTGCCCGAACACTCCAGACGTCTATGAGTCACCCGCTCTCTAGAATCTTTCCGTAATCGCTATAAGTTCCACAAGCGATATAAGGCAGCACAGGGACTAATTCAGTGGAGTTATTCGAAGCGGAAAGTGATTAGTGAAAATAAATAAGTGTGGATATAAATTGTGCGCAGACTTTGATATGATTAGTTGTTCAGTTGTAACAGTAGTGTGTAAATAAGTGTAAGTAAATAGTTTAATTATTCTGAACGATTTGATAAACGAAGAAAACGTTACAATATATTGAATACATATTACACTTCGTTCCAATATACTCATCAACACTGACAATTGGAATGTTGGAGGATGTTCTGAAGTTTGTAATGGGAATTCTCTGTTAAGTCACAATATTAGCCCTCTATCTGATCTGTCAGTTTTCGGTTTTTTAACTCAAGGCGAAAAAGCAGAAATAGACAGTTACGAACTTTCATAAATTCAAACCCACCAACATATATAAGAAATTGTAGGAAGAATTTCTGATTTCTTTCTCCAACACAATTATTAATCCAGGGGCAATGATGGTCCATTCTGGAAATACACCTTTTACATATTCTGCAATGATGAGCTCTGGGTGGTCGATACGTTTCACACCTTGTACAGATTGTCCAATCAACCAAGTCACATCCTGCAACAAATTAAAGAACACATTGAAATTTAAAGTTGAGAATGATTGCTAATTACCAACAAACCTATGGACGATCTAGATAGATCGATATACAGTGCATCCAATTTCAAGTAATTCCCTTCGAAATTTACATATACAGGGCGAGTCTTTTAAGATATATACAGGGTGTTTCATCATAAACTGGTCAAACATATATAGCCGTATAGATGACATTTTTGCCTTATGACATATACCCCGTTTTCGAAGCATACGCGAGATACGAGGTCTTTAATGTCAACTTTGAGCAATATTCTGATAACTGTGGTGATTTTTACGTGACCTTTGAAATAACGGTTTTTGGTCATATCTTAGTAGTTTTTGGTGGTCAATTCAATTGTTGTGTAGAATTCTGGAAAAAATATTTCAAAATGGCGGAAAACCTACAAAGTTGAAATTCTTTGTTTTCGATGGCCGAATTGGATAACATTATTTCAATGTACTCAATTTTCTAAGATTTTCCGTGAAAATTTTTTTTCAAAATCCAAACTCAACTTTTTTTTCAGATGTCTACAGTGAAAAAAAAAATTTCACCCAAAATTGTTGAAATCTTTCGAGGTTGAACTGACCTTCATTCGGAATACCGGTGTGAAAAGAGAATGAAAAATTATCAATTGGTATACGTTCACAAATAGAAATAATTTCGTTTAAAACTAGCTGTGTATGAAGAATTGAATTGATTAAGCATTATCATTTTTTTGTTTAAATTTGTATTATTTTTTTTTGATGTGTACTGCCCACGTACAAGTTTCGAACTTTTGTGGGAAACTAAATGTTTATTTGTTTAATATAAAATACTTTCTGTTATGTATGATGTTTTGGGTGACAAATAAACATTATTATTATTATTATTATTATAGCCTTCCGAAGATTCCGCTCGGAGTACTTCAATAATTTTTATTCAAGAAACTGGTGGCCCTACGAATGCCAAAATTCTGTGAATAGGCCTCCAGAATGGCCTGGATAGAAATATGAATTTATCAAGAAAAAAAATATTTTCTAAAAAACTTTGGTAATCGAACTCACTCCGCATTCGGAAAATAGGCTCACATTCGATGGAGTACTTTTGCTTGGTAACGAACATCATTATAATCAGAATAAATCCAATTCATTCGATTCCCATCAAAGATTTTTTGAATTTTTTTTTTTATAAATTCATATTTCTATCCAGGTCCTTCTGGGGGCCCATAAGCACAATTTTTGCCCACACTAGTTTCTCACATAAAAATTATTTCAATACTCAGCGGAATCTTTGGAAGGCTATAAAATGAAAACCAAGGGATATTTTCTCATTCTGTTTTCACATCAGTGTTCAGAATAAAGGTTAGTTCAACCTCGAAAGATTTCAACATTTTTGGGTGAATTTTTTTCACTGTAGACATGTAAAAAAAAAAGTTGTTTGAATTTTGAAAAAATTTTTTCACGGAAAATCTTAGAAAATTGAGTACACTGGAATAACACTATCCAATTTGGCAATCGAAAACGAAAAACTTCAACTCTGTAGGTTTTCCGCATTTAAAATATTTTTTCCAGAATTCTACACCACAATTGAAGTGACCACCAAAAAATACTAAGATGTGACCAAAAACCGTTATTTCAAAGGTCACGCATAACTCAACACAGTTATCAGAATATTGCTCAAAGTTGACATTGAACACCCTGTATCTCGCTTATGCTTCGAGAACGGGGTATATGTCATAAGGCAAAAATGACTTTCCCAACGTCATCTATACGGCTATATATGTTTGACCAGTTTATGATGAAACACCCTGTATATATACTTATTGGGGATGCAGTCAATACTGATCATTAATTAATTCTTTGAATTTTTTTTATCTATCGGAACATGTGAATCAAAAAGACTAAACTAAAAAAAATAGTGTTCTGAAAATATCAAAGCTCATTATCGAGAGATTCCTCTATGGTGTAGGGTTCTGAGTCGATCAGGTATTTTCTGACTTCCCTTCTTTGTAATCCCAGGTTTTGCAATCTGTTGGGTAATTTATTAAAAAATTCAATACATTTGTAATGGGCTCTCTTCTCCTTGAGGGCTAGACTATGTGTTGGATATATTATTTCATTAGATCTTGTTCGATAGCTGTGGTGTCTTTCAGTTTGGAAATAGTTGGGGTTACGAGACAAGAACATCAAGCATTCATAAATGTACAGCGCATAAATTGTGAGAATACCCTGACTCCTGAATACCCCTTTACAACTTCCTCTTGTATTCATTCTTGTGATACTTCTTATGGCTCGTTTCTGATCAAAAAAAAACCTTTTGAATATAATAGCGGCGGTAGCTCAGTGGTTAGAGCTCATGCCTCCTGATCGTAAGGTCTGGGGTTCAAGCCCTTGGCCGGGAAGTATCTTTTCCGGTTTCCAGGGGACCGTCCAACCATTCTCTGTTGAGTAAACAATTAACAGTGCTGTTCCTAACGTGGCGCAAGGAATTAGTAACAAAGTCTACACAGAACACACCCGGTATCCTAACTCGCACAAGCTTTAAGCTTCTGAGGAGTTTCTTCGAAGCATAGGATAGTCGGAAAATACAAAATATGAACAGGAACCTCAGAACATGATTCCAAATCTTGCGATGGCTTCAAAGCAAGCTTAATAGAATGCAACCTCGGTCCGTTTCTTTATCTGATCTATTCTGATCAGCCAACATGCACAGAAACAACGATTGGAATGTTTGCTGACGATACAGCCATTCTAGCTTCCAACGAAAATCCCTCAACTGCAACAAAACTGGTCCTGGTCACAATATGTAAGTAATCCAGGCTGGAAGCACTGGTTGATACTGAAACAAATTTTAAACTATGTTTTTGCCACTAAAACTTTAGCCATTTGTTTGGAAGGGGACTTTGATCCTTTATTGAACATTTATAGTGACGCTAGCTGGGGTGGTGATAGAGACGATAGAAAATCGTGGAGTGGTAGTGTAGTACTTGGACAAGTGCCGGTGATTTGGCGAGTTACAAAGCAAAAGTGTGTGGCCCTAAGTACCATGGAGGCTGAATTTATAGCCGAATCAGAAACTGTGAAAGAACTTATATGGCTCATTAGAATTCAAAAAGAACTTAAATTGGTTGAGTGTAGAAATGTCTTATTTTGTGATAGTCAAGCTGCTATTCATTATATTGTATATAATGTAGAAAACAATAGAACAAAATATATAGATATAACAAACAATGTGAATAATTGTGTAAAGAAAATTTGTTTGAAATTGAAAACGTACCAAGTAAATTTAATTTCGCTGATATATTAACAAAGATTTCGCCAAAGGAGGGCTTCCAGTTTTGTAGAGATAATCTGTTGATGAGTATAGGAAATGGGACGAAGGGAGGGTGTTGAGACATTGTATAAAGAGGGATAGTAAGCCAACCTTACGGAAATATCATTTGAAGGCCCTGATACCACGGATAGATGGCGACACAAACGCTGGTATCAGTGACATGTCGATTCTTAGTTCAAGTTGTAGTATGTCGTAGCTTGAGTTACGTAGGCTCATAGCTACGTAGCCAACTCTACCCGATAAAAGATAGCGCAAATTCTTTCAATTAAGATGTCTCTGCGATCGCAGGTCATTCGGATGATGGAACATGGGCGAAACTAGAGGATGGGTGTATTCATCTAAATCTACAATAGCATCATCGTTAAAGAATACAATGACAACAGAAAAATAAATATTCAAAAAAAAGTTGTAGAAATTGACTTGCGCATCGGGAACTTCGAATGATATGTAACGGAAAAAATATTGGAATATAGTTTCACCAAATTCGATTTCAATATTTAATTCTTTAATTGAAATACTTCACAAACATTGTATTATACACCAATGTTTGAGGCGGAATGCTTAATCTTAATAAAATTGAATACAATGATCCTAACAATGCTTTTTGAATGATATAAATAACGAAAACTTTTGATAATTTCCCACATGAAATAATTAGTATAGTCAATTAAATCCCAAAAGTCACAGTATTATGTTCCTGAAGTCCCATTTTGAAACAGTGATAATTATTTTTTTATAAAATCAATGCCTAAGTGAATCTGTGCGGTACATTTATCCGTATTTTCATCGTTTCCACCTAAAAGAGGCAGAGATACATAAAGGAGCATATCTAATGCAGAAAAATGAGTCATACTCATCGTTACACCTGTAGAGGTTTAAATATCAATTTAGTATTGATATGATTATTGAATCCTGACATATTATTTGTTACATTTTGCATCTCTTACGAATAATTCTCAAAAAAATTTCCTTGTTATAGCCCAGGGCTATTTGAAACCCGAAATCGTCGGTCGTCTACCTAGATGCTATTTTATTGCCCCCTGTTTACATTTCAAGGGTTTGTCAAGTATTATTTTCGATGTTGCGTGTCTCTCGAAGCAATTTTTCATGCAGTCGGTAATTGAAAAAAAAAATGTCCATATATTTCACAATATTATACTAAATTACAATTGGATTCTATTATAATTTTTGGAAATATTGGGAAAAATAGTTTCAAAACACTGATGAAGAACTTTGTGAAAAGTATCGTGATGATAGATTCATTAGAACAATTTGAAGAAAATTTCATTTTTTTTCTCGAAAATATTCAATATTCTGCGATCCTCTGATCTTATTATCCTCGTTAAATTCTGTATGAACCTTCAAGCTGTCATTTATCTTTCAAGTTCTGGATTTCTATTCGATTTAATCTGTATTTTTGAAAATATTGGGAATATTACGAAGGTCGGATTCGTGAATGGGTAAAATCCACGCAATGATTTCGAACAACGAATTTGAACATGCGCGCAAAAGATACTTTTTCCAGGGGCTTCACACCGAGGTGTATCTGTGCGCTACGTTTATCCACATTTTCACCTTACAAGGAAGAGTTTTCATAAGTGTATATAAATGAAGGATTTTTATGTGTAGAAAACTAAGTCACACTCGCCGTTGCACCTGCATAGGTTGATGAATCATACAATATTGAAATAATTAATAAATTCTAATGGAGTATCTGTTACATTGTGCATTCCAAATGAATAATTTCTAAAAATTCCCTGGTTATGGCCTGAGGGTTACTTTTCACCCGAAAGTGACGCACGTCCTATCCAGATGGGGTTTTATTGCTCCTTGCTTACAATTCAAGGGTTTGTCAGGTATCTTCAGTCGGTGTTTTTGTCGTTTCGAAAGTGCTGTAGAAAACAGGGGACAGTGTCCAGAAAAAACATCAGTTTGTAGATTTTCAATCGAAATTGACATGTCACATTGGGTTAACTCTAAAATGTAATTTTTTATACCAAATTTCAGTTGAATATCTTGTGAACTGCATTTACTATGAGAAGAAAACTTGAAAAAAAATCAAACTGATTGTATCTTGAAAACGAAACGTTTGAGGTCTCATATTTATGGGACTTTTTCCTTAAAATTATGTAAGGAGTCTCAGCTCTTTGTTTGTGCGTCCAATTAAGGAACAAACAATGAAGGTACAGACGGAGAGAGGAGATACCTTCCGTAATTTTAAGGACAATAGTCCCAACGTTTCGTTCTCGAGATACAGGGTTTTAAAGTTGATTTTATTTCAAGTTTTGTTATTTAGAATCTGCACTTCACAAGATATTCAACTGAATTTTGGCATAGATATTAAATTTTATAGTTCACACAATTTGAACTGACAATTTCGATTGCAAATCTACAACTACAAACCATCGTACACTAGATATCTCTTCCCTATTCAAAAATGTTGGGGGTTGATGCAACCTTCATGGGGTTATTGGTTTTCTCGGAACAAACTCATGATGGAAAGTCGTCCCCCAACAAAACAGAAGTTGACCTGTTTTTTTAAATCTTCGAAAATTTTTCGTTTTTGAGTGGGAGGTCACATTCTCGTTCCAATACCCTGTATTCATAGGTTTGCACCATAGACATATTAAAAGAAAAAATCAAGCATTTACTATTCCCTAAGTAAAAGGGAAATTGACTTATCCTTGGTATGGATTACAATACAATTCTGAGAGTTGGTGATTAACGTGATTATTATTCGGATATGAATATTTAAAATCAATAACAATATCTGATGATTGACCCTATTTCTTCAAAATTTTCTTGGGACGCTTGGACCTTACATTGTAAACATTGTAGATGAGTAGTATGATGATGATGATGGGTGAACTCATCGAAATTCATTACTCTTGATTGAAGGATTGTCATTTTCATTCGTGGTGAAAAGTCTTCCCCTTCTTCTAACCCGCTATAATAGCAAGTCCACTTCAAGACTGGACTTCTACTTACAAGCTTTATCAGGACTGAATCAGTATTTCTCGAGTTATACCGAAAAAAACAACGATATCGAGAAGAAAACCTCGAAATTTGACATATTTTTTCCCGATATCTCCGAAACTTATGATCGTATCGAACTGAAATTTGGTACACTGCTGTAAAATATGAAGCTCAAAGTGCTAGTAGAATTTTTTTTCGAATATGATGAATGGTTTCCGAAAAAAAAATTTTTTGTAAAAAATTTCGAAAAAATTTTTTTTTTATTTGCTGACGAAATTTGGCTCAAAGTTGCGCGTCGTTATACTCCACCTAACTGCCAAGTTTGAATACAATCGCTCAAGTAGTTTCTCAAATAAAAATAAATAACTTCAAAATTTCAAGTGCCTATAACTCCAAAACTATTCGACCGATTTGACCCATTAACGAACTTAACCGCGGCATTCCGATGCGCGACCTACCCTGAAAGTTTCCAAGTTGCTAGCTTGCTTCTGTCGACAGTTATCGTGTCGTCGGACGGCCGGCCGGCCGGACAGAATCGATTTTGACACCGGATTCGTCATCAGTGAGTCCAACCTAGTCGATTGAGACCATTTTCGGCTAAATCATCGAAAATTACAGACATTTGGACAAAACGATAGCACGCTGTTCCCCTAGAACATGCGCGCAAAAAGCTTCCGCGCTATTTATCAAGAAATAATATCGTGGACCATACACGCCACTGTCTCGGTCTTCTTTTATATTTTAAATTCTTGAGATTAGTCTGTTCGAGTTGATTACAATTCTCTAGATAGACAAATATAGAGAACTTCATCCCTTTCATGTCTAACCGAGAGAAATATAATAGTTCCTGAAAATAATTGCATTTTTGCGGAGGTCGCCACTTCACAGGCCATTTCTATTGCAGTACCACAACGTGACAACCAGATGGCTCTCGAAATCGCTTCAAATCAGTTTAACATAGGCACTGGCTTACTATCCCTCTTTATACAATGGTTGAGATATAGGTAAGAAGAAGAACTTTTCTTCTATGAATGACATCTCCCCATTCCCGCGTATTCTTTGTGAGTTTAGCGTGATGAGATCTGTGATTATACACTAACTATACAGGGTCTTTCACGAGGAACCTCACCCATATTTATACGGGAAACTACTGAACGTATTTTCATGAAATTCAGCACTTATAAGTATTTCACGATGCTGATAAAATCTAAAATATTTTCAAGGCATGAGCACCTCCGGTTTTTCCGGAAATGACGTCAACTTCCGTTTTTCAAATTAGAACACCATTTTTTTATTGCAGAAATAGATTCCTTAGAAAATTTCAATTTATTTTGATGTTACATTTTTCAGTTTTGGTTGGAAAATTCTCTCTGAGCGGGAAAATTCGAAAAAAAAATCGAAAATAGAGCTCCGCTGAAACAAGAATAACTTCGAGGTTTTTGGATGGAAAATTTTCATTTTTGGGATTTTTCAAGATGTAAGATTGATGTATCCACTTTAAAAATCGAAATCGCGATTCATGATACAGGGGGTGAAAAAATCGCTTTCAAAGTTAGGGATGACAAAATCGTGAAAAATCAATTTTTTCAAATTAGAACCCCATTTTTTTATGGCAGATATTGAATCTACGTTAAAAAATAATGTGAGTGTATGCATCACACCCTTGCCCTAAAATGGATATTTTCTGAGTTATTCACAAAAAACTGTTTTTCGTCTTGAATTTTCAGCTATTTCTTTTCCCTTCACGCCAAAAAGATGAAATTTTCAGGAACTGTTATTTGAACCATGCTGTAGATTTTTCACCCCTTCTTGAAACCGACTTCAAGTTACTATTAGGAGAACCATGGCAAACTCTCGCAGTTATAACTAGAGAAGATGCTCAAAGTTTTGACCGTTAATTTCTAGACATTTATTTATACGTCTCAGGAATGCTTCGTGCGTTGCTCTTCTTATTTCATCGGGAGGAAGAGATCTGCAAAAGTGTTTAAAAACCAAATTGAGTTTCAAAACTATGAATCTAAAAATCTAAACAAACCTGAACGCATTTCTGACTCGTTCTATGCAGTCCTCTTTATCAGTCAGGGGAGTTGAGTAGACAATATTTTTTATCCTACCCCAAACATAATAGTCTAAAGGAGTTAAATCGGGAGAACATGGTGGCCAAAGATGTGGACCATTGTTCGACAACCATCGATCTTCAAATAGCCTGTAGAGGATATTTGACACATTGAGTGAATTGTGTGGAGGCGCGCCATCTTGTTGATACCATAAGTCATTATGGTTCTGTACTAGCGGCTCAATTATTTGAGTCAATATGTCAGAATATCTATCTCCTAAGGGAGAACATTCTTTAAATAATGCAAACATGTGTAGTGTTCTATCTTACCAGTTAAGGTCCCATCATAAATGTGAACATCGAGAATTGCATTATTTTTGATGGCGCAAAAAACATTGAAACTCCAGGTCTCTTGAAAGTTCCATTGTCTGAAGTGGTGGTTGTTCTCTTCATCCCAATAATGACTGTTATGCCTATTGAAAGAACCATTCTTTGTGAATTTAGATTCATCTGTCCAAATTATACAGTCCAAAAAGTTTTCATTCTCTTGAAATCGAATCATCATAGCTTCGCAAAACTCTGTTCTCCTGACGAAATCAGTTTCCTTCAAATGCTGTACCCTATTGAATTTATATGGGTGCATTTTATGTTTTTTTAATATTCTCCAAACACTCGATTGAGATAATCCCAGATCAATCTCGGCATCTTTGAGAGAATTTTGAGGATTCACACGAAAATATGCAAGAACTGTAATTTCGTTGTTCTCATCTTCTACTACACTTTTTTCTCTGTGTGTAGTTTTCTTAACGAAAGATCCGACATTTCTCAAGTTTGTCATGGTTCTGTTAATGGTATCTCTCATTGGTCTGGGTCGGTCAGGAAACCTCTCAATGAACAGTCGAATCGTTCTATCTACAACTTTATTACATTCTCCATGAAGTAGAATGAGATTTAAATAATCTTCATTGGTAAAATTAGGCATAGTGATCGATTTTATAACTTAATACGAATTATCACCAAATTAATAGTAAACACAAAATGCTACTGAATAAAGAGGAATTTGGCAGATGTAATTAATGATATCTATCATTAAAAAAAAATAATGTAAAACATGGTAAGTTTTTGCATATGGTTCATAAGGAATTATTTATTTATCACTGGAGAGAAAACCGATGGCCGATTAGTTGAAATAAAGAGGTTTCCGATACAAATTCGAATCCAAATTCGCCATCTATTTAGGAACAACCTGTAACTTTTTTCTCTTGCATATTAGGGTAGTAAAATCTAAAACATGGTTTAAGTAACAGTTCCTGAAAATGTCATCTTTTTGGCGTGAAGGGAAAAGAAATAGCTGAAAATTCAAGACGAAAAACAGTTTTTTGTGAATAACTCAGAAAATATCCACTTTAGGGCAAGGGTGTGATGCATACACTCACATTATTTTTTAACGTAGATTCAATATCTGTCATAAAAAAATGGGGTTCTAATTTGAAAAAATTGATTTTTCACGATTTTGTCATCCCTAACTTTGAAAGCGATTTTTTCACACCATGTATCATGAATCGCGATTTCGATTTTTAAAGTGGATACATCAATCTTACATCTTGAAAAATCCCAAAAATGAAAATTTTCCATCCAAAAACCTCGAAGTTATTCTTGTTTCAGCGGAGCTCTATTTTCGATTTTTTTTTCGAATTTTCCCGCTCAGAGAGATTCCAACCAAAACTGAAAAATGTTACATCAAAATAAATTGAAATTTTCTAAGGAATCTATTTCTGCAATAAAAAAATGGTGTTCTAATTTGAAAAACGGAAGTTGACGTTATTTCTGGAAAAACCGGAGGTGCTCATGCCTTGAAAATATTTTAGATTTCATCAGCATCGTGAAATACTTATAAGTGCTGAATTTCATGAAAATACGTTCAGTAGTTTCCCGTATAAATATGGGTGAGGTTCCTCGTGAAAGACCATGTATAGTCACTGCATGTGATTAGAGGAGAAAACGTGGTTTTTGAATAAAGCGTCTGAAAACGAAATAGTTTTATTTTATTATATACAAAAGGGCGAACCAAGTGACTTTGAACCAAACATTTTCTCTTTGGTTCTTGAACAGGACTCTGTAGAATAACTGGTTGTAGCATTGTATAAAGAGGGATAGTAAGCCAACCTTACGGAAATATCATTTGACGGCCCTGATACCACGATACCAATTTAGAAAAAAATATTTTTTTTAATTTACTGACAACATGATCCTGAGGAAATTTGGCTCAAAGTTGCGCGTCGTTATACTCCACCTAACTGCCAAGTTTGAATCCAATCGCTCAAGTAGTTTCTGAAATCAAAAATAAATAACTTCAAAACTTCAAGTGCCCATAACTCCGAAACTATTCGACCGATTTGGCCCATTAACGAACTTAACCGCGGCATTCTGATGCTCAACCTATCCTGAAAGTTTAAAGTTGCTAGCTTGCTTCTGTCGACAGTTACCGTGTCTACGGCCGGCCGGCCGGACAGAATAGATTTTGACACCGGATTCGTCATCAGTGAGTCCAACCTAGTCGATTGAGACCATTTTCGGCTCAATCATCCAAAATTACAGAAATTTGGACAAAACGATAGCATGCTGTTCCCCTAGACCACGCGCGCAAAAAGTTGAAGGAATTGATTTGCGCATCGGGAACTTTGAATGATATGTAACGGAAAAAATATTGTAATACAGTTTCAACCAATTCGATTTTAATCTTTTATTCTTTATCAAAAAACTTCACGAACATTGTATCCTTGTACACGAATGTTTAAGAAGGAATGCTAAATCTTAACAAAATTTTATAGAGAATACGATGATCCTAACAATGCTTTTTGAATGATATAAATAATGGAAACTTTTGACAATTTTCCATATGAAATAATTAGTAGTCAATTAAATCCCAAAAGTCACCATATTATGTTCCTGAGGTTTCATTTTGAAAGAGTGATAATTATTTTTGTACAATATCATTGCCAGGGGCTCTACGCTTAAGTGGATCTGTGCGCTACATTTATCCGTATTTTCATCGTTTCTACCTAAAAAGATAGAGAATACATAAACGGTCATATCTAATGCTGAAAAATGAGTCATACTCATCGTAACACCTGTAGAGGTCGATATATCATATAGTATTGATATGATTATTGACTCCTAACATATTATTTGTTTTATTTTGCATCTCTTACAGATAATTCTCAAAAAAATTTCCCTTGTTATAGCCCAGGGCTATTTGAAACCCGAAATCGTCGGTCGTCTACCTAGATGCTATTTTATTGTCCCCTGTTTACATTTCAAGGGTTAGTCAAGTATTATTTCCGATGTTGCGTGTCTCTCGAAGCAATTTTTCATGCCGTTGGTAATTTGAAAAAAAAATTTGTTTTCAAAATTTTCATTCCAAAAAATTGTTTCTTCGGGAACTATCTACATACTTGAATCGAATTTTTGTCATACCTTGAGCTTCATATTCCACAATATTATACCAAATAACAGTTGGATTATATTATAATTTTTGGAGATATTGGGAAAAATAGTTTCAAAATACTGATGAAGCACTTTGTGCAAACTCTCATGGTGATCTTTTATTAGAACAATTCGAAAAAAATTTCAATTTTTTCTTAAATATTCAATATTTCGCGATCCGCTGATCTTATTATCCTTATGAAATTCTGTATGAACCTTTAAGCTATCATTTATCTTTCAAGTACTCAAGATCTAATCTGTATTCTTGAAAATGATAGGAATATTACGAAGGTCGAATTCGTGAATGGGTAAAATCGACGCAATGATTTCGCAGCAACGAATTCGAACATGCGCGCAGAAGATACTTTTGCTAGGGGCTTCACGCCTAGGTGGATCTGTGCGCTACGTTTATCCACATTTTCATCATTTCCACCTAAATAGGTAGCGTTTTCATGAAGGTAAATGAATGAAGGATTTTTTTGTGCAGGAAACTAAGTCACACTCGCCGTTACACGTGCATAGGATGATATATCATATAATATTGAAATAATTAATAAATACTAATAAAGTATCTTTTACATTTTGCATTCAAAACGAATAATTTCTAAAAATTCCCTTGTTATTGCCTAGGGGCTACTTGTCACCCGAGAGTGATCCGCAAGTCTATTCCAGATGAGGTTTTATTGCCGCTTGCTTACAATTCAAGGGTTTGTCAGGTATCTTCATTCGGTGTTTCTGTCGTTTCAAAAGTTCTGTAGGAAAACAGGGGACAGTGTCCAAAAAAAACATCACTTTGTAAATTTGCAATCGAAATTGGCATTTCACATTGGGTGAACTCTAAAATGTATATATTTGCCAAATGTCAGTTAAATATCTTGTGAAATGCATTTACTTTATGAGAAGAACACTTTGAGAAAAAATCAAACTTCAACACATTGTAGCTTGAAAACGAAACGTTTGAGGTCCCATATTTATGTGAATTTTTTTCCTTGAAATCATGTAAGGAGTCTGACCTCTTTGTTTGTACGTCCAATTTAGGAACAAACAATGAAGGTACAGACAGAGAGGAGATACCTTGCGCAATTTTAAGGAAAAAAGTTCCATCAACATGGGACCGCAGACGTTTCGTTCTCGAGATACAGGGTTTTAAAGTTGATTTTATTTCAAGTTTTGTTCTTTAGCATCTGCATTTCATAAGATATTTAACTGAAATTTGGCATAGATATCAAATTTATAGTTCACACAATTCGAACTGCCAATTTCGATTGCAAATCTACAACAACAAACCAACGAACACTCGACATCTCTTATCCATTCAAAAATGTTGGGGGTTGATGAAACCTTCATGAGGTTGGTTTTTTCGGAACAAATAACTCATGATGGAAAGTCGTCCCCCTCAAAACAGAAGTTGACCTGTTTCTTTAAATATTCGAACATTTTTCGTTTCTGAGTTCTAGGTGGAGGGTCACATTCTCATTCGGACACCCTGTATTCATAGATTTGCACCATAGACATATTACTCTCTGGACATGGCCTACGGGTTCATTTCTGAAGAGACGAATGCGGATAAGGTATGGATCAGAGGTACCTATGCTATTGCAGATAGAGAGTGATTTCACTTGTAAAATATGAACGTAGAGCTAGAGATAAAATCCAGCATCTCCATGGAAATTGACTTCTCCTTTGTATGAATTACAATACAGTTTTGAAAGGTGGTGATTGACGTGATAATTATTTGGATATGAATATTAAAAATCAATAACAATATCTGATGAATGACCCTATTTATTCTTTCAAATTTTCTTGGGCCGCTGGTTCCAGGACGGCATAGAACTCTAAGCAACGTAATTTGTCTAGTTTATTTCAGGACGATATCCTTAGCTCCAAATGATAAATTCTTTTATTTTGTGCATCAAAGGGTCTGAAACGATTGGAATGAACTGAATAATTAAGAATTCTGAGCGAAATTCTTTTCTGCTCGCGGATCCATAGCAATCAATAAATAAGTACATTCATTAAAGTTGTTCAAAGCTATATATTTATTACTCAATTATTGTTTTTTTTTGGCGAAAATGGTCTCAAAATATTAAAGTTAGACTGAATGATGTTCTTTTTCGAATTCAAATCTGCTCGATTTCCAGCAACGATATGGTTGGTCGATTTGAAACTAAAAGTTGAAATATGCAATCTAAATTTCACTGAGAAATTATGGTACATTCGATTCAGCTATGAATATTATAATTATCATAGCGGGTTAGAAGAAGGGGAAGACTTTTCTCCACAAATAAAAATGCCAATCTTTTAATCAAGAGTAATGCATTTCGATGAGTTTACTCATCATCATCATACTCACACACTGCTCAGCTACTATGTTTACTTAACATTGTAAACATTGTGATAAGTGAAATCATCGAAATGCATTACTTTTGATTAAAATATTGGCATTTTCATTTGTGGAGAAAAATCTTCCCGTTTTTCTAGCCCGCTATAATAGCAACTCCACTTCAAGAATGGACTTCTACTTAACAAAAAACCAATAATTATCAATCATCTCCCCCTACAATTAATGGCACAACACGGATTTACCATTATTCATCTAGCAATTAATCCGATTTAAAATGAAAGAACTCAAATTCTGTTCGAAAAGCTCACGAGAACACAAACAATACGGAAATTATATCTTCTATACACTTTTTATAATCTAATTCAAAATAGAATTACATTAAATAAGCTTTGAAATTTTTCCGAAACCACAAATATTCCTTTCAAAACTTTTGAAAAAATATATTTCAAACAATGACTAATAGAGTTTAATATGTCTATGGTATCAAAATGATCTGCCTTATTTTTGCCGTATTCTATGATTTTGGCCGAACTAGTTGTTCCATCCTTGTGTCCGCACTCCGCAGTTCTTCTCTCTCTAAGCCATGTCCATATAGTTTTATAAGTCTATAGTTTGCACAGTTGGGATGAATGAATTCAATAATCAAATAAATTATTAAGCTCCACAAAGTAGGCTATGTTTCCAACTTTTAGTAACTGCATAAGCACGGCTCAACAACCTGGCTGAGGTATTTTCAGAGTTCCAAAAAGCTTTCTCTCGAATTTTTTACACTAACAATTCGATGTTTCCTCAGAAATGCACAATAACCTGAGTGAAAAAAATCTTCAACTCTTTATGCAATCAACGAAATACTCAAAAAGGGACGTTCGAATTGACTATTTGCTACAGCCACTGTATAAGGATTCTGAATAAAAAGCTTCAGCGATATTTATCAAGAAATAATAACGTGGACCATACACGCCACTGTCTCTTTCTTCTTTTATAATTTTGAGTCTTGCGCTCAGTCTGTTCGGGTCGATTATAGCTCTCTAGATAGACGAATATAGAAAACTTCATTCCTTTCTTCTATAACCGAGAAAAATATAATAGTTCCAAAAAATAACTGAATTTTTTGTGGAGGTCGCCACTTCAAAGACCATTTTTATTGCAGTACCACAACGTGACAACTAGATGGCTCTCGAAATCACCTCAAATCAGTTCAACATAGGGACTGGCTTACTATCCCTCTTTATACAATGGTTGTAGTATTTCAAGATTCTTGGGATTTTTTACAAACGTCTTTCCTAAGGCCTGAAGCCTGTTGAGAATGGGGACAATCTTCATTTTTTGTTAGAGTGAGGCTTTAGGTGTAGCGGGTTAGCTGATGATGTAGCAAAGTACTTCGTTGATGTCTTTAATACTGGATTTTCTGATGAATGCATGTATTTCGTCCTGGCCAAAGGCAAACAAAACTATCCTGGTCCGATGTGATTTTTTAAGGCTTTCTCGAATACACTTCTAGTAGTGAGGCCCGTGATGCTCAAAGGAAGTTGTAACGCGTGACTCATCTCTTTATTGATTTGTTTTGTGCTTCTCCTAGTTCTGCAATAATGCTTTTGATTCATTCCCCCAATGTGGAATGATATTAACTATTTGAGTTCACTGTAGATAGGTTACTGATAACAAGTGTGTATCTACTCTCTAATCCACTTACACTTTCTAGGTCTAATGCACTTTTCGGAAACCAAGTTCCTTCCTCAAAATGCCCTCAAACCGTTTCATTGTGGGTTCATTGTAACCGTTGTGTTCAGCAGTTTGGAGAATTTTGTTTTGTTCTTTATTGAAATTAACTTCACTGAGCGGAATCCTGAATAAACGATCAATCAAAAAGTGTAAGATGGCTGTTTTGTGTGACCAGAGTGCCACTGAGTCGACCGGAATATAACAGTCCAAGGTTGTGGGTTGTCTATAAATGTCGAAACTAATTGTTTTGGTGTTGTCTCTAGATAATTTTAAGTCTAAAAATGGAAGGAAACCGTTGTTTTAGAATTCTTACGTGAATTTAATGGAAGGGTATTGACTGTTCATTATATCAGTGAATTCTTCTACATCAAAATTTTCATCGACTATAGCGAAGACGTCGTCGACGTATCGGACCCAAAATTTTGGAAAATTTCGATTTCATTCCATTAATTTCTTCTCTAATTTACTGAGGAAAAAATTTGCTAAAAAAAGGTAGAGCGGATTTCCCATGGCCGTAGACAATGTTTGTTGGAAATACTTATCATCAAAAGAAAAGACATTCTGCTCTATGCAAAGGGAGGTCAACATCAGCAACTCATCGACTAAGATTCAATTCTCAGTGACTTAGAGGCACCCTGATCACAAAAAAAAGCCAACATACACTTTTTGATTGATTGTTTATTCAGGATTCTGTTCAGTGAAGTTAATTTCAATAAAGAACAGAACAAAATTTTCCAAATTGCTGGACACAACGGTTACAATGAACACTTAGTACTAAAACTGATCACCAAACATAAAAATAAATCATTTTTCAAAGACAAAACGGGAAAAGAAAACGGTTTCAGGGAATTTTTGAGGAAGGAAATGTGGTTTCCGAAATGTGCGTTAGACGCAGCAAGTGTAAGTGGATCGGAAAGTAGTTACACACTTGTTATGTGGAATGAGATATCTTATATGCGAATCAATATAACTGTAATATATGATTCTCCTAACAATGAAATTCATATTCTTTGAACACCATTTTAATGCCCCTGTCAGTGAAGATACTTCCACTATAACGTTATTTATATGTCCTGTCCACTGAAGTTTATTGTCTATCAACTATCCCAAGTATTTATCCTTCAACTTCCTGCAGTTTATTATTATTAATGTAGAACTGCGATATTCTATTTGGCTTGTTCTTCTTCCTTATTACCATGTACACAGTTTTCTTTAAGTTCACCTCCAGCTTATTCATTAGTAAGCATTGATAATACTTTATTAGGTGATCATTCACGATTCCCTGTAGCTCCTCAAGCACTCAATGAACCAGCCATTTTTAGAGAGTTCACTTATAAAAGATATACGAATGATCCAAGGACCGACCCTGAGGAACACTGAAGTTTATATTATTCATTCTCTTCGACCATTCTCCACATTAGTGAACATTTTTTTATGCATTAAATACGTTTTTAGTAGTTGAGCACCTACACCTCTGAATCCCATTTTAGGTAACTTATTTATGATTATGTCCACCTTTACCATATCCAAAGCCTTTTTGAGGTCAACAAACACCATCACTATATATTTATTCTTATTGATCTTGCAGGCAATATAGTCTAGTAGATCAGTTGATGCACTCAAGGTACTTCTCTTTTATCGAAATCCCTACTGATGTGGATCGAAACAGAATGTTTCACTATTCCGAAATCATTTTTGCTACCTCAGAGTAATATCCACAGAATTAATTTGCTATCAAGTGTTCATCTGTAATGAAGATTTTATCTTGGGAAGTTATCTTGTCTATATTACCTTTTTTACTTCTCCTCTTGACATTATGCATGACATCTTTGCTGTATCCTCCATAAGGTCAACATTCATGCCACCTATGATCACACATTATTCATTATTATTCCATCTAGTACCCCAACCAATTTGATGTAATCCCTTATTCTCTCTGATGATGGTTGATAAACTAATCTAAGTTTCAGCCCAATCTCCTTCAGTGCTATTACAGATGTCTCACTTTTTCACTTGTACATTAATACAATCATTGAAACTACAGATTTTTCTGTAATACCTTTACATAATATCTTTCGATTCGATATCATGTATTTTATGGAAATTCGGAAGTTCTCACCATAAAATACATGATATTTTGTCACGTTTTTGTTTTCAACTTGTATTTAAAGAAAACGATTTTGTAAAAGTAGTTAGTTACGATTCTCACCTGATGAAGGAATGTAAGTGACGAAACAATTTATATGAAATTAATAAATATAAGCGGAAGTAATCGAAACTTTTATCAATATCAAGAAGAATTCATGTCAAGTAAAGACCTAAACAATCAAAAATCCATGCCTCATATGAAAACATATGTATACTTTGTGAAAATATTACTTGACATGACAAGGTGTGAAACTAAACTTCAGAGTGTCTACCAATATTCAAGGTTAATAATTGAGAAAGGGTGCCCTAAAATGATTGTTGGTTAACAGGGTTATTTTAAGAACTGCTGAATAGAGAAAGTGGGAGCTGAGACCTTCAAGAAGTTATTTCAATATATTGTCTATTAAAATATGTTGTAGGGTGTCAGTATCATACAGATTGCTGCCAATATAACCATATTTTGGCATCATCTATTTCTCTACGGAGTTTTCATGAAAGCAGGAAGAATGCTGATTGAACGTGAATCAATGTTTTTAGATTACTAACCTTTGCCAGTTAACATTTTTCCAGAAATCATCAACTTTTAGGTAAGATAGGTGAAATCAATCAATCATTATACATCTGAAGCGTTCTTACACCTATCGTTTTACAGCCCAAACCGTCACAATTAAGAACTGCCAGCGAATCATGGAGCCAAAATATTAAAATTATGACACTTCAAGATTAGAACTGCACATTCTACTGTAATGAGTAAGACAAATCAATATTTTTTTATTCTAGCTCTAATGATAGGTAAATATTGTTCAGAAAAAATAGATTATTAAATTCAGTATAAACATACTGCCAGAAAGAATTTCGTAATTTAGAGGCATTTGATTGTCATAATATGAGGGCTATGATGGCTATCAGTATTCTTCCAATGTCAGAGTTTTCACTATTACACAAAACATTTAAAGCGAAAGAGTAAACAATTACCGAATTCAGTGTTAGAATGAATATCTGAAAAATCCATTCTATTATCTGGTAGGGGGATAGTTCCTGGATCAGTCAATACAGCCCTTATGTGAGACATACATAGCAGGAATATTATTGCATTGAATGTTAAGAGGTTGAATGCTCCCCAAAGACTGAAAAGTAAGGAATAACACATTGGAAATCATGTTATTAAATAGCTACCTGTTGACCATAGTCTGTAATATTATCCATTTTACAACAACATAATCTGCGTAAAATATCGCCGAATACGTAATAATAATACATGCAATTCCACAAGGGTCTTTCACGAACATAGTCGAGGCGATTAAGTTAAAAACCAATTAAAATCTCCATTCTAATCGTTTATTACAATTCACTATCATATTTATATTCAACATTCAACCTTTTATGATGTATCAGGAATATCAGGATTGTTTATAATCACCACCACAGAACATAAAATACCATAGAACTCTATTGGGAACTTCTGCGAAGATGCCAGCGCCCTAACGGATAAATTTGGAACCTGTCCAAGCTAGTAGTTTTATGTAAACAAACCTTAGAAATGTGGTGGAGAACGAATATTTATTAAGCAGAGCTTGAATATTTAAAGAAATTATTATAGTTTTGTGTAAGATTTCTTGAGAAGGAACTTTTCGTTTGGATCACGATATAAAATCGTACTTTAAATCGTTCCTGGAGGATAATTTCGGTGTTATTCTAGTGTATGTTGCTTGGTGGATCAAAATAAACCAATATCTAAGTTTACTTGAATTTCTGGAAAAATAGGCACCTCAATAAGTAATTTAAGGACTTCATTTATGTGAAGAAGTGCTGAATGCAGGCTATATTATGTGGAAAATCTAGAATCAGTCCAAATGATATGACTTGTTCTTTGTTTACAAACGAGTGAATCAATAAAATGAAAAGAGATTTTCTGCTTTAGTTCTTATGCATCGTATTTCTAAAGAAAAGGAAACAGATAGACATATAATTGATTTCATTTTGATATTACAGCAGCTCAAGATATACATACAAAATGAAAAATGTCACAGCTGGTCCAACCTACCTATATAAGGAAATGAAAAGAATTGACGTATTTATATGAGTAACTTCAGCTATTATCAACTCTAACAGTATATCTAGTTTTTGTCAGAATTTCAACCATATCACTCTTTCAGAATATAATTTTGTGTAGTATGTGAATTAGGTAACTGCAGAAGTGCTCGGTAAGTTCCTTCAAAATTCTCTCATTTTTATTTACACCTGAAAACATCATGACATGAAGTTGTTTCGAAATAAATACATTGTGGGTAATTTACCTTTATGAAAATAAACATGTTCAGAGAAATGCAGTGAACATACTTTCATGTATTTCGTGACCTGTTTTCCAATCTTCAATTTCTAAAGCTAGGCCTTTCTTCTATATTTGAGTTCCCTGCGAAATGCTGTTTCCAAATTAACTTTAATTTCATTTGGCTTTGGAAAAAATGAAAACTAGAGGCACTAGATAATCCTTTCTTCTTTGACCATGAATAACACTTTCGGTATTCCAAAATTTCAACTCGGAGAACAACACAAAAGCTCGAAAATGAACTCCAAAAGTAAGCAAATTACGTTAGAATAACAGACACGTCGAAAAACTACCAGCTTGGAAGTGTTCGAATTTCTATCACCAGAGGGCGTATCGCTTAGCAGTAGTTGCGAATATTACTACCTGGAAAGGACCCGACCCTTCTTCAACTTTTAGGCGAATTTTGGCGCTGTAACCACAGCTTACTACAGATTGTGGTTACATGAAGTTACTTGGGTTACCACATTTTCGCGGAGCTAACTATAGGCGAATTTTGGCGCTGTAACCACAGGTATCCATAGTTAGTAGTTACCCGTGACGTCATAGTCACGTAGTTACTTCTGTGTGTCAACTTCAAAGAGAACCTCACTTTTTTTTCTTACTTCTGTCTGTCAACTCCAAAGAGAACTTCGATACTATCTTGTATCGGAAGACTTCTTTTATTTAGAAGAATGGAAATTATTTCCATTTTTATCAAACAAGCGTGCAAAAACAATAATAAAAAAACCTGCATGATGTTTCAAAAATGAACATTAAAAATTGGGTAGAATTCTCGACTTCGTTGGAAATTAATTTATCGTTATCGGGAAAGAAGTCAAATAAATTAATAAGGACTACAAGTGTATTCTTTATTGATATTTCCTAGCATTCGTTCCTACTTTTGGAACTTCTTCAGGGCCTGAAAACGAAATTATGTCACTTGAAATGAGCATTCACTTATAGAAGTGCTAAAAAAACTCACATTCAATGTGAATTTTGAATACATAGGACCAATTACTATCTACCATATAATTTAATATGTTTCATCAATAGCTGCAACTTCTGAACCATAATTGGTTTCACAATAGCAATTATTAATTAAAATTTCTTACACTTTCTTTTTAAAATCTAAAAACAACAACTAATACAAGCTTAAATGCAATCTAAAAAAATTTTTGCACCGGTACAAAACGACAGGAGGAGTGACTTCTTTCGCCATAACGATATATGAACATTAAAAATATTTGAAACTTCCATAGAATATGACTCCCAATTATTTTCATTTTCGATTCTATGTTCATAAACTCATTCCATTTCACTCTTTCGAGAGAGATAGAACTACTGCTCAAGAGGAAGGTTACGCGGTATGGTATGCGTGCCGTCATCAATACGTCATAGTTACATAGTTAGCTCCGCGAAAATGTGGTAACCCTAGTAACTACATGTAACTACAATCTGTAGTAAGCTGTGGTTACAGCGCCAAAATTCGCCTTATGTAACTATGACGTATGATGACGTCACGCATACCATACCACGTAACCTTCCTCTTGAGCAGGGTTACTCGTGTAGTATGTAGTTCTATCTCTTTCGAAAGAGTGAAATGGAATGAGTTTATGAACATAGATTCGAGAAGAAAATAATTGGGGTCATATTCTATGGAAGTTTCAAATATTTTTAATGTTTGGTTATCGGGAAAGAAGTCACTCCTCCTGTCGTTTTGTACCGGTGCAAAAATTTTTTTAGATTGCATTTGAGCTTCTATTAGTTATTTTTAGATTTTCAAAAGAAAGTGTAAGAAATTTCAATTAATAATTGCTATTGTGTAACCAATATTATGGTTCAGAAGTTGCAGCTATTGATGAAACATTAAATTATATGGTAGATAGTAGTTGGTCCTATGTATTCAAAATTCACATTGAATGTGAGTTTTTTTTTTAGCACTTCTATAAGTGAATGCTCATTTCAAGTAACATCATTTCGTTTTCAGTCCCTGAAGAAGTTCCAAAAGTAGGAACGAAAGCTAGGAAATATCAATAAAGAATACAGTTGTAGTCCTCATTAATTTATTTGACTTCTTTCCCGAAAACGATAAATTAATTTCCAACGAAGTCGAGAATTCTACCCAATTTTTAATGTTCATTTTTGAAACATCTGGCAGGTTTTTTATTATTGTTTTTGCATGCTTTTTTGATAAAAATGGAAACAATTTCCATTTTTCTGAATAAAAGAAGTCTTCCGATACAAGATAGTATCGAAGTTCTCTTTGGAGTTGACAGACAGAAGTAAGAAAAAAAAGGGAGGTTCTCTTTGGAGTTGACAGACAGAAGTAACTACGTGACTATGACGTCACGGGTAACTACTAACTATGGTTACAGGCCAAAATTCGCCTTTTAGGCGCTAATTACGGTAACGTATATCTCTGTCACACCAATTGAAGTAAACTTTGAATAAAGAATAAAGGTTCTTTATTCAAAGGAAGTAAATGGTGTTTATCGGCTCAAATTTGGTTCTACTTGGAAATTCAGGTAGTTTGGGTATTACATCGTTCAGAAAATGCAATATTTTTGAAAATGAATATTTATTCATCTCTGATGTACCACTACTTTCTCTGCCTTAACCGCGTGTGGTTCAAAAAGTGAAGAATTCTTTTCGTGTGAACTGTGCATTGACGATTGATTCATCATTATTACAATAAATTTAAATAAAAATGGTTATATATTGCGTAGCATTTGAGCCAATTGCACCGTTTTCGTCTTAAGCTTCAGTTAGTTAAGCGACGATACACTTATTAAGCTCTGGTTTAAATATTCGACTTGCACCAGGGGGGTGAAGCTTTGTTCAGAATCTTGGCATCAGTCAAAGAGGTCTCGCCATCCAAAAAAAGAAACGAAAGATATCCATTCAGCCAATCAACGTCCGGGTGCTTCTGTCATTTCAACTTGAAGCAAATTGACTTATCACCCGTTGACAAATGTCATGAAAATGTATATTTTTATTTGATGTGATGGGATTAAATGAAATGATTATTGAGAGATTATATTCAGTAGAGAGGTAATATAATTCGTTGAATATTGCCAATTTCAATTCACTCCAGGTTTAAAAGTTCTATTTCAGAGTCCATCACCCTTAACTAACTTGAAGTGAAACCATTCGTCTCAAAAGTTTTCAGATGATGCAGATGCATCATGGAGAAAGTTATTCTGTATAGAACCATTATATAACGACCATGTCTTTATGCAATGATAGAACATTACAAGTCATATTTCAAAGGGTAATATATTGATATTCATACTGAAATCTATTTAGAAATGAAAATATTGGTTGAAGGCATAGATACAACAAACCATGGATGAGGCCTGTCAGCTTGCACTCTGTAATCATATTGCCGAGAGAGATAGAGCTAGTGGTGGCAGAAAGCCCGCGTATTCCATTCAGAAAGCATTAAATGCGTATGAAAATTCTGTTTTTTATGCGTTTTTCCTGAGAATTTTCGGAGCAAATAAGAAAATAATGAGAGCTTACATTGGCTAAAGGATTATTTCTTTTTATAGCTACAAAAATGGATTACTGAATATTTTCAGGAATTGCAGGAATTAGATAAAAATGATTGATGTAGGTACTTTTTTCTTGGCGCAAGCTTTCGAGATTTTATTATTCTTTCATCAGGAGACCTAAAAATTTACAATGCAGTGAGAGCATTAAAATGAAAGATTATTTTATGATATAGGAGTATTAGATTTGACATCAATGATAGTTAGTAGGTGAAAATATTGCTGAAAAATATTGACTTCAAGTCGAGATGATATTCTATATTCATTTCTTGATTCAGGGATATTGATTAATCAGAATTTATAAAATCTAAATGAGCGATATGAAAAAATGGAGTTGAGACCACCTACATATATCTCTTCTTGAATTCATTCTTTTTTCATTTCGTGCAATTCTATTTTTTTAATATCTTCTTCGAACTCTATTATTTTCTAATAAATTATTCTCGAAATTTGGTTCATGTTGTTCTTTGTTCTGATATCACAAAAATTTACTAAGCAGCAAGGTACTTAAAATTTCAAGGACATCACGGAAGAAAAAAAAAACCTATAGCGAAGCACTGACGTGAAGTCAGCAGCTTTTGCGCGCATGTTCAAAAAATAAAACACCAAAAGGAAACACCCGCAAAAGCTGCTGACTTCACTTAATTGCTTTTCTAGGTTTTTTCGAGTTATTCTGGAAATTATTCCGGAAAAACAACGATACCGAAGGAATATCCACGAAATTTGACATATTTCTTCCCAATATCTCAGAAAATTATAATCGTATCGAATTGAAAATTGGTACACACAGATGTGAAGTATGAATAAGGTCAAGGTCAGAGCAGATTTCTTTTGGAATATGATCAATAGTTTCCGAAATAAATTTCGAGAAAATTTTTGTTATAATACTCACAGTACGAACTGAAAAAAATTTCGCAAAAGTTGCGCGTTGTTTTGCTCCAACTAACTGTAATCATCATCAGTTTCTGAAATATCAGGGAAATAACCTCAAAATTTCAAACAGCTATAGCTTCGAAACCGTTTCACCGATTTAGCCCATTAACGAACTTAACCACGGCATTCTGATACACGGCCTAGCCTGGAAGTTTCAAGTCGCTAGCTTGCTCTGTTCGATCGTTATCGTGTCCACTGTCTGACGGCAGAATCGATTTTGACACTGGATTCGTCATCAGCGAGTCCAACCTAGTAGTTTGAGACCATTTTCGGCACGAAATTCGAATATTACAGACATGTGGATGAAACGATAGCACACTGTCCTCCTAATAAGAACATGCGCGCAAAATGCCGATTGATATCGCCGTGATGTTCAATTAAATAAACTTTCAATCAATCCAAAATCCAATGGTGGAAGAATTATTCAACATTTATTAACATTTGTGATTCAATAACTTGATTCATTTGAACAAAATTTCATTTATACCAATGTTAATAATAATTTTAAACAAAATGCTTGCTGCAAATTGAAATGGTGTCCGTGGGAACAAATTTTTTTCCTCGTACCGCCACTTACCATCTTTTCCTCAGGACATTGTCCTTTGAAAATCTGTAATATATAGAAAGTCTTATCTCTTATTCAGAAATTAGGAAAAAAATAAAACAAATCAGTTTTAAATAAATAAAAACCCCTTGTGAAATTTGATATTTTGGCCTTTTTACAACCTGTTTGTGCAATTTACGGCCGATAAAGATTTAACCATGTTCTGTAACTATAATATACACACTTCAAAAAGAAAACTCTTTGAAAAATCTTACAAAAAGAATGAAATAAGATGCTTTTGAATGCGATTTGTTAGCTTCTTGCCACTCCTAGCTCTATCTTTCTCTAGACAACACGTTTCTCTTTCCCTCACCGCTTCCATTGTAAGTTATAATTTCTATGGTTGAAGGCAATCAGAATATGACGAAACTTTGGTCAAAAGACCATACATACAATACACAATATGTTGGTGCAAGATGAGCTACTAACATTTCAAATCGATATTTATATAGATACAATCAATTTATCAGGCAGATGCTTTGCATGATTGTTTTTACCTAGAACTTATTTCACGTGACGAATTCAAAGCATTGATAAACCCAAGTTTTAATGTTTTAATAGAGGTATGAACTCTTTGTAAGTAGGTATATGTATTGGTTTTTCGAGTGGAACAACAAAGTTCAAATCTCCGCATTGATAATCATGTTTTTGTTTTCACGATGTAACATTGCCAGTCATGTTATCTTCAGTTTCGTGCAGATGTTCACATTATTTATTATTATTTTTTAATTGGTTGTAAAAAAAATTATGTAATGTACCCCTCCGGAAAGGTTCTCTTCTGAATTCCTTCACCGGCCAATTTTTTCATAAAAAGTATTGGGTATATTTATTTCCTTCAATATTGTATTTTTATATACTGTCAGAAATACTTATTTATCATTGTACTTCGAATAGTATTGTGAAATTGGTGTATCTATTGATCTGTAAATAAATTTCTTTCTCAAAATCTGGACTTTAATTCAAAAATGTACATTACACAATTGTTTGAAATGCAATATATTCCCGCCAACGAATCGCCACCCAGATTCACGGTATAGAATTCTCTGAATTTCTATAATACCGTGCAACTTGTTAGTTCGTGCCATCCCCGGTGAGGACGTATTTTGTTTCCGTCGTTTTGAAGGGAGGTTTCACTTCATATATATTTGTATTCTGTGGCTTGCACCGAGGCTGAATGTAATTATAGATTAAAGTTAATCTACAAATCTGGTTACTTTCTCATGAATTGGTACTTGTGACTAGCTTCATGTTATTTATTTTAACCCTTATTGATTAAATATTTCAATTCAAAAGATGAAACCCATTTAATGGGTTCTACCATATTTCCATAAGAGATGAAAAATCAAGATGCATCTATTGAAAAACCCATAAAAATATTGCATGTGACGTTCCCGACTTGTTTATTATCATTAAGACTAGGGATCTCTCACTACAGACCTGTGCTCTTCTGCATTAGACTTTAAACATTATTCAAATTTCTAGTTGGTAAACCCGCAAGTTTTCCCGTCGCGAAGCTATAAGTAAGATATTCATACCATTGTAAGCAGTGTGAGTTCCTGAACAAAAAATATGAGGGCCAACATAGGCGGTCTCTCTTTGTTTGGAAGATATGGGCCCCCAAAGTTCCAAATTGTTGCATTTTCAGATCCTTTTTTTCGCCATAAAAAGGATCTCTCACTTCTCAAATCTAGTTCATAAATCATCTTTGAACCTTCAACCAACGAATACCGATGCTTTCTTTCAAGAATATTCATTATTTAAAGGAAGAAAAGTGAAAATATTAGACAACCACTTAACCTATATTTCTACGAAATACTTCTCAATGTTAAAGCGGAGCTTGGCAACAGCGTCTTTTCATCGCTGACCAACGTATTATGACCGAAGAGTAGTTGCTGGCGGGAAATATGAAATGATGGGCAGTTGAAGGATGCTTCTGTCACTGAAGAAGAGGTGGTTATTCTAAAATCAAAACAAAATCATTGAGAATATTTGTTTAAGGTTTCACTCTCAATATTTTCGTTTGAACTTTCTTTCCCCTTCAAAATAGGGAGATTTTCATCTACTTCGTTTTTTGTTGTCTTCGAGATGGTCCCTGTTTAGAATGATATTCAGGGTATTCCAATAAAATGTGTTATATAATAACCTCGATTTCATTGGAAATCTGGGAAGGGCGCGACCTATCACATATGAAAAAAATGTACGTTGAAATATATATCAGGGTGTATTCTCATTCCATTACTATGTGTTTCAACCTTGTGGATTTCATTAGAAACGAATTTTCCTATTGGAAGATTTAGAGTTTCGCAGTAAACACCGTAAGAACTAAGAACATATTTCATTTTTCTCGCCAGCAATAATCTCATTCACGAATACGCACGATGGCACGATTCCGACCGATGGAATTCGCGCCATTGCCAAACTTCACTTTTAGTCTGAGTCGAAATCAGAAGGAATAGAGGTTAAGTGGTTATCCAGTAATTTCATTGTTTTTTCATTAAATATTGATTATTCTTGAAAAAAAGTGTTGCTTATTGTTGGTTGAAGGTTCAAAGGTGGTTTGTGAACTATACAGATGAAGTGAGAGATCGTTTTTATGGTGGAAAAAGGGACCTGAAAACGACTCATTTTGGAACTTTGGGGGCCCATATCTTCCAAATTAAGGGAAACCGCCTATGTTCGATTTCACATTTTTCATTCAGAAAAACACACTGCGTACAATGATGTAAATATCTTTTTAATACCTCGGCGACGGGAAATCTTACGGGTTTACCTATTATATACTCAAGTAAATTTGTATTTTATAATATCATAAGATTTGATCTTCTGCATGGAATTACAATCCTGGCGTTTGTAAAATGAATAGTATTGATTTATCCAAAACAACTTTCGGATAAGGAACGGCTTACCCAAGGATAGACTTTCTATTGAATTATTTTGTTTGTAATAAGTATATTATGAATTGAGTTAATTTTTGGTCGAATATAATGAAAACTAATGTGAGATCCGCAGAATAAAAAGTATTCTATATAAATATTGAAGTATCATGTATGGATGGATTGACGAAGGTGTACGTGTGAAGATCGACTAGCACAAGGATGCAATTTCTTTTACATTAATTCGTTTGTAGTTATATTTTGAGTCCAATTATATATAATCGAGGAGAATGATAGCACAGAGACAGCACCTGCACAATAATAAAGTAGTATATGATAGCTTTCCACGTAATTCATCACTTAATAAAATAGTACTGAAGAATCTTCATGAAACTATGCTTTTTCGTTCCAAATAGGTATTCGATTTCATTCTGCTATTCGCCCTTGGAAATAAATAAGCATATCATTGTAACTTTATCAATTCAAGTAGTTGAAGGCTTATAAGAAATACTATTGAGTTTTCGAACTCAATGGAAATACTGATGTTAATTCTTCATGCTTTAAAAGATACGAATCAACGCCTACTGATGTCATTATCTCGCTATATCATTTTTCATGAATATCATCTGAAATTCAATAACTTTTAATCAAAATTTGATTATCAAATCCATTAACTCGTACGAGTTCTTCATGAATGTTCAATGTAAACACAAAAAATGTAAACAAACTGGAGGTTACGTCCAGAAAAATGTCAAACTTGTACGAAATCGCTTGAAAGTAGGGTTAGATTTCGAAGCTTACCATTAATCGCATTAATCCGTTTTTTAAGCCCCCAAATTTCAGGGTTTAAATTTAGTAGTCAGTTAAGGCCATTAAACGTGGATTACATGACGGTGCAAGATAATTTTTTACCTAAACCTTGGTTATGGTCTTAATCTATGGTTTTGTAATACGGTGCAAGTGGCCCTAGGGCCGGTATTATAAAACTTAATGGGAAGTTAACTTTAACTTTAACCGACAGTTAAAGTTATGCTCAAAAATGTCGGAATTATAAAAGTCTCATTTCTATCATAGACAAGAAATACTGTGATGATTTCTATGAAAAGGAGAATGAAATAGTTTGAGATTCTGTAATAAATCTAACCACCAATTTCTGGGTTTTGCTGGACTTTGGAAAAATATTCCCTTTCAAAATATGATAGGAATAAACAAATCCTTTATTGACAAATATTCGCACTATGTATCAGGGAGCTTAATGGAGTGTGGTTTCCATAAAAATAGAATTACTGATTGGAGGGAGAGTTGCAATGATCAATTTTGAATTCTTAAAATTTTTACAATATGGAAGGGGTGTTTGGGTATTTATTCGGTCGCCTAACTTAAAAAACTACTTCCACTAATGAATATATTGGAAATGAAAGCTTAAAAGGAAAAACTTTGACAATATATAATGAGATACATTCAATTCAGGAATTATATAACAATTACAATAAAATTTGTCCAAATCCAATTAGGTACAGAATTTTTTACAAATACTTCACTCTTCACCAACGGGCAAGTACTTTCAACTGACACTGGATGTGGTAATAATCTCAACACTAAATTTGCAAAAATTGTCATTCAATTAAAAAATATGGTAATGTTTTGTGTGGTTCGGGGTTATCGAGCCCTGATATATAGCAGGCATTTTGATGTAAATAGATAATAAGTATGCAATTTTCCATGAGTCATTTCTGATAATACAGCCAGTATAGTTGATTTGTAAAAAAACCCCTAAAATCTCCAGCAACTATCAAGAAAGAACAAGCTGCATAAACTCTGCATGTAATCAACACATTTGCATCACTAGCGTAACAGCACGATTTCTAAGAATATGTATTCCATTACAGGCGTGCAGAGTGTCCAGATAAGCGAATTCGGTTTTGGAATTCCGTTTCTTCCCATAAGTTCAAATGGTTCAGCCGATTTCTAAATATTCTTTCTCAACAAGGATATTCAACAATTTTCATGGCATCATCGTCATAGTCAGTTAAAAGTTCTTCAAAAATGAAGTGAATATCTCTCAACGAGGATGTTCAACAATATTCATGTCATCTTCGTCATCGTGAACTAAAAGTCCTTTAAAAATGAAGTGAATTATATCTTGCTAACATGTTTCCGAAAATATCATAACAACAAACAAATCAAGGTTATATTCCCCTTATGTCAGCCGAAAAGACAGAGAATCTGTGGAAAATAACGATTTAACTTTAATTTTAACTATAATTGATACCCAAACCACCTGATAAAGATAACCCTGCAAATCTAACTTTAACTGGAAATTACTGCTTAATTTTCAGTTAAAGTTAAAGTTAACTTCCCGTTAAGTTTTATAATACCGGCCCTAAGGGCCACTTAGATGCAAGAACGAGCAAGATAACCGTCGATGGTCTTTTCATAGGTAAGTGGATATTATTTATTTACATTTGGATAACCAACGATCAGCAAGATTATTTAGATTTAGGTTTAAAGTGGAATCATTTGTTGTAGATTTCCATTCAAAACACCAGAAAGTTTGAAGTTATGGATTAAGGCTATACGCAGGGAGAATTGGGCTCCATCAAAAACCAGCAGACTTTGTCAGGAGCATTTTCTTCCAAGTGATTATCTAGTGAGACCTGGATCCACCATGAATTTGTTAAAACCAGATGCTGTTCCTTCTGTATTCTCATATCCCAATCATTTGTTTGAATATCTAAATAAATTTTATTTCTGACTTTCTTTAATTTTATTTACCAACCACATCGGAAAATACTTCTCGAAAAGTCAGGAAAATTTAAGCGCTTGTTAAAATTCATTGCCAATGCTAAATTTGACATACTTTTTTCCGATATTTTTGGAAATGTGTATCCAATCGAGCTGAAATTTCGAACATTGCTGCGCAAAGTTTCATTGAAATCTCATTGATAGTTTCCGAAAAAAATATTTTTTTAACGATTCTTCATAGAATCAGTTAGCAAGTTTTAATCTGATCGCATCAGTACTTCTTGAGATATAGAGGTAATAAAATAATATATTCTTCAATCCTGCCTTCTTCACGAATTAGTCAGAAATATGAAATTCGGTTTTACTCCAAATTTGGAATGAAAAATTAAAAAGATTTAGAATAAATGAGACCAGAGTTCCCTTTACGCAAATTTACGCAGGATGATAACGCGCTGTTCCCCAGAACTAGCTCGTTTTCCCCAGAAAAATCGCTCACTAAGTTGAAATTCCTTGAACATGTGCGATCTTCCTCAATCCTGCCTTCTTCACGAATTAGTCAGAAAAAAATTCAGGTTCTCCTAATTTGAAATGAAAAATTAAAAAGATTTAGAATAAATGCGACAGAGTTCCCTTTACTGCAATGAGGACCCACTTCGCGGGTTGCATAAGCAACGAATTGACTTCACTTGTCGCTCAAACTGGCCAGTATCAGTAATTTCGAAACGCTTCGTACTGATACGTAGAATTAGCAAAGCAGTGCCAGTAAAATCGACTGTCAAAATTTACTGACAAGTACTGGCCAGGAATATCGGAACTCAACTAATATGGAGTTTGTTGTAAAATACATGCTTAGACATATGAATGTTATTATATCGCATTCATTCATTCACTCTTTCATCTAAATCTTTGGTGAGCGTTTTTAATTTTTATTTATCAATTACAAGTTTGATCCTGATTGGATCAGTCTTCTTTGAGTTATTCCGGAAATAACAACGATACCGAGAAAAAAAATACAAAATTTGACATATTTTTTTCAACATCTCCAAAAATTGAAATCTGACCGAATTGAAATTTGATACACTCAGGTCGATTCTGTTTGCGTATTGCTATGAACCTTGCTATTCTAGTAATATTGCTATCTTTCTAATTTATAGCAATATGGCCATGGTGTTACGTATTCTGTTACGAGTGGTATAGCAATGTTTGTTATGAATTTCGTCATAACAATATTGCTATCATGGACTTCCATAATTGGTGATTTTAGAGCTGAAAACACTGTATTTTGAGACTTAAGACTAACAAGGAAGAAGAAAATAACCCTAATTCGTGAGTTTTCTTTATGGTTTCGCATACATAACCTTTATCTACGGTTTTCTTTATTCATGTAAACATCGACATAAAAAATGTTAGGAAACGAAACGAGTCAAATTGACCAACAATCAATGTCCTGGATGCCAATAAAATATTGGTTAGCAGAAATCGAATGCAGCAATTTTATTCAGGCGTTAATAATTCGATAAACTTTTTCGTTGGCACCTCAAGGGGATTGCTGTTGTTGAGATGATTAGAATAATAATCTCAGCTGTTGCCTACTATGCCTGTATCTTAGTCTAAGAATTTTCCTTGAAATTAAATAATATTCTAGAGAACCTTGAACACATTTCCATTAGCATATACTTTTTTTATTCATGTGAATATCGACTTATTCGAAAATGTTACGAAACAGAAAAACCAATTAAAGTCAAATTGACCAATTTCCTGGATATCGATAGAATTTTGGTTTCCAGAAATGAAATGCAGCAATTTAATGTAGGCGATAATAATTCGAAATTCGATGAACTTTTCTGTTGGGAATTCAAAGGGATGGCTGTTGTTGAGATCATTAGAATAATCAAGGTCAGCTGTTGCTTACTATGCCGGTATTTTCCTTAAAATTAAATATTCTAGAGAACCTTGAACAAATTTCTATTAGCACATCCATCCCTTTCTTCAATATTTTCGAATTCTTGGAAGAAATAATACTGAAACAAATGGATCTTTGTGAGATTCCCTTTCTAACCTTTCTTGTTATGAAGCATAGCAAGTACTATTTTGAGGTTGCTAAGATAGCAATATTGATAGCAAGATTCTTGTTAAAGTGACAGATCATATTGCTCAAAATCGTTGATCAGAATACCAATAATTCCAATCTTGTTATGATAGCAATATCTTTTTCCTAGCACTATTGCTATTTGCAAACAGAATCGACCTGAATAACTGATACACAGTTGTGAAATATGAGGTTCAAGGTCTGTTCAAAATTCATTTCGAATCTGAAGAATAGTTCCCGAAGAAATAATTGTTTTTCAGAAACATTTCGATGTTTTTTGTTATAATCGATCACCAAGAAAGTGTTGGCACAAACTTGTGCATTAGCACACAGAGTAGTTACACACTGTTTGTTATTAGCGTTTTTCAACCAGCTGCTAAGTTTCATTATGATTCGGCTAGTATTTTTTTTATTAATTCGGAAATAACAACGATACCGCGCAAGAATAGAAACCACGAAATTTTACATATTTTTTTTTCTCATCTTGTAACGAAGCGTTTTTCGTTACGCAAAAAGAGCTCCGTCAAAGATCCATCTTTCGGTCATTTTCCGTTTTCCGATCAGAAGTCATGTACTATTTCATCTGTAATGAAATAATTCCTAATGCCTTTACGACCTCTGAAAGTTAATGCAGATTTATTTTACGGCTTTCGAAAATTTAATTATATAGGTAGTCCATTTATTAGGGTTAGCAGTGTAGGTGTTAATCCTATATTAAAAAAACTGCCGTCCAACAATCAACGCATTAAATTTCACGTCACAGGGGTTTTTTATAAGTCGTTATTGGGTTTTTAGGTGTCAATCGACGCAAAAAGGGTCATTATATGGTGACTATGTGTTGTCGGTCCGTAAAAATTCCAGAATTTTCTTCCTAGAATGTCAGGTGATCGCAAATGACCAATGAAAAGGATTTTAAGCGAAATTTTGCATATGTGCCCCCTTCCCAACCCCGAGGTTATAAAGATTCGTTGGCAAGCGGTTAGAGGGGATTCCAGTTTTTAGTCTTGATCTAGTAGCTTGTCTCCGAAATTATCATCGAAAACTATCCGCAGTTGATCACCGATTTTAAAAAAGCTGTTACAGCGTCGTGAATTCATTTTGATGTTTAGTGAAAGTGTACTAGATAGAGACTCCAGTGTACCATAGTGTTCATCCAGTTAAGCTGCGTACAGACACGAGAGCTGAGCGGCTTTCGAGACAGCCTCGCGTTGTTGAAATGGCTCGAGACACCGTACACACTTGCGAGGCAGCCCAATTAACTTGCCTCGCAAGCCGCTCAGCTCTCGTGTCTGTACGCGGCTTTACATCCACCGGTGAGCATAAGAACTTAGGCGCCGTCCCGTATTTCCGTTTGATTCTCTTGTGTTTCCGATCAGTGTAATTATTTAATTTCATTCGGATATGCCCGTCCAAAATAAATTCGTTATCAGTACCGTACCCACACGTGGAGATTGGTGATCAGTTTTCTATTGTCCGGTCTTTCCGCATGTGGAGAGTTACGTTCAGCTGGTGGTCGGAGCAACGTCGTATCAGTAAGATCTTCTGATATACAGGGGGTGGTGAAAGTTGTGACGACCTTTTCTCGGTGGCGGTGTAACCCGCTTATTTCAACTCTTAAAAATCTTAAAAAAAAGTTACAATTGGTTTTACAAGGTTGTAAAGCCTTGGTTGAATCGTGCACTTACGGTATTACCTGAGTAGCTTTTAAACAGTTGGAGAAGAGTTCTGTCTAATCTAAGCTGGTAGCGATTAGTATGTAAAGGTTTCTTTCTCACAACAGATACTGACACTGTACAGGTATAGAAGTGAAACACACAAAGTCTATATACAGCTTTATTACAATATGTACATGTATAAAAAGAAAATCAACACCAATAACAGCAGTACCAACACAATGGTACAGTGTCAGGAGAGTTCAATATAATATGATCACTTGAATTGTCAAGATGGTAGGACAAATATAAACACAATGTACAACACCGTGTCTGCGGCGTGTAATCAAATAACTCAATAATCAAAGCAGGTAAATATGAACAATGATAATAATATGCGGTGAATTGAATGATTGAAGTGAACGGAGAATAAAGCGGCGCGCTTAATATGAATACAAATAAGCGGATTATACAGAAAGAAATGTGAAATACAAAGTACTATGTAAGTGGAATTAAGAATGTCAATAACAGATATTAGCAAGCAAAATAAACGGACGAAAAATAAAGTACGGAACGGCAAAGAACAGGGTGAGTATGGCCATAGTTAGCGGTGATAAATGTACGGAAGGGTGAAATAAATATAAACGGTGATAGATTATTACGGTGAATAAATGAGAGCACTCAATGTAGTATGGTAAGACGGTGAAGCAGTGACATCATGACAGATGACATGCAGGTACTCTTAAGTGTTTTTTAAAATTCAAATGATGGGGAGTACAGTTTCTGCGGACAATCCATTCAATTTATCGATATAAAAAGACGAATATGTCGACAAGGTGGATCGGCTGGCTCACTAGTTACAGAACTAACTTGGGAACGGATCAGAAATATCAACTCCACAAATCGGTATTTGGACTTGACAGATCTCGGAAATCCACTCCCAGCCACCAAGTCATGCAAGCGATACGCCTGACCCAATGGACTTAAAGGCACTTACTCACGTCTGACTCAAACGCCCAAAGCGAGGAGCCCCATCAGTGGGTGGTTTGAGGCCATCACTCCAAGTAAGCACCCTTAGGAATCGGTATGATCAATAAAATGATTCAGGATGTTCAGTAAAGATGATCGTGGAGACCCACCCTTAGGCCTCAAGCCAAGTAATTAACCTGACCCAATGGACTAAAGGACAATAAGGTCAAGAGGCAGCACTCACGTCTGACTCAAACGCCCAAAGCGAGGAGCCCCATCAGTGGGTGGTTTGAGATCAGCACTCTAAGTAAGCACCCGTGGGAATCAGTATGATCAAGAAAATGAATGAGCATGATGACGGACGGACGATTCAGGATGTTCAATAAGCATGATCGTGGAGACCCACCCTTAGACCTCAAGTCAAGTGATAAACCTGACCCAATGGACTGAAGGGCACTAAGGCACTAACTCACTTCTGACTCAAACGCCCAAAGCGAGGAGCCCCATCAGTGGGTGGTTTGAGGTCAGCACTCGAAGTAAGCACCCTTGGGAATCAGTATGATCAATAAAATGAATGAACACGATGCCGGACGGACGGTTCGGGATGTCCGCTAAAAGTGATTACGGATTACCACCCTTAGACCCCAAAGTAAAGTGGTACACCTAATTGATGGACTGAAGGGCACTAAGACCACAGTCTGGTCTGTGCTAAGACACTCACTCACGTCTTACCTCAATTGCCCAAAGCGAGGAGCCCCAACGAAGAGCAGTTTGAGATCAGCACTCCAAGAAAGTGTCCCACGGAATTTATATATAACTGATCGGCACACAATAGAGAGTTTAACAAACGGTAAATTAGACACAATCAAATAAGTTTACCTGTTAACCTGGTTTTCACTACTATGAACACCACGGTAAAACTTGATTCTCTATCTCGGAACTGTTACACTTTAATCGCGGGTTGAATTTTAAACTGAGTTACGGTAGAAAAATTTTGTAAAGGCAGATTGTAAAATTTAGTATATGTAGACGTTGAAGCGGAATGAAAAGCTAACAAACTCAGTACTACTCGAAATAATAGGGAATCATGAATTTTCAGCGGCAGACGGGACTTTATCACCTCGGAAGGAAGAGGGAGACATGTGTCCAAATTTTCGGTCATTTTTCCTGAGTGGGGCTCGAAGTTGTCCCCTGATTGGTTGGTTTAAAATTCTATGGCGTTCTAGAAAGATCTAGACCTTTCCACAGACGGTAACAAAGGAGAATCATTCCACCCTTTTTTGTGCCGTTCAACATCTGAAAAACTAAAAAAAACAACTGGAAAAAACTGCGGATTGAGACAATCGCGAACTGCAATTGCTGTACGGAATTTTTTCCACATAGGATGGATTTTAATATCGATTCTTATTGAGCAGCATTTATCTAGGTGAAATGAACATTAACTGAAATGAAGTTCTACAGGAATTTAAACGTAACGAAAATTGCTTCGTTACAAAGTATATCGCACCGGTTGTTGGGATTCCGAGGGATACCTATTTGGCTTGGCTGATCGTTGGATAAAAACTTTTGTAGAGACCCCGAGGTGGTTGCCCAGCCCAGTCTCGACAAATTTGAGCCCTGTAGCCATTTAGTCACTGGTTTTTGTCCTTTTCAGGATTGACTTCGTGGCTTGAGGAGGTTTTCCCCCGCTTCCTTTTCATCAAGTCGCTGACCCGTTACTGTTTCTATCGTGTCGGTTGTGTGGATTCCGAGGGATGCTAATTTGGCTTGGCTGATCGTTGGATAAAAACTTTTGTGGAGATCCCCAGGTGGTTGTCCAACCCAGTATTGACAGTCTGTGAGCCATGTCGCCTTTTAGTCACTGGTACTTGTTCTTTTAAGGACACACTTCGTGTCAAAGGGTGGTTGCCTCAGAGTGTATTTCCGTAGCTTTCACTATTCCGACTTCATACAAAGCTTAAAGTCTGAAGACAGAGCTATTCGAAGTGTGCTCACTGATAATCTGATCTGGAACGCAAGTCTGTATCACGGTCCCTCGTATTATTTTGCTTGACCATTTCCACATCATCACCACATTAAGCGCTCTCATATATTTTTCTTGCTCTAACCTCACACCATCCGTGCTTATACACCCTTCCGTTCATTAATCATCGCTATCATTACGCGGATCATTCTATTCAATACAGTTTAGTTATTTTGTGCATATAACCTGCTATTACACTGTTAAAATCCACCATACACGTCGAGTTTCATCTTGGTATTTGAACCGATTATTTATTTCGGTCCTGGTTGTGAATTATATTGCTTATTTTTGTTATTATAATTGCGTTCATAACTATTCCTGAGTTGGACTTTTTACCCACTCTATTTTCTGTACCAACATCATTATATCATTATCATTATATTCATATCGAGTTAGATCGATTGCTGTCCGTTTTAGTGATATAATAATCACCAGGACACAGTGTGTTTATTTCTGACCGTTAACTGCTTATACATTGTGATATCTCCTGACACTGCACCCCTGTGTGAACACTGCCTTCAGTGTCGGTATGTATATTAGTTTGTAAATATTGTACATATATGTTATTGAGTGTTTTACTGATGTAACGGTACAGTGTCAGGGCAGGCTGAGAAGGAACATTATACTGATTAATCGCTTCCACCCTAGATTAAACGGAATCCTTCTCCAACTGTTTTAAAGCTACCCACAGGTGAATACATCAGTGAGAGATTCTGTGAAGGAGTTACAACCTTTTAAAACCCATTGCAACCTGCGCCCAAGCGAGTTGTGGAAAGGTAAACAACACAGGTTACTCCATCACCGAAAAAGGACGTCACAATCTCCAGAAATTAGAATTGGACTTTTATGGAACATAGAGTTCCGATTCAGTACAAATTCTCTCTGGAATATCATGAATAGTTTCCGAACAAAATTTTTTTCAGGAAACTTTTCAAATTTTTCTTTTAAATTTTTCTAATGACATGATCGTCACAAAATTCTTTAAGAAGTTATGCTTCATAAATTCACAACTAGCTAATGAGCTAAATTTTATGAGTTATTTCGGAAATAACAACTATACCGAGGAAATAACATCAACGACAATATAGGTATATTACATATTTTCCGAAAGTTAATTCCGGATCCAACTGAAATTTGGCTGACTGTTGTGAAATACGGATTTTGAGGTCAGTAAAAATTTCGTTGGGGTATGACTAGGTAATAGTTTCCTAACAAAAAAGTTTTTTCAAGAAAAAGTAAAAAATGTTTTGCATGAAAAATTTATTTATTACCATATGCAAGGTTCAATTCTATTTCTCTGAGATATCGATGAAATAATCTCTAAAGTTCAAATCACTTTTACTCAAAATCCCCCCCTTTGGTACATAAACGAACTCAACCTGATGCGCGACCTACCCCTTGAATAAAGAACAACTTGTTCTTTTTTCAAAGGACCTGCCCCTGAAAGTTTCGAATTCAAATCGTTGGCTTGCTTGGATTTGGTTCAGCAGTTATCGTGCCCTCGGCTGGACAGACGAACCGGTTTTGACTTCGAATCCGTCATGAGTAAGTTATAGTAAAAACAGTGAAAAATTCAAACTGTTGTACTGACCCTGAACACTCTATATGTTCTATAAAAGTCCAATTCTAATTTCTCGAGATTGTGACGTAATTTTTCGGTGATGGAGTAACCTGTGTTGTTTACCTCCCACAACTCGCTCGGGCACCAGTTATAAATTGGTTTTAAAAGGTTGTAACTCCTTCACAGAATCCCTCACTGATGTATTCACCTCTGGGTAGCTTTTAAACAGTTGGAGAAGGGTACCGTTTAATCTAGGGTGGTAGCGATTAATCAGTATAATGTTCCTTTCTCAGGATACATTAATTGTCTCGAATCCTAGCAAATCGAATACGATGTGGGCGTGAGGTTAACAAAACTGTCATCATCTTACGTTGTGCACAAGAAGTTAATGTATATGTGGTGTACTGTAAATTGTACTGAACTGTATGTATTTCATTAGAATTTACAGTAATAAACATAATATTACATTAATTAAGTTTATTGCACTGAATCACCATTTGATTAGGTATATTATTACAAACAAACAGTAAAGTACATTATGCTTTGGATTAGTATTTCTACGAGCTATTCATGCAGTACATTGGGCAAAATTAGAATGTTTTGACCTCGCTGATGTGTATCAATTTACCATTTTATTAATAAATAATACGTAAAATTTCTTGGTTTCTATTCTCGCGCGGTATCGTTGTTATTTCCGAATTTAAAAAAAATACTAACCCAATCATAATAAAACTTAGTAGTTGGTTAAAAAATGCTGATGCACAAGTTTGTGCCAACATCGATTATTGAAAAAAAACATCGAAATGGTTCTGGAAAACAATTATTTCTTCGGGAACTATTCTTCGGATTCGAAATGAATTTTGAACAGACCTTGAACCTCATATTTCACAACTGTGTATCAGTTGTGTATCAAATTTGAATTTGATCGGATTTCAACTTTTGGAGATGTTAACAAGAATATGTAAAATTTCGTATTTTTCTTCTCGGTATCGTTGTTATTTAATAAATAAATGATGTCTTTATTACACAGAAAAGTAGTAAAATACATGTACCCATTACCTACCAGCGAAAGGCGAAGTCTAGCACATTGCTATTCAAACTCAACCTCCACAAACCGGCAATGAGCTAATTTTCAACAAAGTACAAGGAAAAAACAATAAGTCAGCAAGAAAATATATCAAACCGAATATACCCATCGAGCACCCTAATTTCACAGCATGAATAATATAAGTATATGCATACATTTGGACTAACAAACATCCATTATATTGTTCACTCAACAAATATACTTTATGAGTTTATATTTGAACTTATTTATATTGAACAATTTGAACTCATTTGGGAGGGAATTGTAAAATGTTATTGACTGAAAGATGAAACTCCTCTGAAATGAAGGCGTTTCATTTATTTCCGGTATAACTCAAAGAAGACTGATCCAATATTGGAATTTTTTTTATCGTACATACTGTAGTGGATAGACGTGTTAGTGAATATCTGCTTTTAATTAGTTTTCTTAGTGAATCTGTGTCTCTAATATTTGCACTGTGAAGTCTCATACAGTGATCCCTTCAGTTTACTTGGTAAGATCAATTTTGTTGGTTCTTCGGTTTTCATTCCATGTAATTTCATTATCAAGTTTGTTGTAATCATAGACAAGACGAAGGTATTGTTGTAATCGATCCTGGTTATCCGCTGGCAAGAAATCTTCGAAAAACTGAATTATACACTCTCAGAGTGGACTGATGTCTACACGAAGTCATTGCACTTGAAACTCCTTGAAATCCAATCTTTTGTACAAAACAACCACCCTAAGTTCATCCTAATCTCAGAGTGGTACAACCTGGTACACCGGACATATATCTGTGTTTATTTCTGGTTACTTCATTTTCCGTAGGTAGTGTTAGCATTACCACTATTTACTTTTGGCCACGTGGGTGTGTGGATCTACTGTAGCGATGAAGTAATCATATATTTCATCCTGAGTTCATTCACTTTCAGTTATCCTGGCATTGACAACATATTCATTTAAATCTCTGATAATAATTCCAACTGTATTAACCTTTGGCTGCGTGTATAGGCCCCGCCGAGGTCTACGTGAATTAACAGGCCTGAAGGTTAGATGTTGCCGTTGTTACAAAGGAGTGTCACGAAGCAGGGAAAAAAGGAGATTGAGCACCGATGTCATAGTCACTTTACAGTTGACGGTGTGATTTCCGAAATCCTTTTAACGTGATATCACTAAGAACCTTTCTTGAAAAAAAAATACACAGCATTTCGTTTATTTCTAATAAGTTTAATAATCCATTATCGTAAATAATCCAGAACTCACCACGAGGAGGAGCTGTATTACTGTGTTCCAAAAGATTACCATCAGATATGTATTATTCTAGATTCTGAAGCGTTTAATATCAATAAAACATAACGAATATCGAAGAGAAAAATAGAAAAGATATAAGCCCTGGAACCGATAATGCATACTTTCACTGTTATGCACCTGGAAAATGGAAAGTGAATTGAATAAATAATGAAATAGAATAAATGGGGTTCGGCGAAACTGCTTATTTCATTTGTTGCACAAATAATTGTAGTTTTCTTTAATCATTAGAGAGGTGCCAATGTCATCCGTATTAGTTTTTTTTCAGTGATTACTTGTACAACTTTTGAGGGAACTGCTGGTAGCAGCAGACGAATCTGGAGTTAAATTGATCCTATTCATTATATTGAGTTTCCGAATTTCGAACATCTATAAATCGAATTTGGAAATGGGTATGACTTCTTCAAAATCTTTCCTTCTCAAATTGGTGAAATTATTGAACCCCGACGATATTTTCGATACCTTTCCCTGGAAAAATTTATTTCATGAACTATAATAAATCATTTTCTTGAACTGTGAAGGAGAAGTTGGAAAAACCGTGTCTTTGAAATTGGCATAAAAGTGTGAAATCGATTTAATCTGAGCCTGATTGTGTCAATAGATATGAATTTTGTCATGGTGAATAACTAATTTGTGTCTTCGATGTTCAGAATCAGTTCTTTTTAGAGGTATTTGTAGAAGCATTGTTTAACGTAACAATGGTAGAAGACATATAACTAGGTTGACTTGGGAAAATTGAAGGGAAATGCATTATCAGTTAATTTGGGAATTTTTCTCGGTTTACTAATTAATCAACCATCTGAAGTTACAGAAGGTACAGAATAACAGTCCTTCTACAGTATGAGCATCTACAAAAATACCTACTACCATTGTTTACTTCAGTATCGTCGTGAATTTCGAAACTGTCTTTCTCTATGTAAATATTGCATTCGGTCATTGTCATCTTTTTTTATAGAATCTCTGGGAAATTGAAAAACGTAAACTTTTAAAGCATTTATAATAGGTCTAATAACCGAGTACTGCACAAGTACGAGCCATGATGAAACTCGTATCGAAGATTTTCAATTCTTGAAATATATAACCTGTTGATTTCCCTAAATATCGATTCTTCAAGTAGTATTCCAGAACGAAACGCACTCTAACAACACCTGACAAACATAACGAAAGATTTAAACACTAATTTTCACCTAAAACACTAATAACACAACAGATCAGAGCGAAAAACTGGATAATGCGAACGTTTTATCTCGTTTCCCGGCGAAATGACGATGTAAAAAAAGCGTGTATGGACGATCGCATAGCACTCTGTTGTCTATGATAACCCTCCATTGTAGAACTTGCAACATCGCAATTTCGGGCATCCTTCTGGTCTTATAGATTACGTAGGCTACGGCCCCGCGAATGCCAATACGACACAAAATTTTTTGATTCTCTTGCCGAACTCTGCCCTTCAGAGGAAAATATCTTTATTGCTGTTGATTTCAATTTACCTGATGTGCAGTGGCCGCTGACGGATGGGCGACGGTGCAACTCATCATCGGGACCCTACGTTGAAATGATGCACAATGTCAACTTGGTTCAGCAAGCGACTGAGCCTATACCATATTTCGCAATAATCAAAACCCATCTCTTCTCGATCTCGTTCTAGTCAACAACGAGGACCTAGTATCACAACTAGACTACTTGCCCCTGTTCGGTAAGTCTGATCACGTCACCCTTTCATCTATAAGAATCACCTGCCGCTGGGTTCAACAAGTAGAAAACTCAAAAAACGATCAAGTCGATAAACTTCAACCAACTACGTATATAGCTCTTGATATCGATTGGAAGAAGATTTTCTCTCACCCTGTGCCAGTGTTGACTAAATGTGGAACATCTTTCTGGACACAACCAAGACGATGACTGATTCTTGCTCTGAATGCAAAACCATCACTTGTGTTCCTGCAAAACTTGGCTCAACCACACCATCCTCAAGATGATGAGACATAAGAAAGCGATATGGCAGAGATATATGCGCTGAAAGTCTCCTCTCGATTACCAAGCTCACAAAGACTACTCCAAACACCTGTCGGATGAAATAAAAAGAGCCAAGTCAACATTCGAATCCAAACTTGCTCCTTCTAAGCATCGTAAGAAATTGTTAAAATACCTGAGGTTATCCCTACAAACAAGGGCCACGATTCCACTAGTCAGAGACAAACGTAGCAACGTTACATCCTCATCTTTGTCGTCTGCAGAAGAGTTGGCTGATGTCTATATGTATCTTCTTTTTCCACAGAGCCTCCTCGCTTACCGCAATTGACTACTAACGACCCGGGTGCTGTATTAAATAATGTTGGATTCATCCCAGAAAATGTCCTGAAGCCCCTCAAACAGTTCAATATTCATTCCTCTCTGGAACTAGATGGAATTTCTGCGGGGGTCCTTAGCCGAACCATAATCCATCTTGTTTGAAAAATCCTTTACTTCCCATTCATTAGCTGCATTCATTACCCATAGTTGCAAAAGTATGTGAAAAAAATGATCCTGGAAAAAATAATTCAGTTTTTACTTGTCCCAAGGAACAGTATGGGTTCTTGCCTGGCCGTTCTGTGATATCCAACCTTTTGCTGTCAGTCGATGCACGGTCGAGAATACTAGAGAAGGGTATCCCTGTCGACGTAATTTACCTCGATTTTTCGCGTGCATTCGATCGCCTTCCTCATGAGCGTCTTCTTGTCAAGCTTGAGAGTATTGTATAATATATTATATAATGGTTTGGGCATTATGGGTTTCCTCCTTCATTGGATCGAGTCATTCCTCTCTGACCGTAGTTTCCGCGTGCGTTTGGGAGATTCTTTATCGAGCACCAGGACAGTTCTTAGTGGGGTACCTCAGGGTTCTGTACTGGATCCGATACGATTCATTCTCTACACTTTGGGCTTGCCGGGTACTTCTCGATCCCATTGTTCACTCTCCGACGATGACGCCAAAATCTATAGTAATCTCCTTTGCGAACCTGGTGTCATTCAGCAAGATCTTGACGCCTTATATAACTGGTCTGAGAACTGGTGTTTGCCTCTCAATCTCCTGAAGTGTGCTGTCATTCATATGGGAAGGAACAATCCCGCTGTTGAGTACTTTCTGAATGACCACGCAATTTCGACAGTAAACTCGCACTGTCGTGTCTAGGTGTCGTGGTTTCCGAAGACTTCACTTGATCTAATCATATTCTCCAAACGGTTGAAAAGGCAAAAAGAATTCTGTATTTGCTGAATAGATCGTTTTCCCATTGTAAAATCCAGTTATCTGTTAAATTCTTTTCACTATACCTATGTCAGCCCAATCCTGGAATATGCAGGGCCAATTCGGGCGTCCTCTCTGATTCCTGTGCCCAGAATCCCTTACGGTTTGCTGCGACCCACTTATCTAGATCGGCTTACTTTGCCGTAAGATCTAATAACATATACATATATGTTTTATTAGATCATTGGATCTGCCCCTGTTTTCCGACAGATGGATCCGAGCTGATCTCGTTACATATATGGGGAATATCTTCACCCTCAACAACGACGAGCGATTGTGTAGTCATAGATTAAAAAGTGGAGAGGAAATTTCAAATATTCCAACGAGAATACTTTCTGTCCAACAAAATATTCTCCACTTGGAATCTATTACTACCCCGCAATCCTGCCTCGTCAATGCCTTCAAGGACCAATACGACAGGTGGATGCAGGGTCAATTGTCAACAGTCATATGATGAACTGCGGAGATCATGCTTTGTACCAATAATATTCTTATTCTCTTTTATGCAAATTTCATATAATCCAATACTGTTTTTATTAAGTGATGTGTGTTAACCACAATTCACTTTCTGTGAGTTAATAGAATTTATCAACTGTTATCAAATAAATAATAATGATAAAATTTGTATGGATATATTTGGGGAGCAATGAATTTTATTTTACCCATTCGCGAATTCGTAATCAAGGTCCAAACCCACTCTACCAATATCGAGTTTACAGAGAGGTTTCTTGTTATTGTGTTCACGACGATTAAGTCCATATAAAGATAACTCAATATAGTAGGCTCTACTAAGTGTAGAGCCACATATTTTTAACGACCACATGTGGTGGTTACAGTGTGTGCCTCTAACAGTACTTAGAGCTGTGAAATACAGTTTCGCCTTGAATAATTACCAAGAGTAACGGAGTTTCTCCATAAGCGCAGCCCCTGCTGTCAAAAACCTGTCTTTTTAAAAATTCAATACAATACTACTACTTAGGGCCGGTATTATAAAACTTATTTGGACGACAGAGAGCAGTTAACTCTCACTTTTGAACCAGAATTAACGAGTTAACTTCTAGTTATCTGTCGAAAAAGCTTAGCCCTTAGAAGAATATTCTCAAACAGGCGAGCTTCTTCAGAGGTTAACCCACAGAACATCAAATCAAATAACCTCTGCCTTTTCTTCTGTAAAGCACAATCATGAGTTAATTGCTTTGTTTTTATGTTTGTTATTCTGAAGACTGGCGCTTTGGATATTTATTGAGCAGAAAATAACCAACAACATTTCACGGTTCTGCAAAGGATTAGGAATAAAACTTTGGAAACAATTAGTAATTATAATTCTAATCCGCTGAAATACCCATTTCAAATTCACCCACCGTTTTATTGATTCATCATATTTTCTATGTTCCAGCATAAAGCGCAAGGTCGTCGGTCAGTCGGTCAGTATATATTTGTATTCTGTGGTCAGTCGGCCTCAAAATCAAAAATCAGCTGATGAAATGTAAATCAAATATGAACGTTGTGAAAAATGTTTTCGGACTTTTAACCTTCAATGTAGCAAAAGATTCTACTACAATAAGAACGAAATTATCTTATTCTACACAAGCCAAGATGAGGTGATACCTGGAATATAGTCTCAAAATGGAAAAATATAACTTTGCACTGATTTCAGTACGCAGAAAATGAATTATCCGTCTGCTGATAGAAATAAGGTACATATTTTAGAAGTCTTAAAGAAGCATTTGAAAACTGAAGAAGAAGGTAAAGTATTGGAATTAGCTTCTGGTACTGGACAACATTCTTCATATTTCGCAAAAAATTTTCCGAACTTGGAATTCCAACCCTCTGATGTAGAACAGAGTCTTTTTGGAAGCATAATGGCTTATGCTGATGAAACTCCCACCAAAAACGTTAGGTACCCAATTAAAATCAATGTATCAGCAAACAATATAAAAGATTGGAATTTAAACGAGCTTTTCGATTATATCATTTGTGTGAATTTAATTCATGTAAGTCCTATAGAATGCTCTATAGGTTTATTCAAAAATGGTTCTCAAGTAATCAAATCCAGTGGCTTGATCATTACATATGGGGCATATGCCTATAAAGGTGTGATTGAACCTCAGTCAAATATTGATTTTGATAAGAACATAAGAAGTCAACAACCTAGTTGGGGATTGCGGGATATTGTTGATTTGGAAAAGATTGCAAATAAGTATGGAATTGTGTTGAAATATAAATATGATATGCCTTCTAATAATAAATGTTTAGTGTGGCAAAAACAAAACTGATAAGATCTCTGAGAAACATATTATGATAATTAAATGAATTTTGAATGAGTATCCTGCATTTTCCATCTTTAGAGTATTTCCACAAACCTGAAATAATATTAGATGATTGGTGTAGAAACCACATACAACATGTGTTTTCTCGTTGTAATTGTGCTGCAGAAACTGCAATTTTGCAGATACAGCTCCTTGAAGTGACAAATAGATCCTCATGCACATTGTTCAAGGTTTTCTGCACGCATGGGTTAAGGTTACTAAGGTGCTCCTGAGATGGCCCTAGTGAACTTTTGTTCACAATACATCCAACAGGATTTAAGTATCCTCTTCGTCCTTCGACAAGGTGAGTCGTACTGATGATCGGTAATATCCGAGAAACTGCAGTATGCAAATTTTTGGTCAATGCTTCTTCAGAGTTGAGGCTTTTAGTTTGCTTGGATGATCATTTAGCTCTTAACAAGGTGGAATATTTGTTGATATTTCTATAAATATTATTTTTATCTTTTCTATATACAGAGTGTAACAGCCAAATGGAATAAATTCCGAATAAATGAGGGCGTGTTGGGAAAAACGCTCGGGCACGTCGATTTGTAATTTTAAATGCGCATATTTTTCAAGAAAATAATATTATATAGGGTGTTCCATGTGACCGTGGCCAATACCAACTTTCTTATTTCAAATGCAACCCCCTGTATATTATTTATTTTTCGAATTCTTCAGAGAATCCTAGACACAATTCATGCACAATGTCCTATACCTATCTTTAACTATTTCGGAAATATTAAGTGTTTTCAGATTTTGTGCAAAAATCAACGTTTCAAATGAAAATTATTTTATTTCACAAATTCGGTACATTACACTTAAAACCTAATAAGTAATACTGATTATTTCTTAATAATTAAAAAAAAAACATTGATGTCGATATAGGAAATGTTCAAAATGCTCGCCGCGAACGTTTTGGCAACATGCAAATCTGTTGTATAATTGTCTTCTAACGTTACTAAACATTTCTGAAAACACTTAATTTTTCCGAAAAAGTTGAAGATAGGTATAGGACATTGTACATGAATTATGTCTAGAATTTTCTGAAGAATCCAAAAAATAAATAATACACAGGGGGTTACATTTGAAATAAGAAAGTTGGTATTGGCCACGGTCACATGGAACACCCTATATAATTTTATTTTCTTGAAAACTATGCGCATTTAGAATTACAAGTCGACATGTCCGAGCGTTTTTCCTAACACCCCCTCATTTATTCGTTATCGAATTTATTCCATTTGGCTGTTACACTCTGTATATTATTATGATAGGCGTTTTCTTCCTACCCCAATATCAATTTTCCCCATATATTTTCTTTCATATTACAAAATTGGTCTCAAACGACTAGATTGGACTCACTGATGACGAATCCTGTGTCAAAATCTATTCTGTCCGTCTGACCGGCCGAGGACACGATAACTCGAACGGAGCAAGCTAGCGACTTGAAGCTTTCGGGGTAAGTCGCGTTTCAGAATGCCACGGATAGGGTGCGTTAATGGGCCAAACTGGTCGTACGGTTTGGGTTACAGCAGTTTGAATATTTCAGAAACTACTGAAGCGATTGGATTGAAACTTAGCAGTTGGTTGAATCATAACTTCGCGTAAGTTTAGGCAGAATTTTGCCCATACCTTGAACTCCATTTTTCATAGTGGTATTTCAGTTCATTACGGTTATAATTTTCGTATATATTGGAAAAAATCTGTCAAATTTCGTGCATTTTTTACTCGGAATCGTTGTTTTTTTCCGGAATAACTAAGAGAATACTGATTCAATCATGATTAGCTTAGTTATTAGTTTGAAAATGCTGATGAACAACTTTGTGCAAAATTTCGTGATGATCGTGTCAAATATATAAATAGTAAAAATGGAATATTATTCTTAAAAACCTAGAAAAGCACTGCCGTGAAGGCATACCTTTTTGGCGACGAATTTGAATATGCGCGCAAAAGCTGCTGCCTTCACGGCAGTGCTTTTCTTGGTTTTTTTCGATAAACTACTGAATTTCAATTCGATCTAATCTGTATTTTTGAAAATATTTCGAAAATAAATTTTGAATGGGTATATCGTTGGGCGCATTTTACTCATTCACGAATTCGACCTTCGTAATTAAGCCCCCAACTTACTCTTCAAATATCGAGTTTCTAAGTCGTTTCTTCCGGGAGTCTTCGTGAATGTCTAAAATCCACCCAATGATTCCGCAGATATACAGGGTGTTTCACCATAAATTGGTCAAACATATGTAGCCGTATAGATGACATTGGGAAAGTCATTTTGGCCTCATGAAATATACCCCGTTTTCGAAGCATAAGCGAGATACTGGGTGTTTAATGTCAACTTTGAGTAATATTCTGATAACTGTGAGCTAGGCGTGACCTTTGAAATAATGGTTTTTGGTCACATCTTAGTATTTTTTAGTGGTCAATTCAATTGTTGTGTAGAATTCTGGAAAAAATATTTCAAAATGGCGGAAAACCTACAAAGTTGGAATTTTTTGTTTTTGATTGCCATATTGGAAAGCATTGTTTTAATGTACTCAATTTTATAAAATTTTCTGTGAAAAAATTCTCCCAAAATTCAAACTCAACTTTTGTTTTACATGTCTACAGTGAAAAAAAAATTCACCCGAAATTCTTGAAATCTTTTGAGGTTGAACTCACCTTCATTATGAACACTGGTGTGAAAAACAGAATGAAGAAATATCCATTGGTTTTCATTTGATAGCCTTCCAAAGATTCCGCTCGGATTACTTAAATAATTTTCATTTAAGAAACTGGTGGCCCTACGGAGGTATTCTATGCATCTATGTAGTAACCAACATAGAATAACAATATCCAGTAAAGGAGCCTTTTGTGCTAGGGAGATTCGGGTATTTGGGTAATCGGGGATTCATCCTATTGGCCGAGAGATTCACCCTATTGGCTGACGACGATCACGTGATCGTCGTCGTCGAAAGAATCTCCGATTACCCAAATACCCGAATCTCCCTAGCACAAAAGGTAGCTTATGGGCCGGTATTATAAAACTAAACTTTAACTGACAGTTTTGACTGATATGTCCTAACACAACTGTCAAAAATGTCAGTTAAAGTTAAAAAACTTAACTGGAAGTTATCTTTAACTTTAACTGACAGTTATGTTAGGACATATATGTCAAAACTGTCAGTTAAAGTTGAAGATAACTTCCAGTTGTAATGTCCCAATGTAAGTTTTATAATACCGGCCCTAAAGCTACCTTTTGTGCCAATATGGATATTCCTCTGAATAAAGAACAAAAGGAAGGAGCATATAATGCCTCAAAAAGTGGGTCCGGGATGGATGTTGCATATGGTCGACTTTCCTTTCACTTTGAAGAGAGAACTACGTTGTTCCGAGACTTCTTTGTCTGAAGAAACTAACTAACATGAGTCATACTTGGAGGTTCAATATGGGCGCCTATGTCCCACTGATATACGAAGTACAAAAGCGTTATGCTTCTTCCTGTTGTTCTTTATCCAAAGGGATATTCACCCTATTGGCTGACGACGATCACGTGATTACATCATGGTTTTAACCATGATGTAAAAATATGGTGTGCTCATCTGATAAATGTTTGACGTCAGCAAGATTAAAATACAAAGAGTTGTAAATTACAATGTATTCATTCGAAACAACTTCATGTCATAATGTTTTTAGGTGTAAATGAAAATAAGAGAATTTCGATAAAAAATGCTGCAGAGAAACTACGGAGCACTTCTGCAGCTACCTAATTCACATACTACACAAAATCATATTCAAAAAGAGTGACCTGGTTTAAAACCTGGCCAAAACTAGATATACTGTTATAGTTGATAATAGCTGAAGTTATTCATTTAAATACATTAATATTTTTCATTTCGATGTAGGTAGGTTGCACCAGCTGTGACATTTTTAATTTTGTATGTGAATCTTGAGCTGCTGTGATATGAAAATAAAATCAATTATATGTCTATCTGTATCATTTTCTTTAGAAATGTGATGCAAAAGAACTAAAGCAGAAAATCTGTTTTCATTTTATTGATTCACTCGTTTGTAAACAAAGAGAACAAGTCCTATCATTTCGACTGATTCTAGATTTACCACATAATATAGACTGCATTCAGCACTTCTTCACATTAATAAGAGTCCTTAAATTACTTATTGAGGTGCCTATTTTTCCAGAAATTCAGGTAAACTTAGACATTGGTTCATTTTGATCCACCAAGCAACATACATTAAAATAATACCGAAATTCTCCACCACATTTCTAAGGTTTGTTTACATAAAGCTACTAGCTTGGACAGGTTCCAAATTTAACCGTTAGGGCGCTGGCATCGTCGCAGAAGTTCCCAATATAGAGAGAACTGGTTCGGAATCGGGCCCGCGGACATAGCTAATGGCATCAGTAGGCATTGATTCGTATATTTTAAAGCATGAAGGATTAACATCAGTATTTCCATTGAGTTCGAAAACACATGTAAAAGAAATTGCATCCTTGTATTAGGCGATCTTCAAACGTACACCTTCGTCAATCCATCCATACATGATACTTCAATATTTATATAGAATACTTTTTATTCTGCGGATCTCACATTAGAGTTTTCATTATATTCGACCAAAAATTAACTCAATGCATAATATATTTATTACAAACAAAATAATTCAATAGAAAGTCTATCCATGGGTAAGCCGTTCTTTATCCGAAAGCTTTTCGGATAAATCAATACTATTTCTTCATTCATTTTACAAACGCCAGGATTGTAATTCCATGCAGAAGCTCAAATCTTATGATATTGCAAAATATACGTTTACTTGAGTATATAACTGTAAATTTGAATAATGTTTAAAGCCTAGGGATCTCTTATCCATCTTATAATATATCTTGTCTATGCTCTTATCCCTAGTCTTAATGATAATAAACAAGTCGGGAACGTTACATGCAATATTTTTAGGGAAACTATAAAGTCTATCAGATATATTTTTTCGGTGGGGTTTTCAATAGATGCATCTTGATTTTTCATATCTTATGGAAATATGGTAGAACCCATAAAATGAGTTTCATCTTTTGAATTAAAATATTTCATCAATTAGGGTTAAAATAAACAACATGAAGCTAGTCACAAGTACCAATTCATGAGAAAGTAACCAGATTTGTAGATTAACTTTAATCTAGTTACATTCAGCCTCGGTGCAAGCCGATTATTTGAATCAGAGCTTAATAAGTTTATCGTCGCTTAACTAACTGAAGCTTAAGACGAAAACGGTGCAATTGGCCCTAACAAAATATAAGTTAACTTGAGTATAAACTATAAATTTGAATAATGTTTAAAGCCTGATGCAGAAGTAAGAGCACAGGTCTGTGGTAAGAGATTCCTAATCTTCTTAATGATAATGAACAAGTCAGGAACATTACATGCAATAACATAATCACAAGGACAAATATCCGTCGATAAATCAACAAATATTCCCCCTTGATATTGATATTTTTCGATGAAGTACTTGATTTCAATTCGATCTGATCTGTATTTTTGGAAATATTGGCCGTTAGGCTGACCGTAAACACAATAACTTCCGGAAGAAAAGACTTAGAAACTCGGTATTTGTAGAGTAGGTTTGGGGCTTAATTACGAAGGTCGAATTCGTGAATGGGTAAAATCCGCCCAATGATTCCGTAGATATACCCATTCAAAATTTTATTTTTCCAATATTTCCAAAAATACAGATTTGATCGAATTGAAATCCAGTAATTTATCAGTAAAAAATTTCAAAAAGCACTGCCATGAAGGCAGCAGCTTTTGAGTGCATGTTCAAATTCGTTGCTGAAGCGGTCATCTACATTGAACATGCGCGCAAAAGTTGCTGCCTTCACGGCAGTGCTTTTTGAAATTTTTTTTTTGGTGGGATTTTCAATAGATGCATGTTGATTTTTCATAACTTATGGAAATATGGTAGTGGTATCCCATAAAAATGGGTTTCATTTTTTAAATTAAAATATTTCATCAATTCACAACTACTGCTAAGCGATACGCCCTCTGGTGATAGAAATTCGAACACTTTCCAAGCTAGTAGTTTTTCGACGTGCCTGTTATTCTAACGTAATTTGCTTGCTTTTGGAGTTCATTTTCGAGCTTTTGTGTTGTTCTCCGAGTTGAAATTTTGGTATACCGAAAGTGTTTGTAATATTCATCAATCGATTCCTTTCTTTCCGATTAAAATTTTCGATTGTATTAATACGAAATGGCATCCTCCCGAAATGACTATTGTTGTGTGCCTCAACTCAATGTTATTCATGGTCAAAGAAGAAAGGATCATCTAGTGCCTCTAGTTTTCATTTTTTCCAAAGCCAAATGAATGTAAAGTTAGTTTGGAAACAGCATTTGGCAGGGAACTTAATGATAGAAGAAAGGCTTAGCTTTAGAGATTGAAGATTGGAAAACAGGTCACGAAATACATGAAAGTATGTTCACTGCATTTCTCTGAAGATGTTTATTTTCATTAAGGTGAATTACCTACAATACTATTCATTTCGAAACAACTTCATGTCATGATGTTTTCAGGTGTAAATGAAAATAAGAGAATTTTGAAGAAAAATGCTGCAGAGAAACTACCGAGCACTTCTGCAGCTACCTAATTTACATACTACACAAAATCATATTCTAAAAGAGTGATCTGGTTGAAAACCTGACAAAAACTAGATATACTGTTAGAGTTGATAATAGCTGAAGTTAATCATTTAAATACATCAATACTTTTCATTTCTATATATAGGTAGGTTGAACCAGCTGTGACATTTTTCATTTGTATCTTGAGCTGCTGTAATATGAAAATGAAATCAATTATATGTCTATCTGTTTCCTTTTCTTTAGAAATAGGATGCAAAAGAACTTAAGCAGAAAATCTGTTTTTATTTTATTGATTCACTCGTTTGTAATTGTAAACAAAGAACAAGTCATATCTTTTGGACTGATTCTAGATTAACTACATAATATAGCCTGCATTCAGCACTTCTTCATATAAATAAGAGTCCTTAAATTACTTATTGAGGTGCCTATTTTTCCAGAAATTCAAGTAAACTTAGATATTGGTTCATTTTGATCCACCAAGCAACATACACTAAAATAACACCGAAATTATCCTCCAGGGACGATTTAAAGTACGATTTTATATCGTGATCCAAACAAAAAGTTTATTCTCAAGAAATCTTATACAATATTATAATAATTTCTTTGAATATTCAAGCTCTGCTCAATAAATATTCGTTCTCCACCACATTTCTGAAGGTTTGTTTACATAAAACCACTAGCTTGGACAGGTTCCAAATTTATCCGTTAGGGCGCTGGCATCTTCGCAGAAGTTAGAAGGGTTAAAATAAACAACATGAAGCTAGTCACAAGTACCAATTCATGAGAAAGTAACCAGATTTGTAGATTAACTTCAATCTAGTTACACTCAGCCCCGGTGCAAGCCGAATATTTAAACCAGAGCTTAATAAGTTTATCGTCGCTTAACTAACTGAAGCTTAAGACGAGAACGGTGCAATTGGCCCTAAATCTTGTGTGGAATCGTAGCCTACGTAAATTAACGATTAGAGATTAGATTATGTAGGCTACGGTGGAATAAATGAATATTGAGGATTCACAGAATATTCTCATTATATATTTGTATTCTATGATTGGCAATGAGTCACAGAGGATGTCAACAAACAAGGGGAAAATTTGATGTTTGTTGCCTCGGTAATTTGTAGGTGGGGAACTGAAAAGTTGGGAAGTGAAGAAAATTTTCTAGGGGTGTTGTCGTTTTTCCAACTAGTGCAACTAACATGAACTGTTGAATGCTGTTGGTTTTAAGTTTTGAGTTCATCGAACAATTTGATTTGTCAACTTCGTATTCTCTGAATAGTTAATCTGGGTGTAAACCTGAATAGTTGAATTTGATGTAGACCGGTTTTTGCTATTAAATTTTCAAAACCTCAACTAAAAACTATGGCTTGGAGATTCAAAGCATCCAAATACAAAAATGCTGCCCCTATCATACCAAAACCAGAAAATTTTGTGAGGGATATATGTGTAGGATCCTATCAGACTTATGGGAATAACATTGCAGCTTCTGCCAAATTTATGGCCTTCAATTGGGAGCATGCTGGTTCTAGCCTTGCTGTGTTTCCTCTGAATGATTCAGGTCGTAAAACTAAATTAATGCCTTTACTGCATGCACATTTGGATACTGTAACAGATCTTGATTTTTCACCTTTTCATGATGGTTTGCTTGTAACTGGCTCACAAGATTGTACTGTGAAATTTTGGGTTATTCCCGAAGAAGGTTTACAAGAATCATTAAGTAATCCTGAGTGTATGTTTTCTCAAACTCAAAGGAGAATTGAAACGGTAGGGTTTCATCCTACAGCAGAGTGTTTGATACATTGCTCATCATTCACAAATATCACATTATGGGATCTATTGTCCCAGAAAGAATTGTTTTCAAATTCAGAAGATCACACTGAAGTTATTCAATCTGTTAGTTGGAAAAAAGATGGGACATTACTTGCTACATCATGTAAAGATAAGCAAGTTCGAATTCTTGATCCGAGAAGTGAGAAATGTTGCTTAAAAACGGCCAATAGCCATCAGAGTATTAAGGACTCCAGGATTATATGGTTGGGTGAGAGCAATAGAGTGTTGACAACTGGCTTTGATGCTCAGCGTTTGCGACAAATCATGATTCGAGATGTGAGAAATTTCAGTCAGATTGAAAAATCAGTTGAATTTGATTGTTCTACTGGTATTTTGATGCCTTTATATGACGCTGATACTGGTATGCTATTCTTGGCAGGAAAAGGTAAGACTACAGCTATAAAAATCTAAATTGTAAATTACTCTAGCAGAAAAAGTACTCTGCTTTATAGTTACCTTAAGCACTGAAACCATGCCATATGCTATTCCTAGCAGGATATCATGAGAGTCTTTTATCATGAGCATTATTTTGTATTTGCATAGCCACTATATAGTGCCCATGGCTTACGACTATTTAAATATGTACATATAAAGAGTTCATACATCAAATAAGATAAATGAACAAAATATAATCAAGTATCAATCGAAGGCAATGGTTTCTATACAGATATCTGAAATAAAATAAGAATTAGCCAATCAAATTCCAGCTCTTTGATTATATTCTGAACTGAGAGTCTAAATTATGAGAGGTGGAGATCTTTAGTTCTTGTTTCAATATTTTCTCTATGAAAGCTCTCATTAAAATGAGCATAGTTAATTTTCATATGATGTGTGTATTGAATATCACCTCAAATGCTCCAATTGATATTGTCTACTGCTTGTGATTGCTCAAAGAAATAGAAATAATTAGGCATTATAAGTGAAATCAAAGTCCAGTCATAGCTGAAGCATAGTTTTAGCATAGTGATAATTTGTTATACCTATTTTTTATGAATGCTCCAATTCAAGATGTAAAAAACATGGTGTGCTGATTTGAAATATGAGTGACGTCAGCAAGATCAAAATACAAAGAGTTGTATATTCTATGCTTCTGTTCTTTTAGATGTCCTCGGCTGCTATGGCCATTCAGACAAGCTTTCCAATTATACCGTCTGAGCCTGTCGAGACAGGTCTTGGATAATCCAATACTCTGTGCTTTGAATTAACATGCAAATTCAAAGCACAGAATATACAACTCTTTGTATTTTAATCTTGCTTATGTCACTCCTCATTTTTCCGATGAGCCCTCCATGTTTTTTACATCATGCTCCCTTTGAAATGTACAGCTTCATTGTTGTCTAATGATTATGATTCATAAATCGACCCTAAAACTGAGGCTACAAATGATTTTTAAATTACCTTAGAAGCAAACACAATTAAACGAGGAAAACATAAAAATCATATCAAATTTGAGGATAAACCAAGTATTAAGCTCCCTTATTCCTCCTTATTTTAAAGTATATATAACTTGATTTTGTTTATTTTCAAATTTTATTTAAAAATCAGAATTATTTTGTACTTCTAAGAAGTTCTATAGATATTACTTTCCATAGTGGAGAAATACTCTAATGTTCATAAATCTTCAATATCTATTCATTCTGAATGGATGAAACTAAGACACTCTATTTCTGTAGGTGATACAACTATAGGGTATATGGAAGTTACTGATAAGGAACCATATTTGATAGAAGGGATCAGGCACTCAGGTGAACAGACCAAGGGTGCATGCCTTGTGCCTAAACGAGCTCTCAATGTGATGCAGGGAGAAGTTAATCGTATTCTTCAATTAACTTCCACTTCAGTTATTCCGGTTACCTATCAAGTTCCAAGAAAAACATACAGGTAATTGTTTGGTTCAAATTAAAAATTGTAACTCACAAAGAATGGAATATCTATATTCTTCCTCATCATTGGCTATTAAAATCTTAATCAAGACCCAAAAAAGCACTGCCGTGAAGGCAGCAGCTTTTGCGTACATGTTCAATGGAGATGACCACTTTGGCAATGAAATTGAATATACGTGTAAAAGCTACTGCCTTCACAGCAGTGCTTTTGCAGGTTTTCTTTCGATAAAGTACTAGATTTCAATCCGATCTAATCTGTATTTTTGTAGATATTGAGAAAATAAAATTTTGAATGGTGTTTACTTCACACTGAAATACTGGAACAGATATGATCGCCAGTCGAAAGAATAGAGAATTTTCGCACCTACCTGGTATTCCTCTCGTAGGCTTCCCATGGGATAACGATATTCCGTTCCTGAGGGTTGGGTAGTGGACTGTATTCTTGTGGTTAATGGTGGCACAGCAGGATTGAATTTTTGAGCAATTCACCAGAAGTGTATTGATTTTTGTAAAGAAAGAGCGGAGTGTCGAGAGCATTCGTTTTCGTGACTTTGAAGAACGAACCAATTGATTCCCATGTGTCTCTATCTTCACGGTAGGCGCGGTATCTCGGCTCCTTGACCGAGCGATCAAAAATAAAGAAAGAAAACAAAACAACTGAAAAGGTAGAACTATTTCATTATTCTCATTGAAATATTCAAAACGTATTCCAGTGAAGGAAATACTGGAAAACTACTTAACTCAAAATAGAAATGATTAATTCTACTGAAGTGGATAGAAAGTCCACAAAAGAAAAAAAAAGTTTTGTGATTTACAAAAATATAGTTAACGCGGGCGTTAACAAATGGGTATATCTACGGAATCATTGGGCGGATTTTACCCATTCACGAATTCGACCTTTGTAATTAAGCCACAAACCGTCTCTACAAATATCGAGTTTTTAAGTAATTTCTTCGGGAAGTTATTGTGTTTACGGTCGGCCTAACTTAGAAACTCGATATTTGTAGAGTAGGTTTTGGACCTTAAGTAAGACCGTAAACACGATAACTTCCGGAAGAAATTACTTGAAAACTCGATATGTGTAGATTAGGTTTGGGTCTTGATTACAAAGGTCGAATTCGTGGATGGGTAAAATCCGCCCAATGATTCCGTAGATATACCCATTCCAAATTTTATTTCCAATATTTGCAAAAAAAAAAACCGATTAGATCGAATCGAAATCTAGTACTTTATAGGAAAAAAACCTAAAAACCTAGTTGCTTGAGACCATTTTCGGCTCCAAATTCGAAAATTACAAACATTTGGACAAAACGATGGCACGCTGTTCCCCTAGATCATGCGCGCAAAAATCATCTTGTCAGTAACAAAAAATCGACAGTGATTGGTTGACCAATTGGTGATCAATCAATTGAGCTGGAGCTTTGCTGTAGAAAACAATAGCTGCACATTTCACCCCTTGATTTTTACATACTCGTTCGGGGGATGTTCTGACGATAACATTCGCACGGAATGACCTAGCGACTTGATCGCGATATAGGGTTGAATCGGCCCAATGGTTTCGCAGTTATACCCCTCTTAAATTTTGTGGTAGTTTCCTCAATAAATTCAAAAATACTAATGGCATTGAATTGAAGATTAGTGATTAGCAGCAAAGTAACGTTCCGCAACATTTATCACTAGAATAATAATGATAATAATAATCTTCATTTCAAATAAATTTACACTTGAGATGAAATTGTGTCAAATTAACTTTGAAATATCATACTCGAGAAATTGCTTAACACAGTATGGCTCAACATTCAATAAAATCTTGTAGATAATTTTCTCAAAATCTTTCAATTCGGTTATGGTTCTCAGTTGGGTCCGTAATGTATTGAAAATCTTATGCACCCATACTCGGGACCCTACTCAATGATAGTTAATCTATATATATATTTCGATTGTGTAGTTCTGGTATCATATGGGCCGGAGGTTTTGGTTTCAAAAAGATGTTTGTTTTTGTGGACAAAGATGAGGCTCACCTGGATGTAAATAGCTGGTGCTGTCAGAACTCCAAACTCACGAAATTTTCCTCTACAGGATTCTCTGCTATATAGTTTTAACCTTTTCCTCGGGACTCTTTCTTGCAAACATAGTACTCTCTCGATCTGTGCAGATGATCCATAGGACATGATCCCATACCGGAGTTTCTACTCAAATACAGCATGAAAAATGGTTTTCATTGAAGCAAAGCCTCTCCCAGAACGCCGAGAGAGTAGCAGACATTGCTCAATTTACCATGAATATGAATATGAAAGTATCTTGAAGAATTTCTATTTTTCTGAAAACATCCGTCATTCAACCTGTTATTCTTCAAATATCGATTGAAGGATATTATGGGAGGATTTTGTATTACTTTTCAGGTATTTTCTAGATTTTCACTTGAAGTATCCGAAAAAAACTATTGAAAATTAAAATTAAATATTGTTATTTATAGCAAACGCCCCTGTTGATTGCAGGATTGAAAATAGTTGTCAAGGGCAGCTTCTAGGAAAACTGTTGTCTAATGAACAATGTCGGAACAATGCAAACAATCAACAAACTTAACTGTATAGTTTCAAAGTTCTTTTCTAACTCCTTTATCAGACAATAATGAGTCGGATTTAGACTCTGTAATGTTGCAGTACACTTTGTTGATTGTTTGCATTGTTCTGATATTGTTCATCAGGCAACTATTTGTCAAGGTCAGCTTCTAGGAATAATGTTGCCTAATAAACAATATTGGAACAATGCAAACTTTACAGTGTTTACTTTGTTTCCATATTGTTCATCAGGCAACAATTTTCCTAGAAGCTACCCTTGAGAATTAGTTTCAATCATGCAACCCCCAACGCTGATTTCTATACATAATAATTTTATTTAATTTTTAATAGTTCATTTTCAGGCTTTGGAAGTGATAACCCAGAAAAAACATAAAATTTGATGCATAATCCACCTAGAAAACACCTGAAAATAATATTATGTTTCAGCCATCTACAAGAATTTAATTCCATATTTTAGGATAGTTAGAAAGTTTTTCGATTGTTTACCTGCGCGTATATTTCTCCACTTCATTTAGGCAAATTTCAAAAAAAATTTTAAATAAAATAAATTTTCGGGGATTTTGAGGCGGTTGGGCCTGTTACTTTGACACATTTCATCTTGTATAATTGGAAAATGTTTGCTTTGGTTTATTTTTGTCAGATAATTATACGCGGTTGTACTTTCTACATGAAGGTGTTGTATAGTATACCCAGATATAGAGTGGGTTGGCACCCTTAGCTTCTTAAATAGTTTATAAGAAATCCTTATAAAACTAAGGGATTGCAAAGATAGCATGTGCTTGAACTCGATGCGTTGGTCCTGGGTCAATCAAGTATGATGGCAAGATGGCCAAGGTAGTGAAAGTTGTCTTCAATGCAATCCTATGTAGATTTTAAGAAATGTCTACGTAGCGAAAATATTTTCGAGTAGATATTGTGAAAATATCAAAGAGTTAAGTTGCTACAAGGTTGTTAACTCACTATATCTTTGAGCACATCAAAGTTGTAGTTATGTAAGTAACTAAATCGAACCATATAGTCTTTTGATAAAAATATAAAGGATTTGATAGCGTCTAGCTGAATTATTTTTATCCTGACGACATTTCAGGAGTGCCAATCTGACTCAGCTTTAGTTACAAAAACTAGATATACCTATTCCAACGCCTACCAACTGATTTTATAGAAATGAATGGAGTTTACTCATTTGGTCATTTGGACAAAATTATAACCATACTGTTCCTGGAAAAAAATATGTCTTTATTGGGGGGTATATAGTGTAGTTTGAATTCCCATATCAGGTTTGTTTACTGTTTCATATGGATTTTTTTTATAAAATATAAAAATAGAACCAGACCTGAAATTGTGATAACCTGTTATACCAGCTGTATAGTTTAGTTTAGTCCACCTGCACATAAACTTTCAGGAATTTCTGATGATTGGTTCATCCTTCCAATCAACAAACATTCTAGAAAAAAAAAATCGGCAGCTTTTGTGCGCATGTTCAAATTTATTTATTTATTTATTGATCATAGAGTAATGACTTAACGGATTACCCCCATATAAAACAATAAGATGTATAAACTAAAACTAACGTTAACAATTTCACAGAATATAAATGAAAACCTGCCCCAACTATCAACCCAGTATCCTAAATAAATTGCGCCTGAATGCTGACAAGGACGAACAAAGGAAATCAATATCCCCATGGACTCCATTCGCCAACACTAAAGAACTGTTAAAAACAGATTTCTTCCATAATTGAATCTTAGTAGAGTAGGTCTGAATAAAACAATATTTCTTGCGATTCTCAGGGGCAAATTGAAATTAATTAAATGTAACAGATCAGGACAGTCAATCATTCCATTTACTAATTTAAAAATAAAACACAAATCCGCAACTTGTCTTCTACGTTTCAATTCCATGAACTCAAAGTAGACTATCAGGTTTTCAGAGCCAAGATGTTCAGAATTAACAGCATACAAGTTCGAACAATATGCTAAGTACCGAAGGAATTTCCGCTGAACTTTTTCAATAATATCTGTGTCACCCATAGAGTAAGGTGACCAAATACATGAACCATACTCTAAACCACCTCTTACAAGTGAACAAAACAAGGTCTTCAAAGTCGTGACGGAAAAAATTGACGACCGCAGCGTATGATGAAACCCAGCATCATATATGTCTTAGACGTAACCTTAAGCACGTGTCCCTTCAAATCTAACCGAGGATAAAAAGTTATTTCCAAGTCACGGATGCGGTAAACGCGTGTTAGCAGCTCGACTCTAACGAAATACTGATGCTCAGAAGGTTTACTCGAGCGACTGAAAGACGTTACATAACATTTCTCAGCATTCAAGCATAAACAATTAAATAAAGTCCAGTGATGAAGCCAATTGATTTGATCCTGCAAATAATAATCACCATTATTTTTCACAATACTATACATCTTCAAATCATCAGCGAACAGCAAGAAACTCATTTGTAAGGATAATTTAAAATAATTTATGAATAAATTAAAGAGTAAGGGGTCAAGGTGAGAATCTTGTGGGACCCTTGATGGGACCAAAAACTCATCCGATATAAAATCACCGCATCTAACCGACTGGGAACGTCCACAAACAAAACGTCTGAATCATCTGAGCAACATGCCAGATATCCTAAGAGCGCTCATTTTCATTATGAGTAAGTTGTGATTAACTTTGTTAAACGCTTTGGGGAAATCAGTGTAAATTGTATCCACTTGATGTCCTCATTCAAAACTATTAACGATCTTTAAGAAAAAGTAGCAAATTTGTTGATGTTGAACTCCTCCCACGAAACCCATGCTGCTCGCCCACAAGAAGAGGGCTGCAGTGCCACGACAAGAAACTGCAAACTGAACAATCTGAAAGCTTCGGAATATGCTACTGAATGCATATACCCCTATAATTACTTGATTCCGCATACCAGATTTGAAAATTGGTATAATGTAAGCATTCTTCCATAGTGACTGAAACATACCTGTACCCAGGGAATTATTGAACAAGGATGCCAACGGTTCAGATAGGGTACTGACACACCTTCTAAGAATAAAACTCTGTATTCCGTTATGAATTTCGGAGGGGAAAAATGAACAGGAATTGAGACCGCGGAATAATTAACTCTTTAACATACGTTTCTGAAAAAAATTCACGAATAAATCAACAACTCCGATCAAGTGCGACGACTCGGCACCTTTATACTCCATACGACCTGGCAAACTGTCGAATCCCCGCTTCGAGTTAACAAACCTCCAAAATGCCTGCGCATCAGAGTGCAAACTATTCTCCACGCTCGAAATGTAATTCTCATAAAGACTTTTACCAAGTATGTGACATCTATTACGAAGAGGAATTAAGTTTTCATAGTTATATGAGCTGCGAGTTTTCTTAAATCTCTTTCTGTGATCATTTATTCAGGTTAATAAGTTTAACGAGGTCCCTGCTGAACCATGACAGATATTTTAAATTCTTTCTCACCTTGAGAGGAACCAAGCAACTCAATCCCTTATATAAATTATTATAAAATTTGGAAGTGGCGACATCAACATTGTCACCCAAAAAGACCAATCACAAGACGCAAAAAAGTTATTCAGTCCAACCACGATAGAAATTGAATTGCTCCTGACAACTCATCAACAGATCTGGGGAGAAATCTTCCAAAGAAATTCCAAATTGCAGAGCCGCATGATGAATACTCGACACCTGCAAAGGATCCACAGCCGGTAGGATTTCCGTTGATACATCGTTTGTAAAAATCAGGTCCAACATCACGCCTCTGGCGTTCGGAATACTACTTGTTTGAAATAGATCCACCAATTTATATGAATCACTACGAATGTAAGCATGATCATCCACAGCACTCATACAAAGTTTGCCACTATTCCATATGGCTTTTGGGCTATTGAAGTCGCCACAAATGTACATCTTTAGATCCGGAAATTTAAAAGAAATCTCCTCTACAGCCCATCCATGCGTCGAGTAGATATGTTCTGTAGAATTCGGCGGTATGTAAACACCAACTATGATGAATTTAGCACTTGCACGCTCAATTAACAGAAATAAATGTTCGACCCCAGGACAAGAATGGTCAATCACTCTCGCACTCAGAGATGATCTCACCAAAATCACAACACCACTGCCACGAAGTTAAGTGCTAGTATTAGAGTTCCTATCAAGTCTGAACACATTGAATCCAGGAGGACGGAACTCTGAATCCATGATATCCGCATTCAACCAACTTTCTGTGAGAACCAGAACATCATAAGTAGTATACTGTAATTGTAGGTAAATGTCCTTCATTTTGGTCCTCATTCCTCCCAGATTCTGGTAATATACTAGTAGATCTGATGGGGGTTTCTTTAGTTTTCCCTATTATTTGTCTTGAACCTGACGATGGAAGGATTACCGTTGAATTACTTTACGGTCAAAGTTTCACCAGTACTCCTACGCTGCTCCAGTTCAGTTCGCAGATCTTCAAGATGATCATGCTGTCTCTGAATTTGGTCTGAAGAGGTAACAATTTTCTGTTCATGATTTTCACATGACCTTCCTTTTTTTGAGTAACCTGCTCACCACTGCGGAAGGGGAAAGTACAATTTTCAGTGGTCTCGGTTTGATCCCCTTCTTCCCAACACGAAGAACTCAAATTTGATTCTTTCATCCAAGTTTGCACTTGGCTACTCCTTTAAATTAAACACCACAACATTGCTTGCACGCACCATTCTGTTCTATCGTTCACTTCAGCGATCTTATCATGACTGGGCTGACCCCTCGTTTCAAGTATCCTCTTTGCATCAACTCAGCCCTAAGCATCTCGTTCTCTTTGGCTGGCTGATAAAACTTTTTCAATAGATCTGTATATCTTTGCTCCATACTGTCCAACTTCATCACTATATCTTCCAAAGTAATCTTCTTTTGTTTATGGACGGCTATCATCTTTGGACCGTCCAATACCGTACAATTTACACAATTCCATTAGCTATTGCAGCCTTCGAGATTTTCAAAATCGTTTTCATCGATTCTAGCACAGGTTTTGTGATACCATAATTCGCAGCCATAGCACTTGACCTTGTAGCCCTTTTTACCCAACTTTCCCTCACACTCTGTTGACATTTTCGCGATCTTATTAAATTAAAGAAATTCGATAAGAGATGCGTCGTCTGTCTATGAAAACCTTTAGAAAATTAAGCGAGCTAGATCGATACAGATGTTAATCTCGATAACACCCGGATGTGCTGTTTTTGTTCTCGAATTGTACACAACTACTTCAATTGTATACAGTAAACGAAGTGAAATCAGCGCGAATCTTATGAGGTTTAAACGAAATCAGCTATGCCCCACAGCAGTTGTAAATATATTAAACCGTTGAGCACCAATACGCTTCTGAATTATATATATAACTATTTGATGAGAAAACAATTCAATTCGCGGAGCCAACATGTTGCGTCTTGACACGTGAACGTGAAATTTAACCGTTTATTCAATTCAGTGCCAAAGTGGTCATCTCCCTGCCTAACCCACCTTTACTTCCTGATTGAAAGATTTGGTGCCCTAATCATATAATTCTGTAATTGACCAATAGCAAGCGGTAAACCGATGAGGCTATTGTTTCCTGGCATGTGTTATTGATTACACTAAACATTCATTATGCGCTATAATAGATCATTCTTGCTGCACTCCGCTTTAGTTCTGTATCCAACAGATTTTTAAATACATTAACGTTTGCTGCATTCACTTTTTCCGATGAAACATGTTTTTAATTTCGCAATTATAGTGTCCACTAATTATCTGGTAAGCCTCTATAAGGTCTACTCTATGTCTCCGTTCCCTAAGTGTTGTCAATTATAGTATTTTCATTCTTTCTGGGTATGGTAGATCACACAGTTCGGTAGTTATCTTGTTAACTCTTATCTGAATTCTCTCCAAGATCTCGATATTTTTGACATAATATGGATTCCATACTGTGTAAGCATACTTTATTTTTGGCCTAATATAGTTTTTATATAATTTTGCAATCATTTCCAACGAATGGTCTTTGATTGCCTGCATTACAAGATGCATTACAAGAGAAGGCCTTTTCAGCAATATTTACAATATGGTTTTCCTATTTTAAATCTGCAGTCACATGTAATTTTGCTCATTCACCACTGATAATACTGTGCCATTCAATAAGTATTCTTTATTTGGGTTGTTTGGACCAATTTTTTATACTTTGCGTTTAAATTCATTTAATTTCATCCCCCATGTATTGGACCATTCCTCGATCCTACGATCCTATGAAGATCTCTTTTAAGCTGATCTGCACAAATACTGGGGTTTGCATATACTCCATTCACTTTTATAATGTAGCCCGGTTGGCCATGACATCCTGACAGATTTCACCGTGTATATTTTGAAAATGTTAGGTTATAGTCATTTTCCTGTCAGATAACTACACAACGTTGTCCTCTCTACGAAGAGGTCGTAGTAATTACTTATTTTTCAAATGTCAATCTACATTGATAAAGTAATGAATTTGAGAAAATATTATGTGAATTCAATCATTCCAAAGACCTGGCGAATGTTGAAAAACTTTTGTCTCTGTTAATACTGGAAATATTTCACGTATATAAACATGGTTGGAAGATTCAGTTATGCATTTTTCTTGTACGGAAATCAAGAATCGAGTGTTGTGGAATTTTACTGAAAAATGATGGATAGAGTAATTCGTTACTTTGTGATAGTTCATTAGAAAAAAAAAATAAAAGTACTCGAATAACCCTGCAGTAAAACTTCTAAACGAACCAACAAACCTATGGAATTCCCTACTTTTCGAAATTCTCAAGAAATAAGCCTACAGAAGACATTTAAATACATTATTGCACAACTTGAAATACTCCAGTATCAAAATGAAGTAGTAAGTACTAAAACCTGTCATCTTGAAAGAACTAACTCAATTTTAAGTTCTTAGGAATCTGTGTGAACGATACACTGAATTGGGAAGAACATATTTCTAAACTGGGATGCAGCTTAGCTTCAGTCTGTTATCTTTGGGTGTAATGACAAGATATCTGGATAAATTATCCATGAAATCTATCTATCTATCATGCAGTATTCGAGTCAACACCAAGATATGGAATTGTTTTATGGACATACTTTGGAGTCAATTCAAATATTCAATCTCCAGAAAAGGGCACTCTGAATAATTCTCAAACTAAAATACAGAGAGACTTGTAGATAAATTCAGGAAAAATGGAGTACTCAGTATTACAGCGGCTATGCACAAACAAGTTTGTCCGATTTTGTCTTGAAAATCAGGAATACATTTGAACTGAACTCATCCGATATTTATAATAAAAGAAAAACAAACCTAAAATGTTTCACTCACAGAAAAACATCTACGGAGAGGACCCAAATATGTATGCATCAAGTAATTCAATATAATGCCAGACATGAAAAGAATAAAACTAGACTAAAATCTTATAGAAAGATAATATACCTACAATATTGCAGACTTTTTGAAGGGGGCTAAAACTTGGAAGGAGACAACATCTGAATTGCAGCTTATTTTTTGATTGATGTTATTTCCTTTCAAAAAAGCTTCGTTAACCTTAGTAAAATAGTCATGAAAATGAAGTAATTTCATTTGAGAATTTATTATGTCCTGAGGCAATGAATCATCAACCAAATATGCTCTTGAGCAAAGATATGAATTTAGCGTAGAATGTTACTATGAAAATCTTTCATACATTTTATTATATTTTCTTGTGAATCTTGCATGCTCAGTAAAATAGCTATAAATGTAATATTAATTTCAATAAGATCGTATTTATTCATGGCAGGTAATGTCACATGTATATAAGTAATAATTATATACCCATCGTACAAAGAAAAACATAAAATCAATCACTTAAAACATTAGGGACATTCAAAATTAGAAACAATGGGAAGAAATAAGATATATTCTGTGTGATTCATAATGTAATTTCCTTCTATAATTTCAATGGCTTGCCAGCGTAAGACATAATTTTTGAACATTATTTGATTAGTAATTTTTCGAAAGAATTGTTAATACTTCTATACAATTAGAAAAACTTCACTAATATGAATGAGATTGCACACATGAAAGAGTTCAGGTGAAAACTTCTGATGTAAGCAGTAATAATAAATTCAAACAAGTCTACTTATTGAGGCTATGAATACAATCATTAATAAAGATTTGTTTGTAATTCTTCACATAATATATTTAGATATAATTTTTTTGTGTTTAAAGTACCACATCTTGAATGATAATTTTATTAATAACATCAATTGGAATATAATGGATTGGATTGGATACGAAGATTTGAGAAAACGGTAACGCAATAAAGAAATTGTTTCAGAATACATAAAATTTCAATAATTTTTTTTATCACAAAACATTTTCAAACATCGTTACATGTAAATGATCTTTTTGAGGAAATGCATTAGGTTCTTTGATGTATCAAACAATCTAGCATGTTCGAAGCAATTGTAGTTTTAGGAAAAGAGATTTGAACAGGACACCATACATTTTTACCTATGATACAAGAGCACAAAGATAAAAACCTCTCTGAATAAGTATAGATATTGGAATTTTTCAAATAGATTGACATATTTATGATGGACGGAATCTCCTTCAGGAACAAAATTTCAACTTTCTTTTGGATTGAGACTGACAAAATATCCTGGAATCATTGCTGCTTTCTTTTTGATGATTTGGGTAGCTCGGAGCTACCCCCACGCATGAAATTTGTTAACAAATGTCATGTAGGGGGCAGCTCCGAGCTAGCATCTGCAAGAGAAAAGGAGATAGAAAATCAGCAGGAAATAGTAAATAATATAACCTACATTTGGTCTTTCGACCAGATCTGGCCCTCCAAGCAATTATTTTTCAGATCCTCAGGTTTACGAAGAACGCTTCATGTCCCTTATATTGAGAAATCCTGTCCCAAAGATTCCTAATTGCTTATTTCTCTATCCTGCTGGTTTGCAGCAACTTCTTCTTCCATAGTATAGGCTTTCTGTCATTTTGTTTGATTCAGTTGAACGTCCTTGATCGTAGATAATCTTCAATTTAGTACTGATCGAATAAGGAGGGTATTCGACATTTTTGCAACACTAGAAAATCTTACAATTAAGTCTTCCACACTGTCGGATAGATGGTTCGGTTGAAAAAGGCAGTTCTATCTTTAAGGAGATCGGATACTCTACACTAGTGATGTTCCTTTCGGAGTTTTTGAACCTCCATCCATTTTGAATTTCACCTTTTTAAGTTGAAGAGACGAGCTCTCAGAATTTCCTCTACATATTATTCCATATCCATTAGATCATTGTTTGAGTCAGAGTCATCCTCAGAAAATTCTGAATCTGAATCAGATTCCTCCAATGAAATAATGAATGGAGGAATATCTGCTATTGGAAGATTACCCATGTGTTTCGTCCAGTCCTCTGTGATGAGTCTTTCACAATGTAAATAAAAATTTTGACAAATATCTGTTTTACATTTTGAAAGAGCCAAACTCCATAAATTCAACACTCTATCCTTTGTATAGGGATGCGAATTTATGTTCTTGTTATAAAAATTCTTACAAAACGCCCATGCCATTTCAATAGGATTATACTGACAATGATAGGGGGGTAATCTAAGAATCTCATGTCCATGCTCCTTCAAAAGGTCATCAACTACATATCGTCTCTGTCTGTCAGTTCGATGAGGTAAAATCAAATTCCGAAGTTGTTTTTTAGTAAAATTTTGATTAAAATCAATCTTATTTTTAACCAACCAATCCTGCATCTCACTCTTTTTGCTGGAAAATGTGGGTGTTTTATCCAATTGCACCGAATGATACGGTGCATTGTCCATTACCAACACACATTTCACAGGAATCTTAGCTAAAGATGGAATCAATTGATTAATAACCCAATTTTGAAAGATTTCACTGGTCATAGTCTTGTGATAGTCACATTCATTGTTTTTTGAATCTAAAATGAAATCACAACCCTCTAAAAACCCAAATTTACATCCTGCATGTAGAACGGTGAAACGTTTTCCTTCTGACCTAATATTGGATGGATTGCTCATCATATCAGACTCATGTGTCCATCGACGAACTGAAGTACCATTTTGGTAAATCCAAGTTTCATCTAGAAACGCAAATCTGATATTTTCATCCAACGATTGAAACTAAAAATTTGCGCAGGAAAGTAATTTTGGCTGCAACAGCATGTTTTTGTTCACATAAAATTTTGCGTTCATTTACCCTTTTGTATTTGTAACCCATTGATCTTAAAATTTTAAAAAGTGATGTCCGTCCTCCGTTATATTCCAACTGTTCCTTTGCAAAAGTGAGTAGTGTATCAATCGAAAAGTGTTCATTTTTCAAATTATAATTCCAAATTTGTCGTTGCAGATCTTTTTTCAAAATAAAGTCTGTATTCAGTGTCATTTTGGGTGCTTCAATAGAAGGATATTCTTTGTCGTCTCTTTCACTTAAAATCTTCCTTATTGTGTTGATGTGCAGCTAAAAAATAAATATCTATTCATATAAAATATAATTTCTTGGTTTTCACTCACATACCTCGAAAATGTTAGATAGCTTGTGTTGAATTATTGATTCCGAATTATCAGGGTTACTATCAGAAAAATTTCAAAAAGCACTGCCGTGAAGGCAGCAACTTTTGCGCGCATGTTCAATGTAGATGACCGCTTCAGCAACGAATTTGAACGTGCGCGCGTACCAAATTTCAGTTCGATAGGATCATAAGTTCTGGAGATATCGGGAAAAAATATGTCAAATTTCGAGGTTTTCTTCTCGATATCGTTGATTTTTTCGGTATTACTCGAGAAATACTGATTCAGTCCTGATTAAACTTCACAGCTAGTTTTAAGATGCTAAAAGACAACTTTATGCAAAATTTCGTGATAATCGTGTTATTAGAACAATTTGAAAAAAAAAATTTATATGATTTTCTCATCATATCATCCTCATTAAATTCTGTATGAAACTTCGAACTGTTATTTTCGATGAAGTACTGAATTTCAATTCGATCTGATCTGTATTTTTGGAAACATTGGAAAAATAAAATTTTGATTGGGTATATCTACGGAATCATTGGGCGGATTTTACCCATTCACGAATTCGACCTTCGTAATTAAGCCCCAAACCTACTCTACAAATATCGAGTTTCTAAGTCGTTTCTTCCGGAAGTTATTGTGTTTACGGTCAGCCTAACGGCCGACTGCGTAAACACAATAACTTCCGAAAGAAACAACTTAGAAACTCGATATTTGTAGAGAAGGTTTGGACCTTAATTACGAAGGCCGAATTCGTGAATGGGTAAAATCCACCCAATGATTCCGTAGATATACCCAATCAAAATTTTATTTTTCCAATATTTCCAAAAATACAGACCAGATCGAATTGAAATCCAGTACTTCATCGAAAATAACAGTTCGAAGTTTCATACAGAATTTAATGAGGATAATATGATGAAAAAATCATATAAATTTTTTTTTTCAAATTGTTCCAATAACCCGATTATCACGAAATTTTGCACAAAGTTGTCTTTCAGCATCTTAAAACTAGCTGTGAAGTTTAATCAGGACTGAATCAGTATTTCTCGAGTAATACCAAAAAAATCAACGATATCGAGAAGAAAACCTCGAAATTTGACATATTTTTTCCCGATATCTCCAAAACTTATGATCGTATCGAGCTGAAATTTAGTACACTGCTGTGAAATTAGAAGGTCAAAGTGTGAGTATAATTTTTTTTGGATATGATGAATGGTTTCCGAAAAAAAAATTTTTTTGTGAAAAAATTTCGAAAAAAATTTTTTTTAAAATTTATTGACAATATGATCTTGACGAAATTTGGCTCAAAGTTGCGCGTCGTTATACTCCACCAAACTGCCAAGTTTGAATTTAATCGCTCAAGCAGTTTCTGAAATAAAAAATAAATAAGTTCAAAACTTCAAATGCCTATAACTCCGAAACTATTCGATCGATTTGGCCCATTAACGAACTTAACCGCGGCATTCCAATGCGCGACCTACCCTGAAAGTTTCAAGTCGCTAGCTCACTTCGTTTGACAGTTATCGTGTCTACGGCCGGCCGGCCGGCCGGACAGAATCGATTTTGACACCGGATTCGTCATCAGTGAGTCCAACCTAGTCGATTGAGACCATTTTCGGCTCAATCATCCAAAATTACAGACATTTGATCAAAACGATAGCACGCTGTTCCCCTAGAACATGCGCGCAAAAAGCCGATTTCAATTCTACATAGCACTTCCTGATACTATGCCTCTGCTTCTTCAAAACTACCTTCGGCATTTTTATTAGTTTGCAAGCGTTATTATGCTGAGATTTAGAAATCTAGAATCGATTGATATTGATAATCGTAGAAATTGAAATTTGGCAACGTCTTTTGACATTGCCGATATTTCATGAGTGCCAACCTGCGTCAGTTTTAAGGGAAAAAACTTGATAAACCTAAATCATGGCCAACCGGGCTACATTATAAAAGTGAATGGAGTATATATTTTACCGTCATCAGCAAAATTTTCCATTTGTGTTTCTACATGATACACAAGATCAAAGAGATATGCTGTGAAGAGCCTTCTACAACTCCGCTGCTGACTAGATGTTGATCAGAAATTTCTCCATTTACTCTCACCTGATAATATCTTTTGCCTAAGGAGTCAGCTATCATTGATAGTATTAGTAGTCACACAGGGTTTGTCGAGAGGATTCAGAGGAAGTTCCTAAGATGTCGTGATTATAGGCTTGGGGGTGCATTTGGTGTTGGCTTTGAGCACATTCGGTCCTACTTCGGCTTGGACACCTTAGGGATGCGTCGATGGTTGGCTGACTTTTGTCTCTAGTTCAGGCTGCTCAATGGTTCTGTGGATTGCTCTGGTGTTCTCGGGCTAATTAGTTTCATTATTCCGCAAAGACCAACTAGGAATGTTCAACTTTTTCGTAATAGACTTCATAGAACTAATGATAGTAAACATTTATTTTCATCGCGAATTTTTTTCCATTGCTCTATGGTCGTTCAAAATGAAAACCCTTTCGAAGTTAAGAGAGATTTCCTACGTGTCGTCCTTGTCATGAGCGGCTTATCTGAGCTTAACTGTATACCTGTGTTGCATTTATAACTGTATATATGCTTTATTATTCGTTGTATGTTGTTATTTTGGGAGTTTCTCGTTATTCCTGCTGAATGCAGTGTAAGTAAATAAATGAATAAATAAATATTTGTCCCAGCACTCCATAGTGCTCAAGCTTGCCAAGAAAAACATTAAGAGGAACTTTACCGAAAGCCTTCTCATAATCCAGATAAATAACGTCAGTTGGTTGGGAGTTATCATGGTTTTCTGTCCACTCATCAAGACATTCTAGTAGGTTTAATGTTGTGAACCTTCCTCTTTGCTGTGATGGTGGTATCAAATTATTTTCTGTGAAAAATGATGTTAGTTCCTTCACAATTATTTTTTCATTTCAGTGGATTACAGTTAAGGCTTATGGGACGATAGTTTTCTGGATTGTGTCGGTCTCCTTTCTTAAATAGTGGCGTTACTATTGACAGCTTCCATTTCTCGGGAATTCTTCCCAATTCAATACGCTCCTGCATAACCTCTGCTAATAATGGACCGATCGCATCGCTGCAGTGTTGGAGCAAGATTGTGGTAATTCCATCCGCGCCAGCACTTGATTCTTTCCTCATTTTATGAAGGGTATCTTTTACCCATATTTCCTCGGAAACTACATTGATGATCGAGTTTTGATGTATGGTATTCACTGATAACGGTGGAAGGATGGAGTTTTGAGACCGAGGAAATGTTGTATTAAATTGTTATGCACATTTTTCTTCCATGGTTTTATTATCCATCACTTCTTGAGTGGTTGGGTCTCTGAGCGTCATTGCGAATACTGTGGAGTTTAGATTTCTACTTATGTATTTGTATATTTGTTTAGGTGACTTTGAGGCGGCTAAGTTGTGTTCATATGTTTTTCCAGCTTCGAATAGTTTTTGTTTCAGAGTATTATTTAGATTTCCTCATAGCATATTTTTTCTGGTGTTTTATTCTGCCTGTATCGGTCCCATAATTTTCGCTCGCTATTTATTTCGTTGAAAAGTGATTGTCAGTTGGGATTACCCCTAGGGTGTCCCAGTTTATGTTGGCGTAGTTGAAATCACCCATCTGGTTAATCATTTGCATATTAACTTGTTCTGTGGTAGTATTTGCTGGCCTATATTACATGCAAAGAGAATTCTGGTATTTTCTATTTGCAGGTCTAGCAATACTGCATCAACTGGTACTTCTACGGGATAGTTCAGGGAAAGTGCACAAATCACGTTTTTTCCATTTAGTTTGTTCTAACAAGTATACATGATCCCCCTCATCTCTGATGTGGTCTGTCCTTTCGAAATATACTCTAACCATCCAAACTTATTATACAATCGTTTGTACTTTCAGAAAGCCAGGTTTTCGTCAGCATGATTATTGTAGGGCATGTTGATAGCACCCTCGCTCTCCATTCATCTAATTTATTTAACATAAAACTCATATTTCCCAGTCAACACAGAGATGTTTTAAAGTCACAGGAAGTGCTATATTTCCTCCAAATGACCGCCACAGGCATATTCTCAAAGAGATCCTGAGGATATCGCATGTAGAAATTCTCAAACTTTCCACAATGGGAGGTCTGTGCGAAATTTGCTCAATTAGCCTCATGGCGAAGAGTTTAAGAAATTCTCAAATACTTCCCATTGCGAGATTTGTGGGAGCACGCCATGCGATACTATCAAGAAATTTCCCTAGCGAAAATTTCCGGAAGTACATATATATTAACACATAAATTATTTTTCTGGAAAGTTTCCTGTTGAGATTTTTATGATCGCCTATCAGGAATTGCTATGTGAAATTAGAAGACAACTCCTCTGCTGACCCAGACATGTATCCGCACGAATACCCTCAAGGAATAAACTCAAATGAATCACAGATCTACTTTACCCGAGATGGCGAGATTCATGGACAAGATATACCAGACGAAATCGAAATGTGAGCGCTTGTATTGTCGGTTCTGACGGTTCTTACGTCTGATGGTTAGATGGCTATGAGTATTGTTTAGCGCGGTCGGAATTGAATTTTCCTCATTTGTATTTCGGAAATGAATGGAGATGAATTATAGGTTCTTGAAAAAATATATACATATTAGTATGAAGGGTATATGAAAACAAAATATTGACTTGAAATCCCTGTTCGTATTTGAATGAGAGATGTGTTGATGATTTCTTGATGAAAAACATGGGATCTCATATTTGTCGACATTCTGATGAATCTCCTCAGGAGAACATGAAGCAGTGTCGATTGAATTTTGGATCTTCTGTTTTCTTCTGAGAATGCTGGAAATTTTACACATTTAAGAACGTAATTTACACTTGCTTGAAATTGTACAAGTCTGCACTTGTAAAACCGATTCTGATGGAGAATTTTGATCCAGAAATATAATTATGTGGAGAAGAGACCCTCCTACACGATTAATGAAGTCTTGTCATAATTGCATATGTTACTTAATTAGGTTCGTATGGCTATCAACTAGTGTACTAATTGACAACTAATTTTAAGTATCGAACTTTCGTATGAAGGAGCTCTTTATACAATAACAGAACTATACATTTGCTAGACACTTTTTTCTTGTCAATACGGGATTCAACCTGGCTTGCATTTTCTCCTCCACCGAATATATAAAAGCGCCGTGATTTGCTATCACAACATTTTTCATCATAACCTTCCAAGAAACCGTGCGTCATGAAATCCAGCTACGAAATATGCTAGAGTCAATGTGAATTCTGTTTTGACTAATTTGTATATTGTATGTTTGCCGATTATCCTATAGGTTTTCGAGGAAACCCTTCCCTGTTTTACTTGGTTTTTATGAATCAAACACATATTATGCCTAACTATAAGTAGTGGATAACGAATTGAATTTATCTGCAATTTCTCTCTCTTAAAATTACTGACGAGGGATATCGTACAAGATTCTTTTTCATGTTCGGGATAACTTCAGGAGAGTTATGACAATTTTCAATTGCTGTTACATGCGGGATGACTTCAGGAGCTCGCATTGCGATTTCCTATTCTGGTTACGTCTGTGACGACTTTAGGAACTCGCATTGCGAATTTCCTATTCTTGTTACGTTTGTGATGACTTTGGGAATCCGCATTTGAATTTCGTACTCTGGTTACATCTGCGATTACTTCAGGAATTCGCATTGTGAATTTTCCATTATGGCTAAATTTGCAACTCGCAATGTGAATATCTTATTCTGGTTAGGTCTGCGATAACTTTAGGAATTCGCATTGCGAATTGCCAAATCATGTTGTGTTTGTGACTACTTTGGGAAATAACAAAAGAAGTTCGCATAAAAGCCGGTTTAGGACCTCACAGATATCTCGCCGGAAAGTTCGTGTTACTTGGGTTGTGATCTCGACCACCTCTGCGGTGCTCGGTTTTTGCTAATTTTTCAACAACTTCAGGGATTTCAGTATCGATTGAAGCTTGTTTTGGGAGGATTTTGCATTATTTTTTAGGTTTTTATGGATTTTCACTCCCAATATCTAAAACAGAACTATCAAAAAATTTCAAAAAGCACTGCCGTAAAGGCAGCAACTTTTGCGCGCATGTTCAATGTAGATGACCGCTTCAGCAACGAATTTGAACATGCACGCAAATGCTGCTGCCTTCACGGCAGTGCTTTTTGAAATTTTTTACTGATAAATTACTGGATTTCAATTCGATCAAATCTGTATTTTTGGAAATATTGGAAAAATAAAATTCTGAATGGGTATATCCACGGAATCATTGGGCGGATTTTACCCATTCACGAATTCGACCTTCGTAATTAAGCCCCAAACATACTCTACAAATATCGAGTTTCTAAGTCTTTTCTTCCGGAAGTTATTGTGTTTACGGTCAGCCTAACGGACAATATTTCCAAAAATACAGATCAGATCGAATTGAAATCAAGTACTTCATCGAAAAATAACAGTTCGAAGTTTCGTACAGAATTTAATGAGGATGATATGATAAGAAAATCATAGAATTTTTTTTTTTCAAATTGTTCTAATGACACGATTATCACGAAATAAAGTTGTCTTTAAGCATCTCAAAACTAGCTGTGAAGTTTTATCAGGACTGAATCAGTATTTCTCGAGTTATACCGAAAAAATCAACGATATCGAGAAGAAAACCTCGAAATTTGACATATTTTTTCCCGATATCTCCAAAACTTATGATCGTATCGAACTGAAATTTGGTACACTGCTGTGAAATATGAAGCTCAAAGTGAGAGTCGAATTTTTTTTAGATATGATGAATGGTTCCAGAAAAAAAAAGTTTTTTGGAAAAAAAAATGTATTTAAGATTTACTGACAATACGACCCTGACGAAATTTGGCTCAAAGTTGCGCGTCGTTATACTCCACCTAACTGTCAAGTTTAAATCCAATCGCTCAAGTAGTTTCTAAAATAAAAAATAAATAACTTCAAAACTTCAAGTGCCTATAACTGCGAAACTATTCGACCGATTTGGCCCATTAACGAACTTAACCGCGGCATTCTGATGCGCAACTTATTCTGAAAGCTTCAAGTTGCTAGCTTGCTTCTGTCGACAGTTATTGTGTCTACGGCCGGCCGGACAGAATCGATTTTGACACCGGATTCGTCATCAGTGAGTCCAACTTAGTCGATTGAGACCATTTTCGGCTCAATCATCCAAAATTACAGACATTTGGACAAAACTATAGCACGCTGTTCCCCCAGAACATGCGCGCAAATATATATGACAGACTTCATAGCTTCTATAAAAATATTGCATGTAATGTTCCTGACTTGTTTATTATCATTAAGATTAGGGATCTCTTACCACAGACCTGTGCTCTTACTTCTGCATCAGGCTTTAAACATTATTCAAATTTATAGTTATATACTCAAGTTAACTTATATTTTGTTATATCATAAGATTTAAGCTTCTGCATGGAATTACAATCCTGGCGTTTGTAAGATGAACAAATAAATAGTATTGATTTATCCGAAACAACTTTCGGATAAGAAACGGCTTACCCAAGGATAGACTTCCTATTGAGTTATTTTGTTTGTAATAAGTATATTATGGATTGAGTTAATTTTTGGTCGAAGATAATGAAAACTCTGATGTGGGATCCGCAGAATAAAAAGTATTCTATATAAATATTGAAGTATCATGTATGGATGGATTGACGAAGGTGTACGTTTGAAGATCGACTAACACAAGGATGCAATTTCTTTTACATGAGTTTTCGAACTCAATGGAAATACTGATGTTAATCCTTCATGCTTTAAAATATACGAATCAATGCCTACTGATGCCATTAGCTATGTTCGCGGGCCCGATTCCGAACCAGTTGTCTCTATATTAGGAACTCCCTAGAGGATAATTTCGGTATTATTTTAGTGTATGTTGCTTGGTGGATCAAAATGAACCAATGTCTAAGTTTACCTGAATTTCTGGAAAAATAGGCACCTCAATAAGTAATTTAAGGACTCTTATTAATGTGAAGAAGTTCTGAATGCAGTCTATATTATGTGGTAAATCTAGAATCAGTCCAAATGATAGGACTTGTTCTCTTTGTTTACAAACGAGTGAATCAATAAAATGAAAACAGATTTTCTGCTTTAGTTCTTTTGCATCCATTTCTAAAGAAAATGATACAGATATACATATAATTGATTTTATTTTCATATAACAGCAGCTCAAGATTCACATACAAAATTAAAAAAGTCACAGCTGGTTCAACCTACCTACATCGAAATGAAAAAATTTCAAAAAGCACTGCCGTGAAGGCAGCAACTTTTGCGCGCATGTTCAATGTAGATGGCCGCTTCAGCAACGAATTTGAACGTGCGCGCAAAAGCTGCTGCCTTCATGGCAGTGCTTTTTGAAATTTTATTTCTGATAAATTACTGGATTTAAATTCGATCATATCTGTATTTTTGGACATTTGGGAAAAATAAAATTTTGAATGGGTATATCTACGGAATCATTGGGCGGATTTTACCCATTCACGAATTCGACCTTCGTAATTAAGTCCCAAACCTATTCCACAAATATCGAGTTTCTAAGTCGTTTCTTCCGGAAGTTATTGTGTTTACGGTCGGCGTAACGGCCGACTGCGTAAACACAATAACTTCCGAAAGAAACAACTTAGAAACTACATATTTGTAGAGACGGTTTGGACCTTAATTACGAAGGCCGAATTCGAATGGGTAAAATCCACCCAATGATTCCGTAGATATACCCAATCAAAATTTTATTTTCCAATATTTCCAAAATACAGATCAGATCGAATTGAAATCCAGTACTTCATCGAAAAATAACAGTTCGAAGTTTCATGCAGAATTTAATGAGGATGATATGATGAGAAAATCATAGAAATTTTTTTTTTCAAATTGTTCTAATAACACGATTATCACGAAATTTTGCATAAAGTTGTCTTTCAGCATCTTTATACTAGTTGTGAAGTTTAATCAGGACTGAATCAGTATTTCTCGAGTTATACCGAAAAAATCAACGATATCGAGAAGAAAACCTCGAAATTTGACATATTTTTTCACGATATCTCCAAAACTTATGATCGTATCGAACTGAAATTTGGTACACTGCTGGGAAATATGAAGCTCAAAGTGTGAGGGAAATTTTTTTTGGTATGATGAATTGTTTCCAGAAAAAAAAATTTTTTGGAAAAAAATTTCGAAAAAAATTGTTTTTTGAATTTACTGACAATATGATCCTGACGAAATTTGGCACAAAGTTGCGCGTCGTTATACTCCACCTATCTGCCAAGTTTGAATCCAATCGCTCAAGTAGTTTCTGAAATAAAAAATAAATAACTTCAAAACTTCAAGTGCCTATAACTGCGAAACTATTCGACCGATTTAGCCCATTAACGAACTTAACCGCGGCATTCTGATGCGCAACTTATTCTGAAAGCTTCAAGTTGCTAGCTTGCTTCTGTCGACAGTTATTGTGTCTACGGCCGGCCGGACAGAATCGATTTTGACACCGGATTCGTCATCAGTGAGTCCAACTTAGTCGATTGAGACCATTTTCGGCTCAATCATCCAAAATTACAGACTTTTGGACAAAACGATAGCACGCTGTTCTCCTAGAACATGCGCGCAAAAATTAAATAAAAATTTTTTTTTTTTCATGAAATACGCCCTTGCGGATTGCAATATCAACTATTTGTCAAGGGTAGTTTCGTACAGAAAAGATTGCCTAATGAACAACACAGGAACAATACAAACGATAAAGAAAACGAACTGTGACGTTTCAGAGTACAAATCTGACTCTTTCATCAGACAAATTAGAAAATTTCAAGAATTATTTTCTCTCGTTTTGAGACTTTTGTCACATTGACAGTTTCGAGAAAACATAGCAACACAGATTTATTTGGTTCGGAAGTTTTTTAATTCTACCTCCTTTTTAAGTAAATTAAAAAAAAAAAAATAGTTTATTGTCTTAACAGGAAGCATTCCCAAGTACAAGACAGCAATAATAAATTTACGTACAAAGTTGATTTATGCAACAGAAACAAATTGGAAAGAAAATACAACCGACAATGCAGAACATTAAAAACTGCAGAATTCAGAATGTAAGGTAACGTGAGCTGCCACAAACTATAACCGTGCATGCTGGATTCGAAACAATGCCTCCTTCATTTCACACTTGGAAATCCCAATGGAATCGTCAAAAATATCTATGTTATCACTCAGAGAGTTAAATCTACGGCATATAGAATGCCGTCAAATAGGGTCAATTTCTACCAAGCAATGAGCAAAATTACTCTCTCCATTTAATGAAGTGCAAGAGGACTCTTTTATTTTTCTTTTCAAATTATCTGATTCCAACATCAGTATTTTTGTATTGTCCCAATCTATGATATGATAGATTGGTACAATACAAAAATACTGATGTTGGAATCAGATAATTTGAAAAGAAAAATCAAAGAGTCCTCTTGCATTTTGTTAAATGGAGAGAGTAATTTTGCTCATTGTTCGGTAGAAATTGATCCTATTTGGCTAAATCTACTTAAAAGGAGGTAGAATTAAAAAACTTTCAAACCCAATAAATCTGTTGCTATGTTTTCTCGAAACTGTCAATGTGGCAAAAGTCTCAAATCGAGAGAAAATAATTCTTGGAATTTTCAAATTTGTCTGATGAAAGAGTCAGATTCGTACTCTGAAACTTCACAGTTCGTTTTCTTTATCGTTTGTATTGTTTCTGTATTGTTCATTAGGCAATCTTTTATGTAAGAAACTGCCATTGACAAATAGTTTGATACTGCAATTCGCAAGGGCGTTTTTCATGAAAAAAACAATTTTTATTTAATTTTCAATAGTTCTGTTTCAGATATTGAGAGTGAAAACCCATAAAAACCTAAAAAATAATTCAGGGATCTGGTCAGATTCAACGTAGACATCCTGCACATTTTCTTCTGATTTTTTCTTGCTTTTCAGCACCTTCATTGCTTCTTCTCTGCTAGGGAGAATAACTTTTATAGGTATTTTCTTGCCAGGCATTTTCCTTCCTAGTCTAAAGATCTTAGCCTCCTCAGTCAAACTCAAATTTATCCTCTGGAGCAGAAAAGTAATCACGTCTTTGTCATCCTTCACCCCATCATCTTTTTCTGATTCATTCACGCCAAAAAAGATACGTTACCAGCACGTATCTCTCTCTCCTTCATTTCAAACAAGGTTTCTTCAACTTCTACTACTGACCCTTTGTCGACCGGGGATTTTATGGTTTCCACTTTTTTCTTGAGCTTCCTCAGAGCCTCAGCATAACTTTGCCCCCCAGTAATTTTCTGGTCCACCTGTTCTATTTTTTGCTTCATGTTTGATAGTTCACCTTTCAATGCTTCATTTTATTTTCTTCTCCTTTCCATAGACCTTTAAGGATGTCTACTTCTTTCAGTTTTTCCAGGCTATCAGTTGTTTTTTTGGTTTGTTGTAGGGTTTTATTCAATTTCTTCTGTAACTCAGGGAGCCTTCTAATCGCAGCTTGCCTCACGAAATTTTACCATCAGGCACTGGATTTCATTTCGATACAATCTGTACGTTGAAACCTTTTCTTAATATTCCTAATATTCATTTTACATTGAGTTGCAGTTTTTACCTCATACGACACCACATGTCGCAAGTCATTCATGCGATTATTCGCTTATTCTTCACATAGTAAGAGTTAGATATTTCATTTATAACGTTTGTTTTCTTGGCTTTTAGATAAATTCGCTATTCTCTAATTTTCTGGAAATTTACCGCATATAATTCAACCCGCTGTCATGGCTATAGTTACAACCCGCAAGCAGGGGTATCGTAGTGCCACCGGCATCTTTTCATCCAATCAAAGGAAGGAATCTCAAATACACAATTGGAAGATTTCCCGATCTAAATTTCAACTTAAATAATCCCATTTTTCCTTCAGTCTTCGTGATTTATCCCTTATAGTTGAAGGTTTATTAGGCATCAACACTCCTGAAAATATTCGATATTCCGATACCGACTAGTAAGTCACACATTCCTTTATAAATTTATATAGTTTCTTCATAGCGTACATGGCATTTCGTCTTTGTAAGTTCAAATTATTGAATAATAAATAACCGAAGACGGTATCACTGTATTTTTGGGAATATTGGGAAAATAAAATTTTGAATGGGTTTATCTATGCAATCCTTGGGCGGATTTTAACCTAACTGTCGATTGTAAACAAAATAACTTCCGGAAGAAACGACATGGAAAGTCGATATTTGTAGAGTAGGTTTGGGGCTTAATTACGTAGGTCGAATTCGCGAATGGGTACAATCCGATGGATGATTCCATAAGTAAATCCATTCAAAATTCAAGTATTTTTGAATAATTCGGTAAAAAACATCGATACCCAGGAAACACTTCGAAATTCGGCATATGTTTTCAAAATATATACAAAAATTATAGTTGTATCGAACTGAAATTTGGTACACTGCTGCGAAATATAGAGGCTCAAGGTTTAAGGAAAGTTTTCTCCATTTATGATGAATAGATGAATAATTTTCATTGAATTTACCGACCATACGATCTCAACAGAATTACGCAAAAATTTGTGCATGATTATGCTCCAATTAATTGCCAAGGCTCGATTCAATCGCTTCAGTAGTTCCGGATATATTAGGGAAATAACCTCAAAATTTTAAGTGGCTATAATTCTGAAATCGTTCGGCTGATTTCGCCCATTGATGAACTTAACCATCGCATTTTCAAATGCAACCTATCCTGAAAGTTTCCAGTCGATAGGATTTCCCGTACGCCAGCCGGCCAGACAGAATTGATTTTGGCAACGGATTCGTCATCAGTGAGTTCAACCTAGTCCATTTTTTGGGAAATAAATCGAAAATTACAGACATTTGGACAAAAACGATAGCACGTTGTTCCCCAGAACGTGCGCGCAAAAATGACAAGACTTTCCCACCGGGAAAATGGACGATACATCGAACATCTCTAGAAGAACTAGAATTATTTTTAATTTTTGCTCGCATATTCTAGGGGAACAGCGTACTATCGTTTTGTCCAAATGTCTGTAATTTACGAATTTTGAGCCGAAAGTGGTCTAGGTTGGACTCATTGATGACGAATCCGGTGTCAAAATCAATTCTGTCTCTCCGGCCGACCGATTGTCTCTCCGTAGGCACTATTACGGGAGTACGGAGAATCCTATCGACATGAAACTTTCAGGATAGGTTGCATTCCAGAATGACAGGTTAAGTTCGTTAACGGGCAGAATCGGTCGAACGAGTTCTCAGTTTGAGGATTTTTCCTGATATTTCAGAAACTATTGGTGCGATTGGATTGAAAACAAGCAGTTAGTTGGAGCATAACAACGCCCAACCTCTCGCGTAGTTTTGTTGGGATCGTGCTGTCAGTAAATAAAAAAAAAAAAATTTCAAAATTTTTTTGGGAAATTTTTTTTTTCCGAAACTATCCATCATATTCAAAAAACAATTCGCTCACACTCTGAGCCCTATATTTCGCAGCAGTGTTCCAATTTTCAATTATATATTGGGAAAAAATATGTTAAATTTCGAGATATTTTTCTCGATGTCGTTGGTTATTACGGATTAACTCAAAAAATACTTATTCAATCATGATGAAACTTGGCAGCTAGTTTGAAAGTGCCGATGGACGACTTTGTGCGAAATTTCGTGATGATCATGTTATTACAACAATTTGAAAAAAATCTAGAGAAGCACTGCCGTGAAGGCAGCAGCTTTTGCGCGCAGGTTCGAATTCGTTGCCAAGGCGGTCATCCATTTTGAACATGTGAGCAAAAGTTGCTGACTTCACGTCAGTGCTTCACTAGGTTTTCTAGCAGCTTTTGCTCGCATGTTCAAATTCGTTGCCAAATCGGTCATCTCCCGTGAACATGCGCGCAAAAGCTGCTGACTTCACGTCAGTGCTTTTCTAGTTATTCTCTTTCATTCGGAAAAATAAAATCCTTCCAATCGTAATTGAATTAGTTTGGGTACGTTTTCATTTTAATCGAATTATCTAATCGATTAATCGTACACGCATCAATGGGTATGTTCCTATTTTCATCAGAAAAATTCCGATGAGTTTCAGCAGAGCTTTCTTAATTTCATCGTAGTTTAATCAATGAATTTTCGATAGCTAATCGGATCCATCTTACTCGTAGGTCGATCGAACTGATTAGAAATATCATGAAGTTTCTAACATATATTTGGTAAAAATACGTGCAGGGAGAAAATAACTACCACAGAATGATGGGACATTGAAAAATAAGTGAACAAACTGATTTCTGTACATTATGATATAAAGTGTTCGTTGTCGATCTCTACACCAGAATACCGGCCATTAAAAATTCAAATCCAATAACGACATTCATCAAGAATTCGTGTCTTTATTTTCACCAAATGATGAGTAAATTTAAGGCCAAAATTTCCAAGAGTTACGACTGATCAAGCACTATCGACTCACCTTGTAAATGATACAATAATTCAAAAAATGTAGGAGTTGAAGGTTTCAATATCTTGTTTGTTCCAGAGATTTTCATGCGGATCTTTATCCTGATACTACAGGATATACCACTGAATTAAATGGAGAAAAATGGTTCAGGGGTGCGAATTTCAACATTCCAAAAATTAGTTTGAATCCATCAGACAGAGAAAATGGTGATTCTCCCATTATTGTGAGTATTTTCTATTTATCAAATATTTAGAAATTTTATCATAAAGGAAACAATACAAATTAAAAGTTGAAATGCAAGAGTAAAATATTTGGACAGATTTCGTTTGATTTGCATCAAAAACCAGTAGATGAAACTAGCTATCTGAACCTGGCAATTGACCTTGGATTTTTCTTGTGAAAATTTTGTGATCGATTGTACCCAGTAGGAACCCGATTGTGCCACAAAAATTTTCGTTAGTGACCCTAAGGTTTTTTCTATACAGCCATTATAACTTTTGAACCCACCTGCGCCAAAAAACATTGAAATTTTTTCATGAAAACTTGGTGGAGGATTGTACCCGGTAGGTACCAGATTGTACCAATTTTATTTTTGCTGAGATTCCTACACATCTTTTCGAAATTTTTTTCTCTTCAACTCGTGATTGGCCGATAATCGATGGAATTTTTGTGTGAAAATTCTGTGGTCGATTGTACCCGTTGGGTAGCCGATTGTACCACAAAAATTTACGTTTTGAACCCCCTAACATTTCCTAAATACAGCTATTTAAACTTTTGTACCCACCGGCACCAGAAAAAAATTGAAATTTTTTCCTGAAAACTTGGTGGAGGATTGTACCGAGTAGGTACCCGATTGTACCAATTTTATTGTTGCTGAAATCCCCATAGTTTTGCCTACACATCAACTCACTTTTTTTTCTCTTCAACTAGTGATTGGCCGGTAATGGATGGAATTTTTGTGTGAAAATTCTGTGGTCGATTGTTACCGGAAGGTACCCGATTATACCACAAAAATTCTCGTTTGTACCCCTAACGTTTTCTCTATACAGCCATTATAAATTTTAAACCCACCTTACCAAAAAAAAATTAAATTTTTTCATGAAAATTTGGTGAAAGATTGTACCCGATAGGTACCCAATTGTTCCACACTTATTTTCGTGGAAATTTCATGGTTTTTCCAACACATCAATTCCAAACTTTTTTTTCTCTTCAACTAGTGATTGGCCGATAATCAATGAAATTTTTGTGTGAAAATTATGTGGTCCATTGTACCTAGTAGGTGCCTGATTGTACCACAAAAATTTTCATTTGTACCCCTAACGTTTTCTCTATACAGTCATAATAACTTTCGAACCCACAGGACCCCCAAAAAAAATTTAAATTTTTCATCATTTGAGAGCTATGACTTTGTCATTACTTTTTTTTAAATGTAATACCCTGTATATTATTCCACTTAACAATTCTATACAATATAACAATATCAGTCCAGAAGTAATTGAAAATGTGCAACTTGAAACATTGTATCGAATTCAGAAATGCCTCGAAGTAAACGGACAACAGATTGAACATCAATAATTAAATAGGAATTACATTTGTGTTTTCATATCGTATCTTTCATTATCCACTGTCTCTGTTATATCTGGGAATCCATCGAGTTTAGGCATATGGTATGTTCAAAAAGTAATAAGAATTTATCGTAGAATTGTAAAGTGAAATAATATACAGGGTATTACATTTAAAAAAAGTAATGACAAAAGTCATAGCTCTCAAATGAGACACCCTGTATACAAAATTTTTTTTGCAAAAAATGTACAAATAAATATAATAATCGTCGTGTCCGAGGATTTTAACTTGAAATAGAAACCTTCATCATGAAAGCACTGCATATAGTGTTAATCAAACAAGTCTCAGGATTTCTACACTATGTTCTACAACGGCAACGGAATGTGTATGTATATAATTTTTTTCAGTTGCCGACAAGTTCAGAATTCACAATTACCGTATAAAACAATACTTATGAAAAAAAAATAAAATTTGTGGTACTATTGGGTACTTCTACTTGGTCCGATCGATCACAGAATCTTGAAGCAAACATTCTCAATTCCAATTAGCAATTTTTAAGAAATGTGTTGTAATTGCTGTGTGAGGAAAACATTGGGGGTTCGAAAGAAAACATAGTGAAATCGGGTACCTACTTGGTTCAATCCTTCACAAAGTTTTTTCAGGGTGCCAATCTTTTTTTTTAATTTTCATATTTCATTTGAATTTCACTGAAATTTCCAAGTTGCCATTTCACCATTTAGGAAACTATTGAATTTAGCTAAGATTGTGGTTGTAAATCAATATGACGATAATAATAACGTTTTTCTAGTTAGTATCGTCACGTACATTACATTAGGATGTGTTGTTGGTTGTCGTCCGGCAAAGCAAACTTCTACCAGAACAGTTTGGGGTACAAACGAAAATTTTTGTGGTACAAATGGGTAACTACCAGTACAATCCCTCACCAAGTTTTCATGAAAAAATTTCAATTTGTTTTGGGGGTTGCCGTTGGGTTCAAAAGTTATAATGACTAAATGGCCGTATAGAGAAAACGTTGAGGGTACAAACGAAAATTTTTGTGGTACAATCGGGTACCTACTGGGTACAATAGATCACAACATTTTCACTAGAAAATCCAAGGTCAATTGCCAGGTTCACATAGCTAATGAAACTTGCGCTGATGGAGGCATTCAGAAACTACCACTCTGTTCACTCACTTCTATGAAGATAAAGTACGACAGAAATTAAGCCGAATTTAACTTTTGGTGAGGACCATTATATTTCATAAATTCGTTCGAAAATTATATTTTGTTTCAAATTATTACAAAAGGTACTTAACTTATTGATGAATAGTCTGCCAGTATTTTGTTTGCTCAGAATATTTCAAACTTTTCTCTATGAATTGAAAGAATGATTTATAATGGTAACATATCTAATCAAACCTCTCATCGGATCTGATACCTTGCAGGCATGATTTCTTGTCTTGGGGTGCATTTCACACGTATTGGAACTTTTCATTGTATCTGACACCCCTTAGGTATGATGTCTTGTCTTAGATAATTTCATTCGTGTTCGAAAATAGTATCGAATCTGACATTCTGCGGGAGTGTTCGAACATCTTATTGGATCGGTCACCCTGTGAACATGATTTCTTCTCTTGAAGCATTTCACACGTGTCCGAACATCTTTTTGGATCGGACAACTTGCAGGCATTATTTTTTGTCTTTGAGCATTTCACTCGTGTTCGATCATCTTCTTAGATCGGACACCTTTGGGCTTTATGTAAATAAATTATTATTATTTCTTGCCTAGGAGCATTTAACACGTGGTCGAACATCCCATCGGATCTGACACCCTGCGGGCATAATTTCTTGTCTTAAATACCCAAATTATCACATGATAACTATTAAATAATGAATGCCAGAGGGTGTAAGTCATATTGTGACCATCTGCTCAGTTTTATAAAAAATGAAATTTGGTGAGTCTTTATTCGACTAACAAAGTGATACGCGACAACGACGAGACAGTATCAATGTTTTCTGGATGTACTGTAATAGCTAGTAATTTGGTAACTAGATTACTCTACCTAGTCACTAACTCACCGAAGTTTACCTTTACACCCCATAGTTAGGGTGCCCAAGAGGGAATTTCGGGATTTACCCAAGCATGGCAGAGTAATATACAGGGTAACACCTTGTACTCTGTATATGTGCCCTATATATATGGGCGCTCTTCTGTTATAAAGGATCAGAATAGTAAAAGAAAGTTGATCGTCAGGATTTTAACAGTGCGTCATATTGAAGTAGGATGAGTTAACTAGATGCTCAAAAGTGTACATTCCATTAATCTGACATTTTAAGTGTAACCGAAGGACGTGGGAGGGCCACAAAGTTTTGGAAAAAATCATCTTGAAGCATGCAGACCGTGGGCGCCTGACCTTGATATATTAACGACGTTTAATGAAACTTGAAGCCGTAATTTACGGATACGTGGTAGTGTTTGCTCTTAATAAAACTCTCATTGGTACTCCAACACTACGCATTAAACCACGTAACTTTCTGTTTTATTCCTCGTACGAAATATAGGACTCTCAGACGTTGTTGGCAATTTATTTAAAACGGCTTGTGCTCGTTTTGAATGCTGATTCGTGTATCTTGTAGGTTGTCGATTTCATGTAGGCAATATCTTACCAATGCAGTAAAGACTATCCGGCAAAACTTGGGGGTGTAACCCTAAAATACTGAGATGGATGTACATCATGATTGTAAGACCGATAATAACATATGGGGCAGTAGTTTGGTTTGCTAAAGCAGGGCAGACAAGCACGAGGAAAATACTCGACAAGGTACAAAGGCTTGCCTGTGTTTGCATCACTGGGGCTATGAGAACATGCCCGACTAGAGCACTTGAGGTCATCATAGATCTCAGTCCTCTACATCCAGTGATCAGAAGGGTAGCCCATGAAGCTATCCTTAGAATCTCTAGGGAAGGTACAGGGAATGATAGAATCAAAAGTCAGAGAGCCTGGTCCTCCCTGAACAAGTACATCTCATTAGCGAACCTACCTAGTGATGTTATGATTAAAAAAGTAAGCATCGAGAAGAACTTTGACTCAATGCTATGTAAAAGGGAAGAATGGGAAAAGGAATACACTACCCAAAAACTCAAAGCAAATACCGTTAAATGGTATACAGATGGTTCTAAAACCACGACGGGGGCCGGTTCTGGAGTATACGGGCCTAGAACTAAATGTACACTATCGCTAGGCTCCTACTCGAGTGTTTTTCAGGCAGAAATACTTGCTATCGAAAGATGCATAGGCATAAACCTGGAAAGAAACTATCAAGGGTGTGACATAGTGATCCATTCTGATAGTCAGGCTGCTATTAAAGCACTGAACTCCCATGTCATCGACTCAAAGCTGATATGGGAGTGCCGAAGGAAACTCAATGAAGTAGGCAAGAATAACAAGGTCTCCTTAGTCTGGGTTCCTGGGCACTCAGGAATCAAAGGAAATGAAGAGGCCAACACTCTAGCCAGAAAGGGAGCACAAACGCTACCTACTGGCCCAGAACCTTTCTGTGGTATAGGCAAATGTACCTATAAGAAAGAGTTTTTGGGGAAAGAAGGAAATAAAAGAGGGGCACTGTGGAGGAATTCTCCAGGAATGGAACACTCTAAAAAGTTCCTTCGGAACTTTGAAATTGCTAGATCCAAGAATCATCTGGATCTCAGTAAGAATAAGTTACGCCTCCTCACTGGTTTCCTCACAGGACACTGTCGCCTAAGGAAGCACATGATGAGAATGGGCTTATCAGAAACTGACGAGTGCAGATTTTCTGGGGAGAAGGAGGAAACCCCTGTTCACCTGACCACAGAATGCCTCGCCATTGTGAGCCTGCGCAAAAGATACCTTGGACAGGAGCATTATAGGAGGAATGAGAACTTAGCCTCCTTGAAGCCCTCACAGATATTAAAATTCATCAGAGCTCTTGAGCTGGAGGGCGAGCTGTAGGTTGCGAAAACAGCTCTGACAAGGGGGCACAATAGACCTTAAGGTCGCAGTGGAACGTAACCCCTTACTAACTATCTACCAATGCAGTGGTTGAGTGGTGAGTGAGCGTGCTCGTAATCATCCTTAACTTGGTCAGTTTTCGTTATATCTCCTTCATTTCATTGTTTTGTTCTCCTTCCCTTCCTGAATTACGTTTCCGCAACCATCGGAGCTAGGTTTTTCATATGGTTTTTTCATTGCGAACGCATTGATGAAAACATAAGTTAGCGGTCGTTTTTTGTTTTGAAGTTATAGAGGAAAATTCGAGTTTTAGTGATTTCAACAATATTGTATATCTCGTTTTTTGCTGAAATTTTAGAAAACGAGTGCTACGTTTCAAAGGCACTTTCAAGTATACATGGTGTTTCAAAAAAACATGACCTCGTCTCTAGGATAGGATAGGAACTGAAACATGATTCGGGTTTTCTTAGTAAAAAATTTTCGTTACGCCTAGAGACGGGATCACCTCCCTTTGAAACGCCCTGTAGGAATACTTTGAATTCATTCATTTGAGAGAGCTATGAAACGTCATGGCCTGCTAGGGCTTATATTCAAAATGAGTCAAGTTCAGTTCATATCTCTCAAATCAATGAGATACGAAAATTTTCAACGACTCCAAGGAAGTCTACGATAAAAATTGGCTATGGAACATAACAATGTTTTTCCAAAATTTTGCTATCAATCGAGTTATCGACAATTTTAGAGACCGACAAAATTTCAGTTTTCCGCAATGACTCAAAAACAAGACTAAAGGAAAACATGCCATTCATTTAGCACCTTTAGTTTTTACACGCCATTTGCTTCGTGAACGATAAACTTTGACTAGATTTGACACATACAGTCGATTTCAAGTTGGATTTTTGTTCATATGCATAGAACCATCGTCTGTCGCGATCCCATAGTCCTTTGAAGCTCTGCAATTGAATATATTCCACATTTCTCCACCACCAACCCATACTAGCGTATTTTGAGCGATGCTTGATTTATTTGAAATTCAACACGAACAAATCATTTTCACGGCCGAATATTCATGCACTATTGAATGTATGCGGAAGTGACTAAGGCCCGAGTATGCCCCAATCTCACGGTATGTCACAATCTTGCAATATTAGTTTATGCACAGTATCGTTGTTTTCTGAGACAACAGTTAATTTTGGACGACCTTCGCGAAATTTGTTCCATAGCGAATAGAAGTACGATTTAATTCGAAAAAAACCGATCACAGTGGCACGAAATGGTACTTCATCACCAAAAGTCGAAGCTAATTGATCGACACATTGCCGTTGGTCCACATAGGATTCAAAATAATATAGGTATTTGCTAAGATCATCTCTGGCCAAAAATTGTGGCTCCTGATGAAAAAGCGTTAGGTTTTCTGTCACCAGTACGGCAATCAATCTTCTATGGTAACATCCCTAGATTTCGGATTCAGTCACACAATAATCAACAATGAAAATAGCTATGACCTAAGGATCATAAAGTTTACAGGTCTGGCCAAGACACTAGGACTATAGTTTCTCCACGTTAATCTAGATCAGTTGACAATATAATCCGCCAGTGGAAGAATTGAAACCTCAGCGCGATGTCATATCGAATGAACGAGTGTTCTTTTGCATATTGGTGGGGAGTTTTCAGTTCCTTGATATGCACTCGAAGTAAGGTCATATCGGTTGAAAATTTCGGATTTTGCCATTTCTACAAATAGCACGATCAAATGGCCTCCCAGATCATCAGATTTATCTTTCTCTGGGATATCTGAAAAATTTGATTATTGCAAAAAATTGATAGAGCGACGAAGATTAATGAACCAAGATTGAAAATAATCCAACTTTGTGTCAAAATAGCAACAATGCCGAATCTGTACAGATATATCAGATTATCTCTTTTTGATAGATTTGGCTACTGTTTGGCACAAGGTGGATAAATTAAACATTCAATTCAAATTCATCGACCTTCAATTTCGCATTTTTCAGTTTTTTTTTCCAATTTCTGACTTTCGTAGAATTTATTTTATTTTCAACCAGTTATCGCAAAAATATCCTAAGTCCTCATTTCCATAGAGAAAATTATTTGTGTAAAAATTGTCGTATTTGTTTTCAATCGATTAGGTTCAACTCACCTCCACGTTTGGAGTGCGACTGGCAAATTCTTACATTAATCGCGTATCGAGGAACTGCAACCTGAAAAAGAACAGTCGTAGAGTTTCGCATAGTACCGAGTGTCTTGAATATAGATTGTTCTATGCTTGCTAAGGATATGTTACTACAGAAAATCGACCATCGTTCCACTAACAGATAATCTACTAGTTTTTCATTAATCAAATTCCGTAAATAACCTTCTCTTCAAGAACATTTTATATTCACAGATCGGAAAACGAGCAACCAAATAACCCTGACTTGAATTTCAGCCAATCAGAGATGATCTTAACAAATACCTATATTTGGTTCCAATTATCAGGTTTGGGAAGCCGATGCAAAGTTTATGGATATTTATTATTAACCCCAAAATCATCATGTCGAATTTGTTCTGAAATCCTCCTTTCCCAGTGCTAGTGAATTTGGCAAAATTCAACAACACGTTCCGAGTACGTTCTCCGTAGAAAATTTCAATTCAATTCATGATTATAGTGTCAGATTTGACATATTGACATCACTATTACCACATTCAACTTCAATAGCAATCAATTTTCGTAGGATGATTTTGAAATTGTACTTCAAAATCTTTCCAAATATTTGTCTCATTAACCCCAAAAGCATACCCTCTATGATCGCAAGAAGGACTTTAATCCTAATGGGTTAATAGTAGTGCTTTATTTTAAACTATTTTAAATTGAATTGAATTATATTTCAAAATATAATATGATATAGTTAATAATTTATAGCTCTTCATACTTTTGTAATTGTTGAATAATTTTTAATCATTTGAATGTCATCCAAAGTATGGTTGCATAAAAATTTAACTCTTTCACCTGAATCTTGCTCACATTTAACTAATATTGCATGACTAGGTTTACAAAGGGCCGCTTCAAAATATAAAGGAGGAACATGAAAAACTAACACTACTAACAAAAACGCAAAAACCAAAAATCACTGCCGCAAGTGCTATAAATGACATTGCCTTAAAATCCAAACCTGTTGACACAGACAAAATTAAAATAATGTGTGAAAGAATTGGGGATAACAAAGATGTGGAAAGAAAACGTCTAGAATCTGTTGACAGTGAAATGGAAAAAACAGATGAGGAAAAAGAAGTAATTGATGAGACATCTAAATATGAAGATAAACTCATATCTGAGATCGCATTTCCTCCCAAACCTTTACCGAGAGCATCTAGAACTGGTTCTATTTGCGAAATCTCGGACGATAGCAACGTACCAAAACCAGTAGCTAGACCTAGAACCAACAGTTGTGTGCCAGTTGTGAACTCTTCAAATTCCACCACCCCCTCATTTGGAGGATATAAGGTTATTGCAATTCTGAGTCTGTTCAAGTTTTGTTTTTATATTGAAATTGTGGTTGTGTTTTCTTGCGTTCATATTAATTTTTGATGGAAAAATAATTGAATTGGAGCAAATGTTTGATTTTAAGTAATTTTTCTTCTGTTAAATATCAAGTCAGTTCTGCATGTGTTAATTGTTCAGTATATTCAGGAATCTCTTAGGTGCAGGTACTCTCATGAATTGATGCCGCCAAAGGTGATCAATGTGACACAGAGTATCCACCTGAAGATAAAATTATTTTGATATTGGAACGGATATTTGGAGATTTTAGTTTTGCTTCTTAGTGAAGGAGTAGGATATTGTTTATAGTGTGTTTGACTTTGAAATCAATTCGACAGCAATAATTACAATTTGGAAAATTTTCTCGCTGTATGATCTATGTCAATCTAGCTTTTTAGCATGGTCCTGCATGGGAGAGTTTGAAACATAATTTCTGTATTCTATATTCAAGTGACCCAGTTTTGAATGCTGAATATTCAGGAAACAATAGAGATATCAGTATACTCTATGAAGCATTTACCAGATGAAATGAATTCGATATGAAATGATTAGAAACTGATAGGGAAATGCACAGTTTCACAACACAGATGTTCGAGTTGGACTTTAAAAATTCAAATTTATTAATTGTTTCTTATCAATTTCGTACACATTTTGCAATGAATATAAATATATTTGTACCCATAGTGTCAGTACCAGTACGTTACTAGATAAATTAAGAAAAAATTTTAACAAGATTGATTTTACTTGAAATCTGACCTATCAATTCTTTATTCTATTTTGAGAGGATACCGCTCTTGTTTGAAAACAGTTTTGCAATCTGTTTATCGTACGATCCTAAAGAATTCTTTCTTAAACCTTCATTCAGGCCGTTATTTGTTTAAGATTGCAGTTTGCGAGATCTTCATTTTGAAAATATTAGGAAAAAATAAATTCAGTTTTTTTTCATTTGCGGACTGAAAAAACACTGACGCGAAGTCACTGAAGCCTTGGCGCACTTGCTCAATTTCACAGCTAGAGTGGTGAGTCATTTTGGTATTGTTCTCGCCCAACTCTTGAAAAATCGATTTTGCTATCTTTACCTTGTACGATTCCCACGAAATTTTGCATGAAACTTAACGCCAGCATTTCTGGGTTGGACCTATATTAATGAAAATACTGTGGAAATCAAATTCGAATCGTTTGTTGTAATTTTGTGTTTAGTTGACGTAATCAACTATAGTAAACACAATAGATTCAGAAAGAAAAAACTGAGGGATTCGGTATTCGTAGAGCAGGTTTGGAGCTTAATCATGAAAGTCAAATTGATGATTGAGTAAATGTAAAATCTACACTATGATTCCAAATATACGAGCTTATCGAATTGAAATATTGAATATTTGGTGAAAAATTCATCTAAACCTGGCTCATGATTTCTAACCGTAATTTTACAACATAAAGTTGGATTTCAACTGGATAGGAACTATATTTCTGTATTTCAAGTATCATTGGGGCTGATGGTGAGAACAATAACTTTCCAGAGAAACAACTGAGATATTCGATATTTGTAGAGGATGTGCTAAATTACAAATGTATTATTTGGACAATTAAAATGAACTACACAGTTTCTCTCTACATAGTATCATACATTGTGACATTCATTTGTGGCATAAGAAAGGTGGAAAATAAACCACCGAAAGGTCGCCTTGTGATTGATGATTTTCATTTTGTTCCTGAGAATTCCCACTTTTAGAGTTTCATATTAACTTACGGCTTAGGACTATGGAAAAGGCTAGGATGAAATTTGATATCTTGGAGAATAGAATACAACATACTCATAAAGAAATGGATCACTTCATTTGATGTATTGTATCCAACCCAAGTAGGACACACTATTATTTCGAATAGAATGACATGCATACTTATTGCACTAAAGCTTTTAGATGTTCAACACTTTTCCTTCTAATGTTGCATTTTGTTTTGTTACATGAGTTTGAATTTCAGCCTCGACTTGGACCAAAACCATTCACCCCCCTGAAACTTAATGAATCAAAGTCATTCGATCAAGTTTTTTGTGTGCCTCCAGTGCCAGGCCAAAACCAAACCAACGGCCATGACAATAAAAGCCCTAGCTCTGAAAGTAGTATTTTAGAAGCTATTCCAACAACTAAGGAACCAACTTCTGAAAAAAACACAGAGGAACCATCTTCGTGTGAAAACCCAGAACTCCTAATGGAAGAAAAAGAACCCATTGCAGATTCAGGCCTGTCATTAAAAACTCCAACAACCGCAGAACGGAGAAAAATGTTTGAAGCAAATGAAAACGAGGAAAATTTAGATTCAATTGATGCAAATAGTTTCGAAAGAGGGGGATCTCAGAGGGCTAGCATAGCAGAACGTAGAAAAATGTACGAAAATAAATCGATCTCAGTAATAGAAAACGCCAGCGCGGAAAAAATTTCTTCCCCTGTAATGTTGCGAAGAAAAGGATCCTTCAAAAATCCTAAAAATACTGAGGAAGAAGCTGTCGCTAAAGAAGATGCAAAGAGGAGTGTAGGAATCACTAAGCAACAGTCTCATGATCCTCAGGCTTTTCGAAAAAGCGAGGTTATTTCCGCACCTCCAAAAAGAACTTCAACTGTCTTCGGTAAGTTAAATAGTGAGAATCTTGGATATAGGAAAAATTTAAATTGTAAGAGTTCATTTGAGGTGTCCGGTGCGTGAATATTGTTCAATTTCGTCCAAAAACGCAGAGTTACCGTGCACTCATGTTTTCTTTATTTCATCATCACCAAACATTGTTATATCGTTTTTCTAGAATCTGAGAAGGACATAATATCTTTAATGCAACCTAATTTATTTTTATATTCAGGGAATGAGAAATTCAGTGGAGGTTCGAAAATTAAAAAAAGCAGACATAAAATTCTTGAAAAGCACTTATGCGAAGTCAGAACCTTTTAGGCGATTGTCGATTGTTCAAGATCGAGGCCTGACGGCCACATGGTAATGACTTCCTAACGCAAATTTACTTCCTGATAATTTTACGACCTTCTAATCTTATGATCCTCACGGAAGTTTGCATGTACCTCCACAATATAATATTTCTATTTCTAAATAAATATTTCTATTGTGAATAAATATTTCACTCATTTTTCAACCAAAAAGATGCCATATTTCAACGCATCTGTGATATTGGAGAAATGAAAATTTTAATGCACACATGTATAGAATTATTGGGCGGATTTTGATCATTTGATCTTCGTTATTAAGTTCCGGTACTAACTGTACAAATATAGTAATTTTTTTTAAGTTATTGTGTTTAAGGACGGCCAATTAGATCCTAAACTTAAAAGTGTAAAATGGATCGGTAACATTTCTCTGATCATTTTGATATAGATAGCCGTCTTTCTTGCCATATGCCTGTTACCTTTGCTCTTTCAACTATCGACCGTTTTTGTTCAAACTTATTCTGCTGATAAGTGGAAAATTGCAGAATAGTTTGTCGCAATAGGACTCTAGTTTGAAGCTTAAGAGGAAACAATATCACGTGGTAGTAAATTACAGCTAAACAACACAGCCACATTCAAATGTCATCAAACCTCGCTTATACAGGGTGAGTCTTTGACCTTGCAGAATATTTTAACAGAAGATTCCTGAAGCCAAAAGAAACACTTTTTTCCCTTACCATTTTTTCCGATTCTGTAAGAGTCATAAAATATGATATGTCAAGGACTTGACATCAGTACTCGTTGACCAGTTGTCAACCAGTTAATTGCGAATAAAGTGCCTTGCATATACTCGAGTTTTAATTCATTAATTTCTCCACTCATCTAATTACTAAATTGTATAAACCCAACTGCAATCCTAACATGGTGTCAGGTGTTATATAGTATCAAGAGTATTTTTGTGGAGTTCAAGTTATAAACCGCATAAATTCACGAATTAAATTCTTAACCTAAAAAATGTCGGACATGCTGATAAAACGCCCCAAGGAAATGAATTTTTCTAACAATATTTCATACTGGAATACATGGAAACAGCATTTCAACATTTTCCTGGACGCAATCATTGATGAGGGAGCTACTGAAAAGAAGAAAATTGCAATACTTTTAAATTCTTTTGGAGAAGAAGGCTTGAAAATCTTCAACTCGTTCAAATTATCGGGAGCAAATTACAAGCTTAAAACTGCGTTAGAAAGGTTCGATAACTACTGCAAGCCAAGAAAGAACATAATTTTTGAGAGATATAAATTCCTAAATTTAAAACAAAAATCAGGACAACCCTTTGATATCTACCTAACAGAGCTCAAAGTTGCTGTGGAAAACTGTGACTATGGAGACCAAGCTGACAATATCATACGAGACCAAATTATATTCAACATGGAAAACAGACAACTACAGGAGAAACTTTTAAACGAATGTGACCTTACATTGGAGAAAACTGCATTATATTGTAGAAACTCAGAAATGAGTAAATCACAACTGAAAGAAATGCATGAAAATACTGAAAACTCTATGAATTACGTGAAATTTAATTATATACCACAGAAAAGGGAGAAGCAACAATTCAGAAGTCCTAGACAAATTCTAAATTGTAGAAATTGTGGAAAAAACCATGCATTAAATAAATGTCCTGCTTATAAGAAAAAATGTGCGCTTACTGTGGAATTGAAAACCACTTTGCAGTAGTATGTAGGAAGAAAGAAACCCACAAGAAACAGATGTGCGAAATATAAGAAGACTCCATCAGTGAAAGCGAAGAACCCAACTACCTTCATATTAGTTACTTTCATTAACTACTAAATTGTATAAACCCAACAGCAATCCTAACAGATTCGGCTTGGTTCGTAAGACACAGACTGTTGAAAATCCATAAAAAAAATTAATTTTCGATTATATCTCGCGAACGATCTCATCGAATGAGATGATTTTTGGAATATAGTTTTTTATTGATACGATGAATGTTCCTGGATTACAAAATTTCATCCACATCCTCCAGTTATGACCATAACATTTCATAAAAATACCATAAATTCAAAGAATCCAACTTTTAAAAATAATTTGAATGCTATTTAACGAATTTTTGACCATATTGGAATTTAAAAGTATTCCTTATTTTTTTTCGTATGATGCGCCGTTTTCGAGTATCTGAAATTCAAAAATAAAAAATATCTGTGAAATTCCAAGAATTGGGTACTTCGGCTGAATGCAACTCTGTTCAAAAAATTCACAGAATTCAATTTTTCCGCGTTGCCACGTCTCAAAGTTGAGAATGGAATCCAAGCATTTTTTATTTGGAATGATTTGTAAGCGGAGAAGCCGACTTTGGCCAATTCACAATGGACGTAACCGTAAGAATCCCGCAACTCGTGCGTGAAAATCAAAGAGGAAACTACAAAATTCATAAGCACCAAAATCTTCAGAATAGGTTCAACTTTGCTTTTGACTTCCATAAGTCGAATGCAGTTTTATTCTTATTCCTTATGATTTCTGTTGTTTAATTCTTACATTTTATGTATAAGTAAATTTACGGTTAAGTTATGTCCATTGTAAATTGGCTATTAGTTCGAAAGTAATATGAATAAGCTCACCTCAACTTCTACAATTTAAATACTCCTAATGTTCAAGCGAATTTCCACACCACTATCCATTCATGAAGCTTCCTTTTCAATTTCGACCTAAGTTGTATAGTATAATTGATTAACTTCTCACTTTTTTGGGGATTCTTACTGGTTTGAATGCAATCTTTCTGCTGACCCAAATTTCTTGAAATTATGTACAGAACTTTGATAGTATTTATTTTGAGGTATTCTTCAAATGCGTTTTCATAACATAACAACCATAGAATATAGAACTATATTCTAAGATAACAACCCATGGTGGAAAAAAACCACCATGACATAACCTTAAAACCACGGAGCCACAGATTTATAGTTCAGTTCAGAATCATAGACTTTACAAGTGTATACTTAGAATTAGCATATTGTGTGTTGTTTGATTTCGAAGAGTTCTTTCTTTCTGTTCGTCAATCTGGCAACGTTTGTACGTTCCTAGATGAATGAGGTACCTACATCTGTTTTATTTATTTATGAAAATGAAAGTTTGAATGGGTTGTGTCTGAATCTGATAATTTTCGGAGAAAATTAAATTAACAAAGAAAATTGATAATTACAAATGGAAGATGAATCTCAAAGCTAATATGAGTGATAGCTAGATGAATTCCTCATTATCGAAAATGGAACCAAGAGAAGAATATTCAACTTTTATCGCCCACGAAATTTGGAATATCCTCGGGAATACCTAACTTGTTTATTGTACTATAAATATAACTTTTTTCACCAACTGGAATGTAAAAAGTAAGTTGACGCTTGTTTCCATAACAGAGTTGCATATTTCGAAGATTTGAATGGTATATCTTAGGCTTGGAAAAACTTCAGTGTTCAGGTTTCCAGGGGCGGCTAGCCTATTATGAAAATTTATAATGCCTATATCTTTTTATCTAGGCCGAATCGGAAAAAATGGTAGAGGACAAATGTGTTTCTTTCAGCTTCAGGAATCTTCTGTTAAAATATTCTGCAAGGTCAAAGACTCACCCTGTATATCAAGGTCAGGCCGCTGGACCCGGTCTACATGCTTAAAGTTACATATAGGCGCGTGAAATATTAGAATTCGGTTGAATTTCGACGATTATAGAAGAAAACGGGGTGGCGTTCTGTAGGCTTCAGTGAGTATTTTTGAAAATTTTTTTTGGGATGTACTTAATTCTTCAGCGAGAATACGCAATGTTAGTTATTTTTCCATTTTTCACTCCATTTCAGTTTTATTTTCCCGAAAATTCTTGAATATAAAAAAGTGGCAAAATTGCGCATTCCTACGATTTTTTTCGACCATTTGCACGAAAAAATTTTTTTGAAAAAGACGAACTCTGTTCTCCAGAAGTCACCCCGTTATATTCGAGGTATTGTTTGCTATTAATAAAGAAAAAATTCCTCCAACGATTTTGCTGATATACCCACTCCAGAAATTATCTTTCCAATATCTAACTGACATTTTGTACTCGGTTTTGCAATTTCAACTCCTAGATTATATACAGGGTCTCATGGAACTAGTCAGCCATGTGAAGGACTTACCTTGTGGGCTTAAAAGCCGAAAATCAACTGGTCATACTTAAATCGTGAATAGATCGGAAAATATTCGTGGCATTCGGATTTTCTTGTTCAGTTGAAAATATTCTTAGATACATTTCTGAATTGAAGCCTGCATAGATAACCCTTCTCATGATAATAATTTCAATATACAGCACTCCAACAACTACAAAGCGAGAAAAAGTGTTCTGAAATAACAGTTTCCCTATTTTTACCAATTTTACATTTTACAACTTATTATATTTTTTCTCCAAACATCTTTGATCGTCTAAATGGTCATGACCTAGTCATCACCAATATTTTACAAAGTTTTTACCAGACACCCTGTATGTTTCGGCTTCAAATCAATTCATTATTCATAACAGAATTGCCTACAACCGATGATAACACTCAATATATTTTCAGGTCGTGTTTCTAAATTTAGGCACTTAAAAGTATCCCCTGCTCACAAATCTCAGCATATTGAGAATGTTCGAAATGTTAGCAGACAAATTCCAGGTGAATGTGACGGTTTTCATGGTGAGTATCTTGATATTGCTTGTAAACATAAAAAATTACCTTTTTGTCATTTCCAGCAAATCCTGAATTCCTAGCTGTGCCTTTGAGTGGTCCAGGTGGCAAGATAACTATACTCAATCGCAACAAACCGGGAAAACTCCCTGATGGGGTAATACCATCTCTGGTTCAAGGAAGCAATATTATGGATTTCTCCTGGGATCCTTTTGACAATCATCGTCTTGCGGTAGCTTGTGATGATGGTGTCATTAAATTATGGCGAATCCAGGAGCATGGATTGAAGGAACCAACAAACGAGCCAGAAAAAGAATTTATCGCACATGGTGATAAGATTTATTTTATCAAATTTCATCCAACTGCTAATGATGTTTTGGCGACCGGTTCTTATGATATGACAATAAAAATTTGGGATCTTTCTGATTATTCTGAGAAGGCTGTTCTGAAAGGTGAGAATTCCATTAATATTGACTACATATGAAGACCACAATGGAAAATCATGTTAAGTCACAATTTTATTGTTTTGAGATAATGCAATTGACATTTTGGAACGTCACTGTTAATTTGTTTTAGCCACTTACATTCCAATGTTTTTGGTTTGATAAACGCTTAGCTGTGGTATGTCAGTGCAATCTGTATGAAAAAATAAACAGTGGAAATTCAAAATTGCGTATGGACTTGAGAAATTCTCCATATTTTAGACTTTTCATTCCATTGAACTTGTTTGATCAGAAAATTATAATTTTCTTGCATTTTTTCTAAAAGTATAGAGCTATAGTTTAAGCCATTCTCTAACAGATGGTACCATTATCTCGTTTTTCGATGAATATGGACTTAACATGATGTTCCATTGGTGTCTTCATATCATATATAGTAATGGAGATTGAGGGGATTATAGTGAGTAAAACACTTCATAACTCAAGTCGACCATTTATAGTTTTAGTATATTATCAAATAACTGTGAATTTTTAAATAATAATAATAATAATAAATGCAATTTATTGATCAAAGGCCATTGACAGTTACGTCCTACAGGAAGGTAAATTTATAATCGAAGAATATTCAAATTCACAAATGTGTGGAAATTAATAATTTGAAAATTCAAGTTACATTAGGGTAAAAAACTTTTAATAATGAATGAGTCGTGAAATAATTAATTGAATGACTTGAAGTGGTGAATAACCGCAACTTGCATAGTCTCTCAGTGGAAGCAGGACTATTCCTAAACTCCTCGAGATGTTCCGTAATTGTTTTTACAGGGAACTTTGCTCTTGAATTGGAATGCTGGTTTCGTTGGTTCAAGTGTGGTTGCAGTATTTCCCAGTTGTGTGGCCTTTTGGCGAATTTTGTGGACAGTTTCCTCATTATGTCTACTATGGGCCCAATTTTGAGTAGATTGTATAGCAGTGAGTTTGGAGGGTTGTGCAATGGATTATTAGGATGGCGAAATTTTGTTATTTTCCTCATTGCAGTTGTTTCTGCTGTTTGTAGTTGTCTGATAGTTGACCTCCTACAGCCCAAGTCCATAGTCGAGAAGTGGTCTGCATATGCTTCTATAGATTTTGGCGGCAGTTTGTTTGTTGATACCTCTTTTATTGAAGGTAAGGCAACGGAAAATTTTAGCTCTGCTAATTACCCCTCTTCTCCTCTGTGTTACTGTGAAATTTAGCTTTTTGGAATCCTAGGTATTTGATGTTATCTTTAGGCCAGATGTTGAGTTGATAAATTGTGATGTTTGGAGAAGAACTAGTAATTTTATGATTGAATATCATTGATTCGGAGGGTTCAATAGAAGTTTCCATTTTTTCGACCATTCCAGTGTAGCATTTGTTAGTGCTTGCAGAGAATTCATTACTTGTGGTAAGGTTCGTTTATGGGAAACTAATGCTGTATTTTCTGCTAACTGGAGTACGTACTGGTCACCATCATCAACATAATTGGGCATGTCATGGCAGTTAATGTTATGGAGTAGTGGTGAGCCTTGTGGAAGCCCTTTTGCAATTGTAAAGGTTTGAGATGTGAAGTTTCCTATTTCCCTAATGATTTTTATTAAATATGTGGGGACCTTTCGTTTTTTGAGCTTGAAGAGTAACCCCTTGTGCCACACACTGTCAAAAGTCTTTTTGATGTCCAAGAACAATACTCTGGATTTGAGGTTTGACAGTTTTTACGTTCGATGGTCAGTATTGTAAGTGGGTAGAGTGTTGAGCAGTGTGTTCTGAATCCAAACTGGTGCTTGGGAATGCTATCTGCGATTGCTTCTAGTAGTTTAGTTGCAACAATTTTTTCGTATAGCTTCCAATGTTTGGCAGTGTTATTGGCCTGTAAATGTTTATTTTCTTGTGGTTGCTATTCGCTTTGGGTATGACTATGATATCTCCTTTTTTCCATTCTGGTGGGAAATATTGGTTTTTAGGCAGAACTGGAAGATAGTTATTATAAACAGATGGACTTGAGGCATAGGTTTTTTACAATCATCCAAGAAATTGAGTCAGGACCCGGAGATGTGTTTTTTTGACTCTGTAGAACGTTGAAATATATTTTTTGGTTGACTGTGATATAGTTATCTTCAATGGAATTATGTTCAAAAGATTTTTGTGCCAGTTTACCATAAAGTCAGTGTATTTTTCATAGTTGTCCAGCGGTGATTCTTTATATTGTAACATTTTCTTGATTTGTCAAAGTGTTCAGAATATTTAAACTATTTATTTACACTTTTTTGCACCGATAACAAATAACTCAACAACTAATTCTATCAAAGTTATGCACAATTCATTGCCCCACTATTTATTTTCACTGATCGCTTTCCGCTAAATAACTTCTACGAGAACCCCGCCGAACGACTCCCCGTGCTGCTCCGCGCCCGTCCCTATATAACTAGTGGAACTTCTAGCGATTGCTAGAAGTTATCTAGAATGTTCCAGTCACCAGGCGAATGACGTAGAGACGTCCGGAGATCACAAGAACAGTCAGGGCCGCACTCCACAATATAGTTTTGAAAAATGTTCACCGAACAACTATGCCCGTTGAGGTTCGGTGATGTAGATTATTCCATTTTCTTCTATAGTTTTGATATGGGATGATTTCTCGTATCTCGACAGTTTTTTTTTATTTCTTGGAAAAAACATTTTCCTTGGCAGTTATTGATTTCTTCTCATCATTCTGGCGATTTGTTCTGTTTGAAGCTTTGCGAGGTAGCTTCAACCTCTTTGGGGAAATGTCACGTTTCGTCCCGGCTTAGTTTGGGGGAACTCGTCAGGGCATGCACCAAACTAAGCCGTTTACATGCCTACGTGAGTGGACACCCCTTGTGAGCAACACCAGGGAGTGTACCAGACCGTTGGGGATGAGCGTATATCCGAGATCTTGAGAGGATCCAACCGGGACAGCGTGCGCGCTAGCGCCCCCTGTACGTTGACCGATGATGTTGGCCAAGCGTTACAGGTGGTAACGTAGGATACTTAAGACGCAAGATGGTACTGCGCGCGAGTCTTAAGTAAGAGCTGAGAGAGGGCGCTCGCTACAGCACTCCCCTTCCAGTGAAAGGGATACCAGAAAGATGTATCTGGAGGAGTGTGACCGAGACCGAAAAGGCGTGCTCCTCTAAACCGCGGCTGTGAGCGAGCCTTTGTGCCATTGCTGCGCTGTTGAGCACGAGTCTACGGCGTTAGATGCACGGTTGACCAAACCGTTTTATGATGAGCCGTGTAGACTCTGTGCTAGAGCGCTCTGCCTCGTCGTTCGAGGAGTGTGACCGATTTAGAGGAGGAATGTAGTCGTGGCCGTATTGACCAGAAGATTTCCCACAAGAGCGGCCGTGATGCGGAGCAGTTGTGTGCCTTTGAAATGTGAGAAACCCGGATTGAGAAACGCTGCGCCACTTGTGAGTTCCTATACCACTCGATGTCGTGCAGTGAGCTGGGTGCATTAGTGAGCACATCTTTGATCAGCGAGTTGCAGCACGAGAGCGAAGTGTCTATTTCTATTTTTAATTTTTCTAGGATTCCAATTATTATTTCTTTTCAGTTTCAGATACATTTCACAATGAAAGTTTTATTAAATTCAAACGAGTCTACTTGATAAAGGTTATTAATACAATCATCAAAAATAATACATTCACATAGTATCTTTCGATATTGATATCGTATCTGTATTTTTAATGAGAGAAAGTTTTCTTGAAAATTGCTTGGAGTATAAAGAAATACAAATTTTCTCTTATTCGGACAAGCAATTTATTCATTTCCATCACGAAGTACGATTTTCATGAGAATTAAATGGAGTATCACCATTGACTCATATCTTTCCGTAAAATTATCGATAAACAATATGACGTGCGGGATAAAAAAATCTACCGTTTCCAATAGGTCTCTTGCATGTCACACGAATTATCATATTTTATAGGAATTGGTTCATGGAGAAAAGAGAGCTCCAGTAGTATTTTATGTTTTCCTCATTCCATTTCGAAACAAAATTCGAATTTTTCATAATTCGGTTTTGAAAAGGGTCAAATCTGGACGCAAGTCGCAAGTTCAAAATAGGTGAAACGCAATAGGTCGCATTCTACTAAACTCTTTAATGCACGTTTTATTATCGATACAGCTGACGTTCTCCATTGGTTCGCTAAAGAAAAAGGTACACCAGAAGAGAGATAGAGGATATAACCTGAGGGTTATATCCTCTTTTCGAGATGTATAGACATCTCGGACGCGCGGAGTCACGACCGTTCAAACAGCCAATATATGGAGCTAAATTGAAAAGATTTTTATGGCAATTAAATTTTTTCAGATTCCGATGATAAAAAATTCAATCTCAACTTGTAAGAAGTTCCATGTTTTTCTAATACGGACCTGGATTTTTTTGTCATATTAACAGACTAAACGGGGTAGTTCAAAAGCTATGAGGAATTAGTTATTGGTGAATTCAAAAACCACAGTGTATCTTGGTTATGGACTTGATTAGAAATTTCAATCTCAGCTTGAAAGAAGTTCCATGTTTTTCTAATACGGACCTGCATTTCTTTCTCATATCAACAGACTATACAGGCTAGTTCAAAAGTTATAAGGAATTAGTTATTGGCGAATTCAAAAAGCACAGTGTATCTTGATTATGGACTTGATTAGATCTATCATTTATCATATATAGGTTTTGTGGACTCGCCTATGGTAGCTCTATCTCAGATAACCGTATTTTCATGAGATTGTTAGCATTGAAAAAAGCCTCTATAAATAATTTTTTTTCGTGAGCCTCCAAAGAAACTGATACGCGGGGGTACCTACCGTAACGGTAGCCTTGCTCTTAGGAGCTGCAAGTATTAGGGTTGGATGTGGTGCGTGTCGATATCTGTATAGGAAGTTTTTATAATTTCATAAACATAAATCCACCATGGAATTGTTAAAAACGACAGAAATAAGTTTTTAAAAAATATACTTTAGTTTCGGCATGGTTTTGGTTTATTATTTGATAAAATCAAATAACTTAATGATCGACCAACCAAAAAAAAAATTTAACCCCCCCTGAAAATTTCACAGTTTACGTTTTGGAGTATGTAAATTTGAATAAACGAATAAAAAAAGATCCGGCCGTCCGTTGTCCGGGGCTTTTCTCTGGAAGTACTGAACGGAAATCCTTAAAACTTGGGGGGAAAAAATTATTTCTCAAAAACTTATCACCCAATTTTCATGAAATTTTAAATGTTGATGACTGTCGCATAACTAAACCTAAAAAATTCTACCCGGATGATTTCCGACAAGTGGTTCCTGAGTTATAAAGAAAAACGCTGCAAATTTCCAATAATGTCGAAAATTAATCATAGCATTCGGTTCTAAGTTGTTTGAGTTATCAATGGTATATTGGGTTATTCTAACTAAGAAAATAATAAACCTTTGTGTAAAATTTGCATTGTTTTTTGGAAGCGTGCTGCCAATCATGTCTCCCGAAGTTTTAGATGTATCACAGGAAATCAAAGACTCCTGTTTATTCTAGACAATACCCTTGAGTTCCTTGGATGAACTCTATCGCCGCTACAATCAGCGGGTCATTATTACGATGAATGAAAGAAGTGGGGTAATTATATGGCTCAATTGAGGATGAACAAAAATAGTGAATAGATCTAATCGGCAATTTTACGCATTTGATTTTTCTCGATATCTATTCAAAAAACGTTCGCAATCCTCCGGTCAATCGCGATCGACCGTTTGAGCATCCCTGACCAAGGGTACGAACAGAACAAGCGACTCGCGGTCGATGTTAACATCCATATAAATCAAATAATTGGAGTGAACGGAAGAGAATAGAACAGGTAAGTTGTGGTGGAGGATTAGATCGATGCCACCCAGGAGGTTTACATCGATGCTTTTTAAAATCAAACATTTTGTTTCGCATGGATGTCTACTGCGCGGCCTACAAGGATCCCCCTTCATAGCAACTATGGAATGATGTGTTTTGTGGGCCATTCTAGATTATGACAGCTTACAACTTTCAAACTCAATACAAATACTTTACTACATATAATTCGGCTATACACTAGACACAAACATCTCTGAATGGCTTAAAAAAAATGTTTTGGAACCTGTTCTGAAAACCTCGAACTCGAAGGATTTCAAGAAAGGGATAGTAGATAGGCCTTGAAGCGAGTTATAAACTCGGGAATGAATATAGAAAATTTCACCCCCTTACATTGAGCTACCTCCTCAAATTAAGGAAGGAGGCCTGTATTGTGGACTTTGAATGTTCATTGACTTGTGATAGCTCACAATTTACTCACAATAGGACTTTACTCACAAATTACTCAGATGCTATGAAATTCCTTACAAATTGGCAAGCATGCAGTATTCCTAGCTGGACCGAGCATCGCAGGTAACTTCCTTGATATCTGCTGTCACATCGATCGCGACTTAACTACATTCACCTCGACCTCCCACTCGACTGCAACCAACTTGTTCTGTTCATACCCTAATGCTAGGCTCGCTCATGCGATTTCTTGTCGCTCCACTGAATAATCGCTATCGCCAAGAAAGCAGTTTGGAGCTATATTTAGTAACAAGGATTTTACTGAAATCGCTTGCCTGGTAGCTTCATTACTACGAGCCAAATCAAGGAAACAGTGCAAAAGCAGTATTGGGTGCATCCAGTGATGAGCTATTAAAAGAGTAATTTCACAAAATGTATACGGACTCAAGAAACATTTCTCGTGAATGTTTCCAATACTTTAGAATGAGTGTGTAGGGTGGGTTTTCATATAATACTTCAAAAATATAACCATAAATAACATATGAAGACGAGATTGGATGAACGCGGTACCAGCCCATACTACGCGAGATGTCCGTTGTCGAACATTTTTCATTTTATAATGTGCCAAAAATTTTCACACTCACTCAAAGAACGTTCGAAGTTGGGCCGCAACTGAATCGCGATTAAATTGTCGTTATTCAAATTAACGTCGCTTCAAAAATGTGACCGGTTGCATCTGTATAGCCTCTGGGATTATTTGGTCTCACATTCGTGCATCCCTATTCAAGGGGATATGTTTCATTTTTGACACAGAAAATCGCATGTGCGCGCCTAGCTTTAGGGGATATCGAATTCGGCGCGACATGCGTCCATGGTTATCTATCGCCTTCTTGTTACAGCAATGAGATCTGGAGATAGTTGAAACCAGTTCTAAATTTTCACAATGTTTCCAAAAATACATATCACATCGAGTTGAATTATAGTTTTTGGTTGAAAAATGGGTACTAAAACTTTTATGTGAAATTTCAGCGAAATCGAACTGAAATATTGAATTTTGTAATTTACTTTATTTTAATGAGTATTCGATCCTCACGAAATGTTGCACACGTTTGCGCATCGGTACTAATAAATACAGCTAGGTTCGATTTTCCACCCCTATAATTTGAATGAATGAAGTGAAACTTTTTACTCTTTTCCAATCTGATATCCTTCACTCCATCCACGGAGTTATTCTCGTAGGCAGCATAAGTTTCAATGTGATCGGATAAGGATTTTTTGAGTAGTTAAGGAAAAAATTCAAATGGGTATGACTCCGGAACCGTTGGGCCCATTAACTATCTCATTACATTTGCCGGCTATTATGGCAACTATAACGGTAACGAACATAATTTTTTATTATTTTTTTTATTTATTCCCAAGTATAGTATGTAATAGATTTCGCTAAACACTGCTTGTTTAGAACTGTTACGAGCTTAATTCTCCCAGATCGACGCTCAGAGATCAAAGGTCCGGATGCGCTAGCGATAGGGTGGTTTCACAAGGGTAAGACCTCTGTGAAGTGATGTGTAATCAACTGTTAGTTGTTCAGTATTTTTTGAGTTATGAGGAACGAAGATTAGTCCTTAGGATTCGTATAATACCGATACCGATTTGTCCATTCACGAACTCGCATTCGGATGCGCAACCTACCCCAAAAATTCCAAATCACCGATCCATTTCGTTTGGAAGTTGTCGTGGCAACGGCCGTTCAGCCAGACATAATTTAATTTAACCTCCAAATGTTCATCATCTAATAGTTTGAAAACATTTCAGCTGTAAATCAACAAGTTATAGACATTTGGGCAAAATAGTACGATGTTTCCCAACTTGGACACAACGATACAATGGGTTTGTTTTGGTTCCGAATTCAGAACTGTTCGGGATGGTTCGAGTATGCGCAATTGCCATTTTGAGTCCGAAAAATCGCAAAGCTATTGTGTATTTATTTTTTTGGGTGGCTGAGATCATGGTAAAATGCTAGGGTAAGCGTACCTTTGTGTTTGCATCCAGAGATGCTCGCAAAAAATGGGACGGAGTTATATCAGAAACACGGTTATTGTTATATAAGGTTTGGTGTTTTTTTTTTGCCAGAAAAACGTCACAAAGAAAGCCCTGAGAGATGTTGGGGTATCGTGATGGAAAATCAAAAATATTTCTTTCCGCAAATCGCTCTCTCAATTATCTTCAGGAGAGTCATATTTGTTGCATTTATTGCAACAAATTATTTTCACTTAGATAGAAGATCTTTGAACTCAGATTGATCATTTGAATTTCGCACTATTTTACTTACTGTGATCATATTAATCCTACAATCAAACAATAAAAAAAATAGTGTATCGGAAGCAAGGTATCAACAGCAACAATACCGCAAAAATCTGAAAAACCATTTACCGCCAATTGTTAGAGTATGCACATCCAATATGTGCCAATTGTAAAAAACCTGCAGTAAAAAAACCGATAAAGCGGAGACAAAAGAACTAAGAACCATCACAAAAATTACTCAAGTACCAACATTGAGCCAATAAGAACGAGGCTGAACACCGTTCGGTCTCGATTTGTGGAAAGACTAAAGAATCAAAACGACATACTGACTTTCTATCAATATGATAAAAACCATACCTCCTCAAAAAACACCCACGGCGGACTTTAATAAATATATTTAGAATGTAAGGTCGATGGCCATTTACTCTCAATTAATGACAACTATTATTTTTTATGAAAAATATCATTTGCTTTCATTTACATTTTAGGTCACACCGATCAAATCTTCAGTTTTGCTTGGTCACCATGTGGAAGTTTCTGCGCCACTGTATGTAAAGACGGTAAAATTAGAGTATATAATCCAAGACGGTCAGAATTGCCTGTGAAAGAAGGAAAAGGGCCGGAGGGCAACAGAGGTGCAAGGATTGTTTGGGCGTTGGACGGACATTATTTAGCTGTGAGCGGGTTTGATAAGGTGTCCCAGAGGTTGATTTCAGTTTATAAAGTTGATGATCTAGAGAACCCCTTGAACACCATCGTGAGTGATGTATCTCCTTCAATTCTCATCCCCTTTTATGATGAAGATAGTTCCACATTATTTTTGACAGGAAAGGTGAGTGCCTATCAATATATTCACTTAATTTTTTTCTGCTTTATTATAACCAGTTCAAAAGGCTGATTTAGGTACCATCTGTGTAACTAGAGGTTGCATTTACATCGTGTTGAATTGCTTCATTTTTGAGAAATGGTGTCAAGTTTTTCAGATGAAAGTGATTTGAACCAAATACATACCTTCATTTCGAATTTTTATTCACGATTCATGTGATCATAATGAAATTATAAATGATATTGCTATAAGGGTGTAGATATTTGAAATTTCTCAATTCCTCTCAAGAAAAAGCAACTGTTTTCCTGTACATAATAGGAAAAGGCATAGTAGCAGTACATTTTTTTTATATCAAACAATATGTGTTATCAAAGTATTAGCAGAGGAGGTGTAAACGGGGTACCATACATTTTGACGGATGATACAAGAACACACTCTGTCTCCCCATATAAGTGTAGTGAAATTGTTGTTTGTTATTGAAGGGCTTCTTTTTCATCAACAAAATTTCTTCTTTCCTATTCGATGCAGGTTTATATCTCGTAGTCACAGCTGAAAACATAAAAAGAAAAAACCAATATGAACCAGTAAATGATTTATTACTCATTGAATCGATTCAAGTTCACGATCCATCTCAAAAATGAATCAGACACCGAATGAATTGCCTCGAAACCATCGTCAAATTTATATATTTAACTAAATGTTCTATTGTTTCCTCTTCCTCTCCGCATTCGCACTTAGGACTTTCGACCTAATTCCATTTGAAGAGGAAACTATTACAGCGACCATGACCGGTTCTAAGTCTATTCTAAATGCCCCTAGGAAGATCAAATCCGTGAACTCTTTCTGAAAGATCGCTGATCGATTCTTTGTTGAAAACATTACACGAATTTCCATTCTGAACTCCAAATTTCTTTGTCACTTCTATCGGAGTAAAGAAAATCGTAAATCCATAAAAGTTTACGAGATTTCAATCAAGCAATTTGAGAATCCGGAATACAAGACATGATTGGGAATACATTCGGAAAGGAATGATATTTATCCCAGGACTTTATCACTGCAACCTGTCTGAATATGGGACGGTACAATATTTGAAAGAACTGCTAACCACTGTAGAGGTGTAGATCTTATGGTCCCACTAATGATTATCATGGCAGCATTAAGATGTGCACCAATTTTACTAAAATGAGCGCTGTTAAACCAAACCGAACAACAATATTCAGCAGCAGAAGAAACCAAAGCCAAAGCTGCGGTACAAAGAGTGGTAGGTTCACCACGCCATGAATAACCAGCTAGTTTTTGAAGAATATTATTCCTAGATTTCAACTTCATGCGTAAGTTTTCCAAATGGGCCTTGAGATTTAAAGAAGAATCTTATTTCACTTCCAGATATTTAGGAGTGAAATTATTGAAAGTAACTTTCAAAGTTTTAAACTTCTGTTGATTATTCTAATGATGACAATAAACTTCCGTTTTACTTATTTATTTTATTTATTTACACAAAAGAGTCTAGGTAAAAACCTATAAAGACTCAGCATATAATAATGAAAAAAATGAACACAGAATTGTCAATAACTAATCGAAACATGTGGAAAACAACAAAATATAATACACTCATAAGATGTATTACTGAACTCAATCAAACAATGTGTAATCCTGAAAGACGCAACCTATCCAAAAAAAAAAATAGAGATAAATATTAAATAAACAATATACCACTGAACTAAATCCAACATCACAACAGTCCAAGGAGATCTAACCGATTCTTAAACACTACTTCATTTGGCAAAGTTCACTACTTAATTTGGCAAAGCATTCCAACCTTGAAAAACTCGGTTGGTAAGAAAATGCTGTCTTGGTGTTTTCCGGAAATTTTCCTTGCGGAGCTTCAAATTATGTCCTGTCAGGTTGTTATGATTGAGTGTATATAGCTGCGATGAATCAGACCTACACCCCTGTGCACAACCCTGAACGTGAAAATTAGATCACCTCTGTTCCCTTCGGTCAGTAAATCTCGGCAAATTCATGATCCTCATGCGGTTATCATAAGCAGGTCTTATACGTCCATATGATATACGGGTGATCCAGCGCTGAACCGACTACAACAACTCAACATCACCTTTGAGATTGTGACACCAGACCGGACCGGCTTATAGATAGATCTTGTATATGTTGCTGCATACTCCAGGGTCGCAATAGCGGCAAGATCTTGAGATGAGATATATTGCCCTTCGAGCCTTAGCGCAAATGTTCTGGATATGTTCAGACCAACTCAAATCACCGTAAACAATGACGCCAAGATCATTATGCGAGGAAGTCTGCGTCAGCTGACGGCCAGCTAACACATAGCGAGTACGGGGATTCCTGTTGCCAATGTGGAGAACGAGACATTTGTCGAGGTTCAAAGGTAGCAGCCAATCGTTACACCATCTCAGTAGAGTATTCAAATCTTCCTGCAATATTTTATGATCTGAGACAGGAGCAAAAAGCTTAGTGTCATCCGAAAACATCGAACATAGAACTCTCAAAAAAGTAAGCATATCAGACGTGCAAAGAAGAAACAACAGTGGTTCCAAAACGGATCCCTGTGGTACCCCGCTAGTAACACGTCTAGTCGTCGAAACAGATCCAGAAACCCTGACGAATAACTTTCTTCGTCTCGGCATTAAAGTACATCTCTTATCCCTAACCTTCCTAACTTCGCAATAAGTCTCCCCAACAGGAACACTAGCATCATTACTCATGGTCCAGTTATCCAGGCACACCAGGAGGTTGGTAATGACTGATCAAAGGGGCAGAAACCCATGCTGGTAGTTCGGAATTAAGTTATTGGCGAGAGAGTCTCTATCAGAAGCTGAAGACCTCAAAAGTTGGGCTGTCAGGACCCGGTGCCGAAGATGTGTCCAGATTCTCAAGCTGTCTCCGAATAGTCTCCCGGTCGAACCCAACCTCATACAAGAATTGACCTGCATAGGGAGAATTTATATCTGGAATGGGACAAACAGGCTCAACGGAGAAAGAAGCCGAGAAAATATCCGCCAGAACTTCAGAAGTCTCCTGGAGGCTCCCGCACATTGTACCAGAAGCATTCCTAACCAGTGGTGTTGAAACTTTAGAATGGAGGGATGATCGCATATACTTGAAGAATTTCTCATATTGCCTCTTAGCTCTTCTTATCTCCTGAGCTCGAGCATTAGAGTAAGAGCGGTGGATTCGGTAGTCACAATCGAGTCTGCTTCACAGGAATAGTTGCCAAAAAAATTTTTTTTGACGTATACTCTTCACCAGGCTGAAGGTAATCCATGGTTTACGGATATTCGATACAATTTCCCTGCGCGAGGTGCTCTTCGAAACGGCGTGTCAACAATCTCTTGGAACCTGACTCACATAGAATCCACATCCAGATCGCCCAATTCATTCTCCCATTAAACATCCGACAAGCACTATGACAGAGACTCCTAATCAATGGACTCAATTATCTTCCTGACCATTTTGGTTTTCTGAATCTACTAAACTGAATTTTCGATTCAAGTGCTAAATGGTCTATGTTTCCAAATGGTGGTAAATAGGTGATATCCGAGATAAGGTCTTCATCATTAACCAATATCAAATCCAACAGAGACGGATTCTGGTTGGCACGGAATCTAGTAGGTCTGGTCACCAGCTGAACAAGACTTTGATTAAGAGCCATTTCCGCATAAAATGACGAAGCCGATTGAACAGACGGACACCTGCTAAGAGGCAAATTAATATCAGGAAGGTTGAAGTCTCCTGTAATAAGTAGATTTTTTTCTCATTGGTTAAAGAGGCCAAATGGGCAGAAAATATACTGTCGGATTGACTGGCCGTTGGACGATAGACACAGCCTATAGTTAATTGAAAATTACCAAATATGATATTGTAACGTTTTCTTAGTTCAGAATAACGTTCTGAATAATTAAACTATTTATTTACACTTATTCACACTAATAATAATTAACTCAACAACTAATTCTTTCAAAGTCTGTGCACAATTTATTTCCACACTATTTATTTTCACTGATCACTTTCCGCTTCAAATAACTCCACCGAATGAATCCCTGTGCTGCAACGCGCTCGTCCTAACATAATACGTGGAACTTCTAGCCGATGTCCGGAGACTTCTAGAACAGACAGGACCGTACTCGTCACAATATCAACGAAAATGTTATAAATCCCAGGAACATCAACGCGATGTATAGAGATTGTAGAAGGAATTAAAATACCATCCCTCAAATGAATGCATACTCCTCCATGCCCTAGTGTGGTAGTGCTATCAGCTCTATCAAGCCTGTAATTCGGAATATTAACGACGGAGCCTGCTAAAGAGGGTTGAAGCCAGGATTCGGAATTAAGAATAATAGATTGTTTGTAAGATTGCACAAAGACCAATTTTTAGAAAGTTTCGAGATGAGGGATTGAGCATTGGTGTATTTAAATTTCCATTCATTTACTGTCTGTGCCAGTTTTTGTTGGAGCAACATTCACGATAGATGGAACTCCTTTTTTATACATGATAGTTAAGCCTCTTTCGTCCTTCGCCTCCCTGGTTTTGAGCTCCTTACATAGGCGCTGTAATTCAGCAAGTTAGGTCACTTTTATCATCCATGACAGTAATATTTTTGTGAGTTTCGTTGTTCAGCAATTTTTTCTTATTTCTCAGCAGAGGCAACACATCCATATCACTCTGAAGTGTGACTCTAAATTGAATTCAACGTTCTACCTAGACGTTTCATTCTAATCGTTTGAAAGGGCACATCTTCTTTATTTGGATTTAGACATAAACGCCACTCGGTAAAATAATTATTCAATATTTTCAAATCAGTATTTATAGTGTTTTCAATAATTTAAATAACGCATAGTATAAAATCAATTATATCCACCACAAACATAAGGGCGAATATTCATGAAATATTACTCTTTTTGTGAGCTAGTGATGGGCTCAATCAAATGATTAATTCGATTTTCAGAATGGACATAATATTTTTTTAAATTTCCGACCAACACGGTCAAACTCTTTGAAACTGGTAACGAATAGGGCCTTTTTAACACTTATTCCTATCAGATGAAATAAAAATATTCAAGAATTCATTAACAGAAAGTTAAAGTGTCCTGACAAGACACAGAAATGACTGCAAATTTTTTATTTTTTTCATTTATTTATTTTCCATCAGCAATCAGAATACAAGTTCTTTAGGCTAATTATATGATACAATGTATAAAATGACATGTAGAAGGGATTCCCTCCATTGAGAGAATCTCTTATTTTTGCGTCAGGTCAGCTGGCCATTGTCTTTGCAGTCGTCTTGGATGGTTGTCTATTAAAAGTGGCTGCAATATAGCATTTGTGTGCCCGACCAATTTTGCATGGTGGTTTTCACTCCTGTTTTTAATTACTCCTTTAATTAGCGGTATTTTAAGGCCTTCGTGCAATGTTTGATTTGTCAAACACCACGGTGCATCGACCATCATTCTCAGCATCTTCGACTGACCTCTCTGAATAATGTTGATGTACGATTTGCTCGCACATCCCCAAATCTCTATTCCATATGCCCAAATTGGTGTTATGACTGTTTTGTATAATAAAATTTTATTTTCTAGAGACAGTTTCGACTTCCTTCCCACGAGCCAATATATTTCCTTGATTTTAAGGTCTATTTGCTTTCTTTTCTTTTTTATATGTTCCTTCCATGTAAGTCTCGTATCTAGGTGAAATCCTAAATATTTGGCAGATGTTGCTTGTGGTATCATCTCACCGTTTAGGTGAACTGGTGGGCACCCCTAATTCCTCAAGGTGAAGTCCACTTGTTTCGATCTTCCTTCATTTATTTTGATTCTCCATTTGTTTACCCAGGTCTCCAGTAGATTCAAATGTTCTTGGACCATATTAGTAGCTGTTGTGGGATTTTCATCTGATGCCATTATGGCTGCATCATCAGCAAATGTTCCAATTGTTGTGTTTGTACAAGTGGGTAGATCTGAGGTATACAATAAATATATATATATATATATATATATATATATATATATATATAAATTATTCAAAGTTTCTTGACCGTAGTGTATAAAATTGAAGGAACTATTGGGTAAAGCGGTCAAAAGATTATGAGAAAATATCGTTTTTTACTGCCAAGCTTTCGAATCTTTATTGGATTCTTTCTCAAGGCTAAAATATATATATATATAAAATATATATATATATATATATATATATATATATATAAAATAGGACCCAAGACACTTCCTTGAGGTACTCCAGCTCGTATGGGATAATTACTTGATGTTTCCTCAGCTACACTTGTTCTAAATTCACGGTTAGTGAGATAGGATTTCAAAATACCAAAGTACTTCAGTGGAAGAATTCTCTTAATTTTAAATAGCAGTACGGAATGCCAGACTTTGTCAAAAGCTTGACTTACGTCAAGGAAAACTGAGGTACAGTACTGTTTTTGTTCAAATGCTTGATTAATGACTCTAGTTATTCGATGAGTTTGTTGTATTGTTGAATGTCCTTGCCTGAAGCCAAACTGGTGAGAATGAATCCAATCGTCAATAGGGATGTTTGAATTTATTCTGTTCAGCAACAGCCTTTCGAGCCCCTTGGAGAACACTGGTAGTAGGCTTATTGGACGATACGATGTCACCTCGTTAGGTTTTTTCCCTGGCTTCAGTATCATGATGATTTCGGCTGTCTTTAGCATTTTTGGCCAGTGTTTCAATCGTATTATGGCGTTGAAGATATGTGTTACTAGTTGTACTGCTTTTTCAAGTAATTCTTTGATCATTCTTGGCGTTATTCCATCTATACCGGGGGCTTTTCGAATCTTGAGGTAAGCAATTTCTTTCTGAACTTCTTTCAATGTGAAAGGTTTTATTGTAGGTTGATCTGCAGGGATGTTGGATATAAATCTTTCTATTTCATCGTCTGTGCCTTGATTGTTTGGTGTGAATACTTCAGCAAGGTGCTCTGCAAAAAGACTGGCCTTCTCTTTTTCGCTGGTGTTGGATTTTTGAGTGGTGCAATATGTTCCTTTGGTTTTTTCTTCGATTTGATCGGTCTCCAAATTGTGTTGTCGTACCTGTTCAAGCCAGTGACATAATCATAAAATGATTTCTCATGTAGGTCTTTTAGTTTGTTTTTAAGTCTATAACTCATTTGATTATATGTTCTTTTGTCTGTTGGAGCGTGAGTTTTTTGCCATCTTGATCTAGCTTTTCTTTTTTGTGCAATCAATTGTTTGATTTCTACAGGTACTGATTTAACCATTTCATTTTCTTTTTGCTTTGTTCAGGATGTTTGTGAAAATCTCTATTGCTTCTTCAACTTCAGAAGGATCTTTGAGGCTGAATGATCGGTTTGTTTGTTGCTCAACTTCTCTGCGATAATCATTCCAATTATTTATTTATTGTTGTGCAATTTTTGTTTGGACTTCCTTGCAAGAGAATGATCAGACGATAAATCGTAGCTTGGTTCTACATCCATATATGTTGACGATATTCCACTGGTGACGAAAAAGTCTAGGAGATCTGGTATTTTATTTGGATCACTGGGCCAATATGTTGGAGTTCCGGTTGACAAGAAGGAATAATTTTTTTCCTGTAGTAGGTTAGCCAACTCTCTACCTTTGGTTGTTATCAGTCAGGAACCCCAGAGAGTGTGTTTGGTGTTGAAATCTCCTCCTGCCATGAATCTTCGGCCTAATGTATCGAAGAATTCTCTGAAGCCATCACTTTTAATATTATGTCTGGGCGGACAATATACAGCAGAGATTGTTAAATCGTAGGTGGCCGTTTGCACTTTCAGTGAGGTAGCTTGAAGGTAGTCCTTTTCAAATTTTGGCATTTCATAGTGGGCAATTGTTTGTTTCATAAGTATTGCAGTTCCGGCGTGAGCTGTGTTGTCTGGATGATTTGTGAAGTAGGTTATGTAATGTGCTGTTGTTTCATTTCTTGTATTTGTGTAGTGACTGCTTGTTATTGCTGCCTGTTGAACATTCAGTCTGTTGTTTGCATTGTATGGTTTTTTGAGTATCGTGTGATAAAATTCGCAGCCCCTAGAGTTGGCGGGATGAGGTCCATCGCATAGTGCACATTTCGCTGGTGTGTTGTTGCTTTTCTTGCAGCTCGCAGTACTATGTGCTCCACCACATTTCACACAAGCATATGGTCTATTGCAATACGCTTTGGTATGCCCAAATTGTTGGCATCTTGTACATTGTATTAGCCCCTTGATTTTTTTTCGTGGTTCTATCTGCACTACTCTGTTTTGAATACCATGTACCTTGTAAATATCTTTGTTATTGATTGCAGGTTCCAGGTCCACAAAAAAAAAGGTTGAGTGGCTCTTTTGTCAACTTGCTTTTACCATTGTATAGTTCCTGACGCTATGTCCCTGTTTGCTTAGTTCTTCCTTTATTACTTCAACATCTGTGGAAAAATGTAGATTTTTAATCACTATTCTAAATGATCTTTCTTCCTTTGGTTGATAGGTGTGATGGAGTTGTTAGTCCTCATATGGTGTATCATTTTCCTGTAGTCATCTGAAGTTTGGCAATTGATTTTAATAGTATTGTTGGCTAGTGTTTTTGTTGTAAACTGTTCAATATTTGTAACCTGGTTTAAGTTACCCACCATTTTTCTATAGTTGGTGACCCCATATACGAATATCGGAGGAGGTCTTGGGGTCCTGTTTAATTGCTCTGGTGTTTGCTCAGTGTTGCCTTCTTTATCTACATTTAGATGACTGAATCTATTTCTTGTTGGGATTTCCATGCTGTTCGATACGTTGATTTTTCTTTTCTTGGTTGTGCGTTTGACACATTGCCAGGTATTAATGCTGTTGAGATCAGAGTTGTTAAATCCTGAGAATTCGTCATCGCTTGTAGATGACAGTCTGAAGTAGCTTTCCTTCTGCCGTCCTATCGGGTTATTCTGGATTTCCATATTTTGTTGACTCGTTGTGTTTGCTGGGGAATTCCCAGCTGTTTTTGTTATTGTTCTCTTATCTTCGTAAGTGTTATCTCTGGGACGTCATATGCTGGGCACGATTTATGATTTATTATTATTCTTTTGTTTGTTTCTGAATTTTCACGAACATATATTGTGCACGATTTTCGTAGGTTGTTTTAGCAACCAGCTCGATCAATCCGGGTTTTTATTCCCGGAGTCGGTGGCTGATTACTGTAATGCAACTTACTTCGGCGCGGATATAAAAACTATATTTCGGGAGCAGATGTGCTTTCGTCTGCTGCCCGGTGCGAACTGTGACTGCAAATGAATCGAATTATGTTGAAATGTTTATGTTAATTATAATCATTCCACAGCTCTCTCATTACTATAATCCTTGTATCCTTCATTCGATGTTAGGCATTTGCCATCTTAACAAATAAACGGAGCATTTCCTAGTCATGATGGGAAACTGCAAAATCACATGAACAGCTTCCTGAATCGACGAATGGATGCACTTGTACGTCATTCAAAATATCTACATCTCGAAGGTTTAGTGTTCGTAAGGATCTCTTTAGGTGGCTCATGTTTCTTAGAACTCCTAATTGTCATTAAGGATAAGTTGCGCCGAGGATGACCATGAGACCTGGTGCTCTCCATTTGTAGATGGTTAAGAAGATGACATTATTAGTTCAGATTAGGAAGACATATTTAGTGATCTATATTTGTCCTCCTGTTTATGTTGATTAATATTTGGAACGACAATATTACATCCAAAGAAGTACAAAGTTTCGAACAAACTCTCATCCGATGTGGGCCCAATCTTACTAGTGTTGTCTTAAAAAGGAATCAAATTCAACTATTACCGAACATTTGTGAGAAAGCTATCTTCTCGCGAATTTTGACTTCTACTCGCATATCCACTACTTTGAGGTATAATTTGATTGGCTTGAACATTTTCTACACAAAAAGCATTAGCATTAGTTTTCTATTTTTCATCATTTGACTTGGTTGATAATGTTTATAATGTGACTGATTTTATTTTTTCAGGGCGATTCCACAATTTATGCATATGAAATAACAGAAGAAGCGCCACATATATGCCCTTTGAGTCATCACCGATGCCCTACCCTACATCAAGGTTTATCATTCCTACCTAAAAATGTCTGCGATGTTGCGGCTGTTGAATTTGCAGTGGCACTTAGGTTGACCAATAATACCATAGAACCCCTCTCATTTACCGTCCCAAGAATAAAGGTAAATCACGTTGTTCTTACATTCTGTTTATAATCAAGCTTTGCTTGTTTTCAGACAGAACTTTTCCAAGATGATCTCTTTCCTCTCACAAGAGTAACATGGAAGCCTTCTCTCAATAGTACTGAATGGTTTGGTGGTAAAGAAAAATTGCCTCAGAGAATAAGCTTACAACCAGAAGGAATGGCTGCATGTGAGTATGCCTCACGATTAAATTATTCTGCCTAAAACGATTTCAAGTCATGTGTTAATAATAATAATAATACTCCTTATTCCAAATCGTCTTACTACATGACATGTAAACAACCAGAAATGAAATTGTATACTTCAATATGTTCTGATTTCTATTGGGCAGTGGTTGAAATATTTTATTGATTGATACTGTGGCCCCTTTTACGTTATTGTAAGCCTGTGTGCTGGGTATAAAATCGGTGATGTTCTTGTATTGTAATGCTGAGTTCTGTTTTCAGTATATAATATTAAAAATAAAAAGTAGATTCGCCTGTATGTGGAGTTATTGTTAAAAGGCCATTCTGTTTGAATTTACTTCTGCATGAATACTTCGATTTCATACTGAGAATGACTCGTAGTGCTCTTTATTGTATTTTGAAAATATTTCTTATACTCGACCCTGCTCCACAAAATTTGATTCCCTATGTTAATTTTGATTCGAAAGAGTTTTGATAGATCATTTTTAAAGAGTTCATATCTAAATACTGTTTTATTACTTGCAGAAGATGACAAGTTTTTGAAAGATTTTTCGATATCTCTTGAATATGTTCTGTCCAGCTCAAATTTTCATTTATGCATAATCCAAAAAATGTTGTTGTTTTACCTAATTGTATCTTATAGTTTGACAATTTAAGATATTCTGGGGTGTCATAGCCAGCATGATTAGTTTTGAAATTGATGATACTTGGCTTGTCTACATTCATGCACAATTTGTTTTTGGTAAACCAACTTTCTGTTATATTCAGAACTATTTCTCCCTCGATGGTCATTTGAGGAAAGCTATTTGCTTTTAATGTTATATTTGTATCGTCAGCTCAATTCAGGGTTTTGATTTCACCTTCAAAAATTGTTTCTTCTGCCAATGTTTCCGAAACTTCGTTTCCAGTTGCCTTGCTAGCATTTTCTTCAGGTATATCTGCCTTCTTATTTTGGCCATTTCACGAGTCTTGGAGATCACTGGAGGAAGTGTCTCTTTCTTCATTCATGGAACTTCTAGATTTTCTGGAATGCTTGTTATGCCGATGTGAAGATCATTTATGTAGAGAATAAAGATGACTGGCCCGAGTATACTCCCCTGTGGTATACCCAACATTATAAAGATGAGTTATGACAGGTACTCATTTATACCATAGTTAATATATGTTCTCCGTGATCTCTTTTTCAGATATGAATGTATGAGTTTCAATGCTGTGCCTCATATACCCATTTGTTCCATTTGCCAAGACGTTGTAATGGTTCAAGCTATCAAAGGCTTTTGATAGATCTAAGAAGAGACCAATAATAATTTTTGAGTTTTCCAAAGCTAGTAATATTTCTGTTATGAACTCATAAATAGCCGTATCAATTGATCTTCCTTTGATGTATCCATGTTGATTGCCAAAGTAAACATTGCAGTTGGTTAAAAAGGAGCATAGTTGTTTGCAAAGTACCATTTCAAATATCTTTAAAAATGCTGGTAAAATACTTATTGGCCTGTAGTTTTGATGCTCATAGGTATCACCTTTCTTAAAGATGGGTTTAACTATTGCTTCCTTCGGTTTTTTAAGAAAGATTCCATACTTTAAACAATTATTGATAATAAATGTTAATGGATACTTTGTGAAGGTTATGGTAGCTTTGACGATGGTTGTTGGTATTTCATCTATGCCACTACTTTGTTTTTTCATTAATAATGAACATATATTTTGGATTTCTTCTTCTGCTATGGTGTTGAATATTAGACTTTCATTATTATTTTGATTTCACTAGTGAATGGAATGTCATCCAGTTCTTTTTTGAGGTTTGTAGCTACCTCTGGGAAGTCATTATTGAAATCATTTGCGATATCCTGAATATGACTTTCAATTAGAATATGTTTCTTAATTTCGTTAGTAGCATGTCAAATTTTTTTTTGTTTCCTTGTATGCATCTGTGACGGAATGAAGATTATACCCACAACTGCAAATACCAACTATTGTAGAATGTCATCTACAAGAGATGAAGAATTTGAAGGATATTCAAGAAATAAGGAACCAAATAATGGCAGATAACAGAAAGGACCAAAGCGACCAAGAAGAGAAGTATTAGTTTGAATACCTCAGTTCCAGTCATAGTTAGCAACAAATACAACGAACTGCAAGATCTTGAAAATGAAAGCTCAAAGGCAAGTGCCGAAAACGCTAAAAAAAATACCCAAACCTCCCCCAATATTTGTTTATGGTGTAATCAATTATTGAGAAATGGTGAGAAATTTTAGAACTGCAACAGAAGATGGAAATTACATTACAAAATGCCTGGCAGCTATTATAAAAATCAATTGTGAATTGCCAGAAACTTATGAAAAAATAATAAGATACATGAAAGAAAACAATCTAATACATCATACATATCAGCCAAAAGAGAAAAGAACATATGGAGTTGTTATTAAACATCTCAATCACACCACCGATTCAGAAGAAATCGAACAGGAACTTGCAGAAAATAGACATCAAGTTGGGAATATTCTAAACTGCCCAAAAAGGGTAACAAAAAAATCTCTTAATATGTTTTTTGCAGACTTAGAAGCGGCCAACAACAATGAAGACATCTATAAAATTCAATACCTGCAACATAGAACAATTCAAATCGAACCCCATAGAAAAACTGAAGGAATGACGCAATGTACAAGATGTCAGCAATTTGTACATTCTAAAACGAATTGTAACAGACCATATGTTTGTGTTGAATGTGGGGATCTCACAATACAGTAGCTTGAAAAAAACTAGAGACAGCCCAGCTAAATGTGCATTATGTGGAGGGGCCCACCCAGCAAATTATAAAGGATGTGAATTCTATCATAGCCTTATCAAGAAAAACAATGTCAACAATAGATTAAATATGCAAAATAACAAACTTACACAGATCAATCCTGAGAATTCAATGCAGAAACAGAGTCAACATCCAATCAATAGTCTCACAAATGGTACAGAACATACAAATAATACATATTCACGTCAACAACAGTCCAGAAGCTATGCATTAGTGACAGGGAACACAGACAAAGAGACATCAAATGACATGAGTATCATTATGAACAGATTTCTAGACCAATTTCCAAGACATGTTCCAACAATCAATACAACATAATAGCATGATATTAAACATGCTCACTACTGTCATTAGCAAAATTTACTAAATTTCTGAAAGTAGCACAGTGGGATGCCAATGGCCTTCCGCATGATGAAGTTTAGTATTTCTTACACCAGAACTCCATAGACGTCCTCCTTATAAGTGAAACATATTTCACCCAAAAATCTTATTTTGATATGGGAAATTACACTAAATATTGTACAAATCATCCAGACGGAACTGCACATGCTAATACTGCAATATGATCGAGAACACCATCAACCACACAGAACTACCAAAATACGAATATGATCATTTACAAGCCACCGTTATGAAAGTTCAAACACTTCCATATGAACTAACTGCTGCTGCAGTATACTGACCACCACGGCATGATATCAAAAAAGAAGGCTTCAAAGATTTTTTCCAAACTATGGGCCCTAAATTTGTCGCAGGAGGTGATTATAACAGCCAGCAAACTCTTTTTGGTTCACGACTTACAATAACTGAAAGTAGATAATTGGCAAATACTATACATGAAGAAAACTACTCGATCCTATCCACTGAAAGTCCTACATATTGGCCTTCAGATCCAAACAAAACCCCAGATCTGCTGGACTTCTCCATTGTAAATGGTATATCTCAGACTTATATATATTGTAGATATTATCCCGAGCTACGATCTGACTTCTGATCACTCTCCCATTATAGCCACCATAAGTACTTCAGCCGTTCCCAAAAAAAAAACGATACCAACATTTCATAATAAAGAAACAGACTGGAATAGATACAGAAATTTAATCGAAGAATGTGGGAATCACGATATAAGTCTTAAAAACCCAAATGAAATAGATGAAGCACTATTGACTTCTGTTAATATCCTAAAACATTCTGCTGAAAAAGCCACTCCTACCTCTGAAAACAGACCAGAACCTATAACATTCCAGAAGGAATGAAAAAACTCCTAAAACAGAAAAGAAGAGCAAGAAAGATATGGCACCAGACGCATTCTCGTTCAGGCAAGCAAGTTCTTGATAAAATTACAAATCAGTGGAAGTCCAAAATGATAGAAGACAAAGAATTGTCATTTAATAACTACATATCAGGCCTGAATAGATATGATACTTCAGTCTGGAGACTAATAAAAAATTCGAGAAAGCCAATAATTCATGTAACTGCGTTGCAAAATTTAAATGGATCAACTCTTCAGTGGGCAAGAACTGATGATGAAAAAGCCAAAATATTTGCTGAAAATCTAGCTCAGCATTCTCACCCAATGATGATGCAGTTGATGACGAAATCGAACCAGAACTATCCGATATTCCTTCAAACACGATACCAATCAATAAATTCACCACAAGAAAAGTCCAAAACAAAATAAAATACTTGAATATACGAAAAGCTCCCGGAGTGGACAGAATAACACAAAAAATTATCTAAGAAATGCCCACTAAAAGAGTACCGATGATGACATATATATTCAATGCTATATTGAGACAAAATATTGGCTAGAACAGCTGAAAATATCCGAGATTTTCCTCATTTGTAAACCAGGTAAAGATCCAAAATGTCATACCTCATATGGACCTATTAGTCTGTTGCCAGTTATATCGGAAATTCCTGAAAAGCTCCTCCTTTCAAGAATGAAATCTGATATCAGTCTAGAAGAATGTATACCCCAACACCAATTCGAATTCAGAACAAACCACTCCACTATACAGCAGACTCACAGACTAAGTCATGAAATAAATAAAGCCCTTGAACTCAAAAAATATTGCACATCTGCACATTCGATAGGGTCTGGTATCCTGGCCTTCTATACAAAATAAAGAAACATTTGCCAATATCGTATTTCAGATTGATGAGATCTTACCTCAACGAAAGGACATTTATCGTATGAGTAAATGATAAAGTATCAGATATTTATCCAATCCAATCTGGAGTCCGCCAAGGAAGCGCTCTTGGTCCCCTATTATATTTACTGTACACAGCAAATTTTCCTGTGAGCGAGAATACAATAATGGGAACTTTCGCAGATGATACAATAACCAATGTCCCTTGGTATGTAACAAACCAAACTCTCAAACGACTAGATTGGACTCTCTGATGAAGAATCCGTGGTCAAAATTGATTCTGTCCGCCCGGCCGTGTGCGCTGTAACTCTCGAAAGGAAGGACCTAGAGTCTTGAAATTTTCAGGTTAGGTTAAGATCCTGAATACCTCGGTTAAGTTCATTAATGGGCCAAATCTGCCGAATGGTTTTTGTGCTACAGCCATTTGAAATTTTGATTTCTCAATAACTCGAAAAATATTTATCTGATCGAAATGAAACTTGGTTGGAATATGAACAGTGTCAATAAGGAGAAACATCCATGGAAAAATTCGAAAAAAAAATAATTTTTTTGAATTTTTATATTTCATTGAAATTTCACTGAAATTTCCAAGTCACCATTTCGCAATGTGAACAAGCGCGTAAAAACTGCTGACTTCACGTCAGTGCTTTTCTAGATTTTTCTCTTATTGATGTGGATTGCAGGTACTGCAACCTCTATATTATTCCGTATTGATTTTCCAACAAGGTCTTTTCTCTCCACATAATGTATTTCTCTTCGTTTAAAAATGGCACTTCCACCATGTTTTTGCTCAACCTGCAGTAAGCACTAGTCAGGACAACATTTTGGATCCAATGGTGCACAATTTCGTCTTTTGATTTCCGGTTAATAAAGGCTTTTAAGTGATTGATTGAATTTCCCAGGGATTGGACGTTCTGATGCAGCACCATTAAATGGCTGGAGGGATTTTGTGTTTCTTTTGTTGATTTTGTATGTTTCATTTCTTCTGTGTGTATTTTAAAGCCTGAGTATTTGGGGTCGCTTTCTCTAAAAAGTGTTTGCCTCTTATGAAGTTGAATCTTGAAAATAGACCAATTGGCCAAAATTCACTTTTATATATTTCTTCTTTTATATCTTTTGGCATTCCTACCATAAAACTTTTATATTTTTTATTTTTTCATATCCATTTAACATTTACAACTCTTTGTTCGACGGATTGCTTTATTCGAGATCATTTTTTCCAGACGTTGCGATTCCACTTCTAGTGTTTACTTTTCTGAATTTGTTCTTCTTATGAGTCACCTTCTGATATTCTGGAAGGTTATTGCTCTCGTAATCTAACTGATCTTGCCCTCACCTTGTTTGTTCCGTCACTTTTTGCGTAACTTTTGCGGTTTTTTCTTGGTTTTTATATTCACCTTGTTTAATCTTTTGAAGTGATATGTTCTTTTCCTGAATTTCTTTTGATGAATTCTTTCAGATATTTGTTTTCTATGGTTAATATTTTCACTAGTGTCTCAGAATCCATACTTTGACACATCTGAACGTCTGATATTTCTTCTCTGGCTTCTTTGCATTTGCACGAGGCTGATTTCAAGTTTGCTGCTTGCACAATACATGATTTGTGGAAGTTTTCCTGACACTTATTACACTGTACTGAAGCAGTAACCTTTTTATTGCAAAGTGTACATTTATATTCAATATTTTTGAGCGTTTTCTTCGCTCGATCTACCTAGACATTTCCACTCGACAACATCTTGGATACTTATGAGTATTTTCATATTTTACGTAGATAAAACAAATATCCTCATGATATTGTGACAGAAAAACATAGATAAACGAAAAAATTATTTTTGTTTCAATCTTCATAGAAATAGTTACATTTTATCATTATGGAAAATTTCAGCAAATATGAAATTACTCCATAGGATACAGCTCTGCCCTCATTATTAATTATTCAATTCATCAGTCAAGCACGAATATTGGAGTGAATGAATCATTAATTTTTTCAGTGTCTGGTCAAAAAACACCTCAAACAACAACTGAGAAGTCTACCGAAAAAAATACAATCAATAAATCCGCTTCTTCACCCTTCATAGCTTCATGTAGGCCCTTGAATCGATGGGATCCTGAATTATCTAGTCAAATTAAAGAGAAACAAAATGAGGTAAGATAGTGGAAGGATTTTCTTAAATGTTATCGAAACTTGAATACAGGTCCGACTTTATTAAAGGATCCTCTAATAAAAGATCCCTTATCATTGGTTCGACAATCGACTATCGAAGAGACATGTTTCCCCTAAACTTTGAGATGACATTTCTTATGTGGTCCTTGTCATAGACAAATATTAAGAATTCGTTTATCTCTGATTCTTGTTTCTCTGTAGACAGGTTCCAGATGTTAGAATAAAATTCAACAATATTATGGCTTATTAGTGAAATGAATAATCGGGTATGTAGTCGAGATACTCAACCACTATTATGGCTTATCTTTATTGAAGCTTGGTTACTGGTTGGAGAAAATCAACTATTTATCACATTACAATGAAATTTGGCACAGACCTTGAAGTCAACATTTGTCAATAGTGCTTTAAATTTCAAGAGACGACTTCGGCCCAAGTTGCCAACCCACAATTTTCTTCACAAATTTACTGTCACTGGGGAACGGGAATTTCAGGACAAATTCGACATGATAAGGTTCGCGTTATTTATAAATATCCGTAAAAGATGCCCCGGCTCCTCAAACAAGATAATTCCTTCCAAATATAGGGTTTTGTTAAGATCATCTCTGATTGGCTGAAATTTAAATTGGGATTCCTGATTTCTTGTTAATAGTGTCAAATTTATATAGGAAATGTTACGCAAATCAACTTTGTTATTTCGGTTGCCGGTTTTCCATTCCGTAAATATGAAATATTCGGTTGGTTCCTGAAAAAAAGGTTTATTACGGAATTTGATTGATGAAAAAACGTGCTTTCTATCACCAGAACGAGTGTCAATGATTTATGGTAACAATAGATGCATTACATAGATTACACAAGGTGCGGACACTCTTTGACATATTTTGGGTCCGAAATGAGGTCCAAACGTCAAAATACGGCTCTGTTGGCCTACTTCAGTTTTCGCCGATAGATGCCGGCATAGGAAAATCTGCCATATAAAATCTGAAATTTTTAGGGAAGTTACCGACCTGTCGTATCAAAACTATCAAATCAGAACTTCTTTCTGATTTTCTGAGTTGGACCATACATTATTTCCAAGAATTTCCGATAATGAATTCATTTTAACGAATAGACGACTTCGGCCCAAGTTGCCAACCCACAGTTTACTTAGCAAGTTTACTTTCACTGGGGAACGGGAATTTCAGGACAAATTCGACATGATAAGGTTCTCATTATTTATAAATACCCGTAAAACATGCCTCGGCTCTTCAAACCAGATAATTCCTTCCAAATATAGGTTTTTGTTAAGATCGTCCCCGATTGGTTGAAATTTAAGTTGGGATTCCTGATTTCATGCAAACTGTGTCAATTTTCATAGGATACGTTCCGAAAATCAACTCTGTTGTTTCGGTTGCCGATTTTCCGCTCCGTAAATATGAAATATTCGGATGGTTCTTGGAACAAGCGTGTGAAAAAGGTTATTTACGGAATCTGGTTGATGAAAATGCGGTCGATTTACTGTCACCAGAACGATTTTCTATGGTAAATATCCATAGCATAGAACAATCATGTTTATTTTAGGTTTGTTTTGGTTCCGAGTTCAAATCTGTTCGGGACGGTTCTAGCATAGACCAATAGTCTGTGGTTCTGAATTCGGAACCAAAACAAACCTAAAGTAAACATGATTGTTCTATGCTATGGATATTTACCATAGAAAATCGTTCTGGTGACAGTAAATCGACCGCATTTTCATCAACCAGATTCCGTAAATAACCTTTTTCTCGCGCTTGTTCCAGGAACCATTAGATATTTCATATTTACGGTGCGGAAAATCGGCAACCGAAACAACAGAGTTGATTTCCGGAACGTATCCTTTGAAAATTGACACTGTTTGCATGAAATCAGGAATCCCAACTTAAATTTCAGCCAATCGGGGACGATCTCAACAAAAACCTACATTTGGAAGGAATTATCTGGTTTGAAGAGCCGAGGCATGTTTTACGGGTATTTATAAATAATGCGAACCTTATCATGTCGAATTTGTCCTGAAGCTCCAGTTCCCCAGTGAAAGTAAACTTGCTAACTAAATTGTGGGTTGGCAACTTGGGCCGAAGTCGTCTATTTAAATTCTGATTATTCATTTGATTCAGTCAGAATGGCTGTCTCTGAAATTTTTGTTGAAAATTTAGTTTTCCTTGGCGATTATTCATCAGATTACTATGGAATTCGACACAGACCTTGAAATCAATATTCAACAACAGTGTTCCATATTTCAATTTGATCCGATATTCATTTCAGTGAAAGCATTATATGAAATTTAGTTTTTTTTTTTAATTTATAACATTTTCTATACAATGTTTATACTATAACAAATAATATCAAATCAGATGCCACAACATTTAACGGCACTCAAAATTTATGGAGAAAGAATGAGCTCTAACCTACAGTCATCATAGAATTAGAAAGAATGACAGGAGAACTGTCAAATAAAGGATCTTTTATTTAAGTAATCCTGTCTTTTATTCAAGTTAAAGTTAGGCCCATATTTCATTGAAGGCCACCCTTAAATGTTTTGTGAATGGTGCAACACAATGTTTCTAACTAATATAATTCAATATTTCGTTCCAAATTTCCTAATATGGATGGAGAATGACAATCAAAGGAACAAAAAAAATTTCACAATTCTTGTAACCAACCAATGGAAACAATTAAGAATACCTTCAGATTAAAATATTGTTAGGTATGTCAAAAAATACATTGCAGAACAACAGTATCACAATACTCACATCCTTAAAAAATATACGCCTACGATCGAAGTTGAATTTTATTAGTCAGACTCAAAAATGCTGAATTAAGTCCGTCTATATCTGTCCTATAGTTCAGGGGTTCTTTTGATATAAAGTATTTCCTTGGAGTTTCTACGGAACCAATTTTTCTCAAAATCAAGGATCTTCAAGATTCTTCCAAATTAAATTTATGGTCAAAAATTTGAGCATGCGCTGACAATTAGGTTGCCTTCTTCAAGCGTATACAGTCTCTCCTATGTTGATTGACCCTACCTTTCAAATTTTGCTCAGTCTGCCCTACATAGACCCATCTTGTAAATTATTCCCAGCTTCTTCTCTTCAATTACAGGGTCTTTTAATTTGGAGAAAATTTTGTTAACGGTGTTATAGCAGTAGGATGAGATATGAGAACTATATGCACGCATAACTCTCAATAGATCTTGAAAGAGTTCCGGTATGTACAAAAGCCTGGGCCGCACTTGACTACTGGAAGACGGTGGATCAGTTGTATGGGCTATTATGCTATTCGTAAAAAAAGAAAAAATTCTATGTATTAAGCTCCTGGGATAACCATTCTGTTGCAATATCTTTGATTGTGGCTTGAAATTTCTCTCATGAAGGTACAGTGACTCAAATTCAAAATTTTGTGCTTAATTTGCTATTTTCTGCGACCTGGGATGCATTAATTGGTTGTTCATCAATGTACCTGAAGAAATTCGCTTGAAATATAAATTAGTTATTATTATATCATTATAAAGAAACAACCATATATCTAAAAATGGAATCCTCTTTTCAACCTCTAATTCACTTGTAAACCTCAATCTGTCATGGAAACTATTGCACAAGTCCAGTGTTTCAGCTATTCGGTCCCGTGGAATGTGCACATTTTGATGTCCTCAACATACACGCGTACAAAAGTTACTGGAAAATGCAACCTTTCAAGGGAATACCTTATCTGAGGAGGAAGCTGGATTTCCCATGGCGGTACCCTCAATCTGTCCATACCAATTACCATAGTATTGGAAATAACTATTCGTCAATACAAATCTGATAAGATTCACCGGCATCTCTTAAGTGAGATCAACCCTGGAAATCTAACCAGTGCTCATCCATCAAATGGAAAAACAACTGTATTCTGAATAGCTGAAACACTGGACTTATTCAATAGTTTCCATGACAGATTGAGATTTACAAGTGAATTAGAAGTTGAAAAGAGGATTCCATTTTTAGAAATATGGTTGTTTCTTTATAGTGATAAAATAATAACTAATTTATGTTTCAAGCCAATAGGACTCTTGTATGTAACACGAATTATAATATTTTTATGTTTTTCTCATTCTATATTGATACAAAATCATAATGTATGCTATGATACACTTCAATAATTCGCGAATTTTGAATAATTCGGTATTAAAAATGGCGAAATCGGGACTCAAGGTCGAAGCGGGAGAAACGCGTCAGATCGCCTCTACGTCACTCCTTATTGTAAGATTCACCGATCGATACAGTCCGACGCTGTCTATTGGCTTGCTAGAGAGAAAAGTACACGAGAAGAGGGAGAGAGTGGATATATCCCCATACGTGACGGAAACCGCGAAGTTTGAAAGTTGAAAATTGAAATTTTTGATGGCGGTTAAAGTTTTTCAGTGGTCTTACGGATAAAATATTCGATTCCAGTGATAAAAAAATTCATGCAAGAGATCTATTTCTTCAGGTTCATTGATGAACTACCAATTAATGCATCCAAGGTCGCAGAAAACATCAAATTAAGCACAAAATTTTGAATTTAAGTCACCGTTTCTTCCATGAGAGAAATTTCAAGTTACAATCAAAGATATTGTAACAGAATGAGTATCCCAGGAACACAATACATAGAATTTTTTTCTCTTCTACGAATAGCATAATTATCCATACAACATCAAAATCTATTGAGAGTTGTGCGTGCATATATTATCATATCTCAGCCTATTGCTATAACACCGTTAACAAAATTTTCTCCAAATTAAAAGAACCTGTAATCGAAGAGAAAAAGTCGGGATTCATTCTCAAGATAGGTCTATGTGGGGCAAAATGAGCAATATTTGAAATGTAGGGTCGATCAACATAGTGGAGACTACATGCGCTTGAATTAATAATTGTCAGCACATGCTCAAACTTGTGTCCATAAATTTAAGATCCTTGATTCTTAGAAAAATTGGTTCCGTTCAATTTCAAGGAAATGCTTCTTATCAAAAGAACTCCTAACTTCAATATGTTATGTATCATAATAATTCGCAAACTATTGTTATTGAATGTTTATGGAAATGATGCTATTAGAATAACACCACATCAATTGGTTGTTGTGTGTGCGAACTTGGGGATCTATATAAAAAAATCAATTATTAGCGCACCCTCCTTCGATAGCGACCGGGGAGAAAAACTGGACGACTATCGCCAAGATGGTTATTCTAGAATGTTTACCCTTACCTGCGTGAGGCAGGATCAATAAATGGGCCAAAAGAAGCGCACTATTTTGAGACGTCCTATATAGTCTGGAAAAGCTACTGCAAGCTGTAGCGATGAGATCTCCAAATCTCATTGATCACCAGGATTAACTATCCTGTCAGAAATCACTTAAGTCCAAAAATTCAAAATCAAAAAATACTCGGAAAACTGCGTCGTAAAAATCAAAAGCGGGATGTGTCATCAACGAATGCGTGAATTCAACTGGTCTTCTTATCTGACGACTTCTTTCAGACATAAACACATGGAGTGGGATTCTGTTTTACCGCCCTCACTGCCAATAAGGTGATATTCACACATATAAGTAACACAATTCAAAAATAAATAAAATTTCAATTTTATGTGTTTGAAAAATTGTGAATTATGTGTTTTCTGATTCGTTTTTATTATGAGTATTGTGACTTTGTTGTTCTGCAATGTATTTTTTGACATACCTAACAATATTTTATTCTGAAGGTGAGTGTCTGATCTGTCTTGGGGATTTTTCAGATGGACAATTGAATCTCCGTCATTTAATTTTAAACAAGGGATACAGATTTCAGGATCCCATTTTTACTTGTGTTTGTGCATCTTTGTCTTATGTTTTTCACGACTATCTGCGGCTTAACAGCCGAAAGCGCTCTACCAGCTTTTAATAAAAAACGTACGCAAAAATTATACTCTTGTTTTCAATCAATCATCGATAATTTGAGTACACAGTCACCAACCCACTTTGATCTGTCTTGATTGTTTCCATTGCGTTGGTTAGAAGTTTCTTGAAAATTTTGAGATCTCTGTTTTTGATATATTGTTGTTTTTTGATGGATTCACCAACTATTTCATGTAATTGCCCATTTTTAGCTTGATAAAGGCTTCATATTAGCCGAAACGTTGCTGGAAGAAAATAAAATTATTGATGTTGTCATTCTCTATCCTTAATGCCATCAATAATAATATATACAAAGCAGTTATAAAGTTTAGACAAGGAAGCATATTACTTTTCAACAGTGGCACACTCGATTTTGTTCAAACTCGTGGAGAAGCAAGACGATTTACTGAGTGAACCTTTACATAGTGCTTGTGTAGAGCTTGCGATCTTACTTTTGAGAAAAGCTTAGACAGACTATATGCGGCGGTAGCTCAGTGGTTAGAGCGCAAGCCCCATGATCGTAAGGTCTGGGGTTCAAGCCCTTGGCCGGGAAATAACTTATCCGGTTTTTAGGGGACCGTCCAACCATTCGCTGTTGGATAAACAATTAACAGTGCTGTTCCTAACGTGGCGCAAGGAATTAGTAACAAAGCCTACACAGAACACACCCGGTATCCTAACTCGCACAAGCTTTGAGCTTCCGAGGGGTTTCGTTGAAGCCTAGGATATTCGGAAAAAATACAAAAAAAAATACAAAAAATACTATGGTTTGCAATAAAGTTTTGCGTGGAGCTGAAAAAAACGCCACTGGAAATTGTCGGAATACTTAGGGTTTAAAGGGACGATTTTTTCAGGGTAATAATCAAAGAGGTAGCACAAAATATTTAGAGATACTCGAAAAAGAGGCTCGCGTAAGCACGCCTAGAATATCGCAGAAAGGCGCTAAAGTGGGCAGGGTGTGAGCAGTTTGAACAGAAATCATAGAATTTCATGCAAGGGTTCTCAAAAGATTCAACTGCAGGGTCTCTTGCGTCTCTATGCTGTAATCGACTATTTGACACCGATTGATGAAACAACGTTATTTTAGCCACTCTGCAGTCTCGACGTACCCTAGCAGACTGTTTTGAAGGACCTCAAAGAAAGTCATTCAAAATCTATTGACAACATTGAAGCTAGCTTGACGGCTTCCCTGAAGAGCATTGTCGTTTCTGTCTCGTCATAAGATGACGAGGAGAATTAGCCAATGCTAACTTATCGGCAACAGCCAGGCCACGCCACTCCGAGGCAGAACGCAATTTTATTCTCTATATATTTGAATGGGACAGCGCACACTTTACCACTACGGAACACTGCAAATTAGCGGGAGAATAAATTTATGTTTTGTCTTGGCCGGGCTTGTTGACGATAAATGAGAGCTAGCCCTGTCTCGACGTACGCCAAACATACGCTGTCTTGATTGATCATCTAACCATGTGACGGTATCGCATCTTCTGCTCTCTCGGCCGAAGTTTCGCGATCACCATGGCATTGTATACTCTTGAACTACTTCAGATCGCCACGTACTCGAGTCACTACGAGAAGTGGTAGGTGTCTTCATTAGCGCATCTTCAAGACATCCTAACGATAATTTCGGCGTCTTCAGTCTACATTCTTAGTCGCTACCTCAGTGCAGGTTCATCTGCGCAAGATTGGTACGATGCGCAAGGCATGTCTCGTGTTGTAAGTTCCGTTGATTTCGAACTTACGAACTCAGGACAGGTGATATTACTCGCTCAATTTAAGCATATCATGAAGAGGAGGAGAAGAAACTAACTAGTATTCACTTAGTAGGGAGAGCAAACAGGGAAAGGTCAAGCACTAAAGTCCGCGATCGTTAGCTGTAGCCGGGAGATGTGGTGTTAGGAAGGATCTTTATTTCTCATGTTTGCGACGCGTTCAAGTCCATCTTGAATGGGGCAAACGTCCAGAGAGGGTGCCAGGCCAGCAGCGTCTTTTAAGAGCTTCTTTTCAAGTTGGTGGTAAACTCCATGCAAGGCTAAATATAACCACAAGACCGATAGCGAACTAGTATCTTGGGGGAAAGTTAAAAAGAACTTTGAATGGAGAGTCCTAGAGCACGTGAGTCCATTAAAGGGTAAACCTGAGAAATCCGAAAGGTCGAATGGGAAGATTAATTCGCTTAAGTTGTTTGGGCGTTCTGACTGCGGTAGCGGAAACCCCGCGTCTTATCTGCTCTTCAGTGTCGCCGCTAGCTCCAGAAGCTCGCATTTCTCCCCGGTCCACAGTGTTACCTTTGAGTATGGATTCGTCCGAAGTCAAGGACACGCGGTAACCGAATTGCCCATTCGACGATTTACTGATGACAGAAAGACCTTCAAGATAATATTCAACAACAGTGTACGACATTTCAGATCGATCTGATATTTAAATGAAAATATTTGGAAGAAAATGTGTCAATTTTCGTTATTATTCCCTCAGAATCGTTTTTGTTTCCCAAACAACTCAATGAATACAGAATTGTTTCAGCTGTTACTATTTGGTAGTTGATAATAATTAAAACGAACTTTTTCATTTCTATGTTTTCTATCAACAATGGGGGTTTTTCCTGAATTTGGGTTATTACTGCAAATGCATATTTGAACATAATTATTATGGATTTGATTCATCATTTTCCCTAATTACCTTCAGAAAGAATTCAAAATCAGGTTTGAAAATTGGGGTTTGGGATTTGTCATGCATGCACGAAGTGACAACGTTGTTTAGTAGAATTGCTTTTTCTGCTATAGAAAAACGAAATATTTATTCCTATTCTGTGGTACACACGTGTTATTTGTCAATATAACCCAACAATTTCCGTTTGCGATTTGTCAGTAATATGACAGTATGACAGTCTGTGCTCTTCTTTTTCTATTCCTTGGGTGTTGTCTTCTACTCTAACCAGATCGAAGTATAGCTATCTCTGTTTTCCTAAGCAAAGTAACACATTTGGCGTCCTTTTCTTTCCGAGAAGCTGAATTCGACGTTGCAATATCGTGCACTCAGGACAAATCCCTTTAAATGCAAATTCCCATTTTTATTTTTCAGTTTTAGGTGATCAAACATTTTTTTAAAAATATAATATTGAAATTATATGTTTGAAATGTGATGCTCTGAAGGTTTTTCATGAAAATAACTGCATTTTCGTTCAAAGGAAAAACCCCTATTATAAGTTGTTTGACAATATATAAGGTTTACATTTTTACATTTATTTCATCATAAAAATTTTATGATTCAGATCCAGAAATCGATCAGTAACAGAATGGAGGTGAATCTGAAGTTAGAACAAGATGACATGGAAGGTGTGGATGAGAAGGAGTGGGATTGAACCTCATTTCACTTTGAACATTTTTATTCCGAAGAATTAACGGCAGGTTGATTCTTCATGCCTGACGACACGTCAGGCATAGTGGTAATGTAATCTAGCTCATTAATTTTTCTTTCATATTTATATACATATTTTTATACTTTCTATTTATACATTTTAATATTTATTTATACATGCTCTATTGCAATTTCTTAACGTTTTTGTATGGAATTTTGATTGAAGTCTTATATGACAGTGTAATTATGAATTTGAAGTCCCTTTGGAATAAGGGAGTTGATACTTTTTTGGTGTGGCTTGCTTACAGAGTGTATGCTCTCTATTATTGTAATCTGTAATACACTTCTTTATACTACTGGAATGGTCAATAATAGTTTCGAGTTGAATTATGTGAAAACCTTGATGGTGTTCTTTCGTAGCATATTTTTTTATGGCAAAGGTTCAGTATTTATTAAGAAGTATCATTCGTGCAGTGTAACACAAAATCAAAGTTTTCAAGTCGTTGAAATCAATCATTCTCAACTTATGATAATATTTGTTCCTGATTTATCTTGGTGTAGTAAATTTTGTTACATATATATATATAATAAAATTTTGGTAGAAATTTTGTATGGAAGGTTTATCAGTATTTTCTATAAAAATTACTCATCTGAATATTCAATGGCGCTGAAAATTACTTGTTGCTATTTATTTTCTAAGTATCAGCACATGTATTATTTTCATTCAATGCAGAAGATTTGACATACATTATTTGTGCTCTCCTGCCCCAGTACTTTCTCAGACACCCAAGTCAAGAGGTGTAGAAACGAGACACTTTTTAAATCTTTCCATTTTTTTTGATTGAAAGGGGTAGTCCAAACGGTTGAAAAATTTTTTGTTATATATTATCATACATGTACAAAATAAAGCAGTTAATAAGTTTTGCAAATTGTTGGAAAAATTGTGGCAAAAATTAAAATTGCATTTTTAGCCTGCGTTTTGGGTAAAAACGAGATAGCGTAGGCAAAAAACAAGACATGCCTCTTTTACGTGCATAATTTAGAAGGTTCGACCAATGCCGACCGTACCCGTCCTCAAGTGTTCGCGCTGTTGGGAAAGTTTTCGGTCGCCGCTGTAGATTTTCAAGGTCACCTTTTGCAGTGTTCAGTGGTGAAATTTTTGTGTAATCATTGGTTTAATTTTTTTTGCAACTTTTCAATATAGGAAAATATAATGGAAATTTAAAAATTCCTTTAAGAGGTGTTTTCATTTTAATTAAATGTATTTTAGTACGATTTGTACCATTGTCTCGTTTTTACCCCAAGCTTTGCCAATCTTGTTTTTACTTGACTCATCACAGATTCACTAAATATCACCAGAATTGACCTTAAGCTAGAAAATAAATACATATTATGAATTCTTTACCGCCATACGTGAACTAGTCATGATTCCAACATATTATGACAGTAACAGTATCTTATTACTATTGGCAAACTAACATTTTTCAACCACTATAATCAAACTACCTATCATAAGAGAAATAATATGCTAGAAATAGTTCGGGAGTAATATTTTTGAAGAGAAAAAACGGATAAACGCCCTCAAATACCTCGGGGAACAATATCCTCATTCCTCAGTTTGTTCCGGATGTTTATGGAACACCCTGTATAATATAGAAAACATAATATTCAAATACGTGCACTCTACAGAGTTTATACAATGTAAAATATTAACAATTATTTCACTACTCAAAAATTTTTATTCGGTTACTCTGAAAATGAATTTCCAATTCTTTAGAATGAAAAAAAATCGTATTTTCTACAGGTCCCGAACAACTGATTTGACATCATTGTTACTGAAATATTTCACTATCTGTTGTTTTACACTTATGGGATTGTTTTTTTTTTTCATAATTCAGGATTCATATTGATAGTTATTTGATGTCAGACTATTTTGGGATGATGAAAAATGTTTTTATCATAATCGTAACTATTTTATACCTTTTCTAGGCAGTTTGTTGATCATTTAACCACCAATATTGGGATGTTCGAGTATTGAATAGTTGGATTTTTTTATATACATAGTTTGCTTGTAAGGAATATTATTATGGGTTTGTAATGCGGTAAATGCTCCTTTCAATATTTCGTTTGATGAAAACACTACTATCAGTTATTGTACAAACAGATTTGCTTCGTCTTATATTTGCCCTATGCAGTCATGAGATTGCGAGATTTTATTTTGAAGATTCACTGTTACTTAATTGAACTGGATATCAATTTATAGGCTCTGCCTAAATTGTTATCAGCTTGTGATGATAATAATACGAATTTATTTGAACATCGCCATAGAGATTATATCAGGTGATTGTGATTTGTTTGACAAGTATCAACAAATAAGTGACAGGATTAAATGTCCCCCCTCCCCCTTGTCGAAATCTTTCCATTTGAGGCCTATGAAGTCCAACATGTAGGCCTCGTTCAATGAGAACTAGAATCTCCTCGCGAATCTGGGGTAAAAGATGTTTTATAATTCTGAATACCATATCATTGTTAGAGCGGAATTCATGTGCATGTATATGCACTCGTGTGCACGATATGAACTTTATTTTTGACTTTGTGGGTAGCTCCACAGCTGGTCCTGATAATGGAGATGTTCTTCCTGATAATTCAGTTAGGATTGCTCTCAAAGTATTTTTTACCCCCATATTGAGTTGTCTAATCTGTTCATTTCATAACATAATCATTGAATGATATGGTAATAAGTCATGAAAATCTATATTGTGATGTGAATGTATTGTTGATTTTGGAGGATAATTTTTGAGAATGGAAACAAACAGTTTGAAGAGAACCTTCTTAGAACTCGAAATGTGCAGTACAAAAGGTTTCTTGCATGTATTTTTTTTATCATTGATATCAAATATTATATCCATTTGAATACTAGCAAAATTCAACTGCCGTCAAAAATTAAAATTTTCAACAAGAAAACTATCTTTTAAATTTGACTTGACACATTTATTGGTGTTGAAACGGTTGAAACTTCGAGCGTTTCGTGACGTATCGGGTTATCCCCCCCCCCTCTCTTCTCGTGTACCAAACCAATGGACAGCGTCGGCTGTACCAATCGTAAAATCGTTCGGTGACGGGTGACGTACCGCGGTTCGCCCAATTCAAAGTTGCTTCCCGATTTTACCATTTTTAATACAGAACTATTCCAAATGTACGAATTCTTACAGTAAATGATAGCATTCATTATGGTACATGCAAGAAACGCATTAGTAGCATTATGCTTATGCATACCGATTTACAAGCTGTATAATGCGTTGTAAATTCAGAAACTGAATATTTCATGTTGGATAGGTTTGCAGTTTGCAGTTGATACTTCCATTGTCTTTCTCTTATTTCAACAACAATGCATCAAATACTGAAATGTTCATAAATTATTTTCACTCTATGATTTCATATTTAGGTAGAAATATTTGATACTTTCTTTTTCTTATTATTTCTGTGACTAATGTCTCAAGAATTTAGCTTATAATCAGTATTTTATTTAAATCTGTTAAATACTGTGCCATTATACAATCTATAGATCTCTCTAAGAACGCAACGCAAATCAGCTGTGAACAAGTCAGTTGTTTTTGCCATAATCAAATATGGTGCCAAAACATGTCAATTCACAATAATTTGAATTGTTCCATTTGATTGCTCAAAGATTTTGTAGATTTCAGTCGTTTCTTACTAATTCCTTTTATGTGTATTTTTATATCAGAAATATTCGTAGGGTTTAATATTATATAGTGCTTTCAGAATATTATATTATAATGAATCAATAAAAGTGGTAAAGAATGTTCTTCAATTCTTTCTCCTAATCCTTTCTTTCGTAATTGAAGAAAGATTTCTTGATTTTCGTTATGATGTGAATGAAAGTTGGGGTTTCTCTCGTCCTCAAGTTTGCTTGGTTCCAGTTATTGGAAAGATGGAACCATGGAGGTCTTTTACCTCCATGGATTGACCATTTTTTTTTCTGGTGTAATCTGATGTATTCAAAATGGCAGTTTTCGTTACATCTACCATATTGGTTACAGGAGTGCAAAAATTTTTCATCAATGCTAGCCAACATTCTGCTAGGGCTAGTTGGGGCATTCTTAAGATTTTGTAATTTTCAGAAGGATGCGTTGAAAACTCCGTGAGATTCTCATATTTTTTCTTTATCATGAAGAAATAAACGAGGAAAGTCCCATTGCTCTTGAGAATTGCATAAAAAAAGAAATTGAAAATTCCAACTTAATTCCATTGCAATCTAGTAGTGATTTTGCATGCATGTTCTGGAGAACAGCGTGTTATCATTTTGCCGAATATTTTATTATGAAAACTAGCAAATTGACGTTAATGAAATCCAATCCGTTTAAGTCGATTCTACCCAACACTCTGCAAGAAAAATTACTCAAAAACATCGTGCTGGCTTGTACGTTCTGACGGTACGCTCGTACGGTGATAAACCGCCGCATATGGGTAACGTAATTGAACAAAGAACTAACCAAGGCCAGAAATTTTAATCAAAGTGACCGATAATAATATGAAATGCTCTGTGGTTTGTAACACATCGGGTTTGTTCTGGTTCCGATTTCAGAACTGTTCGGGACGGTTCAAGTATGCGCATACTCGAACAGTCCTGAGTTGATTCTGAAGTCGGAACCAAAATGTGAATGTGTGGTGGCTGGCACAAGTTGGTAGTCGAATTGCAAGTTAGAAACACACAGGAAATTTTGACGACTTTATCATGGGTGCCAGAACAATTTTCATTGTTATATGGACAGCGTTGGAATCCATATGCTTAGCACTCGTAGCCAAGTCGCACTGCTCTCGCGAAGGTATTCTGAATGTAGCTTCATCATTCAAATCATTGTTCAAAAATGCAAACACTCTCCCTCTTTTACATATCTAGCACTAATGGACGGTAACGACGGCACCAGGCGTCGTAAGTTTTTGAAACTATTGACGGAAGTGGACGTACGTGACAACACACTCCGATCACAGACCAATAAGACAAATCACTCAACCGTTTGCGGGCTTCAGTGCCTGTACATAGCTGAATTATGATAGGGCACCCCAAAATGCTTGTAGTATACGGCTACGCTCGATTCACGAACACGTGCACATAGATTTCCTAATGACGCGAGAGGTTTATCTGGTTGATCTGTTCCACGTATCAAGTATACTCCATTCACTTTTATAATGTAGCCCGGTTGGCCATGACATCGTGACAGATTTCACCGTGTATATTTTGAAAATGTTAGGTTATAGTCATTTTCCTATCAGATAACTATGCAACGTTGTCCTCTCTACATAGAGGTCGTAGTAATCACTTATTTTTCAAATGTCAATCTACATTGATAAAGTAATGAATTTGAGAAAATTTTATTTGAATTCGATAATTCCAAAGACCTGGCGAATGTTGAAAAACTTTTGTCTCTGTTAATACTGGAAATATTTTACGTATATAAACATGGTTGGAAGATTCAGTTATGCTTTTTTCTCGTACGGAAATCAAGAATCGAGTTTTTCAAAATAAAGTCTGTAATTAGTGTCATTTTGGGTGCTCCAATAGAAGGATATTCTTTGTCGTCTTCCTTATTGTGTTGATGTGCAGCTAAAAAATAAATATCTATTCATATAAAATATAATTCCTTGGTTTTCACTCACATACGTCGAAAATGTTGGATAGCTTGTGTTGAATTATTGATTCCGAATTATCAGGGTTACTATCAGAAAAAGCCGATTTCAATTCTACATAGCACTTCCTGATACTTTGCCTCTGCTTCTTCAAAACTACCTTTGGCATTTTTATTAGTTTGCAATCGTTATTATGCTGAGATTTAGAAATCTAGAATCGATTGATATTGATAATAGTAGAAATTGAAATTTGGCAACGTCTTTTGACATTGCCGATATTTCATGAGTGCCAACCTGCGTCAGTTTTAAGGGAAAAAACTTGATAAACCTAAATCATGGCCAACCGGGCTACATTATAAAAGTGAATGGAGTATAGGTACTCTATTCGATAAAAATACTGACGGTTTTTTCTGATAATTTTTTTACTAACTATAGTAACTAATCAAATAACTTAATTTTGCGTCATGTGTCAAATTTCATCCAATCACCCATGGATTACAGCGATAATACCCTACATGTGGTGTTTTCAGTTTGGTGTTTTCGACAAAGAGGATCATCAAGTTTGAATTAAACGTCAGATTGACAATCAATTTTTTGAAATCTACAAAGTAAAAATTATCTTATCGAATACTCCTCGGGCCTTGATAAATCCTTAAAATTTTGTCATAGAGAATCCTTTAAGCGTGTTGCTTAAAGATATCAAGCAACACGCTTTCAGCATTCTCTAAGACAAAATTATTCGGTATTATCAAGGCCCTAGGGATATTTTACTACTAAAATTTTCTTATATAGTTTCAGTGAGCTACCACGCAGTTGGCGGTTCCGAACCAATTGGAAAATAGCTGATATATCTCAAATCAGTAATCTCCCCAATGCTCTCATGGTTACAATGGGATTTCCTCGCGTTCTTCGATCCTGAAAGGCAGTAAGCCCGGATATCTTCATGCTGGTTTCATAGACAGGACGTACAAATCTGATAGGACCTCCATATTCCATTGAAGGACTCATGTACGTCTTGTAGAAGATGGATTAAGTATTGGGATCATGCACCCTTGAACTTTTCTTTTTTCTAACAGATAGACGAGTCGGGATTTGACCACGACCATGTTAAATCTTGGTTGATTATGATACCCAAGTCCTGTAGACTAGTAGTTCTCCTGATCTTGACGCCGTTTAAGAATTACTCCATGTGAGGGTTTTTTTTTCAATATGAAGAACCAAGCATTTTTCTATGTTTAGAGGCATCAACCAGAGGGCACACCACTCCTTATGCTGTCTAAGTCACGCTGAAGAGGTGCTGAGTTTGTGAGTGAATAATTATATACCTTTCAATCATCGCAGCAAAGAAAGCCGCGGGATATGATATGTGGAGATGTACATCAGATTGGTGTGGTAATAATGGAAGTGTTCCAAATATGGATCCCTGAGGTATCCTGCGAACAACCGGTCTTGGTGTTGCCAAACTATCGCCGCCCATTTTCACTGAATAGGTACGATTTAAGTAAGGAGGCAATCCAGGACAAAATATGCCACCCAATGCCCAGACGCTCGAACTTAAAATGAACTAAACCGCCTGTGTGGAACCCGATCAAAAGCCCTATAGAAATTCAAATACACCACATCAATCAATATGCTTGAATTCTAAACCCTAGTTCAGTCATCAACAAAATCCATGTTGACACTGTGAAATGTGTTCTACTACAAGCACTGTCTCAATTCAACATCAGAAGACTCAAAGAGAATTGGTCAGCTGACATGAAGAAGTATTAATAAAGTTCTTTCACTAAAGAAGACCTCATAATTTTATGAGAGAGCACACCATGCTCTGTGAAGAAATCTAATCCTGTCCTATACCGGACGGCCCCGTCTGTTGCCATGATAACTTTCGAAGAAAGAGAAAAAAAGAGATTTTCAAGGTATTTTGCGCAGCCTGTTTGTAGCCACCAGAAATATTCTTTCCCCAAGAACTCAAAAATTCTGTGTGGGTGGTTTATTTTGTGGAATAAACACACACAGATCGATCAGGGTAGATCATTCTCGAAAATGAAAATAACATAGGTGAGTTCTACAGACTTCTTTCAATCGAAATTCAGATTACTGCCTGGCTAACAACTTGGGTCGTAAATTAGGGCCGACCAGATTGGACTTACTGATGGCGAATCTGCGCGTTGTCAAATAGATTCTATCCGGCAGTCCAGCCAACGACACGAACTGTTGAACGGAGCAAGCTAGCGACTTGCAACATTCAGGGTAGGTTGCGCATCAACATGTGATGGTTGGGTTATTCGTTAGTAGCACAAATCGGCCAAATAGTTAAGGAGTTATTGTCATTTGAACTTCTGAGATATTTTAACGGAACTAAGTACTACAGCGATTGTATTGAAAATTGGCAGTGTGTTAGAGCATAACTACGCGCCCTTTTTCATGAAATTTCGTTGAGATTGTTCTATCAGCAAATTTTGAAGAACATTTTTTTCGAAAAAATTATTGTTTTCTGAAACAATCATTCATACTCTAAAAAAAATGTGTTCATACCTTGAGCTCCATATTTCATAGCAGTGAACAAAATTTCAGTTGGATATACGATTATAAGTTCTGGAGATTTTGGGAAAAAATACGTTATATTTCGTGATTTTTTTTAGTGATTTATCGAAAAGCGTCCTTTTTGCGCGCATGTTCTAGGGGAACAGCGTGCTATCGTTTTGTCCAAATGTCTGTAATTTTGGATGATTGAGCCGAAAATGGTCTCAATCGACTAGGTTGGACTCACTGATGACGAATCCGGTGTCAAAATTGATTCTGTCTTTTTTACAAAAAAATTTTTTTTTCGGAAACCATTCATCATATCCAAAAAAAATTATACTCACACTTTGACCTTCTAATTTCACAGCAGTGTATTTAATTTCAGTTCGATACGATCATAAGTTTTGGAGATATCGGGAAAAAATATGTCAAATTTCGAGGTTTTCTTCTCGATATCGTTGATTTTTTCGGTATTACTCGAGAAATACTGATTCAGTCCTGATTAAACTTCACAGCTAGTTTTAAGATGCTGAAAGACAACTTTATGCAAAATTTCGTGATAATCGTGTTATTAGAACAATTTGAAAAAAAAAATTTCTATGATTTTCTCATCATATCATCCTCATTAAATTCTGTATGAAACTTCGAACTGTTATTTTCGATGAAGTACTGGATTTCAATTCGATCTGATCTTTATTTTTGGAAATATTGGAAAAATAAAATTTTGATTGGGTATATCTACTGAATCATTGGGTGGATTTTACCCATTCACGAATTCGGCCTTCGTAATTAAGGTCCAAACCTTCTCTACAAATATCGAGTTTCTAAGTTGTTTCTTTTGGAAGTTATTGTGTTTACGCAGTCGGCCGTTAGGCTGACCGTAAGCACAATAACTTCCGGAAGAAACGACTTAGAAACTCGATATTTGTAGAGTTGGTTTGGGGCTTAATTACGAAGGTCGAATTCGTGAATGGGTAAAATCCGCCCAATGATTCCGTAGATATACCCATTCAAAATTTTATTTTTACAATATGTCCAAAAATACAGATATGATCGAATTGAAATCCAGTAATTTATCAGAAAAAAATTTCAAAAAGCACTGCCGTGAAGGCAGCAGCTTTTGCGCGCACGTTCAAATTCGTTGCTGAAGCGGTCATCTACATTGAACATGCGCGCAAAAGTTGCTGCCTTCACGGCAGTGCTTTTTGAAATTTTTTGTGATTCAGTCGGATCATTGTATCATTTCTTTATACAATGGTTGGATACAGAATTTCTCACTGCATCACCCGAAACTTCGGCCGTAGCTTCCACCGAATCGACTTTTGATACATGTCTTTATTAGAATAAACGATGATATTAGTAATACATTTTCTAAATGAAAAAAGGAAAGACTATATTATTGTTGCTAAATATATATCGATCTTAAAAATAAAAAGATCCACGTCTTGATAATGGCATAAACCATTGCACAAAAAAGTTAAAAACATTCGTATGCAAAATTGAATTTGTTTACTCAATAATCAAAAGTTACATAAAAAAACGAAACCTGTAATGGGTATACCAGAAGAAATTCCTACAACCAAATCTTTGACAATAAATGCTTCGAGTTATTACTAATTGCAGGGTGTCAGGGTTTTCGATACCCCAATTTGAGCATTACTGGTAGGGCAATATCAATTTAGGGCTGTTTTAACTTTTGCCTGAGGATTCACCTTATTATATTCGTTCGAGTGTTTTCTCTTGAGGTGAATCATCATAGTTAATGAACTAAGTACTAGCACTCTCACAAATACCTCCCCTAGATATTTTAGAATCATATACAGGGTGGTTCAGGTATAGTGACTGTTGTGAATTCCCCGCCGAAGTCCTACGCACCGTTAGGATCTGGCGTCTAAATGATTTGAAAGTTTTTAAAATCAAACTAAACGGTCAAAAACAACACACTTCAATTCGATTCCTAGATGTAAAATGGATATAATAGACTATTGCCGAAAATAAGTTATTTACCATGTGAAATTATGAACCAAAACGTAAAAAACCTATTTTAAATATTTGAGCCGAGCCTCGGCGTTTTCGACCTTAAGCTTATCTTTTCGAATTCAGATCCCGACTGACTTGTCTGGAATTCTCAAATATCCCCAAGGATAAATCTAACATGCCTTAATATGTCTGTGTGTATAATAAAGCACAAACCACTTGAATAAGGGCGAACCGCCTAAGCTCGCTCGAAATGTGAAAACAATGCAGGTGGTCGCACAGGGCTGTATTCCCTAAATATCTGAGGACAAATCTGTCGAGTTACGGCAGTGACGTCAATAACTTTACTCAGATTCCTCACACCTGGGAGTATCCAAAAATGTATCAGGTATGTTATGCGATTTTTTGTAGTTTTCGAGTTAAGTTTTTTGTGTTTTTCCGATATATTATGCGAGTGAGGTTTCAAAAATTCAACTTTCTATGTAGTAGGTAATCCTGAAAGTAGACGAATGAAAGCAAAATACATTATTTATTCTTGAACGAGGGCAACATTTATAACTTACATTTTCACCTGCACGTATATTTTTACATGCACCAATCACAAGTCCGTTGTTTTACCTTATTCAGTATCCATTGAAGATTCAGAAGAGTCGTTAAACTTCATTTTTCTCTAGTTGTTTTTTGTTTAGCGTTATCCATTGTCGCACCACCTTTTCGGTTTTGACAGAAGCCGCCGATGCCAAACTCGTACGTTCAGGAAATATCGGGAATTCGTCATCTTACCCCATTCGCCATTTTACCCACCTTTCCCTTACTGAATTTCACTACGATATATTCTTTATTTTTGGAAATACTGGGCAAAGCAAGTAGGTTTGGGGCTTAATAACGAAGGTCGAATTAGTGAATGGGTAGAATCCGTAGATATACCCATTAAAAATTTCATTTTCCCAATATTTTCAAAATACAGATAAGATCGAAATAGAATCCTGTGCTTGATTGAGAAATAATAGCTTGAAGGTTATTCATGCTGACTTTCGAGAAGATATCATCGGATGGTCACCAAATCTTTCCATCAGGTAGTAGAGGTGCGTTTAGGGAGGGTCAATATAACTGAAAAGATGACCGCTGTGGCAACGAATTTGAACACGTGCGCAAAAGCTGCTGACTTCCCGTCAGTTCTTTTCTAGATTTTTTTTAATGAAAGTTATTATGTCTTAATGTGATTCTATTGAGAAGTAATATGTTTTGTTACGTTTTCTTAGTTTATCAAAACGTACGGAATAATTGAACTATTTATTTACACTATAATAACGAATAAGTCATCAACTAATTATATCAGTCTGTGCACAATTTATTTCCACGCTGTTTATTTTCACTGATCACTTTCCGCTTCGAATAACTCCGCTGAATGAATCCCTGTGCTGCTCCGCGCTCGTGCTCATATAACTCCGTGAGCCGTACTCGTCACATAATATAATAAATTTAAGGAATATGGAGATTAGAGATACACAACTTTTGAACTGAACGACACAGTGAAGAACCATTTTATGGAATAAATAAATAAAATAACAACTATAACATCGCATTACGGTGAACCTGGTCGGTTTTGAGGAAGCGGCTATTTGGAAGAAAAGCATCAGTGGTTATCTTTTTATTTCCCTTTTAATCAATCCATAGAACATTACCTAAAATGAGACTGAGAATGAGCAATCAGAAATGAATATTTCTCGTGGATACAAAGCATCTCTTGTATATTTCTGCAGAACTCGACCACATACATAACATGTTATGTGGTCGAGAATTCAAAATACTATTCCATGCCATTTTGACGACTGACAACACTTGCTAATGTAATTTGGACACCTTGGTGTCATCGAACGGGCGACAAAAATGGTGTAGTTCCGAAGCATTGTTTGCGACTGGTTTTCATCGATGGACGACAGGACATGCCAGTACAGCTTCAGGGATGCGATGGTTCAGTTTGAAAGTTGGAGAACCCAGGAGGACTATATCAGGATTTCAGGATATGCTCAGCTTACATTGGTCATTGGTTCGAGACCAATAGATAATAATGAAGATATTTTATTTTCATAATTAATTGTACAAGGTACAATAAAAAGAAAACAAATCAAAATACTTTTTTATTCTGATTTGTCTTCCCCACAAAAGGAGAACACAGAAAAACATCGATAAAAGATTCTGGGAAAGCCAAGTAGGGGAGACCGGAGCTGGTTGTCAAATGGGTTGATTGCTCAGAGTGTTACTCTGAGGTTGATTTTGCCACACTGCTTATACAGTGCGCGCCAAAATTATGGAACACATTCATTTTCTCAGTAGAAAAATATTTGGCAACAAAATCCTGAAACAGGTCAATTTTTGTTTCACTTTTACCCAATTTATATGCATTTTTGAAGGATTTTTGTTGCACCCTGTGCCAAAAAAGTGCCACATGACAAAAAATTTAGAGTATTGATGGGGATGTCACAGGGTGCAACAAAAATCCTTCAAAAATGCTTATAAATTTGGTAATAGTGAAACAAAAATTGACCTGTTTCAGGATTTTGTTGCCAAATATTTTTCTTCTGAGAAAATGAATTTGTTCCATAATTTTGACGCGCACTGTATATTTCGACATGCAATATATGTTGCAACATTCAGTTTCATGTTTCTGAAAAATATTTCTTGACTCTACCAGTTTTGTATCCAGTATGAAACTTTTCACCCCAGAAGTAGGTACAGAAGTTTCACTTTCTACTTTCAAAATTAGTGGAGATATTAAAATTGATTATATGTGGTGAGACAGGTTGTCTCAAAATTACCGGGGCTGGTTGTCACGAATAAACGAGAAAGTGTCATGCTTACGGACAGGGTCCCCGCTACCATATTTGTGCAAAGTGTGCAATGCCTACGGGTGCCACCATTGAGGGGCGCCAACACCAACGTTCTAAAAAAATTGTTAACGAATTTGTGAAAAAAAAACAAAAAACAATAATTCATTTCATAATAAGAGTTGAGGAATTATATGGGATTCGGTATAAATACCCACGAAAAATTATCACTAAGTAAGTATATCCGTTTATAGTTACTGCCGATTCATATGTTGCGAGAACATGTGAGGCGGTAATTTCTTGCCTGGAGCGCTATAAAAGCGATCCATCACCAGAGGCATCTTTAACTTTAACTTTAGACCGGTTCGTTCACTGAGTCGTTCAACAAGCCTATTACTCTTTACTATTAAATTTATTTTTATTTTGTCAATGCTGTGTGTATAATAATTTGCTTACTTACCTACTACTTTTATTCTAAAAAATTCAGTGCTGAATTGTGTGATCCCTACTTTATACTATCAATAAATAAACCCTTTTATAGGATATCTATACATATATAAGTATTTTTTTCATTCCAAACCATTAAAAATAATTCAAGATCGACAATAATGCTTCAAGAAAGATTGTCTGCGGGCTAGCATCAGTAGGTTTCAGCAATGTATAAAGACTCTTTATATATAGGTACAATGGTATTAGCAATTGCGAAGAAGAAATTTTTGATGTTATAAATTAAAGCGATGTACTCACCTACTTACTAAATTAACGGATTCGCTACAGCAAAGTCTCGGAAAATACCACTATTAAAATAGTTATTTTTCATTTTTCTGTCTCACCTAGCTATCATTTTTGATTTTATAACGAAGTTACCTAGGTAGGTATACAGGGTGTCCCACCATAAACTGGTCAAACATATATAGCCGTATATAGATGACATTAGGAAAGTCATTTTTGCCTTATGACATATACCCCGATTTCGAAGCATAAGCGAGATACAGGATGTTTAAATGTCAACATTGAGCAATATTCTGATAACTGTGGTGATTTATACGTTACCTTTGAAATAACGGTTTTTGGTCACATCTCAGTATTGTTTGGTGGTCAATTCAATTGTTGTGCAGAATTCTGGAAAAAATATTTCAAAATAGCGGAAAACCTACAAAATTGGAATTTTTTGTATTCGATTGCCAAATTGGACATCATTATTTCAATGTACTCAATTTTCTGAGATTTTCCGTTAAAAAAATTTTCCAACATTCGAACTCAACTTTTTATTTGCATGTCTACAGTGAAAAAAAAATTTCAACCGAAATTTTTCGAAGTTGAACTCACCTTCATTCTGAACACTGGCGTGAAGACAGAATGAAAAAATATCCATTGGTTTTTATTTTATAGCCTTCCAAAGACTCCGCTCGGAGTACTTAAATAATTTTCATTTAAGAATCTCGCGGAACTACGGATGCCAAAATTATTCTAATAGGCCTCCAGAATGACCTGGATAGAAAAAAAATATTTTCTAAAAAAATTTTGGTGGGAATCGAACTCTCTCCGCATTCGAAAAATAGGGTCAAATTCGATGAACTGCTGTTGCTGTTGAATCCAATTTATACTCGGCCCTATTGTCCGTAAGTGGAGCGAGTTCGAATCCCATCAAAGTTTTTTCGGAAAAAAATTATTTTTTTTGATTAATTCATATTTCTATCCAGGTCATTTTGGGGGCGCATTAGCACAACTTTGGCCTCCTTAGGGCCACCAATTTCTTAAATCAAAATTATTTAAGTGCTCCGAAAGGAATCTTTGGAAGGCTATAAAATGAAAACCAATGGATATTTTTTCATTCTGTTTTCACACCAGTGTTCAGAATGAAGGTAAGCTCAACCTCGAAAGATTTCAAGTGAGTTTGAATTTTGGGAAAATTTTTTCACAGAATATCTTAGAAAATTGAGTACATTGAAATGATGCTATCCAATTTGTCAATCGAAAACCAAAAAATCCAACATTGTAGGTTTTCCGCCATTTTGAAATATTATTTCCAGAATTCTACACAACAATTGAATTGTTATTGAACAGTTATTTCAAAGGTCGCGCATAACTCACCACATATATCAGAATATTGCTCAAAGTTTTATATTAAACACCCTGTATCTCGCTTATGCTTCGAAAACGGGGTATATATGTCATAAGGCAATAATGACCTTCTCAATGTCATCTATACGGTTATATATGTATATTATGTTTGACCAGTTTATGGTGAAACACCCCGTATAAAGGTATTGGCCATCAGAAGTATCTGCATATTTTTTAAAATATCTAAGTTAAGTAGAAAGTAGTATTTATAGAGGTAGACAGTAGGCAATATTTCTGTTATTTGTTCCTAAAAAAATGTTATTTTCAGTATTGGGTTATTTTCTAGTGGATATATTCATAAACAACGTGTCTCACCATTCAAGTTAATGCTTTAAAGTGGGCGTGAACAAGTATTTATTTTAATTTACTTATTTTGTTATGGTTTTATTATTATTGTTTCATTCTGATAATTTAGTCTACAAATAAATATGACTTCTAAAGTTCAGATTTTTGCCTGATTTAAAGCACCTATTACCTTCCTACATTCAAAACAATAAATAAAAAAAATCTAGAAAAGCACTGCCGTGAAGGCAGCAGCTTTTGCGTGCATGTTCAATGGAGATGACCACTTTGGCAACGAAAAAAAAGCTGCTGCCTCCACCGCAGTGCTTTTTTAGGTTTTGTTTTCCATGAAGTAGGTACTAGAGTTCAATTCGATCTAATCTGTATTTTTGGAAATATTGGAAAAATAGAATTTTGAACGGATATACCTATCTACCGAATCATCGGGCGGATTTTTACCCATTCACGAATTTGACCTCCGTATAATTAAGCCCCAAACCTACTCTACAAATATCGAGATTCTAAGTCGTTTCTTCCGGAAGTTAGAAACGAGATATATTTGTAGAGAAGGTCTGGACCTTCATTACGAAGGCCGAATTCGTGAATGGGTCAAATCCACCCAATGATTCCGCAGATATATACCCATTCAAAGTTTTACATTCCCAATATTTCTAAAATACAGATTAGATCGAATTGATATCCATAGTGCCTACTTCATCGAAAAATGACAGTTCGAAAGTTCATACAGAATTTAATGAGGGTAATATGATCAGAAGATCACAGAATATTGAATATTTGAAAAAAAAACTGTTCTAATTTCACGATCATCACGAAATTTTGTACACAGTGGTCCATCAGCATTTTAGAACTAAGTATCAAGTTTCGTTATGATTGAATAAGCATTTTTTGAGTTATTTCGAAGAAAATAACGATATCGAGACAGAAACGACGAATATTTACATATTTTTTCCCAATATCTCCGATAATAATAACCCGAATTCGTCATCAGTGAGTACAACCTAATCGTTTGAGACCATTTTCGGCTCAAAATTCGAAAATTACAGACATTTGGACAAAACGATAGCACTCTGTTTTCCTAGAACATGCGAGCAAAAACGATCCAAATTGCCTTAAGGGGCGCCAAAATACTCTTTCGCACACAAGCGCCAGTAGCCCTCACTGGTTACGGGGGCATTTCAGTATAGCGACTTCGATCATTTCTATCCAGAAATTTTAATTGATTACAGTGACTATATTTGTCACTCTATAATTGATTACACCCGCACGACATCTATGTTGAGTAGAGGGAACTAAGTACACTATCAATTTAAATAATCTCTTCTGAGCTGGGAATACTGTTCAGCTATGAAATTTCACAAGATCCCCGAAGATTTGATGAGCCCTAGATTAATAAACAACAGTTAATTCATTCAAAAGGTTCATCGTTGAAAGCCGTAATCGAAATATTGCAATCAAAATTCCTGGATGTTAGATGAACACATCCGAAACACTAAAACATTATTATGTTTCAATCCCAATCAACGGAAGAAAAGACACGTGTTCTTTTAATTATTGGCCCTTTTTCATTGGAAATTCCCTTTTCGTTTTCCATGATTGTAATTGGTTCTAATTTTCCCGCGCAGTTTGAGTAACAATTCATCGATAAGCTGGCATCCTTATCGATCCTAAGAGGAAGGTAGGGAGTGGTAGTAAATGAAACGTCAGTGGCCAATACACAAACAGCCTTGTGTTTAGTGCGCCGCGGCCATTGGTCTACGTATTGCCGACCAATCATTGGGAAAGTGCAAGTTAAAATATCCAATGTAAGTTCACATATTATCAAACAATATAGCAGACATTCGGATGTTGAGCCGGTCAAAATTTGTTGTTGATTTGTTTGAAATAACTATTTTATCCGTAAGAAATGTCTGTTTCTGTGGTTGTCAATCTGATCATTTCATTCAAGTTAACGTTTCCAATAATGGCGATTCTGAAAGTTGCTTTTGGAAATACATGTATATTATTTGAGACTTTTGTGATGAAAAGGAACTCGAGTCGAAATTATTTGATTCCTATATTTGCTGGATGTGAGAATATTTTGAAACTTATTTCTTGCTGGTGATACTTACCGTGCCATGTCACTCGAAAGGATGAAATTGATAAAACTTCATGTGGAATTTTTCAAGGTATGCAATGAACAGTATTGTCATTCAATAAGCTTCTCAAATTATTTTATTGAAACAGGTGTGCTCAATTGAAATTTGGATACGAGGATGTTTATTATACCTATCAATATACTACTGTACATATTACTTCTAATAATGTCATTACATATCTATTTGCGAATTTACAATATTCGATGTTTAGATATCGCACTCGGGTTGACTGTGTTTTTCCGTAATAACAGTCAGAGTTACTAAGATAAAACCAAATATTATATACGCTTCAGAAAATCTGGTCCATATAAATAATCTACAAATGATGAAAACTTCTTGTTCTCTCCTACGATGAGTGATACTTTTATACTCCTCTGTTTTAGATTGTATGAAAACTTTGTCTCATACTATATAGTTGTTTTGGCCACTTTCAATAATGGAGCAGTTAGCAACATCAGCCGATGGGCAGGTTGTGATGCAAGCTGTAACACCTCAACAAGTACAAGTGATGCAGATGCCTGGACAAGTTATTCAAGGTGCTGGGGGACAACAGATAATGGTACACTCTATTCCGCAGGGAACCCAGGGTCTACAACAAATCCAGGTGTTACCGATATCTAGCTTACAGGGAGGACAAGGACAGGTGCTCTTACAACAGCCTCAACAGACTCAAATTGTTCAGACTCCAGATGGTCAAACATTCATTTATCAACCTGTTACAATTGACAATACAACGCTTCAGCATGCTCAACCAACAGGTAGGTCAATGTTGAATTTTCAATTTGAATTCACCTCAGTAGCAAAAAAAATATTTCTCCTCTTGGAACTGCTCTTATGACAGGATCAAATTCAACTAAGTTCTTGTTTAGTGTATGAAGAGAAATAGTTTGATGAGATTCAGTTTTGTGTCCTTGTGGTCCTTGGATCTGATTTTGCTTTGAATTAATTACATGTTTCTGGTGTTTGAGTGATTTATAGTCTGGTTAGTGTTCATACTTGAAATCATTATGCACAACATTCTTCATTGTTCACTTGTTGTCATCTATAGCGTTGTGGAGTGGTTTTTCATTTCAATTGAAATGTTCAAAAGATTAATCCTAAATGTATCAGTGCATTTTCATATTCATTATGAAATTTCAATGATTTATTTTCAACAGAATTCAATAAATGGATTTACGATTACTAATCAAATCCAACGTACTTGGAGGCTGATCGAACAGATTGATAGAATACTTCTAACGCAACATGTCTTGAGAAACAGAAAATTGGATAATTTGACTAGTCAACATTTCTCATATTTCAGCCTTCATTCATGTGATTATGAGTAAATTTTCAATATAATTGATGACTAAACATCAATTTTAATTGCGTTGCTAGATTAAATGCATCACTAAGGTGACTAAACTATTCAATATATTCAGTATCTTTTTACTGTTTCGGTCAATACAAGGAACTAAAAATATCATTCAACATTTGTTTGCACCAGATTTGTCATACCTTGTCAAGATAAAGTGTGTTTTTAAAGCTGAACCAAACCCTTATTTTCACATAAGTGCTCTTCTCACGATTTCAAACATTAATTTAAAATTATTCTGTTGAAGTTTATTTATTCATTCCACTTTTAGTTTATGAAGAAATTTATTACAGTGTTGAATATAAATGGAAGCCTTGTCCAAATACAGGGAACACCACAAGCTACTGTGTCGACACAATCTCAGTCTCCAACTGCTCAGACTGTCGTACAGCCAGCCATCACCACATCACCCAATCAACTAGCTATGGCTAACGGAAATTTAGTCATGGTGAGGAATAATATGTCCGATGTAGGTAACAAAGTAACAGTTGATTTGGTGGAATCAAATCGTTTCATGAACTTTCTGCTGAATGTTATATCAAGAATAAAAGTCTCATGAATATGGGTCCGCAACATTGTGTTTTGAAATAATGGGTTCTAAAATATAGTTTGAATTCAATTGTATTCATAGTAGCTGCATTTTTTGAAATATTCAGCTCATGTGTTCCAGAAATAATCGTAGTTTTCTTGTAGCAGCAACCGTTTGAGAGAAAAAACGTTGAATACTTCTTTAACTTAAGAAATCAGAATGTTGGAAGTTGTTGTGGAATAAGCTTCATCAGTGAAAAGAAAGTACATATTTTTTGACTTTTTATGCGCGCATGTGCTATGAAACAGCGTGCTATGTCGTTTTGCCCAAATGTCTGTTAATTTTTTGAGATGTCATATTATGTACTCATCAAAGTGTAATTGTCAAATTTCAGCTGAATATTTCGGGAAATCAGAAGTCTTGAGGAAAAAACTTCTAACTCTAACACCATGAAAATAGAATTTTCATTTAGTTTTTAATAGTTCTGTTTCAGATATTGGGAATGAAAACCCAGAAAAATCCTTAAAAAATGATGCCAAATCCTACCAAAATAAGCTTAAGTCGATACCATCTATCTCGATTACGCAATATTTGCGGACCTATGGCGTTGTAACTTTTATTCTAAGCTGCGTGGATGCGGGTAAATACAAGTCTTGAGGAACCAATTGATTAACACTATCGTTCCGTATAAGATTGAAGTGAAACGAGAAATCAATATTTCCTACAAGCATGATTGACTATGAAAGTGGTAACTGAATGTTCCAAAAAACATATGCTTAAATACTTTCGTTTATTAATCTACATTGATATACAACGTATAAAGGATACATAATCTAATTCCAACCAAGCTTAAAATATCTCGTATTTTCAATTGTAAACAGAAGATGTGGTTGAAGTTCATTTGAGTTTGTAGACATTTTTTAAAACATTTCTAACTTTCCAGATATCCTTAGAGCTTAACTCTAAAAATAAAAAGCTTGCAAGTCGTTCGCAAAAAGTAAAATCTCTGATTGTATATGTGCGACGTAAAGCTCTTGCTCATTTTCTAGATATTGCAATTCCAAAGAGTTATCACAAATATCAGGACCAAGTTATTGTTTCATAAATCAGCGTGGATATTCATTAAATACTTACTGTATTCGAGAAAAGACTCATTGTTGATTTCTTTAGAAGCATTTCCTGCTTAACGCAGTGTCTCAGTTTGAAGTGCCTCAACAATTGCTTGATTCTTCATGGAATCATTATTTATCAAAGTAACATACAGATTCCCATACGATACACCATCAGCTGTGTTATACAGGGCCTCTCAATTGATTACTCATTTTAAACCAGTACAAATTAGTACACAAATTGAAAAATGGACTCGTCAAAAATGGTGTACTGTTGGAGAGATCTGGAGAGTTCCATCACCACGATACAAGAAATAGGGATAAATTTCGTCTAAAAAAAGTAAATACTGAACTGAGCAGAAGATCTCCTGTGTATGCGAGTGCGAGGCAATACAACTGTTTACCTTTATCCTTAAGGTTGTGTGAGAATCATTCAAAATTCATTAAATGTATAAAATCTTACATCTGCGAGAACAACTATTAGTTGATTCGTAGATAAAATGTAATAAATAAAAAATAAAAAAATAAACATGTGTGCTGTCATCAAGACCACAAACTGGCACAAATCATTTTTGAAGTACTTCAAACACGTTGGAGATAAACCATTCTCAGTGAGACCAATCTCAAAAACTAAAGCGTTGACCTTATATAAAATTTTCAATCAGATTTGCAAATGTCTAAGTTTTTGCCACAATTTTTCACCGCATTATCATTGTTGGTAAGGGTGTATAATCATCTAATCGGATAATTCCTGCCTTTTTTTTGTTTTGAAAATGCGGCTGAGTATATATTGACTTTGAGAACTTCAACATATACATATCTTATTATGTTTAACAAGAACATTTGAATCTTCATATTTCGATTAATTCGTTATTATTTTCAACAGATGCTACCAGGAACCAGTGGTACACAATTTCAAAGAATACCTATAAATGGGACTGAATTTCTTGAAGAAGAACCGCTTTATGTTAATGCTAAACAATACAGAAGGATACTCAAAAGAAGGCAGGCAAGAGCTAAGTTGGAAGCTGAGGGCAAAATACCAAAGGAGAGACCGGTATGTCCAATATTTTTTGGGGGAATCCCTTATTAACTATATTCCTTTATGATTCGACATAACAGCCCTTCTGAAATCACAACCTAAGTAAGCTGCAAAAGTGCAAGCAAGATTTGCGAAATCGCAAGTTGGCTTCTCACTTTCGAGAAACTCTTTTTGACAATTTAGGCAATTAGGGCTATGTGAAAGGTGGTCATAGTACAGGTAGAAAAAATTTGATTACTATTGTACATGAATATATCCCAGACAGACTTAATTTCTGTTATATCATATCAGTGTCGGTGCCTCAGTGGGTAGATTGTTGGACTAGTGATGGCAGTTCTCAGGTGCTATTCCAGACTAGGAAAGAAATTCTCTAGTGAGACCATTCACTGTTAAGTAAAAAATCAACAGTGCTGTGTTTAGGGTGGCTTGAGGACACATCAACATAGCCTACATAGCCTACACAGGCTACACCCAATATCCTAACTAGCATAAGCTTTAAGCTTCTGAGGGGTTTCCTTGAAGCCTAGGCGATAATCGGATAATACAGATACTAAGCGCGAAGCCGACTCGCGATATCGCAATCTCGCGTGCACACGCAGTCCCCTAACTGAGAACGCATAAAGCGGAGGCCACATATATATCACGATCACGAGGGCGTTCACGATGGCGATGGTATCAGATAATTCCATTGAACTAGTGGAGTAGCACACACTTGTCGCGATCTGCCTGCGACCTCTCAGTGTTCAGAAGGGATCGCATGACCTTAATAAACATACTGTCGTTTCTACAGCGATTTGGAAAGACACTGAAAAAAGTTCACGATCTGATCGCATATATATGTTTCGGGCAGCACGTGAACGTCATCGCCATCGTGGAAGCGATCGCTTATATGTAGGCTCCACTTAACATCGCATCTTTCAGATGCCTTTGAGATGTTCAACCTGAAGTTTTACAAACTTTCTTATGTTCTCTCTATTTTCAGAAATACCTGCATGAGTCCCGGCATAGACATGCCATGAATAGAATCAGAGGAGAAGGAGGTAGATTCCATTCTGGTTCAGTCAAAAAACGGAGGTAATACATTTCACAAATTCTTGATGAAAAATAATTATTCAACATAAAATTCATGTTGTTCTATCAGACTGGTGTGCCCTTATTGTAACTAAATTTTTATGAATCATGAATCATTTTTATGAAGAAGTTGGAAATCATTATTAGCATCGCCAACGTCAAAAAATATATATATATACCTATGAAGTTGCCAGCACAAAATCTACATCAATTAGTGAATTTTTCGGTATACCTTGGACGATCTCATGTGTATCAGTATCATCAAAAATTCGACAATGTTGACTTCTAGTCATGTTGAAATAGGCCTCATCGCTGAAGAGGATTTTTGATGAAAATTAGGGCGTTTCCAAATGATATTATTACAGTATTCCTCTTCAACACATACATTGCTGCTGCTCTGTTCCTTGATCTATCTGAGGCGTTTGACTGTGTGAACCATGAAATATTGTTTAGATGGAAAATGGAACTATCTGGGATAAGAGATAATCAACTGGACCCCGTTAAAAGTTATCTCACCAACGGACAGTAGAGAGTGTCTGTTATGGTGAAGGGAATCAAGTAAAGCCCAGGGTCCCCATTCTTGAATTGGGGAAGGGAGAAAATAGGCGTCTCAACGTTGTTGTCAAGTAAACGCGATGCATTTTGATGGAACGATAGAGAACGCTCATACCATCACATTCCAGAATAGGGTCCCAGGTGTTTACAATCTCACTTTCAGAAACGGATAACACCACGTATTAAAATGAGCGAGGTCAGTGAATCATAAGGGATGCCGCAGCTGATGATCTTACTAGAAATGGAGGGCTTGATCCTTCAAAATCACTGGTAGAACTTGAAAAGGCACAACGAAGGAAAATGAATGAGATCATTAATCTTGACGCCGATATTGAAAATACGGCGGATGAAGTTAACTTTGAAAAGACAGAAAATAGTACTCAATATGAATAGAGAACGGTAGTGAAGAAAAAAACCATCAAACATGATAATTCTGTTTTATGCACTGGATCCAAAAAAGTTGATCTTAACAGCAAGATAAAGGGTGCTCCGAGGAGAAAATGGTTGTGGGAAGAATAGAAATAGAAATATTTATTCACAATCACAGTCATTGCATTGTACATAGTTAATACAAACAATAAAAGGAAAGCAAGTCAATAATCAATAAGTCTCTACAATCATGCATTATCCAAAAACTCCTTCACAGAATATGGTTCACAACTTATAATCAGTTTGTAAACTTCCCTCTTGAAAGACCCAAGGTTCGTAAGTTCTTTAATTTCCTTTGGTAGCGATTCAAAAAGTCTTATTGCCATGTAGAACATATTTTTTTCAGTCAGGCTTCCGGAATGCAACGGATAGAAGTACTTGGTTTTTTGCCTGGTGTCATTTTTATTCTGACATTATTCAAAATAATGATTGTTCTATGCAAAGAAACTTAGGATTCGGTAAATATACATACCAAAACATGTTGGTATGTTGTTCTCTTTAAAAACTCCACGACATGACCCTCTGAACCCCAATCCATACATAGCTCTGATGGCAAGTTTCTGGACTAGGAATACTCGTTCCGCTGACGTGCTGTTACCCCAAAGGGAGATGCAATAATCCATCTTACTCTGAAAGCATGCAAAGTATACTGTTTTCATGATGTCACGCTCTACTTTTTTTCTTAATGCACGCATAGAGATTGAGACTAGCACACAGTTCTTCGCAGTGGTATCCCCATCTAAGTTGATGATCAACCATAACACCTAGCACCTTGCATACATCAGTGACTTCTATAGCTTTTTCTCTGAAACTCGTTTGTAATTGTGAGCTTGGCTTACTCTCAAAAATTATGCTCTTGGTTTTACTTGTGTTTAGTGAGAGTCCATTCTTTTGACACCACTGAATATGTGGAAATGATGTAACTGAAAAAGATATGAAGGATTTCCTGAAGAGTTCAACTGGCGTTAATAATTTTGAGGTGAAGAAACTACCAACAAAAGGCATTAATTCATCATTCAGACTTTAATATCGGTATAATCGTCAACTCCAAGGGATCTCAACTTTTTCTTGATCTCCTTGAGACATTCGATATTGAAACTAAGAACAAAGAACCAACAAGGTCTGCCTCAAATTCATGCTTGGATAAGTTTCTAACAAATATTGAGGGCACCACTTGGGTAACTGAGGAGCACATATTTGACCACAAGGCACTGATATTCATGTTTAAAACGGTAATTATAGAGACAAAGCCCCATAAGATCTGGATAAGGGATAGAGAGAGATAAAATTTATTGCTTTGGCAAATGGCTAACGACTTGCGTCTTACTGCCAGTGTTATGTACATTAAATTTTGTATTACAATTAGGATTGTATTATAATTAGGTTTAAGGATGAGGGATATGAATGAAAAATTTGTAAATGATTTTCTGCCCAAGATATCTCACGTAAAAAGGGAAAAAATTCACAATTTTAATAGGAAATACATTAATGGTTATGGAATCACTTTCCGGAATGTTTAAGGATCTTTTTGAGGATAATCCCTCCTTGAAAGGTGTAGTTAAGAGGAATTCTGGAAACTTATTCAGAAATATTCCACAAATTAGAGACATGAAAAATATTTTAGATAAACTCTACACTGTATCTGAAGTAAGACAAGAATTCAAAAATGATTATAAGGCTTACAAGAAAAAATATGACTTCTATATTGCAACATTGAAGAAAAGAAAGAACAGTGAAACATTTTGAAATGCACAGAACACTTCAAAGGCGACCTAGCAGTAAATAAACTCAGTAATAGGAGTCCTAAATCTAGTTTTGATTACATGACCATGAAGATTGACACCAAACTGTGAGTGATTTTAGTAACTTCTTTATTGATATGGCTTCATTTTTGTGTATCGATTTCTCACCAATCGACAGCAGAGAGTGTCTGTTACGGTGAAGGGAATCATGTACACCTCAGGGTCCCTATTCTTGAATCAGGGAAGGGAGAAAACAGGCGTGTCGACGCTGTTGTCAAATTTTTGATGGAATGATAGAGAATGTTCATTCTATCACATTCAAGAATAGGGTCCCAGATGAACTCGTGTCAACTATGGGGGTACCCAAGGCAGCATTTTAGGACTGTTACTATTTATCATCTACGTAAATGATTCAACAAAATATCTACCAACGGAAAATTGTCAACCTGTTATATATGCTGATGATACAAACATTCTGGTGTGAGCCACAAACATATTTTCCTCAACTGTTGCATTGGAATCTGTTATAGGTAAAATGGGAGAGTGGTGCATGGATAACAAGCTTGTAATGAATATGCAAAAAACGGAGTGTATATTCTTCTCAACTGAATTAGCACACTGGATTCCACCTGATAAATTACATTACAAAGATCCGAGAATTAGAGTTAGCAATCAAGCGAAGTTTTTTGGTATTTGAATGTACAATGCTTTCAAATGGTTTTTTTATATTGCACAACTAAAGAATAAGCTTTGGTCTATAATATATACACTGAACGTAGTGAAATAGCAGGTTGACTCAGATGTACTAGAAGTTATTTATTATGCTAATTTTCAATCTTTGGCATCGTACTGCATCATTTTCTGGGGTGGTACATCTTCTGCAAAGAAAAGTTTTGTTAGTTTGTCAGAGCCCTCCACACGTTATTGCAAGAGAACAATATGGCATCAGCCGGAGGTTTTGATTATTCCATTTGATTCCGACCCTGGTTCAGATTAACGTTGAGTTTACTATCTTTCCGACTGTCTTTTCCAGACCTGTATACTGAAGAGATGAATGATGTTATCCTTCGTGTTTTCTACCGAAGAGTGGAAAATGAGCCTTATATCTGTCACACTTTTAATGCTAGTCTATCAATTTGAAGACAAGGGGCAATCTGTGTCCCTATGTCTAAAATCAGAACCCAATCAAACTTCAAATAAAAATTTCTCTATCAATTTCCAACCTCTGCAGGACTGAGAGTGAATTTGGCTCGTATTCTTGAAAAATTAACATTCAATGCACATGCGAATTCTCGAACTACTACTGAAATGCCTATGCGCATTGAATGTTTGCTTGTCAAGAATACGGGCCCTGATGCCAACCTCAAATTCGCGCCTCGATGAAGGCAAGCAAAATTGAATTTTCGATATCTTGAATACCGGCTCTCATTCGCCTTCGTTAGGGTAACATTGACCTTAAATATTTTCTAGTCACAAAATAATTTCAAGTATCGCTTTTAAATCAAAATTGTTGATTCAAGGGAGGAAATGAGACAACGAGAAGAGGCTCAACAGAGAGCAATGGCCATGACGTATGGAAACTTGGAAATGCAGTCGCCCATTATTATTGAAGTAAGTATTCATTAAGATTTGCCTTCGTAAAATTTCATACATTTTTTTTTTCAGGAAGTCATGACAGATATGATAAAACCTGATCCCTTATAGGTTTGAAAGGAATACTATAATTTAAGTTATATTTATTCAAAATGAAGGGGTTGAAAGTGTTTTTGTCCCGAACAAAAATTTGTTTGATAGGTTACATTTGGAGTAAAAAAATTATTATGAAACTTCTTAGAATTCAACGATTTACTTACTGGTGTGATCCTAATCAAACAAGACTTTGTTACTATTTACAAAGGAAAAATCCACAATGAAGTATTGTTCCTTGTACTTTCAACTTCCTGAAAGATGTACATAAATATTGTAAATATTATTCGAAATTTTGTTATAGCACCTTATTCAAAACTGACTGATTATGTTATTTTATATTGAAATAAAAGATTTTTATTACTTGAATGATATATTTTATTGAAATAAATATTTGCACACCATTACTTTGTGTTGTATTTCAGACTTGTGAATACTTTGGTACATCTTAGATTTGTACACATTTCTGATATAAAGTTTTCAATGAAAACATCCTTCTCTGATTTTTTTGACTCAAAAATAATAACGAGGTAAATGTTTGGTTCCACTGTTGTTATCACATACGTTCGGAGTTCCTGAAATATTACTTTGATTAGTAGATGATCCAGATTCACAAGTAATTTATTTACAGAAGTCAAAGTTACAAATTTGAAAATAATTTTAATACATATAGATATAATTATTTTTTAAGTTAGGTTAAGGGTTTTTCGACTAAGGGTTGCTCTCCAATGAAAGTCAGATTTTATCTAAAGCTCTATATTTCGTTCAATGTCTTGAACTTCTTCAGGAGCAACTGAAATGAAAATATGTTGTAATGGTTGCAAGGTTGGAAATTAATCATCTTAAGATTTCTGACATCTAAGTAGTAAATTTCCAGAAACTATTCATCTGTCTCCACAAGTGATCAACAGTTACACTTAATAAAAAAAAACCCTTAACCTAACTTAAAATATAAAAAAAGACTAGTACTCCTGCTATTTGATATAATTATATTTAATGTTGTAAAGATATTGGAAACGTTATTGACAGCTCCTCTATTTCACATTACTTTCTACGGAATATATAAATTTCAAGGCGCATACTGATGAAATATTTATCTCTGCATCTGTCATTAACTCGGTAAAATCAGGCGACTGTCGGATAAAAAGTGGATGAGATTATTCAATTTCGATGACTTGAGCAAATAATTTTTAGGTGGATCAGTATGTGCCTTTTTTACGCGCTTGTTTTGTGAACAGCGCGTAATTATTTCAACACAAAGTCTGGAATTTTCGAATTTTGAACCAAAAATTGTCGTAAAAGATTGGGTTGAATTTCCTGAGGAAGAATCTGTGGTCAAATTCAATTCTGTCCCTCCGTCCGTATGTGCTCTAACTCTCGAAGGAAATTTCTACAAGTAATTGACAGATTAGGTTTGGAGTCCAAATACCTGGGTTAAGTTCATAAATGAGGTTGAATAGTTTCGGAGCTAGACGGATTTGAAATTTTGAGGTAATTCCTTGATATCTCATGAGGTACTTACTGATTCGATCAAATTGAAAATTTGCAGTTAGTTCGAATATACCAACGCGCAACTAAATGCAAAACTTCGTGTGAATTCGGTACTTAAAAAGTTTTAAATGAATGAAAATATGACAGGGACCTTAGAGACATTATCTAACAACTATGTTCAAGTTTTCAATTCAATCCGATGCTTACTTTGGGGGATATAAGGAAAAAAATATGCCAGATTTCGGTGGTCTCTTTGTAATTTTAACGTTATTTCCGCAATATCGCAAGAAGTACTGATGCAAACAGATTGAAACTTCGTAACCACTTGAAGAATACCAACGCGCAACTAAGTGCTTTGATTTAGTAGTTAAAAAATAACAAAAAAATATTCTGAAATTTTTCAGATTCTATTGAAATATTTTTTCTCAGGGTCTATCGAACAGATGTCTCTGAAATTTGGCATATTCTTTGAGGTCAATATTGAACAACAATATTTCAAATTTCAATGTGATCCGCCATTTATTATCGGACATAAAAAAATTGGCAAATTTCGGTGTTACTTGAAATGTCGAGGTTGTTTCCTCAATATCGCAAGATATATAGATGCCATCAGATTGAAACTTTTTAGTAAGTTGAAAAATCTCTAGATGCTACATGATACAAAATTTCGTATTGATATAGTTGTTAGAATTTTTTTTTAAAATTATTATTCGAGGATTTTCGTAATTTTTGTTGAAATTTTTTTTTTTTGGGGCTATTGATAATATTTCAAACAATTCAGTTCGGACCTTGAGGTCGTTATTGACCAACAATATTTCTAATTTCAATTTTATCCGATATCCATTCACGGAAAAAAGTATGTTAAATTTTGTTCTTATTCGAAATGTTCAGATAATTTCCTCTAAACTATATCTCAAGAAGTACTGACGCGATCAGATTGACATTTCGTAACAAGTTGTGAAATACTGCCGGTCTACATTACGAAAAATGTCTTGAGTATCATAATGGAGAAAAATGTGAAAAAGTTTTTATTGACAAAAATTGGTTTTCGGACACTATTAATCAGGCTGCAATAAAATTTGGCACAAACTTTCAAGTCATTATTCAGTAAGAGTGCTGCAAATTTCAGTTGGATAAGATATTTATTTTTGGAGATATTGGGAGAAGAAATATGTGAAATTTCGTGGTTGTTTGGAATTCTGGGGTAATTTCGGTATATGGCGGTGTAATAATCATTTATTATTCATTTGAAACTACAATTATCATCCAACAATTCGTCGTTATTATAGTCGACTTAAAATTATTGATTGTACATCTTAAAGAATTTTTGATATGGTTGGGCATACTGTTCAAATTAGTCAAGCTGGCATATATGGGATCCTTCCTTCAGTTTTCTGTACTTGCTCTTCATAGGTAGTATGAATTTTTGTCTTGTTTCTCAGTTTAACATATTTTGGACTCTCTTCAACAGAGTTTGACTCAATATATGTTTATTTTCTAGCTTGTATCTAAGTTTATACTGTTGCAACTTAAGTAATTCGTCTAGTTTTATGTATTGATAATTTTCATATAAACCTTCAGTTGGATATTCATATGGAAGGTGGTGGAGTCTTTTTGCGCGCATGTTCTAGGGGAACAGCGTGCTATCGTTTTGTCCAAATGTCTGTAATTTTGGATGATTGAGCCGAAAATGGTCTCAATCGACTAGGTTGGACTCACTGATGACGAATCCGGTGTCAAAATTGATTCTGTCCGGCCGGTTGGCCGGCCGTAGACACGATAACTGTCGACAGAAGCAAGCTAGCAACTTGAAACTTTCAGCATAGGTTGCGCATCGGAATGCCGCGGTTAAGTTCGTTAATGGGCCAAATCGATCGAATAGTTTCGGAGTTATAGGCATTTGAAGTTATTTATTTTTTATTTCAGAAACTACTCAAGCGATTGGATTCAAACTTGGCAGTTTGGTGGAGTATAACGACGCGCAACTTTGAGCCAAATTCCGTCAAGATCATATTGTCAGTAATTTAAAAAAAAATTTTTTTTCGAAATTTTTTTCCAAAAAAATTTTTTTTTCGGAAACCATTCATCATATCCAAAAAAAATTATACTCACACTTTGACCTTCTAATTTCACAGCAGTGTACCTAATTTCAGTTCGATACGATGGTAAGTTTTGGAGATATCGGGAAAAAATATGTCAAATTTCGAGGTTTTCTTCTCGATATCGTTGATTTTTTCGGTATTACTCGAGAAATACTGATTCAGTCCTGATTAAACTTCACAGCTAGTTTTAAGATGCCGAAAGACAACTTTATGCAAAATTTTGTGATAATCGTGTTATTAGAACAATTTGAAAAAAAAAATTTCTATGATTTTCTCATCATATCATCCTCATTAAATTCTGTATGAAACTTCGAACTGTTATTTTCGATGAAGTACTGGATTTCAATTCGATCTGATCTGTATTTTTGGAAATATTGGAAAAATAAAATTTTGATTGGGTATATCTACGGAATCATTGGGTGGATTTTACCCATTCACGAATTCGGCCTTCGTAATTAAGGTCCAAACCTTCTCTACAAATATCGAGTTTCTAAGTTGTTTCTTTCGGAAGTTATTGTGTTTACGCAGTCGGCCGTTAGGCTGACCGTAAACACAATAACTTCCGGAAGAAACGACTTAGAAACTCGATATTTGTAGAGTAGGTTTGGGGCTTAATTACGAAGGTCGAATTCGTGAATGGGTAAAATCCGCCCAATGATTCCGTAGATATACCCATTCAGAATTTTATTTTATTTTATTAGTTTCATCACGGTTGCATCGGTATTTTTGTATTATTCTGGAAATGACGATATAGAAAAAAAAACCACAAAATTTGGAATATTTTTTCCCGAGATCTTCCAAAATTCAAATCGGATCTAACTGAAATTTGGTGCACTGTTGTGAAATATACCAACCATACAGTCTCAACAAAACGTTTGCAAGCATTTGGGGTATTTAAATATTTATTACATGTAGGTTTTAATTTTGACAAGTTAATTAAATTGACATAACTGGACATCCCCATTTTCTCAATTTGGTGTTATTTTAAGAAAGACCTATGAAAACGACACTACTTGTAATTTGGTGGAAATCAATAAGTAAAACTTGAGCATATGGTTTGCAAACTGATTATCGTCATAGAGCCATGAAAGATGGAAACAAATTATAATCAGCGTCCAAGATTTGCACCAGGATCATTCTTTGTATTTGTGTTAATTCCCCTAGGAGGATCCTGGCAAGCGAACAAATTATATTCCATGCCTAAGAAAACGTAGGAATACAACAATATTCTTTGATTAGCCTGTGACAGTCTGGCTACAAGTCATCAAAAAAAAAAAAAATATAGTGATAAATAATCTCTTGATACTCACTTGGGTACTGAATTTGTAAATAATCTTGTCGACAATAACTAGCTCTGAAACAGTATCAGATATCATTTTCATTATTGTTTCCAGTTGCGGTGGACATTTCTGTAAACCAATCAGATGATCAAAATATGGCATTATTCTAGTGATTATCATCTATAGACATGGGACTGTGCCTTTCCTTCCAAACGGAATGAAAATTGGTAACAATGCGAGAGAGATGAAATGAACTTTCACTCACGTGTGTCGTTTTGGCGCAACCCATCTCTCTATGTCTGTTATCATCAGATATTTGGAAACTGACTCTGATTTCCCCTTTTCAATATCAAGTCACAATCATTAACATGAACGGGAAGAATGAAACGAACAAACTAGCGTATCAGAATGGTAAATATGAATCCTTTTCTGTGGGTCACCAGAACATACAATCAATCGGAAACTGTTTGAACTCTGTTGAACTATTATATATATATATATATGCATGTGAATGTGAACTGGATGTTTTGATGATTACTGAACATTGGAAAAGCAAAGAAGAACTGAATGCTTTTATATTGCAAGGTTACGATCTGTTGGACAGTTTCTGCCGGGAAAGAGGTGAACATGGTGGTACAGCTATCTTTTGTAAAAGCCCATACATGTATAGCAGAAGGGATGATATAAATTCTTTGAGTGTGCCTCGTGTTGTGGATTCTGTGCCGGTCAGGTGAATCTTGAAAATTCGAAACTATTGGTAGTTTGTATCTATAGGCCTAACTCACCATCATATATTAGAGTAGAAATTTTTCTTGAAAAGCTGAAATCTATATTGGCAATTTGTATTGAGGAGAATTGTAAATTATTGATTGGAGGAGACTTTAATATCGATATAAACGCCAACTCCAAAGAATCTCAACTTTTTCTTGATTGAAACTAAGAACAAAGAGCCAACAAGGTCTGCTTCAAATTCATGTTTGGATAAGTTTCTAACAAATATTGAGGGCACCACTCGGGTAACTGAGGAGCACATATTTGACCACAAGGCACTAATATTCACATTTGAAACTGTAATTAAAGATATAAAGCCACATAAGATCTGGATAAGAGATATGAATGAAAAATTTGTAAATGATTTTCTGCTCAATTTATCACACGCAAAATGGGACGAGAGTAATAATTTTGATAGGAAAGACATTAATGGAATGTGGAATCACTTTTCAGAATGTTTTAAGGATATCTTTGAGGATAGTTTCCCCTTGAAAGGTGTAGTTAAGGGGAATTCTGGAAACTTATTCAAAAATATTCCACAAATTAGAGACATGAAAAATATTTTAAATAAACTCTATACTGTATCTCAACTAAGACAAGAATTTAAAAATAATTATAAGGCTTACAAGAAAAAATATGACTCCTATATTGCAATGTTGAAGAAAAATAAGTACAGTGAAACAATAGGAAATGCACAGAATACGTCAAAAGCAACCTGGCAGATAGTAAATAAACTAACTAATAGGAGTCCTAAATCTAGTTTTGATAACATGAACCACAAAGACTTACACAAAATTGTAAATGAATTTAATAACTTCTTTATTGATATGGCTTCATTATCGTGTAACAATTCGTCAACAGCAGCTGAATGCAAGCGTAATACTGCAAGTCTTCCAAATTCAATTTTTATTTTTGATATTAAAGAATTTGAGGTAGTTGCGGCAGCAAAATCAATGAGGAACAGAAAATCGACTGGATACGATGGAATCCCTATGGGTATTGTCAAGAAAGCTATCCATATTATAGATCCCACACTTGCTTATATTATGAATTCATCTTTTAAAGAGGGTATTTTTCCAGATGCACTTAAAACATCAGTTATCAGGCCTATACACAAGAAAGGAGATCAAGCTGACTTGGGGAACTACTGACCGATTAGTCTGCTTAGTTCATTCTCCAAAATTTTTGAAAAGGTGCTAGCAACTCGAATCCTGAAATTTTTTCAAGAAGTTTAGTGTTATCCACAACAGTCAACATGGGTTCTCATCAATTTCCATTTTGGAAATCCATTATCTCGAAAACGGTGAAAATTTTACCTACAAATTTTTCGATATTCCGAGTGATCATGACCTAGTCTATAACCAGTAACAATATTGTTTGAGGTTCTCTGGAGACCCTGTATACACACCTGAAGGTGTCATGGTAAAACGGCTATTGTGAAAATCAATGAAATTAGCGAAATTTGAAATTAGTGGCATGTCAGAATTTTTAGTGAAAACATAAGGCGGTTTCGGGAACTTGATTGGATTAACACGGGTAACTTACCCGGATCACTCAAATAACAGATGTCGAACGCTCTATCGGTCATTTGGGTGACCCTGGTAAGACACCCATGTTAATCCGATCAAGTTTCCAAAACCTCTTATAGAATGGGTGCATCTTTATTTGTAAACCAAGGTGCATATTGGTGATGATTTCACAAAAAAAGTCCTGATCAATGTCATTCTATGTTACATTTCAGTTCATTTTTAGTGACACCACAGAAAATCAATTGATTGATCCTTAGACATGGACTGTCCAATTACACCAGAATATTTGTTCCATCCAGAAAGAGACAACCTATTTCTGAGATAAAAGAGAAATATGTTGAATCTGCGATTGTCTCTCATCTACTTGAGGGGGTGACGTTTCTCTCTCTATGTAGCCTCGTTTCAACCAATGATTTAAAGGAAAGGCGAAGTCCATATACCCATGTCTATGTTATCAGGCAATCAAGTTTTGTGAAATCCACTATGAATCAATGAAGTTCGTTGTTATTCATACCAGCAAAATATTAAATTCGAGGTTACTTTTGAAATGTACGATGATTCCAACAAAAATAGATGTTTTTACTTACAGGTGGATAGGAAACAATAATGGGAAAGCTATCATAATCTGTAGTGTCATATATAACTTGATTGTCGGATAGTAAAATTACATAGGCAGCATCATACTTCTTCTGGAAAGTGACCATCCTAGAAAATTATTTCAATGTATAGTTTTATCTTTTCAGATATCATCTGTATGTTACTTCTGGTAATGGTCGTATTGTAATTTCACACATATATTCCTCATATCATTTGGTGTAGTTTGTTGGGCAAGTGTGTTGTGAAAATAAAGGCTGAATTTGCTAAGAACAATGCCTTTCAGCTTAAGTAGCCACTGCAGTAAAGCTGGCGATGGATTGTTCTTAAGAAATCCTAATTTCCAACTCTGAAAAGAGAATTGAACAATGCAGAATGAGGATGATTTTAGTATTCCCCCAAATAACAATGAAGAATTTAGTCATCATTTATAACGAGGTTCATCGCATAGATAAACCAGTGTTTCATTCCTATTCTTATGCACAACATATCATTCAAAAAAATTCTTATAGTATGTTTTGCTGATGCTTACTTACCTCTTTCTGCACTCTACCTTCCCAGGCAGTCAGTCTCGTATGTGCTCCATGTATCAAAGCAAGGGATGGCAGAAATTGTAAACGTTGAAGTTCAGTTAAAGCTTTGAATAGTTGTTGCATTATTTCACATTCCAAATTGAAAACTGCCTTCACTGGGGTTAAACTTATATCAGTGAAACAGAGTGCATTTTTCTGTATTATATTTTCAGTATGGTTCAGCAATTCTAAGTATCTCAAGTGTTTACCAGACCCCATTTGATAAATTTTTTCATATCTTTTTTAGTATTATAAGGAAATAAAATTCAATATACCATTACATTATTACTATACTACACTCATGATTGAAATTACAGTCTTGATTTTACCACGATTTACAAATTTTCAAGAATTTACATGACCACATTACACAAGAATTCCTTCCATAAGGAAAACTTACAACCTTGGACTAATATACATAAAATTCATTATATATATGACTAACTGTAAAATTATTGCACAGAGTTGACACTTTCTGGTATATAACCCAGTGCTATGAGAAAAAGTGCAGCATGTGTGTTGGTAATGAACTTCCCCAGAAGAAAAAGCTAACAAAGATAACTAATAGAGCAATCATTTAACCACTTTTTCATAAGGTGGGAATAGAACAAATATTTTCTCAATATTATACACACATAGTCATCGTCAAAATTCTTGGATCCCCTTAATATTTAACGTCCCATTGTAAGCATGCCATTTTTCCAATATATCTTGTTACTTATTTTATCAACAGAATAAAAACTGTATGATAGCAAAAATCATTTCCTTCCAACATATTCGGTTTTTATTGAGAGATAGTTTCCTACTGGTATTGATGTTACACCTGCTGGCACAAAATTTTGTATGAAATGCCATTGAATCCGATTTCTCAGAATACCTCGAATCATTCAATTGCGCTGCAGTTCCATATGCAACACTTCAGTAAGGCAGATAGTAACCCTATTCCAACAAACAGCAGTTGCCAATCTGCCTACAGTTACATCGGAGCAAGAAGTTCATTATATAGCCAAGGAATCTAATTATAACATCAAGGTATTTCCTGGAAAAGAACGAACTTTGCAGCTAAATAGCTAGACATAAAATCCATTGATCAGGTATGAGATCATACTGGAAGAGCAGTGTCTACGTGAAAAAGTTCAATTTCCAGAATCCGGGACTTGACGTTTGTTGTTCGAGAGGAATATGCCTTCCTTATTCTATTGATCGAAAGAAAGGAAAGTCATAAAGACAATTGTACCCCAAAACCTTTTCTTTGCTTGTATGAATATTTCAAAGATTGGATTTGTTCCACAATTTTTGGTATTCACTTAATTTTGCATTACCCCAGAAGTAAATGGAAATACCTGTGTTTAGTTCATTTCACAGTTGGAATGGGGTATCACATCCACTAAGTTGAAAATATTCCATTAGATCATTTCTGTAGATAACAAGCGGTTTTAAGACTTGCCGATGTGTGGATAAACTCAACAAGATGTCCATATTGAAACAAAGTAACAATGTTTTATACCAAGATAAAAAGAATACATGTCATAAACCATATCCTACAGGTTTATGGTAGTTAGATGGGAGTGCTGATTCCAGATCACTGTCTGTCATATGGTTTCTAGATGAAAACAGTATTGAGATCTAAACATTGAAATAAGAAACGTTTGGGTTGCTTTAGTTCAAAGGTAATAAAATAACAGTTTTGGCACAATTATATGGAAGGATACAGTTCAATGAGATTGATTCTAGCACATAAGAATTGGAAAATGTTTTGACAATAGTTTTGCACCCTTTTATTATTCGATTTGAAGTTTTCTTCTAGTTTTCGTATATCTATTTTCATTGATTCATAAATTGCCTTGAGGGAATTCTAGAAATTCGAAAAGTGAAACGATATGATTTCGACGAACGATAATTTAATCTTACATCTTTCCTCAAGAAACCTTTATTTTTCGTTTGTAAAAATCCAATTTCTATATAACTCTTCTCCGACAAAGCCAGCTGTAGTAAAAAATTCAAAAAACTACACCATGGCGACTGTAGGAGGGATTTATGCAAGTCTCTTTCTTTTTCCTGAAACAATATGTTTAAAAATAGAGGTATAAAATTAGTAATTTCATTATGCATACGATGTGTTCCTTTGCTTTTTCGAAACATATTTGAGACAAATGCGTGAAGAATGTGTGCAAGAATTCATCGTCTTTTTCCATTAAGTTATTGTTATTTATTATCGAATATGAAAATCATAGAATACAAAAATATGACAAGTGAGAATCACAGACTTCCCATAGAGAAAGAGGTGCATTTTTATTTTAATCGTAATATCTAATCGATTAATCGTAAATGCATCAAGGCGTTTTTATTTTCATCAGAGAAATCCCGATGAATTTCAGCAGGGCGTTCTTATAAGGTTTGTTTTGGTTCCGAGTTCAGAACTGTTCCGCATGCGCGATTTCGTTTTTGTGTTTTGGTTCATTTCAGAACCGGTTCAGGATTTGAGTAATCCTGTTTTGGTTATTTTCAGAATCGATTCCGAACTGTTCTAGGACTGTGAAAGGAGTTTGAACTTGAGAGTCCGAACCGAACTGTTTCAGAACGATTTAAATGGTTAACCTGACTTTTTCGACGTTGTGTTCATTTGGTTTTTGATTGTTTTATTTGTTGAGAAAACAGTTAACTATTGAATTTAAACTTTTGTTATTGAGGATTATTCCTTCGCTACGACCTTACAGGATAATCTAATGGATTTTATTTCCATTTTCCACACCTGGGATGTATACTTCTTAAATAAATCCATGAATACAAGAGTCCTCTTCCTCTAATTGAATAATAATGTTTCTAATTAATTTTTCTCTGAAAAGCACATATGTGAAATACATTCGTCATTAAATTCATTAGTATATGTTGTAATGCAGATTTGCAGTGTGCAAAATGGTGAACAAAAGGAAGGAAATATAAGAGATACACTCAGCTTGACTTTTCAACAAGTACTACTTTATTCATTTCATGTTCCACTACATGACATCTGCGCCGGAAATAGAGGGCGCTTCCACAAACCACCGCGAAATTCAAACTGTATTGATGTCTATAACAACACCCCCACTACATCAATACAGACATATTCAATTCTTTAATACATCTATCATGTTTATCAGCTGTTAAACTTTTGGTAAATATGTCAGCTGTCATTTTATCAGTAGGTAAATACAATAATTTGATTTGATTATTTGACACAGCATCCCTGACAAAATGATGACGTATATCGATATGCTTGGTGCGCTTATGATAGACTGGATTATTTGCCAATGCCTGAGCTCCCATATTGTCATTGAACAAACTTACACAATTCATCTGACCAGTAATTTCAAAATTCAAATTTTTCAAATAAATTGCTTCTTTGGTTGCTTCAGCCACTGCCACATATTCAGCCTCTGTACTAGAAAGTGCTACAGTTCTCTGTTTCCTACTTTCCCAAGATATAACCCCATTCGACATTTTGAAAATAAAACCTGTATAAGATTTTCGATCTTGTTTATCATTACCCCAGTCTGCGTCAACGAAACCCTGTAAACCTTCTTCTGATTTTGAGAACATCAAACAAAAATCTTTAGTCAACTTCAAATATCTGAGAATGCGTTTAGCACACTTCCAATGCTCTAAAGTATGATTACTGTTAAACTGACTTAGAAAACTAACAGAATAGGCTATGTCAGGTCTCGTTAATACAGCTAGATACATTAACGAACCAATTAATTCCTGATATGGCACATCTCTACAACATTCCTTACTAATATCAAATTCCAATTTAGTCTCTAAAGGAGTTTTGGTAGGTTTACAATTAGTCATATCAAACTTCTCCAAAATTTTCAGAATATAACTTCTCTGATCAATTGTTATGCTATTTCTCTCAGAATTTCTAGATATATTCATACCTAGACATTGTCTAGCCTCTCCTAGATTCTTTAATGAAAAATTTCTACTTAAATTTTCAATCAAAGAAGTTTCTTCAGAACTATCATTTGTGAAAACAAAGAAGTCATCAACATACAAGGCAATAACCGTTTATTTATCTCGATTAGATTTTATATAAACACACTGTTCAACAATTGAACGTTTAAAACCAATATCAGTTAAAACTTTGTTGACCTTCAGGTTCCAGGCACGAGATGCTTGTTTCAAGCCATAAATTGCTTTATTTATCTTACATACTTTATTATCTTTCGAAACCTGAAAACCTTCTGGTTGTTTCATGAAAATTAATTCATTTAATTCGCCATTTAAAAAAGCGGTCATCACATCCAAGTGAAAAATTTTTAAACATAATTGCACAGACAATGCAATTAGAAACCTTAAACTAGAATGTCTCACGACCGGTGAATACGTTTCATCGTAATCGACACCTTGTTTTTGTATAAACCCGCGAGCCACGAGCCTTGCTCTGTACCGAACCGAACCATCACTGTTTAGTTTTTTCTTGAAAACCCACTTTGAGTCCACTACACTGGCACCTTCTGGAACTTCCGCAATTTCCCAGGCATTGTTGTGAATAAATGAATCATATTCTTCCTTCATGGCTGCCTTCCATTGCTCCTTGTCCCATCTTGACAAGGCCTCCTCAACGGTGACTGGATCTTCACTAAATTTGACCTCTTGTTCTTCTTCCGAAGCACACATATAGACTATGTGATCTTCAAATGTCTTGACCTTTGGCTCTCTCTTGGATCTTCTTAGTTCTTGGGTCGTCTCAGCATCTTGAACTGGAATACCTGGTGAATACTCTTCATCTGAGTTATTGTCCTGATCATCATTTCTGGAAAATTCAGATTCATATGATGTTGATATTTCATCTTCATACATGGCTTCTTCTGCCCCCACTGAAGATTGGTTTAGAGTAATTATCACATCTTCTTCTTCCATAATTACTACATCTCTACTGGTGCTTACAACATTAGTTACTGGATTGTAGACTCGATATCCCTTTGTCTTCTCACCAAAGCCCAGTAGAATCATCTCAATAGATTTCTTCTGCCATTTTTTTCTTCTTTCTTTCGGGACATGCACCATTACTCGGCTTCCAAATATTCTAATATTACTTACATCCGGTTTTCTGCCAAACCATATTTCATAAGGTGTTCGGTTTTCCAATTTTGACATTGTTGATCTATTCTTCAAATAGGCTGCAGTGTTCACTGCTTCAGCCCAAAATTTTGTATCCAATTTTGAATCGAAAAGAAGACATTTTGCTTTTTCGACTAGAGAACGGTTCATCCTTTCTGCTACTCCATTCTGCTGCGGTGTATAAGCATTAGTAGTCTGATGAATAATCCCATTGACAGCAAGATAATTTTCCATTTCCTGACTGCAAAATTCTCCGCCATTATCTGATCTCAAAATTTTTACTGTGGTGTCTTTCTGATTTTCCACTAGTGCTTTGAATTGTTTAAAATATTTGAAGACTTCTGATTTACTTCTCAGAAAATAAACAAAGATCATTCTTGAGTAATCATCAACAAACAAAAGAAAATACCTGGAACCTCCGAGAGAGACACTCTCCATAGGACCACAAATGTCAGCATGTATGATCTCCAAAACTAGGTTTGTTCCAACACCCAGTTCTGTTACTGTCTTGAACTCATTCTGAACTGAATCAATTCACACGTCTTCGCTCATTCTAGTTCGGGACTAATTCTGAATAGATAGTTCGAAAGTGTTGGAAACGAATCATTCTTAGAAATTCCCTTGTCATAGCCTAAGGGCTGTTTGTCACCCGAAAATGCAGCCCGTCTCTGCCAGATGTGGTTTTATTGCCCCTTGCTTCAATTCCTCCTTCTCAGTTCTTGCCTAAACTCAAGAACTGAATTCACCGTTCTAGAACTGGTCTGACACAAATTCTTTTTACGTTGGAACACTTGGTTTGCCATTCCTAACCAGTTCGAAATTTGTTGGAACGCTAATATCGATATGCGCAAACTCCGCCCGATTCAGAACTAGTCCCAGAGTGTGTTGGAACAGACTTACTGACTTTGCTCTAGTTCCTTGGCTTGCAAACTTATCTCTTGACTGTTTACCCTCACAACATGTTATGCATTGATGAGACAAGTCCTTCTTTGAGTAAAACTTCATTCCATCTACTGCCCCAGCTTCCATCTTGCACAAATCCTGGTGGTTTAAATGACCAAACCTTCTGTGCCAAGTTCTGCTGCTACTGGCTGTTGTTACGAAACATTGTTCTGTTCTCTTCAAGTTTAGTTTGTATACATTGTTTACCAATAAAGCAACACCAATTAGCTGTTTATGTTTGTTGAAGATTTTACAAACATCCTGTTCAAATTTCACTGTGTTTCCATTCCTTATGAGTTGACTTACAGAGAGCAAATTCGTCTTCAACTCTGGAATAAATAATACATTGGTGATTGTTACTGGATGCTCCTCATCACCAACCATAGTAGTAATGTCTATATTACCGGAACACTTTGCTGAAAGCTTTTGATTGTTTGCAGTTATTATTTCTTGCTGACTGCAGACTGAAATGTCTTTCATCCAACCATTATGAACTGTTAAATGATTGCTCGCACCCGAATCAATGTACCAATCCGTTTTCTCAAACTTTTTACTGAGAAATACAGCACTAAATGCATTATTCATTTTCTGTTCCGTTTTGTTCGTTTTTATAGTGTCCTTTCTGTCCGCACTTGTAACACGTCACTTGTTTGACATTGACATTGTTGACAGACGCAACTTTTGAACTACTAGACCCGTCTTTCGCAGAACTGTCACGGTTGCGTCCTTTATTACCGACGTTACCGAATTTCCGACTTGCGAAAGCACTACCTGTATTACCGACCGATTCCGGTTCCGAATCGAGCAACTTCCTCTTAATGGCGTCCACTGACAGATCCATTCCAGAATGTTCAATTGCCATGATCATCGGCGAATACTTATCTGGCAAACCAGCCAAAAGCAAAGAACCAATCCATTTTTCGTCGATTTCAAATCCTGTTCCTTTCAATTTCTGGGCTGTTTCGATCAACTGGGTGACGTAGGCTTCCATGGAGTCTGAATTATCCAGCTTGATTGAAACTAGCAAGCGTAATAATCCAATTTTTCTTGTAAATCCAGAGTCATCGAACAATTTTTGAAGATTAAGCCATAGTTCCTTAGTTGTTTTAGCCTCCTTGATGTGAACATATAATGAGGAATCGATTGTTAAAACCAGCTTAGCTTTGGCTTTTCCATCCTTCACTGTGTCCGTTTCGGTTCCATCTATACATCCTTGCAGTTCGTCCAGCACAAGAACATTTCTAACTGCGAAAGACCATTCCGTATAGTTTTCACGACCTTTCAAACGTGGAACACTAGATAGAAAATTAACTGCCATCGTAAATCTTATTTCACCTCGTCGCCACTTAAACACGTGAGCAATCTGGGCCCATAACCTGTTGTAATGCAGATTTGCAGTGTGCAAAATGGTGAACAAAAGGAAGGAAATATAAGAGATACACTCAGCTTGACTTTTCAACAAGTACTACTTTATTCATTTCATGTTCCACTACATGACATCTGCGCCGGAAATAGAGGGCGCTTCCACAAACCACCGCGAAATTCAAACTGTATTGATGTCTATAACAACAGTATATAATCCAATAATTTGTTGGTTTATTTCGGAATATAATTGAAGTAATGAAGAGAATTCAGAAAAAAAATAAGTGGAAGTAAGTATTCCCAAAAATATTTTATATTACATGGTGCGACACGGACTTTCGCATATTTTTCATTGAACCACACACAATATACAGGGTCTTTCACGAGGAACCTCACCCATATTTATACGGGAAACTACTGAACGTATTTTCATGAAATTCAGCACTTATAAGTATTTCACGATGCTGATGAAATCTGAAATATTTTCAAGGCATGAGCATCTCCGGTTTTTCCGGAAATGACGTCAACTTCCGTTTTTCAAATTAGAACACCATTTTTTTTATTGCAGAAATAGATTCCTTAGAAAATTTCAATTTATTTTGATGTAACATTTTTTAGTTTTGGTTGGAAAATTCTCTCTGAGCGGGAAAATACAGGGGGTGAAGAAATCGCTTTCAAAGTTAGGGATGACAAAATCGTGAAAAATCAATTTTTTCAAATTAGAACCCCATTTTTCTATGGCAGATATTGAATCTACGTTAAAAAATAATGTGAGTGTATGCATCACACCCTTGCCCTAAAGTGGATATTTTCTGAGTTATTCACAAAAAACTGTTTTTCGTCTTGAATTTTCAGCTATTTCTTTTCCCTTCACGCCAAAAAGATGAAATTTTCAGGAACTGTTATTTGAACCATGCTGTAGATTTTTCACCCCTTCTTGAAACCGACTTCAAGTTACTATTAGGAGAACCATGGCAAACTCTCGCGCTAGAGAAGATGCTCAAAGTTTTGACCGTTATAATTTCTAGACATTTATTTATACGTCTCAGGAATGCTTCGTGCGTTGCTCTTCTTATTTCATCGGGAGGAAGAGATCTGCAAAAGTCTTTAAAAACCAAATTGAGTTTCAAACCTATGAATCTAAAAATCTAAACAAACCTGAACGCATTTCTGACTCGTTCTATGCAGTCCTCTTTATCAGTCAGGGGAGTTGAGTAGACAATATTTTTTATCCTACCCCAAACATAATAGTCTAAAGGAGTTAAATCGGGAGAACGTGGTGGCCAAAGATGTGGACCATTGTTCGCCAACCATCGATCTTCAAATAGCTTGTAGAGGATATTTGACACATTGAGTGAATTGTGTGGAGGCGCGCCATCTTGTTGATACCATTAGTCATTATGGTTCTGTACTAGCGGCTCAATTATTTGAGTCAATATGTCAGAATATCTATCTCCTAAGGGAGAACATTCTTTAAATAATGCAAACATGTGTAGTGTTCTATCTTACCAGTTAAAGTCCCATCATAAATGTGAACATCGAGAATTGCATTATTTTTGATGGCGCAAAAAATATTGAAACTCCAGGTCTCTTGAAAGTTCCATTGTCTGAAGTGGTGGTTGTTCTCTTCATCCCAATAATGACTGTTATGCCTATTGAAAGAACCATTCTTTGTGAATTTAGAATCATCTGTCCAAATTATACAGTCCAAAAAGTTTTCATTCTCTTGAAATCGAATCATCATAGCTTCGCAAAACTCTGTTCTCCTGACGAAATCAGTTTCCTTCAAATGCTGTACCCTATTGAATTTATATGGGTGCATTTTATGTTTTTTTAATATTCTCCAAACACTCGATTGAGATAATCCCAGATCAATCTCGGCATCTTTGAGAGAATTTTGAGGATTCACACGAAAATATGCAAGAACTGTAATTTCGTTGTTCTCATCTTCTACTACACTTTTTTCTCTGTCTGTAGTTTCCTTAACGAAAGATCCGACATTTCTCAAGTTTGTCATGGTTCTGTTAATGGTATCTCTCGTTGGTCTGGGTCGGTCAGGAAACCTCTCAATGAACAGTCGAATCGTTCTATCTACAACTTTATTACATTCTCCATGAAGTAGAATGAGATTTAAATAATCTTCATTGGTAAAATTAGGCATAGTGATCGATTTTATAACTTAATACGAATTATCACCAAATTAATATTATAGTAAACACAAAATGCTACTGAATAAAGAGGAATTTGGCAGATGTAATTAATGATATCTATCATTAAAAAAAAATCATGTAAAACATGGTAAGTTTTTGCATATGGTTCATGAGGAATTATTTATTTATCACTGGAGAGAAAACCGATGACCGATTAGTTGAAATAAACAGGTTTCCGATACAAATTCGAATCCAAATTCGCCATCTATTTAGGAACAACCTGTAACTTTTTTCTCTTGCATATTAGGGTAGTGAAATCTAAAACATGGTTTAAGTAACAGTTCCTGAAAATGTCATCTTTTTGGCGTGAAGGGAAAAGAAATAGCTGAAAATTCAAGACGAAAAACAGTTTTTTGTGAATAACTCAGAAAATATCCACTTTAGGGCAAGGGTGTGATGCATACACTCACATTATTTTTTAACGTAGATTCAATATCTGCCATAAAAAAATGGGGTTCTAATTTGAAAAAATTGATTTTTCACGATTTTGTCATCCCTAACTTTGAAAGCGATTTTTTCACCCCCTGTATCATGAATCGCGATTTCGATTTTTAAAGTGGATACATCAATCCTACATCTTGAAAAATCCTAAAAATGAAAATTTTCCATTCAAAAACCTCGAAGTTATTCTTGTTTCAGCAGAGCTCTATTTTCGATTTTTTTTTCGAATTTTCCCGCTCAGAGAGAATTTTCCAACCAAAACTGAAAAATGTTACATCAAAATAAATTGAAATTTTCTAAGGAATCTATTTCTGCAATAAAAAATGGTGTTCTAATTTGAAAAACGGAAGTTGACGTCATTTCCGGAAAAACCGGAGGTGCTCATGCCTTGAAAATATTCTAGATTTCATCAGCATCGTGAAAGACTTATAAGTGCTGAATTTCATGAAAATACGTTCAGTAGTTTCCCGTATAAATATGGGTGAGATTCCTCGTGAAAGACCCTGTATAATAATAATATATATAATGCATATTCAATGGTCGGTATAGTACCGCCAGCCTATTTATAATACTTCAACAACGAATAGAAAAGCGTAAAAAAAGTATTGAACTTTTTCTCATGTTATATTCACGTAAATAGCGACATATGATACATTTTTGAAATCAGCAAAAATTTTGTAGCATGATAAGACATTTTTCGACTATAGTTTAAGTTTCAAAAATTCAAAATCCTTCTAATTTCTCGAAAATGGCTGGATTGAAAAATTCAGTCATATTATATTTGAATTAATCCTAAAAAACAGCCTGTAGAATGTATCAACAGATTTCGAATACGAGTTCAAACAAGCGAGTTATTCAGCATTATTGAAAATGACAATTTCTCAATTTTCGCTCATAACTCAAGTTCTATGAACGATAAGCTGGATCTGTTTTCAGATTCGGATTAGTCAGGGAAAAGGAGCTCGAGAATATATTATCAGTTTTCTTCTAGCTGCTATAGTTCTCGAGATCCCTTCAGTAGACAACGAATTTTGCCCACCCTGTACATCTCAATTACTCTAATTGGCATACAACAATATTCAAACTTACAGTTTTTTAGCAAATGGTTTTACTGTCATTTGTGATGGAGAATGTGCGAAATAGGAAACAAAAACGAATACATACAGACACATCGAGAGTACAATTTTTTCTGAATTAGGAACCTTCAACTCATATGTCAATTTCAAGGAGACCGAGAAAGGGAAAGGATCCAACTTACGGAATTGGAGGATTAGTTCACAGTTCAAATATTTCTTTTTCCAATTTTATTATTACTCATAGTAATCCGAATAATGGCAGATCTGAAGTTAACCAACCAAAAAAATTCTTCAAACTAACATATGTCGAAAACCTATCGGAAAGCATCAGGAATAAATTTTATAGAATTAAATTTAGAACTAGCATTTAAGTCTTATACCACTGTTCAAAAGTTTTTCACAAAGATTAAAAGTAAAACTCAAAAAGAGTGGCTAAGTAATGTTATTTATGGAATTAATTGACAAACGAGTAGATACATAAGAGGCCGAATAAATGAACACAGAAGAGATTCCCAAAATATACTTAATCCTTTAAAAAAGAAAAAAGATAATAATACAGCATTATCCGAGCATGTCTACAACAACCTTCATGCTTTTAACTTCGATTTAAATTCAATGAAAATATTAGGTGTTGAAACTTACTTAAAAAACGCTTATTACATGAAATGATTTCTATAAGACAGGATTATCGTTCGATAAATAAAAGAACAGATATCGATAATTTGAATACGGCATATTACAGTCTAATAAATAAAATTAGAAAAAGAAATATTTAAACTGTGAACTAATCCTCCAATTCCAAGTTGGATCGTTTCCCTTTCTCGGTCTTCCTGAAATTGACATATGAGTTGAAGGTTCCTAATTCAGTAAGAATTGTACTCCCGATGTGTTTGTATGTATTCGTTTTTGTTTCCTATTTCGCACATTCTCCATCACAAATGACAATAAAACGATTTGCTAAAAAACTGTAAGTTTGAATATTGTTGTATGCCAATTAGAGTAATTAAGATGTATAGATGTTAGTACGTATTACATTGTCATTGTGTTATATCGATTGTTGTTGTATCGTTAGCTTTTATTCACCATTGTCCATTTCAGAGCCCTGAAGAAGACTTTAGAACAGTCGAAACCGGTCGGCCTTTGTTTTTGAAAGAGTGGTTTTGTTTGAAATCCAGACCTTCTTCCTCTAAAAATATCTATTTTATATTAGATATGCAGAGTTGAACCTGATATTTATTGATGTTTTCAGATTTTTCCGTAATACCCGTTTCGTTAAGCTAAGGTTTCATAACGGTGGATCTCGAATTTTTTTAAGCGACTCTTAATGTGATTGGATAATTAAATTGGGGAATCAACATCAATATTGAATACTCGATTAAACAGCACTCTCTCACAAATATCAAATTGGCTCAATTAGAAAAATAATTTACTTTTCTCAGATAAATCAATTCAAGAAAACTGTTTTCTCTGAATATCAAACTGCTTCAACTTACAGAAACAGGTTTTTTCAGATGAAATTTTGGGAATGCAAATAATATTAATTTTATGCATATGCTGCGAACTTTATGCTGTATTTACTCTGGCAATCTCAAAATTATTTATAATGCATTTTAATTTTTTTTGCCTTCTTGAGCTTAGGTCTCTGCGACTACAAAAAAAATCTAGTCATTACGTCGATACATCAAAATGTACAGTCAATTGGGAATTGTATAGATGAGTTAAATGTAGTTTCAAAAGAACACTCAACTTGTAAATTTTTAGCAATAACAGAACACTGGAAGAAGGAACATGAATTGAAGCACCATATGTGATTCCCAATTTTGAACTGGCCAGCTTCCACTGCAGAAAAAATGGGTATGGTGGTGCAGCAGTATATGTAAGGAGGGGAACTAAGTTCAAGGTGGCACAAAACATAAACACTCTATCGGTCGATGACATCTTCGAGTGTGCAGGAATTGAAAGTATAATAGGTCGAGACAGATTCATGGTAATAAGTATATATAGACCACCAAAAGCAAACCTAAATGCATTTTATGAAAAACTTGAGCAACTGCTTCAGATATTAACTAATGAAAATATGATAGCCTTCATTGCAGGAGATATGAACATCGATTTCAAGGTGGCAAGCAATGAACTCTACAGAATGACCTCACTACTGGACTCATATTCTTTCAAGCACACAATAAATGAATACACAAGAATGACAGCAACATCAAAATCAAGTGTAGATAACATATTGACTAACCTCAAAACATCGTTCACAACTGATATTCTGCATTTAAATATCTCAGATCATAAAGGTCAGAAGTTGACTTTTTCGACAACATTGGAATATGAACCTGAACAAGTGTACAGAAGCTGCTTCTCCCCAGGGAATAAGGAGAATTTTATTAATAGGCTCTCACAACAAAACTGGGAAACCGTCTATGAATTTGCAGAAAATGAGGTGCATGAACAATGGGAAGCATTCATTGGGATATTTCTGAGGTTGCTTCATGAATATTTTCCCTTGAAACTTCAACAACATCGACGAAGAAAACAAATGTATGTGGAGGACCCTGAAGTAACAGAGTGCAGAAGAAAACTGAGCTGTGGGAAATGTTGAAATCTAAAAATCCACTGGCAAGAACGGGATATAATGCTGCAAAAAAAAGAATATAAGGAAATGTTAGCCAAAAAGCGAGCTATGGCTTATGAACAAAAACTGAGGAAATCTGACAACAAGACAAAGTGTATGTGGGGAATATTCAGAGAATTGAATGGATCAAACAAGAGGAGTAACTGTTCATTTGAAGTGACCCAATCAGTGTGGCCAACCATTATAATGAGTTTTTAATGGGAGTCATACCAGATCCGATGAAAAATAGAAATATCGGTGATTTCACTTGCGAAATCCCTGAAAATGTGGAGTCAATCTTCTTAATAGCTACCACAGCAGAAGAAATCAAAAAGCTAGCTGCCCAAATGAAAAACAAACACACTAGTGGAGATGATGAGATACCCGTCAGCCTAGTGAAGTCATGCATGGTGGAGGTGGCTGAGATCTTGAGCTATATCATGAACAATTCGTTCACATATGGGATATTTCCAGAGCAGCTCAAACTAGCTTTAATATCTCCAATATTCAAAAAAGGCGTTAGTCAACAGTTTGAGAATTACAGACCAGTAAGTGTTTTTCCATCTTTTTCTAAACTTTTTGAGATGGCTATGTATGATAGGTTGATACAGTTCATGAAATCTTGCAACATCTTGAGCAGCCATCAACATGAGTATATAGAAGAGAAATCTGTGATATCTGCTATTGTACAGTTCACTGAGCGAATAGTGCAAGCTTTTGAGGATGGTGACTTGCTTTTGGGATTGTTTTTGGATTTGCCAAAGGCTTTCGACTGCCTCCTACATCGTCATATACTGGACAAACTGGAAAGGTTTGGGATCAGAGGAAATGCCTTGGAATGGATTAGATCATACTTAAGTGAGAGAACTCAAAGAGTTAAAATTGTCAAAGATGGAAAGGTGAACAAATCAGATATCAAGAAGAACCATATGGGAGTACCACAGGGTGAATACTGGGGCCATTGCTGTTTGTTGTTTATGTGAACGATGTGATTGAAATTGTTAGATCAAGAGGTGCATGTCAGATCACAAGTTATACAGATGACAACAATGTATTAGTTGCAAATGCTGGCTATCCTGATCTGATAGCTGAAGCTTCCAGTCTATTTCAACAGTTGGAGCAATGGTTTCTAAATAAGGGATTGAATATGAATACGGAGAAAACTAATGTTATCCTGTTTCGAACGAAACGGCAACAGATTTGGACTCCTAACAGTATTACGCTATCATGTCAGGATATAAAACCAGAAAGTTCCACACAATTTCTAGGGATCACTATTCAAGAAAATCTAATATAGGCAAAACACATTGAAAAATTGGGGAACAAACTCAGTAGCATACTCCATGAGAGTCATACAAAAGTATGTGAATGAGGAATCAATGAAAATAATATATTTTGCCACTTCGAGAGCCTCATGAGATTTGGTATTATTGTATGGGGAAGCCACACCAACATATTGGAACTGTTCAGAGTTCAGAAGAGGGCAATGAGAGCGATATTCAGATTGAAATGTATCCAAAGTTGCAGAGGAATCTTCAAAAAAAATGGAATAATAACAATATATGGGCTGTACATTCTTGAGACAATAATGTACATTTACAAAAATAGAAACTCATTCCCAGAAATGGGCTCATTCCACAATTATAACACCAGAAAGGTTAACATTAGCTATCCCAAGCATAGATAACACATAACAGAGACGCATCCAAATAATGCAGGTATAAGATTTTCAACAAATTGCCAGACAATGTGAAAACATGTTCATCTATGAGCTTATTCAAGAGGAAGGTCAAGAATTTGCTGGTCGAGATGGAACTGTACTGTCTGAGTGAATATTTTGATGGATGATCCAAACTTGAATGGACGATATTTAATTTTATGCTCATGAAAGAATTTGATCTGTTTGTGGGACATACTTTGAAATAAATTTTATTATTATTATTATTACCTTCGTCAATAAGGTAGTTCCCCAGGACTTTCAGACTTTTTGTTGATATCAACTTTTCCACTCATGAGCTTATTTTGCTAGCATTCGATTGCAATTATTCCGTCAGGGCACAGATTGGTACTGGAAATCACATAATATGTTTGCACCATGAAAGGTAGTTCCTTATTATTTTGCTACTGAAAGCTTTTATTTTGTTTATGTACTGAAATATTTTGTAGTCTTCATCAACGAATGTTCTGTAGACATTGTGATATATACAGATTTCTCTTCAAGATTTTCTTATTGAAAAATCATCGAACTTTTGATATTTCAGTGAATATTTATTGGCTCGAAAAATAAATGACGTTTCATCACCTATCTTCATTTTATTGTTATTCTAATGTTTTATATATTTGTTTTCTGAGATCAAGGTTTTTTTAGTTCAATGAAAGAGAGTTATTTATTATTTTGTTCATGTAGTAATAGGATTCATCTTGTCCATGAATAGAATTATTTTTATTTAAACATTTTTGATTGGGTCATTCGTGGAAATTTCGAAAAATTGACAGGTGTAAACTACCCCTTAGACGGCCTGCGAATAAATCTCCTTCCGATATGTAATTTCATATCCATTGGAGAGCATTTATATCAAATATGAACTTGGCTGAACATTTTTGACTGGGTCATTTGTGGAAATTTCGAAAAATTGACAGGTGTAAACTATCCCTTAGTCGGCCTGCAAATAAATCTCCTTCGGATATGTTATTCCATATCCATCAAAGAGAAACTATACCAAATATAAACTTGGCTCAACATTTTTGACTGAGTCATTCATGGAAATTTCCGAAAAATTGACAAGTTCAAACTAAGCTTTAGGCCGCCTGCAAATCAATCTCCTTCGGATATGTTATTCCATATCCATTGAAGAGTAACTGTACCAAATATGAACTTGGCTAAAAATTTTTGACTGGGTCATTCGTGGAAATTTCGAAAAATTGACAGGTGTAAACTACCCCTTAGACGGCCTGCAAATAAATCTCCTTCAGATATTTTATTCCATATTCATTAAAGAGTAACTATACCAAATATCAACTTGGATAACATTTTTGACTGGGTCATTCGTGGGAATTTCGAAAAATTGACAGGTGTAAACTACCCCTTAGACGGCCTGTAAATCAATCTCCATCGGATATGTTATTCCATATCCATTAAAGAGTAACTATACCAAATATGAACTTGGCTAAACATTTTTGACTCGGTCATTCGTGGAAATTTCGAAAAATTGACAGGTGTAAACTACCCCTTAGACGCCCTGCAAATGAATCTCCTTCAGATATAATATTCCATATCCATTGAAGAGTAACTATACCAAATATCAACTTGGATAACATTTTTGACTGGGTCATTCGTGGAAATTTCGAAAAATTGACAGGTGTAAACTACCCCTTAGACGGCCTGCAAATAAATCTCCTTCGGATATGTTATTCCATATCCGTTAAAGAGTATTTATACCAAATATGAACTTGGATAAACATTTTTGACTGGGTCATTCGTGGAAATTTCGAAAAATTGATAGATGTAAACTACCTTTTCGACGGCCTTCAAATCAATCTCCTTCGGATATGTTATTCCATATCCATTAGAGAGTGACTATACCAAATATGAACTTCGTATAATTTTCTTCAACCAGAGCCGGATCTAGGGCGTGGCGAGGGAGGCGACCAACTCGGGGCGCAAAATAATGTTTTTTTTTCTTGAAATTATTGTAACGTTTTCTTAGTTTTCAAAACGTTTAGAATGATTAAACTATTTATTTACACTTATTTACACACTACTGTTCCAATAACTAAACAACTATTTTTATCAAAGTCTGTTCACAATTTATATCCACACTAATTTATTTTCACTGAACTCTTTCCGCTACGAATCACTCTGCTGAATTGCTCCCCGTGCTGCTCCGCGCCTGCCCTTATATAACATGTGGAATTTCCAGCGATGTCTGGAATACTCTCGAAAGTGGGTGACTCATACGCGTCGCGGGCTTTCTGCAACATTCTAGAATAGACAGGGCCGTACTCGTCACACTGTCCCCTCCTTAAGCCTGTTCTGTCCCAGAACAGATTCCACTAATTCCTCAGAAGACCGTGATGAAATCTGCAATCGTTACCATTTCTGCAGTAGCCCCTCTGATGGAAGTAGCAATCTACGGTTTTGCTGGGCTTTTCGGTTTGCTTTGGGTTGAAATTGCATACCAAAATCTCTATACCTGTCTTCTGGAAGACTATCTCAAGCATTCTTCGCACAACCCTCCAATTCAGTTGATCCAGTCCACAACCTAATTTGGGGACAGCTAATTTCCTAATCCCAAAGCATTGCAGTTCTTCTTTCAAGCCATGCAGTGCTGTCCATAAATTCTGGTAGGTGGGCTTCTGATATGAGTACTGTTTGGTGACTACGTAATAAATGAATCGACCCTCTGACTTCAGTCTCAGGCATTTTCCAATTCTGGGCTGCAATCTCATCAGTTCCTCTTGACGTCCAAATTTATTTCTGAATACTCTTGCTATTCCTCTACTCATCCTTAGATCCGCTGCTACACAATGAGCAAGAGAGTATTCCTCGGGAACTGTAAACAGGTCTTGATGAACTTCCTTTGTAACGCCAAACCGTGCAACTCGTGTTCCCCCATAACTATTCATGAATTCCTGAAAATCGTCACTTTCCTTCGCCGGAACCTCGATGAAACGTACTTCTTCTTCGTCATCCTGTGTTGACGCGTACGGAACCAATCGATTGAAATGGACGACCTTAGGTTTTCCTCTAGGAAGCTTCCGTATCCGGTAAACTACATCATTTATCCTTTTCATGACTTCATACGGTCCTTCCCACTGTCTCTGCAGCTTCGGAGAAAATCCTCTTTTTCTTTGAGGGTTATACAACCACACCAGATCTCCTGCGGTGAACCCTCCTTCAATGGCCTTGATGTCATAGCGCATTTTCATCCTATCACTTGCTTGCTGCAATTGATTTCGCACCTTGTCATGGATGTAATCTAGCTTACTCCTCAATTTACTGACGTAGTCCTCCCCGGCTACATCTTCTCCAGGCTTACAACCAAATTCTAGGTCACAAGGTAGTCTAATTTCTCGACCGAACATTATACTGGCTGGAGTTTCCTTGGTAGACTCTTGAACCGAAGATCTATATACCATGGTAAATAGATGCAAATATTCGTCCCAGTCCCTCTGGTGATCGGAGACTACTTTGGCAAGATGTTTTCCCATGGTCCTATTCATTCGTTCTACCATGCCATCTGATTGGGGATGTAGAGCTGTTGTCCTTGTTTTATTAATCCCCAATTTTCTACAAACTTCTTGGAATAATGTCGACTCGAAATTTCTTCCTTGATCACAATGTAGCTCTAGGGGTATTCCAAATCTGCAGAAGAATTCTTTGACCAATTTATCGGCAACCGTACTCGCTTCTTGATTAGGAATACCGTACGCTTCCACCCATTTGGTAAAATAGTCCATTGCTACCAAAATGTACTTGTTTCCGTGATCTGTTTCGGGAAAGGGACCCGCGATGTCGATAGCTACTCGTTCCATGGGAGATCCAACGTTATATTGCTTCATTGGAGCCTTCCCTTTGCCGTAAGGACCGTTAGCTGCAGCACAAGCTTTACATGTTCTACACCAGTCTATAACGTCTTTCTTACAGTTTATCCAATAAAACCGCTGCCTAACTTTCTCTAGCGTCTTAGTAATCCCAAAATGTCTACCTGAAGTTCCATTATGTAATCTGGTCAAAACGTCTGTCACTCGACTCTTCGGCACAATCAACTGGAGCCTCTGTTCAGATCCATCGTCACTCTCCCAACAACGCTTCAGAAGACTTTTATCGATCTTCAACGTTTCCCATTGTGCCCAATACGACTTAACATTTTGACTCAGCCTGGATACTTCTTCCCAAGTAGGTCGTCTACCACTTTTCTTCCAACTCAGGATTACTTTCAAGTCTGGATCTTCTTCTTGTGCCCGTTGGATTTCTTGAGGTAGCCAGTCATCTTCAATTACTGTGGTCCGTCTCACATCGGCCACACGTGAGCAATGGCTGTTATTCTCGGGGCATGGTCTTCTTGATAAAACATCTACATCTTCCTTGATCTTGTTCGAGGCAACTGTGCTCATCACTTCAGGGGCATTTTTAGCTTGAGTCGGTTTATGCCCCTTATCACCAACCCTTTCCAATTTCCCTGCTGTGGCTCTTTTTCTGCTTTTAATATGCCCACTTTCCTTACAGTACCAGCACACAGCATCCTCTTTCTTCGTACACAATAACCTGTTGATTTCTTCTCTAATGATTTCCTCAACAGATTTGTCTATTTCTTGGTCTTGTCTCACACTAAATTGTTCTCTACGCGACGCCAGCTTCGCTGCCTCGAATTCTAAAGCCTGGGCTAAAGCATCATCTAAGGTTTTAGGGCGTGCAAGTCCCAGAACTTGTTGAGTCTCACCGTCCTTGATTCCGTCTACAAAAGTTTGGATTGATAGCAGTTCAATGAAGCTGTCTGGAGCCGTTGGGTAAGCCAGCCTTACTAACCTAGCCACATCTGCTTCAAGCTCCTGGAGATTTTCTCCTATTTTCTGCACCCGGTTCTTGATTTGGGCATGATAAACTTGTTGTAAATGAGCATCACCATATCTCATCTGAAGTTTGGATGTTAGAACTTCATAACAGGCCTGTTGGCTCTCCGGAATCGTTTGCAGAATGTTGAGTGCCTCTCCTCGTAGAGCTATTATCAATGCTGTGGCTTTTTCGTTATCACTCCAACTGTTTGCCATCGCAGCAGCTTCAAATTGTTTTTTGTATGTCGACCATGGGACTTTTCCATCAAATGTCGGTGGCTTGATCTTCATTTTTCCACTTTCGCCGTTATTTTCTATTTTCATGTTACTATAGGGTGATGAAGCCGGATAATCTTTTCCAATTGCCATTCTTTTCAGGGACTCTATTATTTTGGAATGCTGTTCGATTATTTGTGTCATTTCTTCAAATTTTCCGTCAACTTCGTCAAATTTTCCATCAACTTTTCCATAAACTCCGTCAAATTTTCCATCAACTTTTTCATAAACTTCTTCGAATTTTTCGTCAACTTTATCATAAACTTCGTGAAATTTTCGGTCAACTTTATCAAATTTTTCATGCACCTCGTCCATTCCTTTCTTCATTTCATCCTTTATGGTTTCCATTTTCTCATCCAATTTGCTTGCAAATTGACTCACCAGTTCATTGCTATTCCGAGAATTTTCCTCCATTTTCTCATTGATTTTCTGAGAATTTTCTTCCATTTTCTCATTGATTTTCTGAGAATTCTCTTCCATTTTCTCATTGATTTTCCGAGAATTTTCTTCCATTTTCTCATTCATTTTACTCAAAAATTCCATTATCGCTTGCGTCTCCATTGCGCTCTGCAGTCTTGTAGTCACTGGCATAAATTTCAATCAATAGAGTTTATGTATTCAATTCGAGCGATGTCGAACCGCACACCTGACACCAATGTAACGTTTTCTTAGTTTTCAAAACGTTTAGAATGATTAAACTATTTATTTACACTTATTTACACACTACTGTTCCAATAACTAAACAACTATTTCTATCAAAGTCTGTTCACAATTTATATCCACACTAATTTATTTTCACTGAACTCTTTCTGCTACGAATCACTCTGCTGAATTGCTGCCCGTGCTGCTCCGCGCCTGCCCTTATATAACATGTGGAATTTCCAGCGATGTCTGGAATACTCTCGAAAGTGGGTGACTCATACGCGTCGCGGGCTTTCTGCAACATTCTAGAATAGACAGGGCCGTACTCGTCACACTATGTTTCCTCACTTCAAAGTCCATTCATATCCATCATGCACCTGTTGTACAATATGCGGCGACAAGTAGTTACCAATAAATTAACAGATTCCCGATCGCGTCCAGATGTTTGTTATTCAAACACTGAAGACCTCAATTAGCGTCTAGGGTCGGTTTCTTGACGGCATGACAAAGAGATTCAGACCGTCCACATTATTCGCCGAATCGTTCATCACACCGGTTTTGATAAGGGTAATGTATTTCGAAGACGTTTACGACCGATAGGATTGATGAAATCACCCCAGTATTATTAATACTACTTTTTTTCTCGCATGTGAGGTACTTCCATGCAGCGGCGCAGTTGATGGCATCAATAAGAGAAATAGGAACCAGGAACTAATCAATACATTTTATATAATGTGCAATACCGCAAATAACGTGATCGTGCAAGCGGACCGGTAAATTATTGGTGCTGAAAAAAGGTTCAAAATTTGAATCAGGTATGTATGAATAATTCAATTTCGAGTTGAGGATTTTTGCGCGCTCGGTCAAATTATATTCTGTCCGTGCACACGAAAGTCAATCATTTTCGAAAGGTATGACTTAGAGACTGCAAAATGTATAAGGTTATGTTTGGGTTGGGAATATGTCGGCAATATTATCGTTCGAATTTTATTTGCGAAATCCCAAATTATACCGATTCAATTAAAATTGCGTTGTACCATAATTACACGAGTTTTCATATGTATAAGAATAAGTTTAAAAAAAAATCAAAATGTTGAGAAAAATACGATACATTTATCGTACCTCTAGTATTTTATTAATCAGTTTCTTAGCTATGGGTACTACAGAAAGAGGATCAAATGTCGATCAAATGAATAGTATGACTCTTGAGTTTCACTGAAACATGAAACCTTTTTCTGCCCTCCTGACATTTGTCGAGCATTGAGGCAATTCAGGTATGAATATAAACGAGCGCGCAAAGAATTCCGATTCGAGGTCCATGCATCTTCCGAATCTTATTTAATTTTAGGTTGATATAACCAACTGAAATGCCGCCCAAGAAACTATCAGGAGCGCTATCTCGGAAGATCAAGATTATTGGACCTATATATTAGTAATATCTCGAGTTACTTTGAGAACGATGCGGGTATTGTGTCGACAAAAGGTCGTTCCACTAGCGAAGCTCATCATGTAGCGGAATTTCCTTTTACTTCTTCAAGTACCGAGCCTATCGTAAGAAAGTATTCCATTTCGGATAATTCGGACAAGGAAAATTCTTTTGACGAGGAATCAGGAGTTACTGAGGTTAAACCTAAACCAGTCGATTTTAATGACCCTACATCATGGCGAATTACAAAACGTGATATTTAAATGTTCGTTATGACCTTTGTTGGCATGTGTGTTCTCTAATGTATTTCAGTTTTTCATTTACACTCTCATTTATTGTTTTTTTGAAGCTTTGAATGCTTATATATTTTTTGAGAATGAATTATTCTATTCGCTTCCTTTTTGGTTTCTTCATACCCTCATTATCGTATATTGATACGTTTGTGAGTTCTCTTCACTACTTTATAAGATACATGGGAGATTACAGTAATTTCTATACACATATTGTTTGATATACCTAAGAATCTAATGCTCGTTCTCGAAAGAATATAATAATAGTAAAATATCTTAGGAATAGAATAAATACCATCATTCATGGAAAGTATGTAGTCATTGAAAAAAAACTTAAAAAGGGCGCATTTCGATAACTTGCCACGGGCGCTGAAATCCTAGATCCGGCTCTGTCTTCAACCATACCAAATATGAACTTTGCTCAACATTTTTGACTGGGTCATTCGTAAAAATACCGATATGTACCCCATAGTTAAATGATTTGCATAATTCTCTTTCATTTATAACGTGAAGGTGTGTATCTAAATGCCGTAAACACTTTATTGAAGTCGATTAGGTGAACTCAACATTCAAATTTGTACTTTGCACCTCCAAAACAGATCGTTTCGTTAGTAGAAATTAGGCATTGCTCTGATCCAGGAACCCTGGATCAACAAAGAAGGCCAAATCAAAGGTTTGGCAACAAAGGAATCAAATTTGATCTATGATATGAGGCAAGAAGCTCCACGTGCTTGTATTCTCATAAACAAAAATATTAAATATATTTGTGTTTCAGAATATATGTCTCGGGATTTAATACCAATCATGGTTCACCTCAATGTTGGGGGCGTTGACCGAGACATCATCATTGCATCCGCATACTCCGCTGGAGACGGGCCAATAACACCGCCAGAGGAGGTACAGGAACTAGTACGTTACTGCAAAAGCAAACGCCTTCCAATTATAATTGGTTGTGATGCAAACGCGCATAATACTGTCTGGGGAAGCACCAACAATAACCTTAGAGGTGAGTACCTGCTTGAATATCTTCTAGCTAATGACCTCGAGACCATTAATGTTGGGACTACTCCAACATTCGTCACGAGAGCAAGGAAAGAGGTCCTGGACGTAACAATAGTAAATTCTGCGGCCAGGAAAAACATTACTTATTGGAGGGTGATGGACGAACCATCACTCTCTGATCATAGGATTATTGAGTTCAGGGTGGAGGGAGATAACACCTATTCCCCTGCGACTCGAAATCCTAGAAAGACAGATTGGTTCCTTTACAAAAACCATCTAAAAAAAAATCTAGAACAAATCGATGCGGATAACCGTCATTTCGATTTGAACTCAAGGGTAGAGCAGGTTAGTAGGGCAATAATGGAGGCGTTCGACTCCAGCTGTCCGCTCACCAAAGCTAAACCAAGTAAGGATGCACCTTGGTGGAACGAGAACCTGTCAAACCTCCGAAAGGAGGTCCGTCGGCTCTTTAATAGGGCAAGACGGAATAACATTTGGCAGGAGTACACCGAGAAACTTACACAGTATAATAAAGAAATAAGGAAGGCCAAAAGGCTTAACTTTCAAGCTTTTTGTGAAAATATCACTTCCACTCCCATCGCAGCCAGACTTCAAAAAGTCATGGCAAAGGGGGGCACCAACCCCATACTGTCACTTAAAAAGCCAGACGGGTCACACACTGAGGGAGAAGAAGAACGATCGATTCTTCTTCTCAAAACACATTTTCCAGGTAGTGAACCCATAAGCAGTATTGAAACAGCAACCGAGTTCACCAAAAAATCCGGCAAGGACGATTGGGATATTGCTAGAAAGATATTTACAAGACAACGACTGGAATGGGCAATACGGAAACTGCTCTGTATGGGCTGACTGAAGGCATCCAGAAGTCTCTGAACAACAAAGAAATCGCATTGTGCGCTTTCCTAGATATATCTGGGGCCTTTGACAACACAACACATGTATCTGTCAAAGAGGCACTTGTAAGGCGAGGAGTAAACGGTACCATTATAAAATGGTTGTGTAAGGTGCTCTCGACGAGGACAGCTGAGACATTGGTGGGCAGTAAGACCACCTCTGTTAAAACTACTCGCGGAACACCTCAAGGAGGAGTATTATCCCCCCTCCTATGGAGCCTGGTAGTGGATGAACTATTGCACAGGCTTACGGAGCTTGGCTTCGAATGCATAGGATATGCCGATGACATAGTCCTAATAGTAAGAGGCAAATTCGAGGATGTCCTCTGTGAGTTGTTGCAGAGGGGCCTCAGAATTATTGAGCAGTGGTGCTTATCAGTGGGTCTCAAAATCAACCCAGCAAAGACCACAGTAATTCCGTTTACTCGGAAGAGAAACCTTCCAGCTATGAAGTCCATTTCGGTAAATGGAGTTGTTGTAGGATGGAAGTCTGAAGTCAAATATCTGGGAATCACCCTAGATAGTAAGCTTCTGTGGAATGAGCATGTTAAAATTACTGCTAGTAAAGCGATAAGGGCTTTAATGGTGTGCAAAAGACTTTCCGGCAAAACTTGGGGGTGTAACCCTAAAATACTGAGATGGATGTACATCATGATTGTAAGACCGATAATAACATACGGGGCAGTAGTTTGGTTTGCTAAAGCAGGGCAGACAAGCACGAGGAAAATACTCGACAAGGTACAAAGGCTTGCCTGTGTTTGCATCACTGGGGCTATGAGAACATGCCCGACTAGAGCACTTGAGGTCATCATAGATCTCAGTCCTCTACATCTAGTGATCAGAAGGGTAGCCCATGAAGCTATCCTTAGAATCTCTAGGGAAGGTACAGGGAATGAGAGAATCAAAAGTCAGAGAGCCTGGTCCTCCCTGAACAAGTACATCTCATTAGCGAACCTAACTAGTGATGTTATGATTAAAAAAGTAAGCATCGAGAAGAACTTTGACTCAATGCTATGTAAAAGGGAAGAATGGGAAAAAGGATACACTACCCAAAAACTCAAAGTAAATACCGTTAAATGGTATACAGATGGTTCTAAAACCACGACGGGGGCCGGCGCTGGAGTATACGGGCCTAGAACCAAATGTACACTATCGCTAGGCTCCTACTCGAGTGTTTTTCAGGCAGAAATACTTGCTATCGAAAGACATAGACATAAACCTGGAAAGAAACTATCAAGGATGTGACATAGTGATCCATTCTGATAGTCAGGCTGCTATTAAAGCACTTAACTCCTATGTCATCGACTCAAAGCTGATATGGGAGTGCCGAAGGAAACTCAATGAAGTAGGCAAGAATAACAAGGTCTCCTTAGTCTGGGTTCCTGGGCACTCAGGAATCAAAGGAAATGAAGAGGCCAACACTCTAGCCAGAAAGGGAGCACAAACGCTACCTACTGGCCCAGAACCTTTCTGTGGTATAGGCAAATGTACCTATAAGAAAGAGTTTTTGGAGAAAGAAGAAAATGAAAGAGGGGCACTGTGGAGGAATTCTCCAGGAATGGAACACTCTAAAAAGTTCCTTCGGAACTTTGAAATTGCTAGATCCAAAAATCATCTGGATCTCAGTAAGAATAAGTTACGCCTCCTCACTGGTTTCCTCACAGGACACTGTCACCTAAGGAAGCACATGATGAGAATGGGCTTATCAGAAACTGACGAGTGCAGATTTTGTGGGGAGGAGGAGGAAACCCCTGTTCACCTGATCACAGAATGCCTCGCCATTGTGAGCCTGCGCAAAAGATACCTTGGACAGGAGCATTATAGGAGGAATGAGAACTTAGCCTCCTTGAAGTCCTCACAGATATTAGAATTCATCAGAGCTCTTGAGCTGGAGGGCGAGCTGTAGGTTGCGAAAACAGCTCTGACAAGGGGGCACAATAGACCTTAAGGTCGCAGTGGAACGTAACCCCTTACCAACTATCAACTATCAACTAGTAGAAATTTCTCCCGACCCAACGGGTCATTTAGCTGCTGGAATAAATTTGGCTGCTGGAAAGTGGCTGCCAAGTTCACGCCGGTGAAGGACTACGTGTTTGCCGTCCATAGCCCATAGAAAATTCTACAAATCCTCAAACTTTCTTGATATTTCCAACCACTCTTGCTGTGTTGTTGAAAGCTGAAACAGCGAATTCAATTTTTGTTTTTGTTAAAGATATCAAATGATGCTGGAGAAAATGTAAATTCGGAAATTGCTCAATCTTCACAATTTCTTGCACCGAGTTTTCCACCCACCAAATCCGAAAATTCGGACAAAAATATCAAACTGAATATGCTTTCCGAAGCCCTCGAAGTTCTAAAGGATATTGCTTCTACTCCTGAACCCCAAACTTCTAGTAATCAGAATAATTTCGATAATGAAACCCTACATTTTGCCAATTTCATATGCACCAAGATGCAACGATATGATACAAATACGAAAAACAAGGTGCATAATGGAAATTATATTTAAGGCCGATGAATGTTCCAGTGGCCCACCCCAAAACTATAGTAGGAATTATAACAATTATTATGGAAGTCCGAGTTATTCATCAAGATACGGTTTTATAGCACCTTATTCAACATCATCATATTCATCAGCCTTTATCTCACATTCTGCTTCTTCAGAATCAAAAAATCATAATAGTCCATCATCGAGTTATGTATCTCCAAATATTCTACAATCGGCTCCTGCTTCACGGTATTTAAGAGATCAAAATCCCCATAGCTAGTTACAGCAACATTCAATTTCCCAATTTCCTCAGAATCATCATCTTATGAAAATTCTGATTCAATAGATGACATTATTTAGTTTTTGAGATCGGGATATGTATGTTATTACTTACTGAAAATTGTTCCTCATTTCAAATAAATATTTTTAGTTTCACGAAAATAACATTGTATTATGAGTATTTCTGAAAATTAAAACTGACTGAAACTAACCTTTATATTTTCTTTGAAAACCTCTATAATTGCTTCACAAACTTCAGGTACAGTAAGAGAAATTGACTGCTTTGAAATCCTAAAAGTATATTGAAGGCTAGTGTATGAATCTCCCGAAGCTAAAAATCTTAGTGTGACAGCCAATCTATCTTGAGCTGGAATTGGATTTTGCATTGTTGTTTGTGTCGATATTTAAGGTGAAATCAATGCTAACAAATATTCGATATCATTTGGCGACATTCGTGTAAAATTTTTATATTGCCCACTCAGCTGCTGACATTTAAGTTCCACGACTAAGGGCCGGTATTATAAAACTTAACTTTAACTTTAACTGACAGTTTTGACAGATATGTCCTAGCATAACTGTCAAAAGTTCAGTTAAAGTTAAAGTTAACTTCCCATTAAGTTTTATAATACCGGCCCTTAGGGAGATCTTTCCTTGTATAAATTCGTTTTCCACCATCGACGCATCGACGGTTTTCTCTGATTTTCACTTAATAAGTACATATGCAGAAATGCTGCACCAGCTAACGCGACCTTTCTTTTCGGCATGTTGGATAGAACTAGTCCACTAGTCGGATCAACTCGAACGCTGCATTCGAGTTTATTATTCGAGGGTAAGCTCGAGTGCCGTCCACACTATTCGCTGAATCGTTTATCAAATTTTATTGCATTCGATGTTCGCATTACACTCATCTGGACCCGGCTTAAAGAAGGAAGCATTGAGATCTTCGACACGACAGATGTTTCTCCCTAATAGGGTTTTCGATCCCTGGAACCAGTTACCATCAGAGGTTGTAGAGGCTCGTTCAGTGAACGCCTTCAAGAATGGCTTGGATGTATGGAGCTCTATTCCAAGATGATGCCTGCATATCATGCTTTTTTTGTGATTGGTTCTTTCAGAATTGTAATTTTATTTTTCTTATGGGCTTATAGGTTATCCTCAAACCTTGTACTCACTCAAATAAATAAATGAATAAATACAACATTATTTCGATTATAATTATCATATTGTTTGGGATACTGTACATATTTTGCAAATATGTTGTTGTACATTTTTGGAAATGAAATTATTGTATAAATCTTGTATAATTTTAATAAATATTGATTTTTGAAGATTTGTTCTTGTTGTATAATTCATGAGAGTTACATGTTATTCATGGAAGGTGAATATCTATTAGAGAAACAAAGTGTTTATTCTATTGCAGTTCGGAATCTATATTGCCATGTGATGAGCTAAGGATATCATCCAAAAGGGACATAATATTAATATATACTCTTTTGAGATCGAGCATTACCTTCTTTGGTACCTTTATCGAAAAATATAGTATGTGTTATGACATTGGAGTACAAACAGCTGAAATGTAGATGGGGTACCATATATTTCAACCTCCGATAAAACAGCGCATAAAATCTTCAGCAAAAACTCTGTCCCTCCATATATGTGTAGTGAAATTCGAATTTGTTGAAAGAAGAAGCGGGCATATTCATGATGGATTGCATCTTCTTCATTGTTACATAATTTTTTCCTCATATTGAATTTATTTTGACGAAATATTTCGGAATAAATAGTGAGTTATCGAACTCTATTTCAATTTTTACAGTGGAATTCGTAACAAATGTGATTTATTTTAAACTCAAAAATTAATGACTTGAAGGTATTAAAAAATGAACCAAAGAAGTTATATTTTCCCAAGAAAAATGTTTTTACGCAATGAATCGAAAGAAGACTTTTGTTCTCTTATTCCGAGCATTATTTCTGAATGAAGTAATAAATAAAACCCTAAATAAAGTGAACAGTAGAATATTCGAACTCGAATATACCATATTCTCGCCACAACTTACCCATACAAAGATGGCGGACAGCATGTAACACTTTTGGTACAAGTAGGGTAATGTAAATGTTGAAAAAGCTACCAAACAAAGTGAAAGAATCAAAAAAGGGTTTGATTTAAATTTTCGAGTTCAGATATAGTTGTCTAAAAACAGTTCATTCTTCGACTTTTCATCGTTTCTGCGCTCGAAAAATAAGGGAATTTTTTAATAAAATTGAATGAACTCGTGGATCCTAAAATTTCACTTTGCCCCGATCCTTAGTGTAAAGTGAAATAATGAAAATAATTCTTTTCACGTTCATATTCAGAAAAAATTATGTTCTGCTGTTGGAATGGTGCTAAGTGTAAACAAAAAATCAAAAAAAATCTCTATTTTCGTAAAGTGTGTTCATTAATGTTATATTTTGTTATGAAAATAAGCTACCCATATATAAGCTCTATTACGAACAAAATTGTATCGTTGCTCGAATATTCACAAGCTCAAAAATTTCAATACAAATTGCCGTGAATTTTACAACAAGAAGCGCGAAAACTTATAAAATTTATGCAGCGGACACATGCATTCCCTTCGGATGTCGAGATTTCACTGAGTTGAAAAGAATAAAAATGGCTACTTTCCAGCACTTGAAAGTAGGCGCTGCGATGGTGATAGCAAACAAAAATTTAACATTTCACTTTACCTCGCTATTTCACTTTACCCCACTCTCCCCTACAAGAATGCCTCCTCCCCTTCTTTGCCCTCCATGATCATATCATTGTTTATGAAAGATGTTGCCGTCCTGTGCAGGATAAACTACATTAACCGGGTGTTTTCTAGTTTGGCCAAATAGGTGGTTTGATCAATTGATCTAACGAAGTTGTAAGCAAACGGGAATTTGTAGCGTTTTAGTAATCGAAGTGTTTTTTTGGGGTTTGTTTAAGTAAACAACCATATTCTCGAATATTTTAATGAGTTTTGCTGACTTGTTTTGATTATATCGCCTACTTGAATGAACAAAAAATTTTTAATAGATAGTTGTGCATCCTGTGGTTACTCCAACTCTGCAAATCACATATATATTCTGGTGTTACATCTCAACGGTGTTTTAACTGCTTAAAGAAAGTGCATGTGCATGAATGCGCATGCTCAAATTCGATACCAGAACGGTCATCTTTTCACGTTTTGCCCCCGCCAAACTCATCTTTACCACCTGATGGAAAGATTTGGTGACTTTCTTGTCCTATTACCTTCACCAAACAATGTATGAACCCTCGAGCTGTCATTTTTCAATCAAGTACTTACTGTGTTTCAATTCTATATGATTTGGATTTTTGGGAACATAGAATTTTGAACGAGTATATCTACGGAATCATTCGGCGGATTTTACCCATTCATGAATTTGATCATCGTAATTAATCATCGAACCTACTCTACAAATATGGAGTTTCCAGGTCGATATTGAATTGAAATCCAGTACTTGATTGAGAAATGACGGATGTTCATACAGAATTTTGTGAGGAAAATATGATCAGAGGATCGCACAATATATCGAATATTAATTCGAAAAATTTCCCGAAGCTGACAATCCAACTCGCGATATCGCATTCTCTTGTGCACTATGGTCGTACCCTTTCTTGTGTTATTACAAACAGGTTATAGCTTTGTTTTGGTTCCGACTTCAGAACCATTTCAGGACTGTTTCGGACGGTTCGAGTATGCGCAATTGCCGTTTTGAGTCTGAAAAATCGCAATCGCGCATACTCGAACCGTCCCGAACAGCTCTGAATTTGCAACCAAAACAAACCCTATATCTTGAAAAAGTTGTGCTTTAATGAGTGCTGTGCATGATATACCAACCATATTTTAGGCTTTCAGATGAACTTTTGGGTGGAAAAATGCTATTTTAGAAAAGAAATAAATGGTTTCATGAAAATTGTCTAGAAGTCGTTGTCAAGTTTTTCTAAAATTAACACATTTTGGACCATGAATAATTCATATTTTAATGAGAACTAAGCATAGACATAATTTATTTTTGTTCATCCACTTCAGAATACTCCAATTGGCTGGGGTGGTGAAAGCAATGTGGGACTGCCATAATCTGTTGATCCACCTTGGCCTAATGATGCCGGCGAACCTCCAGTCGGAGGTGGTGGAGGTTCGATGGGGGGTTGACCTCCTATAGGGGGTGGTGGAGGAGGTCCACCTGGTGGTTGTGGAACGCCCACATCTACAGATGGAGGTGGTGGGGGTGGTGGTCCGTTTATTGAAGGAGATCTGCTGGGTGGGGGTGGTGGTCCGATAATTGGGGGAGATCCTGGAGTAAGGGGTGGTGGTAGGCTCGTTACATCTGTGGTCTTCAAAATACATTAGTTATACAGGCTGTTATTGAATATATGCGTAAAGTTGGACAGAGAAGATAGAACTGATGATTATTCATATGAAAAACTTATATGAACTTGGGTGCGAAAGAGCTCATTTTTATAGAAAAAAAAATTTATTGGTTTTTTATAGCTTATAAAAATGAGTAATTTTCAATTTTGATTCATAAAGAAATTTGGAACCGCTGAGATATAATAAACTCCCATATTCTGGTGTGGACGAAATAACCCAACGTCAGAGCAATGGCGTAAGTAAGATAACCATGAAAAAACTGAAGCACTAACTAAGCTTTTTGTGCTCAGTGTTTGAATTGGAAGCCAGTGCGTTTAGCTTTCCAGCTATTTATTCAGTTATACGTCATTTCACTTCATATGACCATTGTCTGGCATTATTCCTATTGAAGTTTTCCATGAATATCCAAGTCGTCATTTTCAACTCAAGATATAGATTTCGAACCGATCTTCATTTTTGGAGCTAATATTCGGCGAATATCACCTAGTCAAGAATTTGACTTTCGTAAAAGAGGGGCTACTTAAGAAATATGGAGGGTCTTAATCGATTCTTTGTGTTTAACGGCAGATCTTAAGGGTGATAACTTTTGAAAGAAACAATGTAGCGACTCGATTCCTGTATGAAGTTAGTTCAGTAGAATAGTAAAGCCTTATTCCTTTGCCCTGGTGAGTTAACGTGTCAGATGTAACTCATAATCCCGCGGATGTAACCATTCGAAATACTATTTTCTACTATTTCCAAAAGAACAAAATCTATGGAATTGAATCTGGTCCATTGTTGTCGATTAATAGGTTGAAGGTCCGAAAAATTCCAGAAAAGCACTGACGTGGAGTCAGTAGCTTGCTTCATTGCTAAAGCAGTCACCGCTTCGGGCTGTACTTTTTGAAATACTGTGGACATAACTTCCAAATTCCACGAAATTTGATATAATATTTCTCTCATATTTCCGAAAGTAAATATCGGATATGTACAACTGAAGTTTGAAACATTGTTGTTGGGGTCTGTGCCAAAATTTTTTTTCGTCTGATCAACATTCCCGAAGCAAAAAAAATTTCTACTAATTTCCAGAAATTTTGGAATGAACATTTTTTTGTTTTTCTGACAAATGGATTACCACGACATTTTACACTGAATTTTCTCAGTTTTCTATGTGATTATATCAGTTCTTCCTGAGATAATGGGAAGTTAACCTCAAAATCTCAAATAGGCCTTACCCATAAACTATTTGACTGATTTACCCATTGACGATGTCAACCGAGACATTTGGACTACAAACATTTGGAGGCCACAGTTCGTTTTTTTCAAAAAATTTGTTGTTTGCGAATGTAAGCATACAGAATATTACCACTTTTTATTTTCGAGAATGTTTTGTGAAATGAAACTGAAATTGAGTGAGAATGAGCAATGTAAATAATATCGGGCATTTTCACCAAAAAATTGAGTATATCCCAAAAAAAACTCCAACAACTTATCAATTAAGCATGCAAATCGACACCTCGTTTTGTCATATCAACGTCGAGGTTTATATTATTCGAATAAACCCCGCAGCGTTGCAGCATGCAGACCGCTGGCGGGTGCTTGACTTGCGATGATAATGAGGTTTCATGAACCTTGAATGTGGCTGTATTGCTGAAATCCACGAAGCCGCCATCAAACAGGCCATATTTTTGAACAAATACAATTCGACCTAACTCAAGAAGTAGTGGCTCCCTGAAACGAATTGTGTGGTAAAGGGCTATATGCATGAATGTTTAGTATAGGACATTTTATATACGCTCAAGTTTGTGGTTCGATTAGGTAAGTGCCAATTACAATTAATCACAGTACGTTCTATAATTTTCACTATTTTATGAGCGATATTAAAAAAAAATCGAATTGCCTTGTGGTAGGAGCCGTAAGGATTCAATCCAAAACAAAGGTGGTACTGTCATATATCCACTCCACCTGGTACAATCACTTAACTACTTCTTCTAAGTTTCCATGAAAATTTTTTTTGGTGCCGATGAATCCAAAAGATATGTCTTGTATAGGGGAAATATTAAGGGTACCAACTAAAAATGAATGGTACAATCTTTTACCTACCGGGTAAAATCTCAAAATTTTCAGGAAAAAATCTAATGGCAATTTCACTAATCAATGTGTAAATCCAAATCAAAATGGGGAAAAAGATTTGTGTCAAAGAAGAACATGCCCCTTCATTAAGAATATCCTCTCATTTTAAAAAGAAGTTCAATACACTTGACTTTTACAGGGAGAGTATTTTTGCTGATGTTTGTATCACTCGTATATATGGTGCCTCAGCTAATATACAGTGATTTATTCACACTAGCTGTATCGTTCGATATGGGTGATACTGTTTTGAATGATATTTTTTGATCAACAATTTTTTGATCCTGATACTGAAGTAACTGTTTTTATTCATTTTCTTGTTTCATTCTATATTGAAAAACTTTGAATTTCGATTTGAAAATACTTTTTTTCTGCTGATACGAAAACAGTTCATATTGGAAGGGGATTTTTGTAAGCTCGCATTTATATATCTTTATGTTCTGAATTAATTCAATCTATAGTTGCGTTTGAAAACTGGAAAATTAACAAAATAAATGTTACTTTCCAAATTGTCAGTTACCTTGGTAAAGAATGTAGGATGGAGATCAGACTACACAATCTAGGAAACTTGAATATATGGGATTGATTTAATACATTGACATTCAGGTATGCAATGAAATCGAATTTTGAGCTGATTTTTATGTTGAGTCGAGTAATATCATTGTATGAATATCATTGTACAATGGTTATATCATGTACAATGTTTTGGTAGGGCAAGCTGAAGGATTCTGGGTATGAAAGTTCTGAAAAATCATTAGCTATAATAAGCATTTCTTTATTACTTGAACAAGGCAGGATTTATTGGAAGAATTTCCCTTCAAGATTTTAATGCAATCAAATTTGGACCGATTCTCATTTTAGGTGCAGTACTACCAGAGCTGTGCCAAAGCCTTGTGCTTAGTGCTCGTGAAAGCACTCGAAGCACTTTTGTGCTCCCAAGCACTGTGCTCGAGAGCACTTTATTGAGCCGGTGCTTAGTGCTTGGTGCTTCGAGAATGTTTTTGAAAGGGCTTAGTGCTTAGTAATTCGAAAAAGTGCTCCTAAGCACCGCAAAGTGCTCCCGAGCACCGTAGGGCTTCGAAGCACTTTTCGGGATTACTAAGCACTAAGCCCTTCATGGACTTGTCGAAACAGGAAAATGTCGGGCTATCGCGTGATTGGAGTAGACAAAGAGAACTAATATATCGGTTGTCTCAGGTGTTTGGAGACATCGGACAAGGAATACAAGGATACTCATTCGACACATTCGTGATATATGTGTTTAAGTTTAGTTTCGTGCTACTATTATATGAAAACAATAAAATGCTTTCAGAGTCAAAATGTCAAAGCGTAGGCTTTCAGCTGAGAACATCGAGATAGGATATTTCGTATTCTATCTGGATCATGGAGATATTAGAATTCCGTTCTGGAGAGTGTTAGAAAATTTAAAAAATCCACCGATGTTGACTCACGTGGATTATACTTATTAAATTTTCGTATTCGTATGTCACACGTTCCGGTTCGCATTTAAAATTTCATTATTGTTTTCTCTATGATTTCGAACCTAATGATCTGATTTAAATGATATTCTGCATTCTTTGATGTAGTATGATTGCGTGCAGGTTCGAGAGAAATTCCAAGAGTAGGTATCGCAAAGTTAGAATATTTGAGAAAAATATATTTCTTGAGCTTAACTGAATCCTGGATGAGTGATTTAAGTCATTCACGGCAGATGACCAATCTCTACATTTAAATACTATAAATATCAATTGAATCAGATAATTAATTGTATGATGAGAAAAATAGAAATGAATATTGTTTTTTGATCTCCTGATTAAACGGTCATCACGAAACTTGGCTCGAAGCTGTCTATTTTAGAAGTAATGGGACAAAAATATATAATTATGCTCACTTCAATAACACTGTAACTTCTCGACCTATTATACCTATAAACGAACTTAGACGAGATATTTAGGCTCTGAACCTACCCTGCAACTCATCATTTTTTCTAGATTTTTCGTTTGGAGAGTAATCGTGTTTACGGACGGCCGAACAGCCAAACATCGATATGGAAAACGGATTCATCATCAGGGAGTCAAACACGTCAGGTATTGGATTTCAATTCGATATTATCTGCGTCTTTTTGAGAAATATTGGGAATATAAAATTTTCAATATCCACGGAATCATTGGGCGCATTTTACCCATTTATGAATTATACCTTCGTAATATGTATACCCATTGTCAATTTCATATTCCCAGTTTTTACAAAAATAACTATCAAATCGAATTGAATCAAGTACTTCAATGAAAAATGACATGATTGAAATATAAAATTTGTGAAAACAAAATTTTGAATTTTATTTCAATCCAACTAAACGATCATCACGAAATCGTACAAATTTGCTCATTAGCTTTCGTCAATAAGCCTAACGGCCGATAGTAAACTCAGTAACTTCCGAACAGACCTGGATCTAGGGCGTGGCGAGGGAGGCATTTGCCACGGGCGCCAACCAACTAGGGGCGCAAAATTATGATTTTTTTTTCTTGAAATGATGTTTTTTCACTTCAAAGGAACCTCACCCATATTTATACGGGAAACTACTGAACGTATTTTCATGAAATTCAGCACTTATAAGTATTTCATGATGCTGATGAAATCTAAAATATTTTCAAGGCATGAGCACCTCCGGTTTTTCCGGAAATGACGTCAACTTCCGTTTTTCAAATTAGAACACCATTTTTTTATTGCAGAAATAGATTCCTTAGAAAATTTCAATTTATTTTGATGTAACATTTTTCAGTTTTTGGTCGGAAAATTCTCTCTGAGCGGGAAAATTCGAAAAAAAAATCGAAAATAGAGCTCCGCTGAAACAAGAATAACTTCGAGGTTTTTGGATGGAAAATTTTCATTTTTGGGATTTTTCAAGATGTAAGATTGATGTATCCACTTTAAAAATCGAAATCGCGATTCATGATACAGGGGGTGAAAAAATCGCTTTCAAAGTTAGGGATGACAAAATCGTGAAAAATCAATTTTTTCAAATTAGAACCCCACTTTTTTATGGCAGATATTGAATCTACGTTGAAAAATAATGTGAGTGTATGCATCACACCCTTGCCCTAAAGTGGATATTTTCTGAGTTATTCACAAAAAACTGTTTTTCGTCTTGAATTTTCAGCTATTTCTTTTCCCTTCACGCCAAAAAGATGACATTTTCAGGAACTGTTACTTAAACCATGTTTTAGATTTTACTACCCTAATATGCAAGAGAAAAAAGTTACAGGTTGTTCCTAAATAGATGGCGAATTTGGATTCGAATTTGTATCGGAAACCTCTTTATTTCAACTAATCGGCCATCGGTTTTCTCTCCAGTGATAAATAAATAATTCCTTATGAACCATATGCAAAAACTTACCATGTTTTACATTATTTTTTTTTAATGATAGATATCATTAATTACATCTGCCAAATTCCTCTTTATTCAGTAGCATTTTGTGTTTACTATTAATTTGGTGATAATTCGTATTAGGTTATAAAATCGATCACTATGCCTAATTTTACCAATGAAGATTATTTAAATCTCATTCTACTTCATGGAGGATGTAATAAAGTTGTAGATAGAACGATTCGACTGTTCATTGAGAGGTTTCCTGACCGACCCAGACCAACGAGAGATACCATTAACAGAACCATGACAAACTTGAGAAATGTCGGATCTTTCGTTAAGAAAACTACACACAGAGAAAAAAGTGTAGTAGAAGATGAGAACAACGAAATTACAGTTCTTGCATATTTTCGTGTGAATCCTCAAAATTCTCTCAAAGATGCCGAGATTGATCTGGGATTATCTCAATCGAGTGTTTGGAGAATATTGAAAAAACATAAAATGCACCCATATAAATTCAATAGGGTACAGCATTTGAAGGAAACTGATTTCGTCAGGAGAACAGAGTTTTGCGAAGCTATGATGATTCGATTTCAAGAGAATGAAAACTTTTTGGACTGTATAATTTGGACAGATGAATCTAAATTCACAAAGAATGGTTCTTTCAATAGGCATAACAGTCATTATTGGGATGAAGAGAACAACCACCACTTCAGACAATGGAACTTTCAAGAGACCTGGAGTTTCAATGTTTTTTGCGCCATCAAAAATAATGCAATTCTGGATGTTCACATTTATGATGGGACTTTAACTGGTAAGATAGAACACTACACATGTTTGCATTATTTAAAGAATGTTCTCCCTTAGGAGATAGATATTCTGACATATTGACTCAAATAATTGAGCCGCTAGTACAGAACCATAATGACTTATGGTATCAACAAGATGGCGCGCCTCCACACAATTCACTCAATGTGTCAAATATCCTCTACAGGCTATTTGAAGATCGATGGTTGGCGAACAATGGTCCACATCTTTGGCCACCACGTTCTCCCGATTTAACTCCTTTAGACTATTATGTTTGGGGTAGGATAAAAAATATTGTCTACTCAACTCCCCTGACTGATAAAGAGGACTGCATAGAACGAGTCAGAAATGCGTTCAGGTTTGTTTAGATTTTTAGATTCATAGGTTTGAAACTCAATTTGGTTTTTAAACACTTTTGCAGATCTCTTCCTCCCGATGAAATAAGAAGAGCAACGCACGAAGCATTCCTGAGACGTATAAATAAATGTCTAGAAATTAACGGTCAAAACTTTGAGCATCTTCTCTAGTTATAACTGCGAGAGTTTGCCATGGTTCTCCTAATAGTAACTTGAAGTCGGTTTCAAGAAGGGGTGAAAAATCTACAGCATGGTTCAAATAACAGTTCCTGAAAATTTCATCTTTTTGGCGTGAAGGGAAAAGAAATAGCTGAAAATTCAAGACGAAAAACAGTTTTTTGTGAATAACTCAGAAAATATCCATTTTAGGGCAAGGGTGTGATGCATACACTCACATTATTTTTTAACGTAGATTCAATATCTGCTATAAAAAAATGGGATTCTAATTTGAAAAAATTGATTTTTCACGATTTTGTCATCCCTAACTTTGAAAGCGATTTTTTCACCCCCTGTATCATGAATCGCGATTTCGATTCTTAAAGTGGATACATCAATCTTACATCTTGAAAAATCCCAAAAATGAAAATTTTCCATCCAAAAACCTCGAAGTTATTCTTGTTTCAGCGGAGTTCTATTTTCGATTTTTTTTTCGAATTTTCCCGCTCAGAGAGAATTTTCCAACCAAAAACTGAAAAATGTTACATCAAAATAAATTGAAATTTTCTAAGGAATCTATTTCTGCAATAAAAAAATGGTGTTCTAATTTGAAAAACGGAAGTTGACGTCATTTCCGGAAAAACCGGAGGTGCTCATGCCTTGAAAATATTTTAGATTTCATCAGCATCGTGAAATACTTATAAGTGCTGAATTTCATGAAAATACGTTCAGTAGTTTCCCGTATAAATATGGGTGAGGTTCCTCGTGAAAGACCCAGTAGTGCATGCACCTGTTGTACAATATGCGGCGACAAGTAGTTACCAATAAATTAACAGATGATAAATTTGCACTTGTCGGTCGCCCTACACGATTCCCGATCGCGTCCAGATGTTTGTTATTCGAACACTGAAGACCTCAATTAGCGTCAAGTTCAGAGGCAGTTTAATGTTCGAGCTAGCCGCAAGACAAAGAGATTCAGACCGTCCACATTATTCGCCGAATCGTTCATCACACCGGCTCTGATAAGGGTAATGTATTTCGAAGACGTTTACGACCGATAGGATTGATGAAATCACCCCAGTATTATTAATACTACTTTTTTTCTCGCATGTGAGGTACTTCCATGCAGCGGCGCAGTTGATGGCATCAATAAGAGAAATAGGAACCAGGAACTAATCAATACATTTTATATAATGTGCAATACCGCAAATAACGTGATCGTGCAAGCGGACCGGTAAATTATTGGTGCTGAAAAAAGGTTCAAAATTTGAATCAGGTATGTATGAATAATTCAATTTCGAGTTGAGGATTTTTGCGCGCTCGGTCAAATTATATTCTGTCCGTGCACACGAAAGTCAATCATTTTCGAAAGGTATGACTTAGAGACTGCAAAATGTATAAGGTTATGTTTGGGTTGGGAATATGTCGGCAATATTATCGTTCGAATTTTATTTGCGAGATCCCAAATTATACCGATTCAATTAAAATTGCGTTGTACCATAATTACACGAGTTTTCATATGTATAAGAATAAGTTCAGAATGTTGAGAAGAATACGATAAATTTATCGTATCTCTAGTATTTTATTAATCAGCTTCTTAGCTATGGGTACTACAGAAAGGGGATCAAATGTCGATCAAATGAATAGTATGATTCTTGAGTTTCACTGAAACATGAACCCTTTTTCTGTCCTCCTGATATTTGTCGAGCATTGATGAGACAATTCAGATATGAATATAAACGAGCGCGCAAAACATTCCGATTCGACGTCCATGAATTTTCAGAAACTTATAAAATTTTAGGTTGATATAACCAACTGAAATGCCGCCCAAGAAACTATCAGGATCTCAATCTCGGAAGATCAGGGATAAAAATTATTAGACCTAAAAAAAAATACTGGTAATATCTCAAGTTACTTTAAGAACGATCCTGGTATTGTGTCGACAAAAAGTGATTCCACTAGCGAAGCACATCATGTACCGGAATTTCCTTCTACTTCTTCAAGTGCCGAGCCTATCGTAAGAAAGTATTCCATTTCGGATAATTCGGACAAGGAAAATTGTTTTGAAGAGGAATCAGGACTTCCCGGGGTTAAACCTGAACCAGTTGATTTTAATGACCCTACATCATGGCGAATTACAAAAAGTGATATTAAAATGTTCGTTATGACCTTTGTTGGCATGTGTGTTCTCTAATGTATTTCAGTTTTTCATTTACACTTTCATTTATTGTTTTTTTTAAGCTTTGAATGCTTATACATTATTTTGAGAATAAATTATTCTATTCGCTTCCTTTTTGTTTTCTTTATACCCTCATTATCGTATATTAATACGTTCGTGAGTTCTCTTGACTACCTTATAAGATAGATGGGAGATTATAGTAATTTCTCTACACATATTGTTTGTTATACCTAAGAATCTGATGCTCGTTCTCGAAAGAATATAATAATAGTAAAATATCTTAGGAATAGAATAAATACTATCATTCATGAAAAGTATGTAGTCATTAAAAAAAAAAATTGAAAAGGGCGCATTTCGTTAACTTGCCACGGGCGCTGAAATCCTAGGTCCGGCTCTACTTCCGAAAGAGTCAACTTAGAATCTCGATATTTGTGAAGCCTCAATTACGTAGGCTGAATTCGTGACCACTCACGAATTCAAAATTTTAACACTCAATATTTTCAGAAATACAAATGAGATCGAATTAAAATCCAGTATTTGATTGAAAAATGACAACTTGAAGGTTCACACGGAATTTCTTGAGGATAATATGATCAGACGGTCGCAGAATATTGAATTTTTGAAAAAAAAAAATATTTTTGAGATTTTTCTAATGACGATCATCACAAAATTCCGCACAAAGTTGCAAATCAGCAACTAGTTACCCAGTTTCACAATAATTGAGATTGTATTTTTTGAGTTATTCCGGAAAAAAATAACGATACTGAGTAAAAAACCATCCAAAATTTCCTCCAAATATTTTTTTCCAATATCTCTGAGAATTATGAACATATCGAACTGAAATTTGGTACACTGCTATGAAATATGGAACGCAAGATATAAGCAGATTTTCTTCAAATGTAGTGAACTGTTTCTGACAATGGAAAATTTTCTGAAAAAATATTGAAAAAATTTTTTCAATCATCCTGACGGTACGATCCCAACAAAATTTTGCAGGAAGTTGCGTGTCATTGAGCCCCAACGAAGCGCCAAATTTCAATATCGGGGAAATAACCTCCAAATTTCAAATAGCTATAACGCTGAAACCGTTGGGCCGCTTGTGTCCATCAACGAACATAACCGCGGCATTCGGATGCTCGACCTATCCTGAGAGTTTTAAGCCTCTAGTTCGCTCCGTTCGACAGATATCAGGTCCTCGGTTGGACGGCCGGCCGAACAGAATCGTATTTGACACCGGATCAGTGGGTTCAACCTAGTCGTTTTAGACCATTTTCGGCTCAAAATTCGAAAATTACAGACAAACCAAACACCAAACAAATGATAGCACGCTATTCCCTTGAACAAGCGCGCAAAAACAAGTTTCCGTAGGCCATGCACTCTCTGAGGTATGTCTTTATGTTTCCATTAATTCGACAGCATATCATAATAGCGAAGACTATATTTGGAAGTAATCGAATGTCGGTGAGTAAGTTTGAAATTTTAAACCGAGAATGGACTCACTAATGAAGAATCCGTAGTTAAAATCCATTCTGTCCAGACGTAAACACTATAAATCTCAAAGGAAAAAAGCTCTGTTCGGGTTCCAAATTATGGTCGGTCCCAGGATGGTTTTCCGATTTCGAGAAACAGAAATGCCAAAATTACAGACAATTGGCTGAAAAAGTCTTGAGGTCAAAGTTCCATATTAAAAAGTGCTTAGTGCTTGGTGCTCGTGTAAACGAATTACTTTTCGAAGGTGCTTGGTAATCGCGAGCATTTCACAAAAAATGAGTGCTTAGTGCTCGAGATTCCGGAGCACTTTTCGAAAGGGCTTAGTGCTTTGTGCTCGGAGCACTTTCCATCAGTGCTCGGCACAGCTCTGAGTACTACTACCGACAATGTTTTGTTTGGGCGTGCTGATCGATTCCGAGGTAAAGAATTTTTATGAAATCATCAGGTTTCGATGGAAATTCCTGTTTGTTTTCACGAAGAAAAGGTTTAACCCACACAGCATGGAATATTGCAGTGGAATATTTCTAAATATTCACAAGAAAGATTTCACAGAAATATTTACGATATGTTTAGGTGATATTCCCGATAAGGAACAATTTCGAACAATTGGCCGAATATTTCCCTAATATCACATACATTTTCCATCCAAATAATCCATTCATATTTCGTGAAACTCGACAAAATATTTATGAAATATTCTAACAATATTTCAGCTCGAGGAATTTCTATACGGCGACAAATATTTATACAGGAAATATTCCATGACTTTCACAACTAATTTTCTGCAGGGATAAATATTCAGTATTCCAAAAAAAAATTCACTGAAATATTCACGAAAGATTGAGATAACATTCGGGTTGAGGAAATTCTCGAGCCATTGGCTGAATATTTCCTGAATATGACATACCTAAATTGATGCCATGAAATATTCCTTCAAATAATTCATGAATATTAAATGAAATAGTCGAAATGAAATGAAATCTTTCACAATACTGAAGGTTGAGAAATTACTATACGTGAGAGATATTTTATAGATTTCTGAAAAACGATTTCGCATATTTTACTAATAGTTCAGAGGGAGATTCTCAATCGCAAAAATGTGGATTTATTTCATGGAATATTTTCGAAGGATTCAGCAATACGAGGAATTTCGATATGGATTATCAAAGTTTCCAATCGCACAATTCCAGGTGGGATGGATCATTTCACAATGTTCTATGAATGATATCACGAAAACTTAGTGTACAGGGAGAGTCAATAGTGCCCGATCGGTCGAAAACTCTTGGAAAAATTAGGCCAGGAGAAGGATTCGAATTTTGACGTGATCGACAGTTTAATCATCAGGCGCATCAGGGAATAAGCTTAAATTATGTTTGGATCTACAGGCTGGTTCGAAAGTGATGAAACATGATACCACCCTGTTTGTTCAAATGAGTATGTCCAATTTCAATATCATACTCATATCCATGAAATTCTGATTTGGAAATTGCCCACTTCTCATCATTTATCTGTGATACTCTTGACGTAAGCCACTTTTTTCGAAAAATTTCATGGTTATAATGATTCAAACTAGGGATCATATCTTGAAAACATTCCGAGATAATTGTACGTTTTTTTTATTTGAATTCCCAAAAAGTTTTCAAGTTTTCTGCAAATTTACGAATAACCTTACAGGTAGTGCGATTGTTTGAAAATGACCTTACAAAAATTTCAATAAGTCAATAAGTTTTTAAATGGAAAGCCCTGATTTTTTCTTATCTGGAATATACCCTAGTTGGTAGTCTTCATTTTTTCTTAAGGCATGTTGTACTTAAAATAAATAGTTTTCTACATGCATTTTTAGTTTTGCGCAGAGCCTATTGGTATATGTACCACGAAAACAGTGTCAAAGGAATAAAAAATTACTCAGTTGCCCATTTTGGCTTCACATGATACCAGAAATTGAAAAAACCAACTGGCATAAAGTTAGAAGTTTCATGCTTTACGAGGAGAGTCTAGAAACGTTTCCACGCCGTTCAAATCCACATAATGTGTAAATATAATACATTTCACACACAAAACATTTAATTTATGATTTAAAAGAAACTACTCCTTCAGAATGAAACTGAAAAGTATTTGGATAGTATGAGGATTTGAACGATATGGAAACGTTCTAAGACCCTCCTCGTAAAACATGAAATTTCTAACTTTATGCCGGTTGGTGTTTTCAATTTCTGGTATCATGTGAAGCCAAAATGGCTGATTGGGTAATTTTTCACTCCTTTGACACTGTCAATACATTGCGCGAAACACCAAATGCGAATCATTTAGAAAACTATTTATTTTAAGCATAACACGTCTTAACAAGAAATGAAGATTACGCACTAGGGTATGCTCCAGTTAAAAAAATAAGTGCTTGCCGTTTAAAAAAATGGACTCATTGAAAGTTTTGTGAGGTCACTTTTTGAAAATCGCAGAGTATTTCAGATGAACTGTAGAATCATTCGTAAATTTGCAGAAGACTTGAGAACTTTTTGGGAATTCAATTAAAAAAATCGTTCATTCATCGCAAATGGTTTTCAGGATATATGATCCCCCAGTTCAAACCATTATAACCATGAAATTTACCGAAAAAAGTCCCACAGAAAAGCGATACAAATCAGGCATTTTCATTTTATAAAACAGGGTAGTATCGTGTTTCATCACTTTCGGACCAGCCTGTGGAGTCAAAAATAATTCAAGCTTATGCCCTGAGTATTGTCGTACCCGCCAAAATTTGAATTATTCTCCTAGCCCAATTTTCCCAAGAGTTATCTACCGATCGAGAACTATTGATTGACCCTGTATAATAATAATGATAATGTTTAATCAGAGATTTATTTACATTCATTATTTCATTACTGACATTTAAAATTTTTGATATGAATAACATTTCTGACTTATGTCCAAAAGAAATGGGTTTTGCAAGATTGACTAGGAATATGTAAATGGCTATTGTGTATACATGTAAATGGCCAATGTGTAAACAGTGTGTCAGTTTAAAAAGCTATAACCCTAATATCTCAGCCCACATGCAAAATAAGAAAAAAAATGCCTAAAGTGGTAAACTTTGGTTTGTAGGGAGACATTTTATACGATTCGGGTAGATATTCGCCTAGCGATCAACTTTTCAATTCAGTGAACAGTTGGAGAAGATTTGTATTTTTGTTTATTTTATCTTCATTATCATTTTTGAATAATTAATTATGATGAGATGACGAGCATATTGGGATTCTTGGGTTGAGAATAATTGTAAACGCACCACTTACCCCTGGGTGTTCCGTCTTCTGTCGCTCGTATTTAATTTCTGATTTGTTTGTATTGTGTATATCCCTATTCTGTGTGTATAGGCATGTTAGGGCGAACATGATCTTGGTATAAGTGAATTTTGGAATTCGATATCTTCTCGATTCTGGGTAAGTACCTTATTTTTGTACAACTGCTTATATTTATAACGTTTACAAAAACTAACTTATCCACCATGTGACATGAAACCTGTCAGTGTGCGTTCCGTCCTAATGCTAAGTCCTTTACATTATTTTAGCTCTTTTGATTCAAAAACTTAGTTCAAAAATCTCTTCATAAAAAAATAAAAAGCCAAAAACCATTGCAAAAGATATCTTGTAGAGAAGACTTGTACAATATGAAATAATTTTTGGTATACGAAGTCACCCGACTTTTGAACGAAAATAAAATCCAAGAAATAAACTTCACCGGCATTGTAACTGGTAACCGTAGGTTTGATGCGCAATTCGAACTGAAAAAACAGTCTTGGAATACAGATATCAAAGATGACATAAATAATTCTGTGATGCTCGTATGTGGTTAATGTATCAAATATGGCTAAAAGAATGGAATATTAAATTTCATCGGTCACAAAGTAAACGATCTCTATACTGTCGAAAATTCATCTTATGGTTATTGGGGAGTAATTGTATTGAGAATTGACCTGTGAAATGATTTCTACAAACATTTTCAGAATTTCTGGTGTTAGAGAATCCTTAAGAATCCCTATCATACATACCATAGTACACAATGAAAAAAGAATCATCTCTACATCATACCGTCTTTATAACTGAGCCCTTGTGAGAAATTCCGTAAGTAAATTACAAAAAATCAAGAATTTTCCAAACTCCTTTTGGATATTTCATTTGGGAAACTTTATATCATATTTCAATGAAATTTATCATAGACCCTGAATAGTGGGATAAAATTCACTTCAATACGTCTTTTATTTTCGAAGATATGTATTGGGAAATACTTATGTGAAATTTCGTGGCTTTTCTCTTATTATCGTTATGATTTCCAATATAACTCAAAAAAACACTGATGAATGACCATGATGAGACTCCATAACAAGTTGGCAAATGCTTATGCTCAAACTTGTGCAAAATTTTGTGATTATCGTGTCATAAGAGCAGTATGAGAAAGCAAATTACAAAATTTTTTCAAATATTTCATATTTTGCGATCTTTCAATCATATAATCCTCATGAAATGCTGCATGAACCTGTCTGTCATTTTCAATAAAGAACTGGATTTCAATACGATCCCATGGGTATTTTCGAAGATATCGAAAAAAAAGATTATGGATTATAACTAATATTTACAAAAATACAGATCAGATCAAATTGAAATTTATTACTTGATTTGAATACCTATGATAGCTGGAAGGTTTATGCTGAATTTCATAAGGACTATTATGTCAAGAAGATCCACATTAGGAAGTAAAGCTGAGTTTGGCGGGGTAAATTCGTGAGTAGGTGACCGCTTTGGCAAAGAATTTGAGTGTACGCACGAAAGCTGCTAACTTCACGTGAGTGCTTGCCTAGAATTCAATTTCGAGAAACTTTTCAACATTTTTGAATTTTTTTTTCGATATGTCCCCCGAAAGGTTTGTTAAGAAATTTCATATGACTTGGCGCGTTGGCACTTCACATCGATATTTCTGAGTTATTGAGGAAATATACTACAAATTTCAAATATTATTTTCTCAATAATTCCCAATTATAGTATTTCACCGGCTGGACAGAGTCGATGTTTGCATGAGATTCTTCATCAGTAAGTCCAATATTTTCGACAATATATTTGAAAATCAAAGACATTCAGGCAAAATAAATACGTGCCTTTCCAGAAAAAGTTCTTGAATATCAGGTAGTTTCGGTTATCATGGTATTATTGTTGAAAGAGGGGACCTTTGAGAGGGGCCATTGAGGGCATCTGGCGCATTATGTTGAGTTTTAGAATCGCTATCTGGAGAACAACGGATGACGTTATTCACAATACCTAAAACTCCAACGTATGATGATTTAATAAGTTTCATGACTGTAATTTTACTCTGTTATTTTCTGAATTGATGTATTCTGAGCAATTCAATACAATTGCGATGAATGCCAAAATATTTTTTCCAATTCATTTCAAATCTAACGGATAACGAACATTTTTCGATGTCTTCAAAAAAAATCTTCAATTCTTTAATAATTATATCATTTTATTCTGACATTATAGCTCTCTTATGCTGTGAATGTTTCGCAAAGGCTGTAAGGATATATTTTGAAAATCAACAGATGCTGAAATAATCACTGGCATTCGAATGTGGTTGGACAACTCCAAAAAATAGATTGATTGAAATAAAAAGTAAGTTCAGGAATTTCTTTATTTTCTGGGAATTTTTTCAGTTCATTTTCGTGACAGTAGAAATTTTGTTGAATTATTTACAACTCTGTTGCTATCTTGAAAAATTGTGTTCCATCAGAATTTATAGTACAGAAATAATATTTGAAAATATTTTCAAGAGATGATAAGAGTTTTCATGATTCGGATTCTTTCAAGAATTGAACGACTTCACGTATATTCTCATTATACTTGTATAATGAATTTTGTTTGATATTTTTCCAGTTCTATACTTCCAGTTCTTATTGATTTGACACAATTATAATAGACATTAACTAAGATGTAGCCAACATCCTACAGAGAATTAGTATCGATTAAATACAAATACATCTCAATTAGTTACTCTATCATTCACTAAAAACCTAGAAAAACACTGGCGTGATGAAAAGATTTCATATGGTTCTCACTAAATTCTTTTCAATTCGACCCAATTCGGATTTTGGAATTATTGAAAAAAAAATTTTCTTAATGAGTAACCTTTATTTACGGAACCATTAAGCGAATTTTAGCGATCCACTCATTCGACCTTCATTGAAATAAGAACCTAGGTACTCTAACAAATATCGAGTCCTTCAATCGTTTGTTTCAGAAGTTGTTTTGTTTACGATCGGCCTTACAACCGATAGTTGACAACATTTTCTTCCTTAAGAATCTACTTTGCTCCATTGTAGGTTTGGAGTTTAGTTCAATTACGAAGGTCAAATTCTTCAACAGATGAAATTCCCCAATGATTCTGTAGAAAAATGTTCATTCAAAATTGAATTTTCGAAATATTTTCGGAAATACAGATCGTATCGAATTGAAATTCATTGAAACGAAAAATGACAGCTTGAAGATTCATGCGGAATATCGTGAGGACCGTATGATCAGTAGACTGCCAAATATAGTATATTAGTAATTCTATTGATATAATAGAACGATCATCACGAAATTTTGCAAAAATTTGCTGATCAGCAATTGCCAACTGGCTCCCAAGTTTCACCATCATCGGATCACAATTTCTTGAGGTATTTCAGAAATAACAATGATTTTTAGGGAATTACCGAGAAATTTGGCAATACTTTTTTATATATCTCCGAAGATTAATATACGATCAAACTTAAATTTGAATCACCATTGCTATATAGCGACTTCAAGATCTGCGCTGAATTTTCTGATATTTAATGAATAGCTTCCGAGAAAATATTTTTTTAAATGAAAATTGAGGCATTTCCAGAAAGAAATAATTTTTTCAATTTTTTGCCTGCATCTGTAGGAAATTTCGTAATAAATTGCGTATTCTCTTCTGTGACACAAAAATTGAAATATTTTGAAATCTGTTGATGATAATGAAGAAAAATCGAACCTTCAGTGTATGGCAGGAGATAGACGGATTTTTCCATCCTTATAAAGGTTTTACAGTAAATAAGTATTTCTATCAGTTATAGAAGTTGAAATTTAGAATTTAGCATAATGAACATTGATATACAGAACTTACAGAATACAAATTGTTGAGGCCAAGGGGGAATTTACTGGGGTGGTTGAGGGGGTGATTGAACACCCCCCTCACTGACACATGAAACATTCATGGAAGGTGCAGAATTTCCCGACTATCATAAATCAATAATAGGTTGGATAGATACCTGAATAGGTGACCAATCTGTATCACATATTCGAATTTCAAAATAAATCAGAAGAAGTGGATTCAATTAACTTACCATGAAAATGACCACAACAGAAAGAAATAACAGTGACGTCTTCATTGTTTTACATGAAATGAGGTAACCCAACTACAACTGCATATTTGAAGCTAAGGCAAATTAGTCATAATTATCAATCAATTTGACGATTATAAGTGAATACATTGAGCTTTTTGCACATAGATACTAATGCAATCCATTAGATGTGTTTCCTCAGCATATTTTCACATAAGTTGCAAACAATCAGAACCTATGAGATCATTTTCCCAAAATTTAATGGAGCCACTTTTATAAAACGTGAAAACTATCTCAAAATTTCCACCTTAGCAACCAAATCAAACATGTGCACTGAATTGACTGACTTCACGTTAGTGCTTCTTCAGAAAGTTTTCATTGAATTTTGTTTGTGAAAATGCTCTCCTTGCTACTCCCCCTGCTAACGATACGTGAGAAAAAATTTAGGACTTTTTTTTCAAGTCGGTTAAAAACATTACCAAGCATAGCATTTTGTGAACCTATCAGAATCAATTCTGATAGATTTACTTTCTCTTCAACTTCAATTCTATCATCCGCAAAAGGAAGTATTTGCTTCACACCACAAACATTCCTACGAGATAATTGTGTGAGAAACTTAATAGTTTGAAATGGTTTATATATGAGTAGACTGTAGATTATCTGCTTATTCTGCGGATCAATTAATGAACCTTCGTGTTGAATTTTACACAGTTTTCAAACCATTTTATATGAACATGAGATTTATTATTAGAGTGGCATTTCTCAATGTGATGTGATTTTAGTATCATTGAATGTTCTGTGACTAGATTCTCCAATCAATTAGGTACACAAGCCGAGAATTAGCTCATTCCGAATGAGTATGAATGAAATTGAAGAGTTTAATACATATCTTTATTTTAAGATAGACAAAAAGGAATATATGAAACTCTAAACATTTCATGAATTGATTACTACATTATTTTTATTTCAATTGAATTCATAAGTGACAACGAAGTCTGATATAACACTTAAACTTATTTATTCAGGTGAAAAAAAAAAAAAATGTTCTCGTTGAAAATATCCTCTTCAACCAAATGAAGGGAAGGAACGCTGCAGGAGCTTGTTTAGGACGTCGCCTCCAACTTCCAGAAGATGCTTGGCAGCTGTAGATATGTTTTCAATACACGCGACTACTACTTTCCATAATTTATTGATGGCAAGGCTCACCTGGTCAAGTTCCTGTGAAAACATATTTGTATATATTAATGAACAAGTAATGATAAACCTGTTCGCTACGCAGAAAATATACACCATAAACTGTACAAACATATACAGGGTAAGTCTTTAAGTTGTACATTAATTTCCACCATCAGATTTTTCATTTATCATTTTGCCAGGTTTGGCTCAGGAGAAAAGTTATAAGCATTGAAATATTTCTCAATGTGCTAATAGACTCCAATTCTTGTTCGCAAGTTCAACACAGACATATCTTATTGATGATTATTTGTATAACAGAATGCCTTCATCCATTTCTTGAAATTCAGAAAAATATGGTTGGGAACACTGATTTAAATGTGGGTGGAGCTTAATTCACGGCCTTTAGTAGTTCGAGGGGTTCACGAAAATAGGGAAATTTCTCGAATTTCTATCAGATTTTATAACAGTCAACGTTGACTATCTCGAAAACGGTTCGTTCAAGAAGAAATAATAGAGAATAATTGAGTTTTCTAAAATGATTGATGATTCTCATAATGATTTAGGATAAAATTTATCTGCAGTCTTCATACTAATTTCTTATAGTTTCATGAATCGGGAAGGCTGTAACCCGAAAACCTTTCGAAGTAAGATGAAATTGATTACAGTAGTTATAGATAACTTCACACTAAAATTGATTCCATTCGGAGTAGCCATGTCAAAGCTACAAAAGAAAGAATGTTTTTTTTAAAATTTCAACAGCGTGTATCTTTTACCCAGGCCTGAATCTGCAAAAATGATAGGTGAAATGAGTGTTTTTTTCAATGAGAGGAATCTAGGGTTGAAATTAATGTACAACTTGAAGACTCACCCTCCATAGCCGCAGAGCCGGATCTAGGGCGTGGCGAGGGAGGCAGTTGCCACGGGCGCAAACCAACTAGGGGTGCAAAATTATAATTTTTTTTCTTGAAATGATGTTTTTTCACTTCAGAAGTCCATCCATATTTTAGAGCTATAGTGCATGCACCTGTTGTACAATATGCGGCGACAAGTAGTTACCAATAAATTAACAGATGATAAATTTACACTTGTCAGTCGGCCCTACGATTCCCGATCGCGTCCAGATGTTTGTTATTCGAACACTGAAGACCTCAACTAGCGGCAAGTTCAGAGGTAGTTTAATGGTTCGAGCTAGCGACGGTAGCGCCCCGTCTAGGGTCGGTTTCTTGACGGCATGACAAAGAGATTCAGACCGTCCACATTATTCACCAAATCTTTCATCACACCGGCTTTGATAAGGGTAATGTATTTCGAAGACGTTTACGACCGATAGGAAATCACCCCAGTCTTATTAATACTACTTTTTTTCTCGCATGTGGGGTACTTCCATGCAGTGGCGCAGTTGATGGCATCAATAAGCAAAATAGGATCCAGGAACTTATCATTATATTTTATATAATGTGCAATACCGCAAATAACGTGATCGTGCAAGCGGGCCGGGAAATTTTTCGTGCTGGAAGAAGTTTAAAAATTTCAATCAGGTATGTTAGAATAATTCAATTTCGAGTTTTGGATTTTTGCGCGCTAGGTCAAATTTTCTGTCCATGCACACGAGAGTCAATCATTTTCGAAAGATATAACTTAGAGACTGCAAAATTTATAAGGTTATGTTTGGGTTGGGAATATGTCGGCGATATTATCGTTCGAATTTTATTTGCGAGATCCCAAATTATACCGATTCAATTAAAATTGCGTTGTGCCATAAAAACACGAGTTTCCATATGTATAAGAGGAAGTTAGAAAAAAATCAAAATGTTTAGAAGAATACGATAAATTTATCGTATCTCTAGTATTTTATTAATCAGCTTCTTAGCTATGGGTACTACAGAAAGACGATCAAATGTCGATCAAATGAATAGTATAATTCTTGAGTTTCACTGAAACCTGAAACCTTTTTCTGTCCTCCTGACATTTGTCAAGCATCGAGACAATTCAGATATGAACATAAACGAGCGCGCAAAACATTCCGATTCGACGTCCATGCATTTTCAGAATCTTATATAATTTTAGGTTGATATAACCAACTGGAATGCCGCCCAAGAAACTATCAGGATCGCAATTTCGGAAGATCAGGGATAAAAAATTATTAGACCTAAAAAAAATACTAGTAATATCTCAAGTTACTTTAAGAACGATGCGGGTATTGTGTCGACAAAAAGTGGTTCCACTAGCGAAGCCCATCATGTAGCGGAATTTCCGTCTTTCGGATAATTCGGACAAGGAAAATTCTTTTGACGAGGAATCAGGACTTACCGAGGTTAAACCTGAACCAGTTGATTTTAATGACCCTACATCATGGCGAATTACAAAAAGTAATATTAAAATGTTAGTTATGACCTTTTTTGGCATGTGTGTTCTCTAATGTATTTCAGTTTTTCATTTACACTTTCAATTATTGTTTTTTTGAAGCTTTGAATGCTTATATCTTATTTTGAGAATAAATTATTCTATTCGCTCCCTTTTTGTTTTCTTCATACCCTCATTATCGTATATTAATACGTTTGTGAGTTCTCACTACCTTATGAGATACATGGGAGATTATAGTAATTTCTATACACATATTGTTTGATATACCTAAGAATCTAATGCTTGTTCTCAAAAGAATGTAATAATAGTGAAATATCTTAGCAATAGAATAAATACTATCATTCATGAGAATTATGTTGTCATTGAAAAAAAAAATTTGAAAAGGCGCATTTCGATAACTTGCCACGGGCGCTGAAATCCTAGATCCGGCTCTGCATAGCCGTGTAGACGACACTGGAAAAGTCACTTTCGGCTTATGACAATATATCTCGTTTTCGAAGCATAAGCGAGATACAGGGTGTTCAATGTTTACTTCGAGCAATATTCTGATAACTGTGGTAACTTATTCCTGATCTTTGGAATAGCGGTTTCTGGCTACATCTCAGTATTTTTTGTTGCTCGATTCTGTTGTGGAGTGGAATTGTGGAAAAAAGATTTCAAAATGGCGGAAAATCTGCAAATTTGGAATTCTTCATTTCAGATCACTAAATTGAAAATCCTTTCAATGTACTCGATTTTCTAAGATTTTCCTTGAAATTTATTGCCAAAAATTCCAACACAACTGTTTTTCACATGTCTACAGTGGAAAAAAATCACCCAAAATTGTTGTTATCTATCAAGGTTGAACTGTCCCTCATTCTGAACATTTGTGTTGGAACAGAATGCAAAAATATATCTTGGTTTTTGTTATAGTAACCTTCAAAAGATTTCGCTATAAGCACTTAAATAATTTTATTCAAAAAACTATTAGCAATGCGAAGGCAACAATTGTACTGATGGACATCTAAAATGATCCGGATTGAAATATGGAGTTATTCAGTTCATTTTCTCTACCCTTTTTCGGGGACGGAGTAGCCTGTGTTGACCATCCTTCCACAACTCGCTCGGGCGCCAGTTACAATTGGTTTTAAAAGGTTGCAACTCCTTTACAGAATCGCTAACTGGTAATATCACCTCTGGGTAGGCTTTAAACAGTTGGAAAAGGGTTCGGTTTAATCAAAGGTGGTACAGCGACAGCATTAAAACACTCAGAATATATGTGCAACTTTATTACAATATTCACCAATTAAATACACCGACACTGAAGGACGTGTCCAAATAGGAGTGCAGTGCCAGGAAAATTACAGCAATATATGAGCAGTAGACGGTCAGAAATAAAAAAACTCTTTCCCGGTAATCAAAACACCAAAATGGACAGCAATTTATCAGGCTGAATATGAATGTTTATCAGTGTCAATAACGGGAATAGATTGTACAGAAAGTCAATCTCAGAAATATTTATGAAAGCACAGAAGTTAGAATTTTCAATAATTTATATGGCATCTATGGTGGAATTTAGCAATGTAATAATTTGTACAGGAAAACTGAAATGTATCGAACGGGGTTGAATAAAATGATTCGAACGATAATAGTGATGATTCATGAACGGAAGGGTGAAAGAAAATCAAACGGAAAGACGGACGACCCTCAAAGTACGCTGAAATTCTTAACGCGAATAATACTGCGAAATACTATAGATAATAATTAACTTTAGAAAAACTAGTGAAAAGCGGCGGATGGTTTTCAATAATGATTTCAAAGACAGGCTACCGACTCTGAACTGAAAACTAGAATACTTCTAATCGGTTGCAATCGGGCTCTTATAACTGGTTTTGGGAAGGGGCCACACTCGCAAAATTTTCGTCAAAAACACCTCTCATTGGTCAATTGCAGCCACCAGATTCTCTAGAAAGTTCCAGAACACCGACTAGGCGAACAGATCAGGAAACCTCAGCCTAGTAACCGACTTGCGCAGTCAGTTGTTAGAGACCTTATAGCGTATACGTACGTATGTAGCTCGCTCGCCCACCGCAATTGTAATATCAAAATAAACGTATTGAAAATCACAGTAAAAACAGTTATTCAACAGTCCATAACAAAGGATGGTCCTTGAGCAGCAATTCACGGTAACATTTTGGTCCTTCGTAAACGTAAAAACATGGTGCAAATCTCGAAAGTCCCGTAAAGTTTGAGAAAGTTCTCTTACAAACGTGACGTTCATTGTTTTCTTCACGAAACAATAAGAAATCATGATGATTTGTTGATATGTGTTGGCACAATAGAAGAAGTGTTAGCAATTTACAGGAAAATAACCGAGATTTTATACAACATTAACTTCAAGCTAAGAAAGTGGTGTTCTAGTGGGAAGAAATACTCAATTCAATTTTAGGCAATAAGCAAAACGAAGATCCACTGATACAATCGCACGAAAATAAGGAGTTTAAAACTTTAGGAATTTCTTGGAATCCGAATACATTCAGTTATTCAGTCAATATCAATTTTGGGAATCAAACAATGACAAAACGCTCGATTTTAGCTACAATACCAACAATTTTTGATCCGTTAGGACAGCAGACATTATCTCCAGAGGCATAAACCCCGATCAATTGGGTGATTTGAAGGTTTGGTGGCATGAACCTGAATTCCTATCGAAAAATGAAGAAAATTATCCACATGTAAATTATGATTTAGACAGCATAGAAAATATTCCAGAAATCGAGCTATCAACAATTTCATTGTTCAGTTCTAGCAATTTTGATTTGGATATATTTGATAGGTATTCATCATTACGAAAATTGCAAAACGTCATAGCTTACTACATCCGATTTAAACGAAAAACTATTCATAAGCTAGGTTTGAGATCGATTCTCACGGTAGAGAAACGAAGTTATGACGTTAACTTATTAATAGGACTCGCTCAAGGGGCAGAATTTTCACAGGAACTGCTTACTCTCAAAGTGTCTCGGACAGTTCATTCAGTAGTAAACTTCAATCTCAATCCATTTGTCGAAAAAAATAATTTAATCAGAGTAGGAGGCAGACTTATATATTCTGAGTTAGAAGACTACCAAAAGCAACTAATTATACTGCCGAAAGGTCATAAACTCACGAAATTGATTGTAGAACAAGAACATTCCAAGAACCTACACGCAGGTGTTCAGAGTCTTATTTCCTTAATAAGACTGACTTATTGGCCCATTGACGGTAAAAACTTGGTAAAAAGAGTAGTGAAGTCTTGTATAACGTATTTATTATGGGAGAACTTCCCCGCGTCAGGGATACTCCTAGTAGGCCATTTTCAAGAGGTGGGGTGGACTACGTAGGCCCTATTATGGTTAGGGACAGCACACTACGCCGTTCGAAATTAGTGAAAACTTACAAAAGCATTTTTGTGTGTTTGTCGACACGCGCTGTTCACATCGAGCTTCAAGAGGAAAACCTTCACAAATTTCCTCAGATAATGGCTCTAATTTATAGGATAGAACAATCATTTTATTGAGTTGGACAATTTATTAAGAAACGAGGGTCACAAGGAAAGGGTTGAAAATTTACTTGCATCGGACGGAATTAAATGGTCATTCATTCCCTCAAAATCTCCACACACGGAAGGAATATGGGAAGCAGCGTTAAAATCCACTAAATTTCATCTTCGGCGTATTCAAGTACAGGCATCTGTTTCGTATGAGGAAACTTATAGAATTCTAACCCAAATCGAGGCATGCCATAATTCCCGACCTCTGTATCCTCTTTCATCAGACCCAAATGATTTCCTTCCCCTCACCCCGGCTCATTTTTTAATTGGTGAATCACTCGCTGCTGCACCTCAATCCAATGTGCAGGATCTGAAAATCAGCAAATTGTCTCGCTACTTGAGAATGCAACAACTTTGTCAACAGTTCTGGTCCCGTTGGACAAAGGACCATCTTACGCAACTGCAGCAAAGGTCCAGATGGCGAACGGCATCAACACCTCCCAAGGAAGGCGATTTGGTCATCTTGAAAGATGAAAACCTCGCACCATTTCGATGGCCCATGGCACGCATAGTCCAACTACATCCAGGAGCGGATCAAGAGATTCGTGTAGTGTCAGTGAAAGTATCAACCGGTAATGTTTTCAGACGCTCAATGAGCAGCTTATGTGTATTACCGATCAACAATGACTCAAATCTCGAAAAAACATGATCGGTAAATGTTTATATGCAAATTTGTATAACGTTTAATTTCAAATATGTTCTCACTGTTGTTCATGTTGAAAGCAATCCTTTCAAGGTGGGCAGCATATGTTAAATTAATTTTATAAATTTATGTAAATTCAAGGAAATAGTTTGATATTGAACGCGGCAACACTGCCAACACCGACTAGGCGAACAGGACAGGAAACCTCAGCCTAGTAGCCGAATTGCGCAGTCAGTTGTTCTAGACACCTAATAGCGTATACGTATACGTATACGTATCTAGCTCGCTCGCCCACTGCAATCGTAATATCAAAATAAATGTATTAAAAATCACAGTAGAAACAGTTATTCAAAAGTCCCTGACAAAGGGTGGTCCCTCAGAAGCAATTCACGATAACACCATGATGACCCTTTTTGCGTCGGTTGACGGCTTAAAACGCAATAACAACTAACAAAAAACCCCTGCGACGTGAAATTTAATGCGATAATAGTAGAATGAAACCCATCAGAAAAGGAGGAGAATAGAATGAAAATTAAAGGAAAAATAATTTATGGGCGATCTGCGGTCGGGAAGTGGAAAGGCGTGAGGTTCATAGAGTAAAAAACGGCCCATCTCGATTTCCTGCAAAACTACAAGTCCTATAGAAAAAAAGTCAGATGGCAGAGTTGTAGGTAATGAAAAGGTCTTCAACTTTTGTATGTAACTTTTTTTCTCATAACCTCGAAATTTATGTGAAAATTTCTAAAAACCACGTTTTGAAAAAGTTGTAGAATCTTCTTCAAATTATATGCTTAGATGCCTATTTATTGCTATTTCAAGGGGGTCTGGGCCTTACTACATACCTATTATTTATGTATATGTGTATCAGTCAGTGTTGCCGATTGGCGCATATTTCTGAACCCTATAGCATAATTGGCGCATATTGCATTCGAGTGCATATTTTCGCATAATCTGCTGTGAACTCATAGAACTCAGAAGGTGGAATGAAAAACATTCTTTTTATGCTGATGCTAATACCTTTTTAACACCAAAAAAGATAAATGAAATTTTCTATTCCTATATACATCAACTGTAAAGCACTGTTACCAACCAAAAAAGGAAGTTGGTGACAATGGAGGTTGTATGAATTTTAAACCTTCACAAAATATATTAGAAACTAACCTATGATGCAGTTCTGATTAATGATTAATGCTCCAATATGGAAGAAAAAATATACGAGAAAGTTAATGGTTCAGATGAAATTGTGGATGATAAACCAATGCAGACTGATAATGATATTGGAGACGAAGAAGGTGATGATCTTGAAGATTTTGAAGATCTTCTAGAATCGGGAAGGTTAGTCGAATCCTACGAAGACGAAATGTCATCAAAGAGACAAAAACTAATAGACCATGATGAGAATTGAAGATGAGATATTTATGAATAACAAAATTGATGCATTTAAAAAAATTATAATGAATAACGTTATCAGAATGAATTATCCAATTTCAATAATACGATTTACATATATACTTATATACTATAAGATTTTCTAATACCTAAATATAATTATAATTTGATAAATCAATTTTCCAACTGGAAAAAAATGCAGCAGCCAGATTTTTTGAATGAAATTGTAGATAATGTTAAAAGTAGTTCATTTTTTTCACACCATCGGAAAGAAGAGATGTCAACGAACACAAGGCATCTCGACTTTTCAAAAAAGCTGATATTTTGACACGAGAATTTTCGATTGAAAATTAGGGTACTTTTTCGATATTGAGTCAAAGTAAGGTGAAAAAATGAATATTTGAAATCAAATGAACTACAGTGTATTTGGAACATGAAAAAGTAAGTTTTCACCCAGTTTCGTCAAAAATAAAGATTTTTTGTGGAAGATAAAAATAAAACAACAAAAACTTGGTTTTTCGAATTTTTTGCATAAATTTCGAGGTGATGTGAAAAGAAAGTACATACAAAAGTTGTAGACCTTCTTATTACCTACAACTTTGTCATTAGACTTTTTTTCATAGGACTTGTAGTTTTGTCGGAAATCGAGATTGGGCCGTTTTTTACCCTTAGAACCTCAACCCTTTCCTCTTCCCGACCTCAGATCGCCCGTAAATTATTTTTCCTTTAATTTTCATTCTATTCTCCTCCTTTTCCAATGGGTTTCATCCTACTATTATTTTTTTTGTTTCAAAAATTATCGACCCTGGTCTGAACCTTCATAAATGGACTATATGATTAAATTTTCGGAAGACGGAAAATAAACCTGCATTAACTTTCAGAGGTTGCAAAGACATTAGGAGTTACTTCGTTACAGATGAAATCATACATGACTTCTGTTCGGAAAACGGAAAAATGACTGGAAGATAGATTTTTGACGGAGCACTTTTACGTAACGAAAAACGCTTCGTTACATATCAAAAAAGAAATGTTTCGAAAAAACTTTGGTGGGAATCGAACTCTCTCCCCTTTTGGATAGTATAGGGCCACCTCACCTCTCAAGTATAAATTGGATTTATTCTGATCTAAATGACGTCCTCTACTAAGCATTCGAAACTCACTGAATATTATTTTCATAGTACAAAATGTTTAAGGACATATCCCTCAGGTGGAGTAACCGTAGACATGTGTTTCTGGCTAAAGGCCTTCGTCAGTACGGTGAGATAGTGTAGAAGATGTATAACACTTGGAAGAAAACAACAAACAAACGGAGTCAACAACAGAAGCCAGCCGCACATTTGTGGTTTCAGTCAGGAGACCCTGTGATTACAGGGCAACACCTAACGTCACACACGGAGGCAGCTATAGCTACCTGCGTGAACATCCGGTCCAGGATTAACTATAACAGAATGGGATAACGAGGGGTTTGTTTAAAAGTACAAAATGTTTAAGGACATATCCCTCACGTGTCTACGGTTACTCCACCTGAGGGATATGTCCTTAAACATTTTGTACTTTTAAACAAACCCCTCGTTATCCCATTCTATTATTTTCATATTTTTAAGTTTTTGAAACGAATTTGTATTCAAGCAAAAATTAGCTATTCTATTTCAGAGAAGAATAATGTGATAATGTGATTTGGGCTTGCTATAAAGCGAATTCTTCAGAAAAGCGAGGGACATCTTCCCTCTCAGATTTCCAAGCCGATCATAAAAACCTTGAAAAAATTCATGGAAACAGCAAGAAAACTAGGTGAAGAAAGTACTTTTATCAGAAAAAAAAAGGAAACCATCCGAAGTCGTGATGAACACATCCTCAACTTAGTTAGACTTAATTCGTTGCTGAAAGTGGAGAGAGTTCCGTTTTCACCGAAGTTCGTTTGAGAAAATTTTGTTGTTGAAAACTTCATATTTCTGTCCGGGTCATTCTGGAGGACAATTATCACGATTTCGATTTCACCATCAGTTTTTTAAATAAAAATTATGTGAGTAGTCCTAGCGGAATATTTGGAAGGCTGCAAAAAGAAAACCAATGGATATTTTTTCTGTTTTCACACAAGTGTTTAGAATGAGGGATAGTTCAACCTTGAAAGATTCCAACAATTTTGGGTGAATTTTTTTTTTCAGTGTATATGGGTATATTAAAAATAGGTTGAGTTTGAATTCTGTGAAAATTTTTTCACGGAAAACCGTTGAAAATCGATTACATGGAAATAATGCTATCCGATTCGGCCATCGAAACAAAAAATCGAATTGCAGATTTTCCGCCATTTTGAATTTTTTCTTCAGAATTCACCACCACAATATAATTGAGCGCCAAATAATATTAGGGTGACCAGAAACTGCTATTTTGGAGGTCACGCATAACTTACCACATTTATCAGAATATCGCTCAAAGTTAACATTAAACACCCTAGACTTCTGACATATTTCAATAGCCATGATCTATTCCATCCCTCTCAACATGGATTTTTGAAAAATCGGTCCACCCAAACTGCTATATTTCAATTCACCGGTAATATTTTGAGGTTCTTGGAAGAGGGAATGCTGGTCTCAGGACTATTCATCGATCTTTCTAAGGCATTTGATTGCCTAAATAAAGATTATCTTATTGAAAAGCTCAGAAAATATGGAATTGTGGGAAACGCGTTAAATTGGCTTGTGTCTTATTTGTATGATCGCTTGCAATGTGTGAGAATAACCGTAGATGGCCTAACATATCTATCAACTTGGCTCATGAACGAATTTGGAGTACCACAGGGCAGCATCTTAGGTGTGCTGTTATTTCTAGTAATGATAAATGATATGTGTGAAGTAGCAGATTCGATCGAAGATACCGAGTCGACAAATTTTGTGGATGATTCTAATTATTTAATAGCAGAACGTAGTATAAGTGAGTTGCAGCAGAAATGCGGAGTTGTATACCAAAAAATTCAAGAATGGCTAGCACGGAACAATTTCGTTTTGAATAGAAAGAAGACGGACATTATGGTTTTTTGTGCCAACAGATTGAAAGAGGACAAGCTAATGATAGACTTGGATGAGGATAAAGTGGAAACATCAACATTCACCAGATTTCTGGGGGTTTTCATAGATGAGTTCCTACAATGGACAAAACATATAGAAGAACTACTGAATAAGTTGAACAAAGTATGCTATGCTATGAGAGTAATCAATAAATACATGGACATGGATACGAAGAAGACTATATACTACGCAAACTATGAATCTTTGATCAGATATGGAATAATTTTCTGGGGAGTGAGCTCAGCAGTAAAGTCAATTTTTATCAATCAGAAGAGAATCCTGAGATCGTTGCTGGGTATGAATTTCAGAGATTCATGCAGAGGAAAGTTCAAACAGCAGGGTTTCCTAACGGTTTATGGACTCTATTTTCATGAATGTCTAATGTATTTGTATAAACATAAAACTGAGTTTTTAAAAAATAACACAAATACGACCTATAATACAAGAACAGCAAATATTAACTTTCCATATCATCGTTTGTCTCTTTCTGAAAAAAATCCATCCTATATGTGTATTAGGATCTTCAATAAATTACCTAATAATCTAAAAATAATCAATAATCTCAAACAGTTCAAAGTTAGAACCAAGAAATTCTTAGTAGAGCTAGAGCCATATTGTTTGGAAGACTATTTAGGTGCAAACTGATTGTTTTTTTTTCTCTTATAATAATGTATGACACTGTTTCATTTTGTGGTTTCCTGTGTGGGAATATAATTTGAAATAAAGACGTTTATCTATCTATCTATCTATAACTTGCTTCGAAAACGGTATGTCATAGGGCGAAATGAGTTTCCCGAAGTCAACTACACGGCTATATATGTTTCCCCAGTTTATGGTGAAACACCTCATTGTATTTTGAAATTTTAGAATTCATATAATCTTCACGGAATTCTGCATGAACTTTCAGGCTCGAGTTCAAGGTATCATTTTAAAAGGAGTACGAAAGTTCAATTCGGTAAAATATAATAGTTTATAAGCTGAAAAGAATTCTAGAAAACCACTGACTTGAAGTCAGTCCATTCCTTCAAGAAATTCTGCATTCAACTTTTTCAATCAAGTACTAAAATTCAGCTTGCTCTAAATCCATTTCTGAAAATATTGGGTGAATAGAATTTCGAATAGATATATCTATATCGGTTTTTGTAGAGCCGGTTCAATTAGAACAAGTCGAATTTGAAAATTGGTGAAATTCTATCTATCTATTTGAAATTGTCTTTTGTCCCCATTTCTAAAAGAAAAACATTCAATTAAACTTCATCGAAGATCCTATCACAATTCAATAAGCACTGTTGTCTAAAATTCTGTTTGTCGAACAAATGTCGTAATTTCATAAACTTTTGTAGTGGACCATTTCTGTGCATTATATTCATCAGAAATTATTACGTTAGTAGCTAAATCGTCGAATTGATCATTGATGAATAACATCAAAATTATGTATTATCGAATGGTTTATACGTGAAATATCGAAGGTATTGCTGTAACTTCACTGCATCAATAATTATCCCTATTTGAGCTTCAATATACTACTTCATTTCCTAAAACCTATTACATCTGTCTCACAAGAATCTTTTCATTTCAATTTTGTAAATGTTGAACTCTAATATCATCTCATCAGGACTTTTGGTTGGTTGAAAAAGAACTCTCAAAATCACGCAAAAATCGAATTCTAAATGACAAACCGCGTCATATGAAGTCAAAGAATTATACGAAATATGGAATTCTCGTCAAAGTACAATTTTCTTTATATAGGTATTTCTCAATTCGAGAATATATTTGGGTTTTTTCTTCGTTTATGTTCACAATCCGATTCTTCAAGCGCAGTTGTGGAGAATCCACTCCCATACGTAGAATTTTGTTGAATGTATTGTCGATATGATATCAGTATCGAATCAACTGAAACATCAGTATGCTTTGCATCTGTGGAAGTTCGTTTAAAGATCTTCTCTCTCTCTCTCAGTACTGTGCAAGGATTACGTGATATTATAGATACATCCTTTCAAACCCTCTGACCTCCTAGTCCGTGGCCCTCCCTGCGTGGGTCGATTCTATTTTATCGGCTCAAGAATGTGAAGAAACTGTCATTAGTTTTCACCTCATTCTAAAGTCTTGGTCACTAAGACTTAACACATCTAGCGTTCATTCTGCGCCCCCAAGTGATGCACCCACAGTATCACTAACGTAGAAGAATAGCGTTGTGAGAACGGAGAATCGAAAGCAGTAAATTCTAAACCAGCTTGCGAATTCTCATGCTGCTATCAATGAATACTCCCGAATACTCGAAAGTAGCTATTATTATCTATTGATAAAATATAGGCGATATATCTTCTCCTACCGAAACTCATATCAACGTCTCCCATGCTTAATCTGAAATTAAGCAGTGAATTACCTCCCTGGGAACAAAATAATTCCGTTCATTCCGATATTGTTCCTGAACTATTATAGATCGCGTGAAGAAAGTTCATAATATTAAATAACATAATCACAAGGACGAATATCCGTCGACAAATCAACAAATATTCCCCCTTGATCAGAGCTAATCAACCAAAACATCTACAACGAAGAAGCGGATCCAAGGAGAATGACTACAGCTTTTTCACAATTGTTATTGCTCGTCAGGTCAACTTACCTTGGATAAACCGCAGAGATTAAGAAAGAAAACAAACCAATAGAGAGGGTAGAACTATTTCATGATTATTCTCATTGAAATATTCAAAACGTATTCCAGCGAAGGAAATACTGGATACAACTCAAAATAAAATGATTAATTCTACTGAAATGGTTAGAAAGTCCACCAACAGAATAAAAATCCAAGTTTTGGGAGTAAAATGGGGTATTTTTGATCGTAGAGAAGGCTAGAAAAATGAAGACGACCGCCCACTCTGAGCAGTCCATCTTCCCCGATGAAAGGATTGAGTTTTCTCCAAAGTTTTGGCAATGGAATTCCCTTTTTAATCTGGGAAATTTCCTGATCGAAACAAGAATGTTATACTCTTTCTTCAGGTACGAGAAAAGCTATATGAAATTCATCTTTAGTGAACTAACCTTAGTCATTTTCCGAAGTTGGTTTTGAATTATTCAAGAAACGCAAACAATATGCCAAAATACGCTCAATTTTCTCCAAAGGAGAGAATCTGTCTAATGAAAAATCTACGCTCTGCAGCGAAGTGAACGAAACAAGAGAAATGGTTTTTCCTCCATCATACGCCTGCGGAGGCCAGGTTAAAACTTCCGCTGAGTGTGGCCACTCTTCAGTGAACAAATCCCCAGGTAGAAGTCCCCTCGAGGCACAGTCAGCAGGATTGTCAGTTGATCGAAAATAATACCAATCAGTAGGAGATATATTCTCCTTAATCAAACTAACTCTGTTGCTTACAAACGTTTTCTATCGAGTCAGCCCAGACCCAATAAACACAGATACGTGAAAACAACGTTGAATTTTTCTAGTAACGCCACGAGCAAACAACGTTGAAAAACCTGGAAAATGTCGTTAGGAAATACGTTGCATTCTTGTTGTTTAGTAACGTTACTCTGTAACGATATTTCTAGATTATTTAAACGTTAAAAACATCCACATTGTAACAAAAATTCCACTAAAATATATCGTTACTTTTCGGTTTTAACGTACCTATTCCTCATAACTGGTTATCAACGTTTTAAATACATTTTGAATTCAACCTCAATATAACGTTTTTTCCTTCTCAAATAACGTTGTTGATAAACGATTATTTAACGTTTATTTATACTATCCGACCACCCTACTGAGACATTATCAAGTATTTCAATAAAAGCTGATTGTTGGTACTTCTGTTTTGAATCATCTTCCTTCAGTTTTCGTGAGAAACAATTCAGTATCTTTGCATTATTTATGTTTCATTTGAAGAAAGTCAGTCTTTCATGTCAGTTCATCTCTAATAACCTTCTGCTTCAATAAAAAACTCTGGTAACCTATCATGTAATGAAAATATAAAATATAATAAAATAATTTCGGCTTAGTGTTTGTGTTAATGATTTTTTATGGAAAGCAAATCATTTTCGAGGAAAATGTAAAAATATTCAATTAAGGAGAATGCACTTGAAAATTTAATTAATGATATAGCAATTAAAGAATAATAAAATTAGAGATGAATAATTTATCATCATATAAAAGAAATAGAAAATAAAAAATAAGAAATTAAAATATGAAAAATAACATGAAACATTGTACTGAATTGTACTACTAGTAATATTTTTACTTAATGCATAAGAATATAAGTTTCGTTTCTGCTTGGCCTTGATAGTGTTAGTCATCCTTTTTCGGCAAATTTCAGACAGGTTGGGGGGGCATTTTCGGTCTGCAAATCAGTCGCAGCATCGAATTATTATCCGGACAGCAGCTCTAAAATAATAAATATAATTATTGTTTGAATAGTATTGAGCAGTTTGAAACTAATTAACTAGGCATATTGCATTTGTGAATAATTGTAACTGTATCTAATATAATATTTCAATGATCTAATAAGGGCCGGTATTATAAAACTCAACTGGAAGTTATCTTTAACTTTAACTGGCAGTTTTGACAGTTATGTTAGGAAATATCTGTCAAAACTGTCAGTTAAAATTAAAGATAACTTCCAGTTGAGTTTTATATATATATATTTTATAGTATATATTAAACTTAACTGGAAGTTATCTTTAACTTTACTGACAATTTTGACAGTTATGTTAGGACATATCTGTCAAAACTGTCAGTTAAAATTAAAGATAACTTCCAGTTGAGTTTTATAATACCGGTCCTTTATCTCCTTGAGAATATTTTCTGTTTAGAATGCTAAAATAATTCGATACGCTTTGCATTCATGTGTATACTGAAGTAGAGAAATTATTGAAATAAATCAAAAAGGAATTGATACGGATTAAATCGAAACTAATATCTCTTCAAAAAATGAGTTGAAGAATACTTCTAATCGACTAACAATAAATTCTCTAATTCAATGATTATTGGAGTGAAATTTTCAAAAGACTGAAATAATTAGTGAAGTTTCCAAAAGACAAAGTAGGCACTTACCATATTGGTGTTTCCCCCCAGATGAATATAGAAAATACACTTTCAGACGATACTATATATGTGCCACTATAGGAGTTCTAAGACGTAATAACGGTCATAACATCCCTTATAATTCCTTCCTTTTCCTTTACATGTGCCAGGAAACTAAGTCCATCTAAACATCTTCAAGTATTGAATTCTTGGAGTACCAAGGAATGCAGGAGTCTTGGAAAATCCAATCCCCAAGAATATTCTTCTCTGTCTTTGCAAGAGGTACAACAATCTTTCGCGCAATCACAGTTCATGACGACAATCACCACATATTCTTGACAAACAATACTGAACGTTCACATAACACGTTGAAATCTTCGATTTTCATCAATTTCTTCAGACTCTTTCAATAACTTTTGCAGTTCAGAAATGGGACGCGCGGAAAGAAGATATCACGAAGTGACGACTATTTCCGAACCCCGATCATAACATAACAACATCTGTTCAACAGATTCTGTTGTGTCTTTGTTAAAGCGGGTAAGAAGAGAACACCCACCCCTTTATCTGCGTTGCCAAACATCCTCGGTTTTTCGATAAAATATTTTATAATTTGCAAACATGAGCATATGAAACCGTTTGTTTTTGATTTTTCATCTATATCTGCCATGAAAGTATCAATATCAGACTTGGTCGTGGAACATTAAGATATCTTACTTGAGCACTTGGCGAGTAAATGAATTTAATTCCAACTTCCAAAATTTCGAGCGAAGAAAAAATCGAAAAGGTGACAACACTGGAAATAAATGGGGTTACACTCGGTCTTTCCTTGAACCATAAAATACTTCCTTTCTTTGCTAGAAGAATATCAAGATTTCTCAATTTAACTATAACATTTGGAAAAAACGTAAGACAGTATCTTTTCAGAAGTCAGAACCAAATAATAATTCCAAATTCATACGAGTGATTTAATTGAATGTTTAATCATGAGAAGAAAGTTCAATCCACTAGCCGGAAGGGCGAGTTGCTTAATTCAATCGAATGAATGAAAATTCATAAGGGTTGTACACAAAAATGTATCCCATTTCGATAATTTCGCGTTTGATTGATAATGACTTCCCAGAAAAAAAGTATTCAATATAAACCTTTGTATATCCCAGATTTTGTGTGATTTCATATGTGATTCCAACAATAAATTTTTATTATTATTTATCGGAAAGTTGACAAAGTTGTTCTTCGTTACTGGTAGTGATACTAATCATAACTTTTGTATGAAAATATGTCGAAAAGCATTGACGTGAATTCAAGAGCTGCGCGCCTGCTAATTTTTCGTTCTGTCGATTGCACTGAAAAATAATAGGTTCTAGTCGAATAGGTAAAGAATGAACGATCGTCAAAAATTAGTATTAAGATTAGCTACAGAGATGAGTTAATTATCATGAAATTCATACAACGCAAGAGATTCGTGATTTCATGACGTTGATTAAACGCAAAAAATGGAGTTACTGAAATATACATTTGAAATCGACAAGAACATTAGTTAATGGATAGTATTAATTCAACGGTTATGTGACTTATTAAATATAAGTCGACAATGCACAATGATTAAAGGTTGTATATTGATAGCTACAGTAACGAGTTCTTCATCAAAAAGTTCATACCACGCAACAGATACGTGAGTTCATGACTTTGGATAAATGAGAGAAAAAGAGTTACTATAACGTAGATTAGATGTTGACAAGACCATGAGTTTATAAATAGTGTTGTATTCAACGTTTATGTAATATTTCTCAGATCTAATTGAATAAACGTGAAGAACTCACGATGAGTAAACGTTTTATTATGACGGCAATAGTAGCGAGTTAATCTTCAAGGAATCCATACCACGCAAAAATTGCTTTATCTCATGACGTTGAATATACTCAAAAAAAAGAAGTTATCAAGCTTAAATTGAAGGTTGCTTGTAGGTTTCGAGTTGCTAAATCGTTTCGTAGTCAACGTTGATATGATGTTTTTTAGTAGTAGTTTAATATACGTGTAAAACATACAATGTGAATACGTTGCTTTATGGTTGCTGCTTTAACGAGTTAAACTGTATTCGTTTATTATACGTTGAATCTACGTTTGGTTGAATTGAGGTTTCAAAAATAACGTTACGCAATCAACGAGTAACGTTTAATCAACGAGAAGCAACTATACAGGGTCTTTCACGAGGAACCTCACCCATATTTATACGGGAAACTACAGAACGTATTTTCATGAAATTCAGCACTTATAAGTATTTCACGATGCTGATGAAATCTAAAATATTTTCAAGGCATGAGCACCTTCGGTTTTTCCGGAAATGACGTCAACTTCCGTTTTTCAAATTAGAACACCATTTTTTTTATTGCAGAAATAGATTCCTTAGAAAATTTCAATTTATTTTGATGTAACATTTTTCAGTTTTGGTTGGGAAATTCTCTCTGAGCGGGAAAATTCGAAAACAAAATCGAAAATAGAGCTCCGCTGAAACAAAAAAAACTTCGAGGTTTTGGATGGAAAATTTTCATTTTTGGGATTTTTCAAGATGTAAGATTGATGTATCCATTTTAAAAATCGAAATCGCGATTCATGATACAGGGGGTGAAAAAATCGCTTTCAAAGTTAGGGATGACAAAATCGTGAAAAATCAATTTTTTCAAATTAGAACCCCATTTTTTATGGCAGATATTGAATCTACGTTAAAAAATAATGTGAGTGTATGCATCACACCCTTGCCCTAAAATGGATATTTTCTGAGTTATTCACAAAAAACTGTTTTTCGTCTTGAATTTTCAGCTATTTCTTTTCCCTTCACGCCAAAAAGATGAAATTTTCAGGAACTGTTATTTGAACCATGCTGTAGATTTTTCACCCCTTCTTGAAACCGACTTCAAGTTACTATTAGGAGAACCATGGCAAACTCTCGCAGTTATAACTAGAGAAGATGCTCAAAGTTTTGACCGTTAATTTCTAGACATTTATTTATACGTCTCAGGAATGCTTCGTGCGTTGCTCTTCTTATTTCATCGGGAGGAATAGATCTGCAAAAGTGTTTAAAAACCAAATTGAGTTTCAAAACTATGAATCTAAAAATCTAAACAAACCTGAACGCATTTCTGACTCGTTCTATGCAGTCCTTTTTATCAGTCAGGGGAGTTGAGTAGACAATATTTTTTATCCTACCCCAAACAAAATAGTCTAAAGGAGTTAAATCGGGAGAACGTGGTGGCCAAAGATGTGGACCATTGTTCGCCAACCATCGATCTTCAAATAGCCTGTAGAGGATATTTGACACATTGAGTGAATTGTGTGGAGGCGCGCCATCTTGTTGATACCATAAGTCATTATGGTTCTGTACTAGCGGCTCAATTATTTGAGTCAATATGTCAGAATATATATCTCCTAAGGGAGAACATTCTTCAAATAATGCAAACATGTGTAGTGTTCTATCTTACCAGTTAAAGTCCCATCATAAATGTGAACATCGAGAATTGCATTATTTTTGATGGCGCAAAAAACATTGAAACTCCGGGTCTCTTGAAAGTTCCATTGTCTGAAGTGGTGGTTGTTCTCTTCATCCCAATAATGACTGTTATGCCTATTGAAAGAACCATTCTTTGTGAATTTAGATTCATCTGTCCAAATTATACAGTCCAAAAAGTTTTCATTCTCTTGAAATCGAATCATCATAGCTTCGCAAAACTCTGTTCTCCTGACGAAATCAGTTTCCTTCAAATGCTGTACCCTATTGAATTTATATGGGTGCATTTTATGTTTTTTTAATATTCTCCAAACACTCGATTGAGATAACCCCAGATCAATCTCGGCATCAAATTTTGAGGATTCACACGAAAATATGCAAGAACTGTAATTTCGTTGTTCTCATCTTCTACTACACTTTTTTCTCTGTGTGTAGTTTTCTTAACGAAAGATACGACATTTCTCAAGTTTGTCATGGTTCTGTTAATGGTATCTCTCGTTGGTCTGGGTCGGTCAGGAAACCTCTCAATGAACAGTCGAATCGTTCTATCTACAACTTTATTACATTCTCCATGAAGTAGAATGAGATTTAAATTATCTTCATTGGTAAAATTAGGCATAGTGATCGATTTTATAACTTAATACGAATTATCACCAAATTAATAGTAAACACAAAATGCTACTGAATAAAGAGGAATTTGGCAGATGTAATTAATGAAATCTATCATTAAAAAAATAACGTAAAACATGGTAAGTTTTTGCATATGGTTCATAAGGAATTATTTATTTATCACTGGAGAGAAAACCGATGGCCGATTAGTTGAAATAAAGAGGTTTCCGATACAAATTCGAATCCAAATTCGCCATCTATTTAGGAACAACCTTTAACTTTTTTCTCTTGCATATTAGGGTAGTAAAATCTAAAACATGGTTTAAGTAACAGTTCCTGAAAATGTCATCTTTTTGGCGTGAAGGGAAAAGAAATAGCTGAAAATTCAAGACGAAAAACAGTTTTTTGTGAATAACTCAGAAAATATCCACTTTAGGGCAAGGGTGTGATGCATACACTCACATTATTTTTTAACGTAGATTCAATATCTGCCATAAAAAAATGGGGTTCTAATTTGAAAAAATCGATTTTTCACGATTTTGTCATCCCTAACTTTGAAAGCGATTTTTTCACCCCCTGTATCATGAATCGCAATTTCGATTTTTAAAGTGGATACATCAATCTTACATCTTGAAAAATCCCAAAAATGAAAATTTTCCATCCAAAAACCTCGAAGTTATTCTTGTTTCAGCGGAGCTCTATTTTCGATTTTTTTTTCGAATTTTCCCGCTCAGAGAGAATTTTCCAACCAAAACTGAAAAATGTTACATCAGAATAAATTGAAATTTTCTAAGAAATCTATTTCTGCAATAAAAAAATGGTGTTCTAATTTGAAAAACGGAAGTTGACGTCATTTCCGGAAAAACCGGAGGTGCTCATGCCTTGAAAATATTTTAGATTTCATCAGCATCGTGAAATACTTATGAGTGCTGAATTTAATGAAAATACGTTCAGTAGTTTCCCGTTTGAATATGGGTGAGGTTCCTCGTGAAAGACCCTGTATATAAACGTATTTTCAACGTGTGTGTGTTTATTGGGGACGTAGGTTGTCTGAAATTGGATTTTACCTGCATATGTTTTAGTGATAAGTGCCATCAAGTTGGACAGCAAAGTTGCAGCACACAATTCCAATCGGGGAATGCAAATTCTCTTGAGTGGAGCAACCTTCGATTTACTGCCATATAATTGTACATGAGTTCTATCATTAGGAAAATTAAATTTGAAATACATCACGGCTGCGAATCTAAGTTCGGAACTGTCAGAGGAACCATGCATGTCGCAAGAGGTATATGAGGACTGTTCAATGAGATGTCGAGAAATATTTTAAGTTGTCAACAGTGGAAGTTCAGTCTTGTATTTTGTCCATTTTTCTACTATTTCAACTGGAGCTTCTTCATCCCATTCTAATTCCACACTCCAAATATATTGGATAAGGTGCTTAGCAAAAAGCACTGCCGTGAAGGCAGCAACTTTTGCGCGCATGTTCAATGTAGATGAGAAAAATCATAGAAATGTTTTTTTCAAATTGTTCTGATGACACGATTATCACGAAATTTCGCATGAAGTTGTCTTTCAGCATCTCAAAACTAGCTGTGAAATTTCATCAGGACTGAATCAGTATTTCTCGAGTTATACCGAAAAAATAAACGATATCGAGAAGAAAACCTCGAAATTTGACACATTTTTTCCGGATATCTCCGAAACTTATGATCGTATCGAACTGAAATTTAGTACACTGCTGTGAAATATGAAGTTCGAAGTGTGAGTGGACTTTTTTTTCGAATATGATGAATGGTTTCCGGAAAAAAAAATTTTTTGGAAAAATATTTCGAAAAAAATTTTTTTTAAAATTCACTGAGAATCTGATCCTGACGAAATTTAGCTCAAAGTTGCGCGTCGTTATACTCCACCCAACTGCCAAGTTTGAGTCTAATCTCTCAAGCAGTTTCTGAAATAAAAAATAAATAACTTCAAAACTTCAACTGCCTATAACTCCGAAACTATTTGACCGATTTGGCCCATTAACGAACTAAACCGCGGCATTCTGATGCGCAACCTATCCTGAAAGTTTCAAGTTGCTAGCTTGATTCTGTCGACAGTTAGCGTGTCTACGGCCGGCCGACCGGACAGAATCGATTTTGACACCGGATTCGTCATCACTGAGTCCAACCTAGTCGATTGAGACCATTTTCGGCTCAATCATCCAAAATTACAGACATTTGGACAAAACGATAGCACGCTGTTCCCCTAGAACATGCGCGCAAAAAACAAGAGAGGTTAAGAATCCTAAGGGGTCAAATAATCTTGAGATTTCTGATAGAATTTATCGTTTCGTACATATACGATTTAGAGGAGTCACGTCATAGGAGAAAAAGTCAGAGGTTGGTTGCCACTTTAAGCCCAACACCTTTATAGCGGAATCGTGAGCATCTACGAAAGATATATCATGTTTCTGGCAATCAAAAACTGAGATATTATTAAGTAGATCTGGGTTGTTACTAGCCCATTTATGTATATGAAAATATACACGTTTTTCAATAAATTAACCAATTCGTATGTGATGCATTTGAGATTATCTGAACTATCACTTCTTGTGATTACGTCATCAATATACGTATCTTCGACAGGAGCTTGCGCTCCAAGAGGGTATTCTTCTTTCTTATCGTTTGCCAATTGTAAAAGAACTCGTTGAAGCTGCTATGAAGAATTACCTGAGATAACAGTGCGTAAACAAAAATCTTGTACCTTTTCTCTGGAGTTAAATCTTCACACAATACGCTGACAATCTTCGTGTTCTGGCGCTCAGAGTATTCGGAGATACATTTGTTTGATGTTAGCTATACAAACGTAAGTATAAAGTCCAAATTTCATGGGTGATGAAGCTATATCTTGTTGGAGTTTCTTTCCGGTTAGGACAGTATCATTAAGTGAAATACCTTGAGGAGATTTAGCAGAGGCATCAAATACCACCCTGCGTTTGGTAGTTCTACTATTTTGGTTTATTATACAATGGTGAGGTATATAATAGGTGCATTTTCTTGAAGGTCGGAGGAGTTTCCATAACCTCTATATACCCATTCTGTAGGCAGTCTCGCAAGAAATTTGAGTATTCGAGATGGAGTTCAGGATTTTTCAGAAGTCTTTTTTCTGAGGAATAGAAAGGCCGAAGTGCTTGAGATCTAGTATCATCGAAATAGGGCTCTGCACTTTTAAACGGCAAGGAAACAGCTTAATTTCCAATTACGGAGTTCCGACTATAAGATTCGCGAAACATATTTTCACACTGAATTTCTTCGGGAGATGAGAGAGTGCTTTGTGGTATTTCTTCTTGCCAGAATCGTTTCAATGTTGAATCTAGAGGGCAATAAAAAGTAGAGAAAAGAGAATTTACTTGGAAAGAGAGTTGGATATTAGTTTCTTCCATAACTATCCAGCCAAAAATAGTGTTCAGAGTTATGTTAATTTTCCGTCTTTCACAATGGCGCGGAAAACAGCATATCTATAGGACCAGAAACATTAAATTTGAAATCAGCTTATTTGAAATTGGCGAGATGAGACCAACGATCAATAGGGAATTGCAAGGATGGCATATCAAAACAGAGTTTTGATATAATGGCAGCATCCACTTTGAGGACCGGACAAGATGAACCATTTGGTCTCAAAGTACAAGCTATATAGTGAGAGGCCTTTGAAGTCATGTAACCTAACCCATTGATAGAAAGTGGAAACTTGATGCGTGGTAAATTCAATTTTCTGGCACCTTTTTCGGTGATGAAACTAGCTTGGCTAGCGGAATCTAAGAGAACACGGATAGGGTGAACGTTACCTCATCAATTTCCACTGATGCAGTGAGAAGTTATACCGTGGAATAGGTGGGTAACAAACTCGTCATGGAATGTATCTGAATGACAGAAGCTTCACTGGGATTGATGTTAGTAGATTGATTGAAAATAAAACTTGTAGGCTCAGAAGAGTGAGGTGATTCAGAATTGAAATGTAAAAATGTAAAAAAAAAAATGATGTGATGCAACAGGACTTGGAAGTACAATTCTTTGCAGTATGTGTACCATTTGAAATGTTTTACCAAATCATAGCGTTCTTTTGGTGACTTAGATGAGAAACTTGCGCATCCATAGATGGTGTGTGCTGCCTTACATACAGGACATTTGAGCGTATTTGATTTATTATTCATCAGAACAGTGGTTTGCGAAAATTTATCCCAAATTTGAGGATTTTTGTTTTGATTTTGATTGATTCGAGAGCTATACATTGTTTATACAGAAATTCTTTTAATTCTGAGAATTTTGGGATATTCGATGATGCATGTTTCAATTCAAAACGTTTGGGAGACTCTGAATCTACTTTCGAGCAAAGTTTATGAAAAAGTATGAAATCCCAGTTGTGAACAGGAAATCCGAGGTTTTCTGAAGCCCTCAAAATATCTGTGAAAGTAGTCAATAATTGCCTCAAATTACGTGGATTTTCAGTGTTGAGTTTAGAGGCTTGAGTTATCTGATCCCAATAAAATGAAGATAATAATCTTTTGTTCCATATTACGTCTGTTTATATTTGTCATTTATATCTAAGAAATTATTTGAATTTTTTACAATTGTATTTTCATGAGACAAAGTGATCTCCACATATACGGGGTGGTCCAAGTAGTGACGTCAATAAATTTCTTTTAGATTCCTCAGACCTGGGGATATCCAAAAATACTCCATGTATGTTATGCAATTTTCTGTAGTTTTCGAGTTATAGTTTTTTTTTTGCGTTTTTCCGATTTATTATTCCAGCGAGGTTTCAAATATTCATATCTTTTTATGTAATAGGTTTTTTGCAGATTTTTTTTCTGTTACATGGTCTCCCTAAATATAATCATGATAACAAAAATAAATCAGCATCTTGAATACACTCAAAATTACTCAAAAAAGGCTCGAAAGTTAGAACTTTAGCTTTGAGTAGGATTCACTTAAACATTCAACATCAATTAAAAAATACGAAAAGGAGTTTACATAGCTTCTGGCTGAGTTTAAAAACTATGAACGTTCCTAAACTATCAAAATCATAATGAAAAAATAGTACTTTATGGGTCTTTTTTGCTGTAATCGGTCTTTGCGGTCGGCGAATAGGCTAAGAATCATTGAAACACCATTAAAGTTATTTTTTACTTGTAATCATTTTTATTGTAAATTATTTCTACACTAATTTTAATTGAAATTATTGTAAACTAACTGTAGCTTGTGTAATTTTCACGATAATTTTGGGCTCACCACTGACTGAAAATTCTGGCATATTTCAAAATTGGTAGTTGTGAAATTTCTTGCTTTTGGATGAGAAATAAAAGCACAACTTACTGAAAAACTACCATTTACTACAATAAATCTTCAAATTCCCTTCGTCCATCTTGAATATTTAATCGTCAACGTTTTTGCGCGCATGTTCTAGGGGAACAGCGTGCTATCGTTTTGATCAAATGTCTGTAATTTTGGATGATTGAGCCGAAAATGGTCTCAATCGACTAGGTTGGACTCACTGATGACGAATCCGGTGTCAAAATCGATTCTGTCCGGCCGGCCGGCCGGCCGGCCGGCCGTAGACACGATAACTGTCGAACGAAGTGAGCTAGCAACTTGAAACTTTCAGGATACGTCGCGCATTGGAATGCCGCGGTTAAGTTCGTTAATGGGCCAAATCGATCGAATAGTTTCGGAGTTATAGGCATTTGAATTTTTGAAGTTATTTATTTTTTATTTCAGAAACAACCTGAGCGATTGGATTCAAACTTGGCGGTTAGGTGAAGTACAACGACGCGCAACTTTGAGCCAAATTTCGTCAGGATTATATTGTTGGTTATTTTTAAAAAAAATTTTTTTCGAAATTTTTTTCCAAAAAAATTTTTTTTTCGGAAACCATTTATCATATCCAAAAAAAATTATACTCACGCTTTGACCTTCTAATTTCACAGCAATGCACCAAATTTCAGTTCGATACGATCATAAGTTTTGGAGATATCGGGAAAAAATATGTCAAATTTCGAGGTTTTCTTCTCGATATCGTTGATTTTTTCGGTATAACTCGAGAAATACTGATTCAAGCCTGATTAAACTTCACAGCTAGTTTTAAGACGCTGAAAGACAACTTTATGCAAAATTTCGTAATAATCGGGTAATTAGAACAATTTGAAAAAAAAATTTATATGATTTTCTCATCATATCATCCTCATTAAATTCTGTATGAAACTTCGAACTGTTATTTTCGATGAAGTACTGGATTTCAATTCGATCTGATCTGTATTTTTGGAAATATTGGAAAAATAAAATTTTGATTGGGTATATCTACGGAATCATTGGGTGGATTTTACCCATTCACGAATTCGGCCTTCGTAATTAAGGTCCAAACCTTCTCTACAAATATCGAGTTTCTAAGTTGTTTCTTTCGGAAGTTATTGTGTTTACGCAGTCGGCCGTTAGGCTGACCGTAAACACAATAACTTCCGGAAGAAACGACTTAGAAACTCGATATTTGTAGAGTAGGTTTGGGGCTTAATTACGAAGGTCGAATTCGTGAATGGGTAAAATCCGCCCAATGATTCTGTAGATATACCCATTCAAAATTTTATTTTTACAATATTTCCAAAAATAGAGATCAGATCGAATTGAAATCCAGTACTTCATCGAAAATAACAGTTCGAAGTTTCATACAGAATTTAATTAGGATGATATGATGAGAAAATCATATAAATTTTTTTTTTCAAATTGTTCTAATAACACGATTATCACGAAATTTTGCATAAAGTTGTCTTTCAGCATCTTAAAACTAGCTGTGAAGTTTAATCAGGACTGAATCAGTATTTCTCGAGTAATACCGAAAAAATCAACGATATCGAGAAGAAAACATCGAAATTTGACATATTTTTTCCCGATATCTCCAGAACTTATGATCGTATCGAACTGAAATTTGGTACGCGCGCACGTTCAAATTTGTTGCTGAAGCGGTCATCTACATTGAACATGCGCGCAAAAGTTGCTGCCTTCACGGCAGTGCTTTTTGAAATTTTTTGTTTTGTTTTTCTTTCCGCTTCCGAAATTTTTGATTTAATTCTGCTTTGTTGTTGCTTCTCGTAGCTAACACCAGCTCTTTGAAAAATCCACAAATAAAAAAACCGATGGGGTTCAGGTCTGGTGGACGTGCAGGCCATCCTATCGGCCCTGCACGCTCAATCCATCTTAACGTAAAAATAACACGAGCCACAATTATTTAACAGGAATTTTAACTGAAATTACTCTAAAGTCACATTTTCAAACTTAATTTGCCATAAAAGTGATAAAAAGTAGAAAAAAAGCTTTACTCGTGTTTCGATGATTTTGAGTCTATCCGCCTTCGATGACCGATTACAGCAACAAATGACCATTAGAGTACTATTTTTTTCTTATGATTTTGGTAGTCCAGGACCGTGCGAAGTTTTCAAACTCAGTCAGAAACTATGAATGTTTGAGTGAATCCTATTGAAGACTGAAGTTTTAACTTTCAAGCTCGTTTTGAAAAGCTTTGAGTAATTTCAGGTAGCTGAGTTTTTTTTCATTGAAAAAACATTCGGGATGATCATGTTACAGAAAAAAATTCTGTGAAATATCCACTATATAAAAAGATATGAATCTTTGAAACTTCGCTGGCACAATAAATCGGAAAACACAAAAAAAACTATAACTCGAAAACTACGAAAAATCGCGTAAGATAAAAAGGGTATTTTTGGATACCGCCAGGTGTGAGGAATCTAAAAAAAAATTATTGACGTCACTACTTGGACCACCCTGTATATTATGCCTGAATCAATGTTAGATATAGACAACTGTTAAATAAACTAGTTAAGACACAATGATTTCTGTTTGTGAAGAAAGTTCCATTTATCTTAATTATTACTTGTGTTTTAGTCTTGAGAAAGTCGAAATATTTCGACGAAACGTCGACTTTGTTTTGAAAATAGTTGTAGTCATTTGAGTCCTAACCCTGGGAAATCTAACTTATATAATTATGGAAGGACGTGAAAAACAAACTAACTGAAAATTTTATTCCTGATTATTGAACGATAAACCATGGATATTATCTCATGAAACTACTTTCAAATTCCGTATAGTTATGTTGAAGATACTCACTCCAGCAGCTTCACATGCGCAGAAAAGAACTATCAGCACGGCAAAGAAGAGGGGGCAGAACTGCATTTCTATAATCAGGAAATGAATGCTAAGTTGACATGAATTCATCCTTCAAGTTTGTAAGTTGTCCTTCAATAACTCATGCAAGCCATTTAAGGGCAAGAAAAAGTTTGGAAATTTTATCTCATTCGTTCAAAATACGAAACACTATCAATCAATTGTTACCTGATGAAATAAGCCGAATATGTCACAGAAAAATTAGAAACTCTGAAGTCAGGTGAACATAGTTTATTTCAAAGAATTATATATATAGTTTAGAGGAACACATGAATTGAATATTATAGGCAATAAAAATGGACCGATTGAATGGTACATATACATTTATAGTTGCAATGAAAATTTATCGAATTGTTCAAAAAGCTAATATAAAAGTTTCGTTGTAAAAAACTTTTCGAAATTAACTAATCTTTCAGAAATCAGTAGTTGAACCACCTTCTGTATGGAAAATTTTTAGGAAAACAATTGATTTTCCACTTCTATTCCCTCTTGTTCGATTATGTCCAGAAGATAGGTTGAGGACCAGTAGATTATTTTCACTTTGATATGATAGGATTGTACTTCTATGAGTTGTATTTAGCTCCTGACTTGTTTCCTGTGCAGCCTTCTATGGATACATGAAAGGTCACCAGAGAAGGGCGCGAGGGGGTTCTTTACCAAATGTGAAATACGTGGCTCAGTGAGTTTGATGGCTTGCCACAATCCTTTCCTTTGATTCTATTCTAGATACTTTTCGTTCGCTGGTCGTTTCAACTTTTTGTTCAGTGCGATGGAATTGTTCCACGAGAAACCTGCTGTGTTAGTGAAGTGGAGTGCTTGTATTTTGGAATTTTTGTTTGAGTGTTTCAACAAGCAACATGCTACATTCCCAGCATCCAGTGCATTTTGCGAAATTCTTCTTGATGCATAAGATATCTTTAGATTTGATGAATCTTCATAGGCTGATGAAGCATTTTATTGATCCACAATGAAGTATAATTCCTTGAATTCTTCGAATTCTCTCGTCTAATTAATCGAAAAGTGTTTTCGCACTGATCTCCAGATTTAAAAGATGAATTTTTTATGTTACATTTGCCTGAAACAAAACGTGAATTCTCCTCTCAGTCATATGGCGTTTATGGGAAAGTTCAAGTAATCAAAAATATCAGTTCATGACCAAAAATGACTTCACAACACTCAGTGGGGTTGAGGAGGAATACAATACGTTGTCAACATAACATTAGAGAAGAAAGCGGTTTGATATAAATAGTACAAGCATTGTGGAAAATGGATCAAGAAACTTAGTGAAGGTTGGAAAAATTTTTTTGATCGATAAAAATAACCTTGAAAGCGATCAATTCTCAGAATACACTATATGCATATCAGGTCAGGAATAAACTAACCTACTATCGTGAGGTTTGTGGAGGGATCTAGGTACTAGTTCATGTTAATTATCATACGTTCCCTTTAAACAAATTCCAGAGAAGCACCAAGGTGAAGTCAGGAGCTTCTACGCGCTTGTTCATATTCGAAATTATTTCCTCTAGCAATCAGTCGTCCATTTCCAACCAAGTACTTAATTTAAACTCGATCACATCTACAGGGTGTTTCATTGATACATGAAGCTACGGTAATCTGAGGTAGAGCTACCCTAGACGCTTCAATAAAATCTATATATTGTAGAATGTAGTCCATTCCATAACCAAGATATATGGTGGTTTCGCATTCACCAATATTTTCAATTGCTTATAACCACCCAGTAAAATCAGTTGATATATAAAACGTAATATTCCCTTACACAGGCCAATCGAGTAATATTCAAAGATTAAAGAAATATGAGACTTTTTTCGAGCTGAGAGTCAAAAACACCCTGTATATTTCAATTTCAGAATTGAAAAGAGCAGAAAATTTTCAATTGTGATCAGTTGATTTTCATTCCGCACGCCTGATTGCTTATCGAAAATTTTCGCAGAAATATTTGATTCGATAGGGAAATTCCACTAAATCGAAAATTCGAAAATTCGAACTACTAGCTAATTTATGCTGATGCCATTTAAAAAGCCTTGAATGTCCATGCAAATTCTTTTTTCTATGCGATTTTCCTGAGAACTGTCGGAGCCAATATGAAAATAATGAGCGCTTACATTGCATCAAGTATTATTTCTTTTCATAGCTACAAAATGGAGTACTGGAAATAGTAGGAATTAGATATAAATGATTGATGTAGGTACTTTTTTCTTGGCACAAGCTTTCGAGATTTTATTATTCCTTCAGCAGGAGAACTGAAATATTTACAATGGAGTGGGAGCATTAAAATGAAAGATAATTTAATGAAAATTTACGGAATCGAAGTATTATAATTAACATCAATGGTAATTAGTAGCTGAAGATATTGATGAAAAATATTACCTTTGAAGATGAACAAAGATGAAATTCATCATGAATTTTGATTTGAAAAGTCGCATGATATTCTATTCATTTCTTGATTAAGGGATATTGATTGATCAGAAGAAAAACCCAAATGGGTTGTATAAATAAATGGAGCTGAGACCACCAATATCTCTTCTTGAATTCATACTTTTTTCATTTCGTGCAATTCTACACGTTACAACAAATTTTTTCTCAATATCTTCTTCCAAACCTTTTATTTCTGATGAAATATTCTCAAAATTCGGTTCATGTTGTTCTTCTCTCTCTATTAGAAAATATTACAAAAAATGTACAAAGAAGGTACTTAAAATTTCAAGGAGATTCGCAGGGAAGGAAATAAAACCTAGAAAAGCCCTGTCGGGAAGTAAGCAGCTTTTTTAGGTTTTTTCGAGTTATTCTAGAAATTATTCCGAAAAAAAACGATACCGAGAGAAAAACCACTAAATTTGAAATATTTTTTCCCAGTATCTCCGAAAATTTTGATCTAATCGGATTGAAATTTGGTATTCAGATATGAAATATGAAGGTCAAGGTCATGGGTGTATTTTTTTCGAATATCACAAACAGTTTCCGACAAAAAAGATTTTTTCGGAAAACCTCATTTTTTTAAATCTACTGATGGTACGATCTGAACAAAATTCTTGGGAAGTGGCGTGTCATTATGCTGCAAAGTTTCAATCCAATTGCTCCATTAGTTTCTGAACTATCAGGGAAATAACCTCTAAATTTCAAATAGCTATTACTTCGAAACCGTTGGGCAGATTTGGCCAATTAACGAATTCAACCGCGGCATTTCGATGCACAACCCACCCTGGAATAAGTTTCAAGTCGCTTGCTCACACCGTTCGAGAGTAATCGTGTCTATGATCTGCCGGACGACCAGAATCGATTTCGACACTGGACTCTTCATCAGTGAGTCCAACCTAGTCGTTCCAGACCATTTTCGGCTCAAGATTCGAAAATAACAAACATTTGAGCAAAACGATAGCACGCTGTTCCGCTAGAAAATGCACGCGAAATGCCGATTTAGATCGATGTGATGTTTTATTGAATTCCAATAATTGTTTGAAGAATTATTCTAAATTTATTAACATTTGAGATTCAATAACTTGATTCATTTAAAATAAATTCCGTTTATACCAATGTAAGTAATAATGTCAAACAAAATGCTTGCTGCAAATTAAAGAGCTGTCCGTAGGAATGGAATATTTTCTTTGTACCGCTACTAACCATATTTTCATCATGACATTGTCCTGCGAATCTTTAATATAAAGAAAGTCTTATCTCTTATTCAGAAATAAGGAAAAATATCAGTTTTAGTTTAATAAAAACCCAGATGAAAAGCATGCCATCTTACTTGTGAAATTTAAAATTTTGGCCTTATTTGAACCTCTTTGTACAGTTCATGGCTGAACAAAATTTAACCATGTTCTGTAACTATAATATACAAACTTAAAAAAAAACCTCTTTGAAAAATCTCACGAAAAGCATCAAATAATTCGCTCGACACTTCTAATAAATGCTTTTGCATGCGATTTGGCGGACTTCTTGCCACTCCTACTAGCTCTATCTTTCTATAGACAACACGTTTCGCTTTCCCTCACCGCTTCCATTGTGAGTTATAATTTCAATGGGTTCAACAAATTCTGTTCTCGATGTTACAATCTGAATACATATTTCGATGTCAAATCATTGAGAGTTCATAATGTTCAATTTTCCTATGGAATAATTAGATCGTTAATCAATATTCCATATCCCGAACCAAATTAAATAAACATCAAGATTACCCTATCATGTTCATTGAATAAGTTTTATATTTATCATTCTTCTCATTTACCTTATCAGTTACACGTTGACATATATCAATCCTTTTAAAATGATTAACGTCTGTATTACTACGCTGCTTGGGCTAGCGAGCCACTGCGGTACGACTTGGCCTCACATCTCGCTTAAGCCTGGCCGTCCACTGGAAGCGATTTGGGGCTTTTATGAGCTACGCGTTTTACGAGCGCCGAGGAGCTTTTACGACCGAAGCGGTCTCAGGCTTCGGGGTCGTCCACTGGCAGTTCGCGAGGTTTCGGTTCGTTCTTGTTCTTGCGTAGCAGGCATATGTTAGCTACGGAATGGGGAAAATTTTTGAGCTAAGGTAGATTCAAATTTAGAAAAAATGAAATTATCGGAAAAAATTCACCATCTTGATAATAAATGATTATTATCGTATACTCATTTATAATACTGGAATGGAAGTTGAAGTGTGAATGTTGATGACCTGGGTACTTCGAAAACAAACGATGTGGAACTTCGAAATTATGGCTGATTTGAATTTTATCTGTGAAAGCCACCTTCAGAAGAGAAATATGTTATTAATGTATCTAGAACGTGACTTCAAAACTTTAAAAACTGCAAACATCGAAAGAAATTATGGTGACACAGATATTCAGAAATTCTTAAAATTTTGTAGAAGTGCATGCGTATTTTAGAAAACGGGTCACTAGTAAAAATCCGTTGCGTTTTATAACGAAAAAACTATGTTTATTTTTTGATCGAAAAGATCGTTCTGCATATGAAATTGATTGAAACGTAGTTGAATCATTACAGTACGTTTGAGCCAAAAACACTTGAGCATATAGAAAAATGTTCGGAATAAAATTGGTCGGAGACTAAAAAAACAAATTGATAATAGATATTGAGATAATAAGAGCTATAAAACCCGAGATAATGGCGGAACACGCTGGATTAATTATATTTGGAATGCTATACAGCCGATTATTTCCAAAGAGTCCAACTTCAGTTAGGCTACTATACACCTACAGAACTTCTGGATGTGAGTTTAATGTAAGAAAAACGACAACATTCATTAACCTTTCAATCTGATCCATCTAAAATTCACCAACAATAAACAACAAGCTTCAACAAATATTCCGTTCACAAACCATACATTCCACTTGCCGACGGATAGCTCCTCTTTTCGAGCGTATAGACGCGGCAGATCCAAAATGATCGGGATACGATTGCGCCGCTCGAATCCTCTCGAAATCACCCGTATGAACTCGCTGCCAGTCGACGAGGGTACCTAGAATTCCGTTCATTTGGATCTGTCACGCAAATTCGTTCGTTTACGCTCCTATCGCGCCTCTCGAAATCGCTTGCAGTGGACGACCAGCCTAAGGCTGCCTCGCTGTGTCTATTTTTCCGCGAGCTGCTCTCGAGCAGCTCTGCTCTCGTGTCTGTACGCGGCTTTAGACAGGCGGCGAGTTGCAACTGGTACAGAGGGGCTAGAGATAGAGAGGAATGGAAGAGAAGAGAGGAGACCTGTATCCAGGACTATATTTCGAAAGGCTGTTGAAGAAGTATGGAATACTCAGACAAATCAAAAGATAATCCTGTGACCCGTGACCCACTGTCAAAGCATCCAATGTGAAGCTCTACACCAAGCTGCATTTCTATATTTTCAGATAAGCAGTCATCTAATCTAACTCCAGCTGTCTGTCTTCAGTACAGGTTGCTATTAGCCTTATGTCTCGAGTATCAATATTTTTTCTTTGTGATATCTCAATTTGTTTTTCGTGTTGAATTCTGTCAAGAGCTTTCTGAAAGTCTACAAAACAAATGTTTATGTCTTGATTGAACGTCCAGACATATCTGCATAAGAACATCTAATCCCAACAGTGCCTCTCTTGTACCCTTTCTGAACCCTAGCTGTTTATCACCCATATCTATACATAATTTTGCATACATTCTATTGTGAAAAAAACGCAATAGAATTTTCACGGTGTAGGATTGATCAGTGAAATCATTAGGCGTTTGATTTTTTGGGCAGGGTTACAAATGTAGACTGGAGCCACCCTTCAGGAATTATGTCTGTCGTATGCACTGGGTTGAAGAGATCAACAATGATGTCGATAGAGTAGGTAACTGTACATTTACTTTGGCAGTTCGATGGGAATTTTTTCGGGACTACTGGTTTTTCCAGTTTTGGTTTATTGAATGGCATAAATCCTTCCTCCTTTAAGGGATTTCTGGTCATGTGTTCTGTGCAAAATCAACACCCATGTTTAGTGTCGTGAAAAAGGGTTTTTATTTATTTATTCAATAGGTAAATCTTACACCAAAGCAGTAATAACATGTAAGAGTGCCCACACCAAGAAAACAACAACAAAAAAAGGAGAAAAAAAAAACATCGAATTACTCTATAGAAAGAAAACAGTTTCTTATTTCTCTTATGCTACAATTTAATAATTTAATAATGCTATGTTCTTTTTTCTCAAAAATATATTACACTGTCTGTGCATATGGTTCATGGGGGAAGTATTGAAAGGACTAACGTGGAATATATCACAATTCACCATTCTTAATGTTATTTTTGGTACACGGAACATCATAAAGTTCATCAAATCACAGTTTCTATATTTGATGCTGTTAATTATTTCATATACAAAAACAACACAGTGCATATTTCTCCGATGTTGCAGAGACTGCATGTTAAATTCTTTCAGCAAGTTAGAGGTAGGCGTCAGGAAAGGATATACACCATGTTTTTTTTTAAACAATTACCTAAAGAACCTCTTTTGCACTTTTTCAATGAAATTGCTGTTGCTTTCAGCTTCAGGAGCCCATATCACAGATGCGTATTCAAGGTTTGGTCTTACTAAGGAATTATATGATCTTATTGTTGTTACAATGCTGAAGTGTTAAAAATTTCTGATTACAAATCCAAGAACTTTGTACGGCTTATTTGCAATTTCTATGTAATGATCATTAAACTTCATATTCTGCTGCAGATGAACCCCAAGATCTTTACATTTGGTCATTCTAATTAAAGTTTGATTATCAATCGTGTATTCACTTTCAATAAAGTTAATCTTACGTGTAAATGAAATAACAACACACTTTTCTATGTTTAATATCATATCGTGATTTCGGAACCATTCCACAACTAAGTTAAGATCTTTCTGCAACTCTCCACAGTCATTAGGAGTGTGAATAAGCTTTAAAAGGTTAAAGTCGTCAGCGAAGATCAGACATAGACATAATCTCAAACATTCAGGCAAAGAATTTATAAAAATTAAGAAAGGTAGAGGCCCTAAATTGCTCCCTTGTGGGACACCTGACGTGGCGTGAACTACATCGGAAAAACAATTGCCAATCTTTACTCGTTGATACCTCAATTCAAGGTACGATTTCACAAAAGCACATGCATTAACTGAAAAGCCGAACTCCTTCAATACTCTCACACATATGCCGTGGTCGACCATATCGAAGGCCTTTGCACAGTCAGTCATTATCAAGTCCAATTATGCTCTATTGTTGATTGCCTTACTAGTAAGGTTCGTTAAAATACACAAATTACTAGCAGTAGATACACCAGGCTAGAAACCATGTTGTTCAGGTGCAAATTTGGTTTCAAAATTTCTCATTTATGGCCCATTCTGTAAGTTGTTCGTTGAAATCAGTTAAGTGCTTTTATTCTAAATTTCTCAGTACGGCGGACAATTTATACTTTTTTAGACCTGTCATTTCTTTGATCTTCTCATGCATGTTGAAACTATTTCACCTCCTTTCATACCCCTCTGTTTCCTTACAGTTTCTTTTTAACGACTGTTCTTTTGCAATGTTGATATTAATTTCAATTCGGGAATTTTAGTTAAGCATACTCATTAATATTGGTCTTGTTTCGTATTTTTTCATCCATAAGTTCTAAAATGTCTCTATTCATCCATGATTGTTTTTTTTGTGCTTCTTTGATAGAGATGAACCTGCCTTGTCCATAATATTTTGAAGGCTGTCCCATGTAAGATCAACATCTATGTGATTGGAACTGGTTTGTGTTGAGCTTGTCGCATTTCTGTTAATTTTTTCTTTTGTTTCTTGTCAAACTTCTGTGTCCTTCAAAAAAGAAACATCAATGAACTGTTTTGCAGTCCAAGGTCTTGTTGAATTGAAATTGAACTAAGGTTCAATTTTTGAAATTAAAGGATTATCATCAGAGTAAATATCTTCTTCTGATAAGTTTTAACTGATTCAGCAGACTTTCTATATCGTTCTTTTATAAGAATAAAATTGATTTGATTTCGAACTATACCTCTGATAACATCTGTTGGAGATTTCCATGTGCAGAGTCTTCGATTTGGTAATTTAAGAAACGTAATTATGAAATTTTCGGTTTGACAAAATTCTACTACCAGATCTGCCCGCTCATTACGTGGTCCAAGTCCGAATTTTCCTACGCAGTTTTTAATTTTGCCCTGTCCCAATTTGGCGTAGAAGTCACCAAGTATGATAATTGTTTGAGGTGCTCCTTTGAGTTTTTCGTAAAATGTTTCAATTCTTCATCACTCTTGTATGGAGAAGGTGCAAAGACTTGTATAACATTAACTACAGTTTGACTTGCTTGGAGCTTTAGCATCAGAACTCTGTCAGAAAGAGGCGTGAACCTCTAAATGATTCTGGCTACGCCATATCTGTGATTTAGGTTAAAATATTCCCAGAGAAATACATTGTGCCGTTTTCAGTATTTGGCATTTACCAGCACCAGTCCACTGGACGTCCCTTACTCCAAATATGTTGATTTCTAGCCTTTCCATCCTTGAAACCAGGTTATCTACTTTTCCCGATATAAATGGGCTTCTTACGTTCCATTTACTTTTAGAATGTCTCCTGGTTAATTTAAGTCCTTCAATTTTTTGTAACTCAAACCGATGCAGGTTGGCACTCTTAAAATATCGACAATAACAAAATAATTCTCCGGGACGTTGCCGATGCTAGAAGTAGCTTTGGTTTGGTTTCGACATTCAGAACTGTCTTAGGAGAGTTCTAGAAGTGCTCAGAATCGATGCGCTGTTGAAACACGATTCTGAACTATAATAGAACAGTTCTAAAAGCGATGAAACCAAAACCCGAATTAAGTTCTGGTTCTCATCGGGATCGTAGAACTATATTTCAGAATGATCAAACAATTTGACAGAAAGTATTATGAAAAAATAATTGCTTGATATCAGGTGTGAACAATGAAAATAAAGTCCATTAGATTATTACGGGAGATCGAAGCGAAGGAATTATCCTCAATAAAAAAGGTTCAAATTCAACAGCTAACCCCTTTCTCAACGAATACAACAATTAGAAACCAAATCAACAAGACGTCATATGAACAGCTTGGAATCTATTCTCAAAATAAGAAAAACATGATTACTTCAATCCTGGACCAGTTCTGAAATGAACCAAAACACAAAATCGCAATCGCGCATGAACCAATCCGAGTAGTTCTGGACTTGGAACCAAAACAAAGCTAATTTACTCTCTTTTTTTTCTTTCAATAACAATAATTCAGGTTCAGCATAATCTTCCATAATCAACATAATTTCATAAACATCTCATTGCTTTGATTCGAAATTGATAGTACCGAAAGTGGTTTGAAGAAGCAGGGACAGAATATCAGGAAGTTCTATATAGAATAACGCTCATTCCGATAGTCACCCTGATATTTTGGAATAAATGATTCATCAGAAGCTATCTAACAGAAGCGACATATGCGAGTAAAAACCAAAATAGTGAATTTTACATGCATGGATATTTATTTTGCAGCCACACGTCACCACAGTCACAGACAACACAGAAAATTCGAAATGGAAGGACGTCAAAGAGTTTTCTTCAATTGGTGCACCTAAAATACACCCACTGAACTTTTGTTTTTGAAAAAATTGATCTGCAGTGACCAATTCGGAATTATATTTTGAAACATTACCAATTTTCGTTTGACACACTTTTCTTCTTTGTGAACGAACATTTGGAATATAATCAATGGGTTACAAATTAAAGGGGTGAACGAACAGCAAATTTGCAGCGACGATCCTCCAATGAAAGGCCATGTTGCGTTCTATGTACATGTACGGATCTGAAAAATCATCAGATCTGGTCGAAAGACTTTCCTAGTCAAGTACCAAATGTAAGTATTTTTATTTGCCCTCTATCATGAATATGCCAGCCTGTTTATCCAAATATCCAAATTCCTATTTCTTTACACTTATGCAGAGGGATAGTGTATTTTCTTCCACATTTGGATATTTCTGTTCTTGCATCATGCATACTGTTTGATTTGGATATAGCTGGTTCTGATTTTTTGTGTATAATAGTAAAGTGTCTTGGGCTGTATAATAGGATGCCTTCAATAGAAGACAGAAATTGGTTTTAATTATCTTTTAATCGAGAAAAATAGCTGATACGTACATCAATCGACTGTTCTGAGAAGAATTAATAATTTCAACATATGCGTTCCTCTTCATGAAAGGATTCGCAGATTAAATGAAGCATGTTGCCACTATTTTTTAAATTTCTGAAAACAACCGAATTCTTAACATAGCCCCTCCTTTGAAGGACTTCTTCAAAATTAAAGAAAATGAACAAATATTCAGTGTAACATGAAGATCGAAGTGAATTATGAATGAGATCAATGGAAAGTACATGGCAAAATATAGTATCGATTATTCTATTAATCAATTGTCGATAGAGTCCTGTAGGGGTCAAGGACACAAGTGCCTCACAGATCTTGTGACTAGTCCAGTCGGTCTGCAAATTTCCGCTATTCGAGACACGCCATCTCTGCCTTCGAATAATCTTACTACTCGTCCAGTAGGCCATTTACAAGGTGGTTGATGGACTTTTTTTATGAGGACTAATGTACCAATATCCAATTTCACTGGTTCGATTCCTCATTTATATTGCTGATGTAACTGTGATATATACATTCCGGAGAATTGCGCAAGAATCGTTGATACATCTGCTGAAGGTGTTGAATTCTTGAAAGTCTATAAGACTTGGTATTTGTCCAGTCATAATCAGAAATAGAGGAAATTATACGACCTATGAGGAAATGGAAAGGAGAAATAGGTGTTAGATCATTTGGATCATTCGACATTGCATGTAATGGATCAATATACCTTCTATTTGTATGACTAAGGTGTTGAATTTTTCAAAAGTAACATTATTATTCAGAAGAGTTCTTTTTTTAAATGAAATTTTGTACTTTCTACTGCACTTTCCCAGAGTCCACCATGAATAGGTGTATACGGTGGAATGAATTTCCGTTTTATATTTAAACAAGATGTAGAGTCAACGATAGTCTCTGTGCTTTGAACAGAGAATTACCTAGTTCGCGCTATTCATTACTAGTTCCAACAAAAGTGCTACCGTTATCAGAGTGAATAATAGAAGGAATACCTCTCCTTGATGTGAATCTTCTCAAAAATGCTAAAAACTTTCTGTTGTCAAATCAGTTATCCATTCAATGTGAATAGATTTTGTACAAAAACACACGAAAATTGACAGATAACATTTGAGCAATTTAGCTCCTCTACACTTTTTGTTCAAAATCCAAGAGGGGCCTGCATAATCGATACCAATTATTTCAAATGGCAACTGGGGCCTAACCCTTTCATTAGGCAAACTTGACATTGGACTTGATAATGGAGCTGGATTGAATTTAAAACATCCCAAATAATTTCTAATAGTTTTCTTCGCTTTCTTCCAATTCATCTGTTGAAAGCGGTCCAAATCTTTTACTGTTATTGATTTGAATGTTATTCATAAATCGAATACATTGTGCTGTAACACGATGTAATCTGTTCAGATTGGAGAATCTATAAAATAGAGAACATCTTTCATCATTATTACATGTGTAAATTGTGGAGACCTTTTTGAGCTCAGGTAATTCAATATTTGGCACATGAAATGATGTGATAAGCCACTCCTTAGAAGGAGATTTCAAAAAATCTGGTCCTTTCCAAAGTTTATTTCTTAGTATTTTTTCGGGCATTGTACCCCTTGAAGTAGTATCTGCAGGATTTCCGATAGAAGAAATGTAATTCCACACAAAATTAAACAGGTGTTCTAACATCTATTGCATTCAATACCTACTTCATCAATTCTGCACCCAACAAGCAGGCGCACAATTCCTGTTTTGGAATAATAACAGATTTTAATGGTGCTACCCTCATTTTGGCGCAAAATAACTGAACATTATAATTTCCGAAAAAATCGGAACTTCTAATATAAATGCAGCTTGCATATGCGTCTTTTGCAGCCCCGCAAAAACAATGAATATCAATCAACTTGTGATTCATAGGAATGGAACTTCTTGGTACGCACAAGTTATTCAAAGTTTCTTGATTAACTTGAAAATTTAACCAAAATGACTTTAGTTTTTCGGGAACTTGGGTGTCCCAAGAAATGTGTAGTGACCACAAATTCTGAATCAGTATTTTACTGAGAATTGTCACTGGACTAATTAGTCCTAAAGGATCATAGGTTTTTGTAGTAACTGATAATATATATCTTTTCGACAAAACTGGCGGAATCGAAAGTTGTCTAATTCTGAAAGTTAATGAATCCGTTTGAACCCTCCATTGAATACCGAGCGTTTTAAAACTTGATTTATCACCCAAATCAAGCACCGAATTTGAAATATTTATTTCCTCAAATTGTGAAATTATATCCGCGTCATTCGAGACCCATTTCCTAAGCGTACATTAAGCAGAATCAAGAATTGCGTAAATATCGTTACATCGTTGTTTAAGTTCCTCCTTATCGTTAGATCCAGTAAGTAGATTATCTACAAAGAAATCGTCGTCTAAAATAGTCTCACTAGCAATTGGATATTCACTTGTTTTCGTTTCAGCTAAATAGTTCAGGCATTTGATCGCTAAGTATGGCGCTGATCTTGTACCATAGGTTACTGTATTTAATTGAAAAATTGAAAATTCCTCGCAATCGTTTTCTCTCCAAATTATTTGTTGTAGAGGTCTATGTTCATTATGCATGAGAATTTGCCTATAAATTTGACAAACATCTGCAGACACCACGTGCTGAAAAATTCTGAATGTCATTAAGATATCTATTATATCATTTTGAACTTTAGGTCCGATAGACCATCCAGAGGTAGTTTTGGAACTACCATCGAAAACTGTCCTCAATTTGGTAGTGATACTTTCAGTTTTTAATACGCCATGATGAGAAAGAAAAAATTGTATAGAATTTGAAGGATCTGTTACTTTGCTCATGTGACCTAATTGTAAATACTCATGAAAGAAATCAACATATAAGTTTTTGAAGGTTTTGTCGCTAAACCTTTTTTCTAAGAATTTGAATCGGTTAATGGCATTTTGTTTTGAATCACCCTATAATTTTGGAGAGTGTTTTGAAGGATATCTGACAATGAATTGGCCGTTATTATTTCTTGTCGTGTGCCTTTTAAATATTTCTTCACATTGTTCATCATCATATGACATAATTCGTCTTTTACTAGAAATATCCTCCAACTCCCAAAATTTCCTTAGCTGATCATCCTCAGGAATATACACTTTGGAAAAATTACATAAATAAGTAGTTTCAGGTAGGATTTTTGTAACTATCCAACCAAATTTCGTATTATGTAATGAAGGCATATCTTTTCCGAGCGAAATTTTACCGTCTTCAAGTAAGTCCCAGAAAACATAAGTCCCCAACAGCAAATCAATTTCAGCTGGAGCTTCAAAATTCTAATCGTATAATTGAATGCGAGTTGGTAGATGCTTTTTGAAAACATCGATATCAAAAGAAGGCATCGGAGTTGCGATAACAGGAACAACGAAACATGAAATAGTCGAATTATATTCAGTGAATTTAGAATGAATGCGAAAAAATGTACTACATTTTTTACTTAATTGCGAAGTCATTTGGTTGATACCAATAATTGAATGATTAGTGAATGATAAAGAAGTATTCAGTTTCTTAACACAATTTTCAGTTATTAAATTTGTTTGAGCACCACAATCCAATAATGCTCTGAGTGTAATAAACTAACCATTGTCATCTAAGACATTGCAAGTAATTGTAGATAAAATAGCCTGATTAGGTGAGACAAGAAAAGTAGAATCTGCATTTAACACAGTGTTTACATGAGAAGATGATGTAGATGTATCATTATGATTAATAATAGTTAGATGTAATAGAGAATTGTCCTTCCTATTCTTACAAATAGTGCATGGACCAAGTTTACATTGTACTTTCGTAAAAAAAAAGTCCTTGACCTTCTGAATTCGAACGGCAACAGGTAACGCTAAAAAATCGGAACATTTATGAATTGTATGGTTTTCCTTTTTACAGTAGTTGCAAAAAACCTTGTTGTTCGCCGAGAAGAACATGTGGGACGTATTATTTTTACGCGAAGGGTTATCGGGTTTGTGTCGATTATTGTTATCTTTTGAGTCTAGTGAATCGTTTATGCATTGTAAAACATCGGATTTATTTTTTTTAAAATTAGTAAACTCGTCTAAAGTTGGCATATCACTGTTGTATTTGAATTCTTTCCATTCTCGAAGAGTGTTTTTATCTAATTTATTTGCCTACACATGAATAATAAAGGAATCATATAGGTCTTCCTTTGAAAAGTTTAATACATCAAGCGCTGTCAAATGTTCACAGATTTCATCGAGAATTTGTCGAAAATTGGAAAAATCTTCTTTATGTAAGGTTCTCATATCTGAAATTAATTTGAAATGGCTCTTGACTAAAATTGTTTTTTATCAAATCGATCGCATAGAAGTTCCCATGCAAGTTCAAAAGGCATAACCGAATTGTCTACACCTTCTACATATCTAGAAGCATAACCATCTAATGAGGCCTTCAACAACTGATATTGTTGATGTTTGTTCAGATTCTGGTTTGATGAAACAGTGGATACAAATTTATTTTTAAAACTAATCTAATCTTTAAACTCACCAGAAAAAGTAGGCAATTCAACCTTTGGCACTAAAACATTGAGTAGATGGATCTGAATTGCTATGTTGTCGAGGTGAACCTGATGTACTATGAGAACGGCGTAATTAAGTGTGTAAATATTGCATAAACAAGTCTTGGACATAATAATATCTTTCCTGAAAATCTTCTCGTTCTAAAAAATATAATTGTTATTGTTCATCCGTGCACATAGAATTTGTTTATCTGAAGTTGAATTTCTAATGGTAGTTATGAATTTCTCTAAAAAAGTGAGTTTTTACTTAATAGTACCTCGTCACGAATCAACACTTTCATATCTGCTTCAGACATATTGTAATGAATATATAATTGAGTAGGTATACAATGACTCCGAGAAAATTTGTTGTATCAAATCACAAAAAAATATCGAATGATCCAGATAAATGGAAATGGAAGGGAAATACGAAACAATGGTTAAACTGGTATATAGTCACCAATGTGCATCATAGAATGCCTGCAGAACAGCAACAGCAGTTTTGTTCTTGACTTATGACTTTTTCCTTTGTGTGTTTCCTCGTTAGGCTGGGGATGGAAATACCTGAAGTTGAGGGAGGATCTTGAAATTTCTTCCTGTGAGAGTTTGGATACAGCTGAACAATATTTCTGGAACCGTTGTCCTCCTTCTTGATGTGGATTGAATTGAAAATCCGGCCGATGGATCAAACTTATGTTCGATTTGGATATAGCTGGTTCTGATTTTTCGTGACAGGAATTGGTTTTAATAATCGTTTAATCGAGAAGAATAGCTGATATGTACATCAATCGAACGTTCTGAGAAGAATTAATAATTTCAACATATGCGTTCCTCTTCATATGAGGATTGGCAGATTAAATGAGGCATGTTGCCACTATTATTTATATTTCTGAGAACAACATAATTCTTAACATACATTTTTGTATTATGCCCTATTCCAACCCATCTAACTGATACTGTGATGCTATTCATATTGCTTGATATATCAAAGAACCTAATACTTTTTCTCAAAAAATAATGTAAATATGTAATGACGTTAGAAAGTAATGTCTTTTGCTGGCCAATTATTGAAATTTTGTATATCGAAAAACGATTTCTTTATTGTGTTAACCGTTTCTTAAGTTTTTCACTGAAATCATTATAGGCCAGGTGATATAATAATTTAATTTGTCACTCAAGATGTAGTACTTTGAAGAAAATAAAAGTTTATACTGCAAAATCAATTTCGAAAGATATGTAAAATAATAACAGAAAAATCTATATATTATTCAAAGATTGTATGGATAGCCTCAAACAAGTAGCCTAGTTTGATTTCATCATCATTCTGCTAGGGAAATCGCATGCATCAGAAGTTTTTACCTGAACTCTTTCATGTGTTAACTTCATTTATATAATTGTGATTATTCTAATTTGAAACAGGTATAAACGAATATCTTGAAAAATTCCCTATTAAATAAAGTTGAACATTTATATCTTCTCATGTTGGCAAAACAGTGAAATTTTATACATGAAACAAACATGAATAAAATTGAACCGTATCTTATTCTTTCTAATATTCGATGTTCGTAATGTTTTCGGTGATTGATATTATGATATTCTTCATATAATGGTTGCAGGATTAATACTTACATGTCAAATCGTCTGATATGAATAAATATCAATGTTCTTATTTAAATCAATTGTGGTTTTATAGTTATTGTCGTGAATGACCATGCAGGAGTTACAAAAAATTGTAATTAAATGTTTGAAAGGTTTCAATTTGACCGAAACCAAATCTTCATTTGAGAGCATATTTGAGCATATTTGGTTGACGATTGCAAAAGAAAAACTTTATTCTATCTCAGGATATGATGAACTCTCGAGTTTAATTACTTAATTTCCGATCACTATATTTTATTAAGGTTCAACAGTGACACGGTTTACGTAGTACGACATTTTCAAACTGGTGTATTTCAAATTGTGAACCAAGGTATTTGAATGCCTTCTGTAGGCTTAATTTTAAGAATTCCGAAAAAAGGGGAATTCCATAAGTCCAGCTGTTCGTTTAGAAGTTTTACTCCTTGGATTTTCTGGTACATTTATTCTTCTTTCAAATAGACTAACACAAAGTAACGGACTACTCTCTTTTTCATTGAGATCTCAACACCTGATTCTTACTAAATCTTTCAACGAGTTTCTATAGTTGAAATATTCATTATTTTTCGGACGCAAATTCACATTCTGAAAATTACGTAATAATTACGACCTCCATGTGGAGAGGACAACGTTGCGTAGTTATCTGACAGGAAAATATCTAAAACTTAACATTTTCGAAATATACACGGTGAAATGTGTCAGAATTTCATGGCCAACAGGGATCCTTTATAAAAGTGAACGGATTATACTTTCATGACTAACCGGGAATTTCCTCGTGCCCTCTTGCTATCTAAGGCCTGCCAGGGACTGCGGGTCTATGAACAGATTTGCTTTGCCATGATTGATCTATTAGGAAAATTTCATGAGGTGGATTTCCGTAGCCTTTCTTATTGAAGTATCGAAAATTTTACGAAAATCCTTGACACTCTTCTAGATAATATGTTGTTTGCCATCGTTCAATTGATATATCTAGAAATACGCCAACAACTAAGTAGGCATCCACAACGGCCTGCAAATCGCAGTATCGAACCAAGCACCACACCGCGAAAACTTTTCACCTTGTTTTTGAAAGCAAACAACCTCGGTTCATGTTAACGACCGTTGTACTGACCGTAGAACAAATTTCAGCATTCACATTTTGTATAGGTTTAATTTGTGTATTTGCGATGGTCGGTGCCATGGTCAGTGCTTGGTGTTCCGTAGTGAACTCGCACTTACTTTAAGTGCCACTGCTGCCTTACACTATTTTTCTGGCCATATCTGATGACAACCCTCACGAAGTTTAGCCTGCAGGTCAATGCAGTTTTAAAGTATGGCATGTGAAGTGTGAGCTGACTTCCTCTGAGGACCAATTGTTTGAAAACATCTCCAGTCTATGGCTCTGGATGTGACCGTCTGAGAGTAAGAGGTCCTACCTGTCCAGCGTAGCCCAAACCCCTCATTGTACTTTTCTGCTTTACTATTTGCACAAAACCTCAGTGTATGCAATCATAAATTTCACTGCTCTTAGCTCACAACGTCCGTGTCTATACATCCTATCATTCTATACTACACCGTTCCGTATATTTTATTTCTTTCGTTTGTATTATCTGACTGTATACTTACCGTGGTATATATTACATTTCCGTTTGCATTACCGCGTTTGATCTGATTATTTATTTCTGATCATTTCATAGAACGTTTTCATTATATTGATCGTAATTACGATCATAATCATTTTTAAGCCTAACTCTCGGCACAATTCACAACAATTGTTAATTTTCGTCATTTTTGTTGCAAATTTTTGTTTCGGGGACTATTAATAATATTTCAATTGAATTTGGTACAGACCTTGAAGTCGATATTGACCAACAATATTTCCATTTTATCCGATATCCATTCACGGAAAAAAGTGTGTCGAATTTTGTTGTTATTCGAAATGTTGAGGTTATTCCCTCAATATCGAAAGAAGAAGGTACTGACGAGATCAGATTGACATTCCGCGACTAGTTGTAAAATACTGCCGCTCAACATTACGAAAAATGTATCGAGGATCATAATGGTGAAAAAGTATTCATTGAAGAAAATTGGTTTTCGGAAACCAACAATCAGATTGCAATAAAATTTGGCACAAACTTTCGAGACATTGTTCAACAAAAGTGCTTCAAATTTCAGTTGGTTAAGATATTTATTTTTGGAGATATTGAGGAAGAAATATCGTGATTGTTTTGAATTTTGGGGTAATTTCTTCAATGACTCAAGAACAACAAACGCGATTAGATTCAAAGTCCGTTGATGACAGTTGTAGAATACCAATGTGCAATGTTGACGAAATTTTCCAAGGATTGTACCGGCAGAAAATTTTTCTCGAACTATTCATCAGATTTCAGAGTAACTTAGCGCAGACCTTGAAGTCACATTCAGCAACACTGTTCAAAATGTCAGTTTGATTGCATATTAATCTTCAGAAAAATTTGAAGGGAGATAGTTGAATTTCTGGCTTATTTCCTAAATATCGTCGTCATTTCTGAAATACCTCAAGAAATTCCAATCTGATGATAATGAAACTTGGTTACTAGTTATCAATTGCTGATCAGTAAATTTGTGCAAAATTTTGTGATGATTTCAAATATTTTGTAGATGGCGATCGAATAATCATATAGTCCCACGAAATTCCGCATGAATCTTCAAGTTGCCATTTTTCTTTGAGTAATATATATAAATTCGATACGATTCGTAGCTCTGGAAATATTGGAATTAATCATTGGGTGAATTTTACCAATTCGCAACTTCGGCCTCCATAATTAAACTCCGAACCGATAAGGCTCCAAGTAAATTCTTCCGGAAGATATTTTATTTACTATCGGCGGTTAGGGCGGTCGTAAACACAATAACTTTCCGAAGGAACGACTTAGAGACTCGATTTTTGTAGAATTGGTTTTCTGTTCAACTATGAAGGTGAAATTCGTGGATTGTAAAATTCGCCTAATGATTCCGTGTATTAAGGTACGCACCGATTCGAAATTTCATTTTGTCAATATTTTGAAAAATACGTGCGTTTGGAAGGGTTAATACGTTAACAGGTGACAGGTGCTTTAGCAGCAAGTTTGAAAAAGCGCGTAAAAGCTCCTGACCTCACGTAGTGCATTTCCATTTTTTTGTTTGTTCAGCCGTTTCCTGATCAGCAGACCAAATTCATGAATTTATCAATATGGTAAAATCCACGATAGATGAATAGAATTATAGGTACCCTCGTCGACTGGCAGCGTGCTTATACGGGCGTTTTCGAGAGAGTTCGAGCGGTGAAATCATATTCCGATCAGTTTGGATCTGTTGCGTCTGTTCGCTCCCATAGAGAAGCTATCCGACGGCAAGTGCGATGATGTGTGTGAACGAAATATTTGTCGAAGCTCGTTGTTTTTTGTTGGTGGATTTCAGATGGATTAGATTGAAATTTTAATGGATCTTGTCTTTTATTCTTACATTAAACTCGCAGCCAGTAGTTCTGTAGGTGTAGTAGCCCACCTGAAATTGAATTCTTTGACAATAATCGGCTCTACAGCATTCAAAATATATTCAATGCAGCATTTTTCGCTATTATCTCGGTTTAATAGCACTTATCATTTCAACATTAATTATCAGTTTGTTCTCCAGTCTATGACAAATTTTATTCTGAACCATTTTCAATATGCTCAAGTGTTTTCAGTTATGAATCGAACTGTTGTTATTAGTAAATAATTTTGAACTTCGAATTTCTAACAGGATCCACTATCAATAACAGTTCAAGATTCATAACAATTGAATCGAACTGTTGTTAATGATGACTTTGATTTAATTTTGGTTTACCTTGGTTTCTGACTGGAAAATTACGATGTCTTGAAAAATTCGTACGAGGAGCAGCTACAGTCTTGACGATGGTTGAAAATGGACTCACTTCTCTGTGATCGAGCTTCGGTATTTATAGGATACATTAATTGTCTCAATTCCTAACCAATCAAATGCGAAGCGCTTCCGAGGAATTCCGAGAGCATTCGTGTGAAGTCGGTTATTGATCGGCTGGATCTTGGCGGGATTTCTCTCAACGCCATCTGTGTTTTGTTTACTAACCTTTAATCGACTCACGACTTGATACTTGCTACTGTTCTGTCATATTTTGAAGAATAATTAGCAGTGCAAATTGTCCAGACGTTTTGAAAAAGCAATTATCATTACTTTGCTACACAATTTGAGATTTTCCCCTAAATTATGGACACTGTATGGTAGGTTTAATTTATGCATTATGGAATAGTTTTTTGATGAAATTTCGGGTTTCTTGCAGAGTGAATCCACTGATTTGTAAAGAATATCGAAAGGAGATTACCAGCCCATCTAATAAAAACAGGCACCTCCGGAAAATACATAAGCATGATTCTCCATCCGTGGAAAGGAGGCCGAATATTATGTGTTCTCTTAGTCCGAATGAATACAGAGAGAAGTTTCCATCCTTTAATGATTTGGATAAGCATTTTACAAATATCCACAACATGAAAATCACAGAAAGTATTACTTATTTCAGAAGCCATGAAGAGTTTGAAGCATGGCAAGGAGAGGAAAACAGACATGTTAATTGTGCTTGTACTAGGGCTGTTGAAAATAAGAAGGCGGATAGAATTGTGTAATACTATTGTAACAGAAGCAATTATAGAAGTATGTAGAAAGGACACTTCTGACCATTGAGCATCAACTGTGTTGAATTTAAGGATACCAAAGTAACTGTGTAAAATGTAACGTGAAGCTATGGAGAAAGTATTCATATTCAGGGAATATGCCCTTCAAGATTTTCATTTCAAATTTTGACAGCTGGTAATAACAATTAACTAAGCATATATTCGTATTAATCTGATTTTATTACCTCTTCTTAGACTTATTTACAGTAACATTTGTTGAAACATACGTGGCACATGTGGATGTTTTGATAACAGCAGACTCTCAAAGTTACAACAGCAAGAAGCGAGTCAGTGTTTTTGTTTCTCCACATTCAGATGAAAACGATACACTATATCTCAACGAACCTACAAGAAGCAAACGTATTTTCCAAATGATAAATAAAACTTTCTCGCACGTTTAAAATTCATCATTTTCGGGATCTTTTCATATAGTTTTTTGTTATGTAAAGAATGTATATCTTTATCTTAAAAGGTTGATGGTAGTTTCTGTTTTTATATAGCTTAGGTGTAGTTAATATTGCTAATATTCAAGATGCTTAGAAATTGTGAAATGTGTATGATGTTTTGAAGGTGAGGATTAATGCGATGTGTGTATAGTTACAGTTCTTAACATATTAAGGTGCCAATAATAATTATAGTTAACACTCTCTTAGCAATGCTTACTTTCTCGAAGAAACACAGTAAAAGTATTCAATTTTAGAATTTTATTATTTTGGATTGAAATGTACTCTGTATTTATACAAATATTGCATTTTGGTTCAGGTGTAGGGGAGTTGGGAGCTAGTTTCAGACAATCCCAAATGACATTCATATGTTAAGTTGGGAGTTGAATCGATTATGTGAAAAAACTGTTTTCTCTTTGTTAGCTTTGGATTACTAACCCTGGAAGTTATCGAATATTAATTTTTTCATTTGTTATTGTGATAATTTGCTCGAAGTTTATAATAAAAACAATTTCAAATATGATTATTGTGTATATTTTTTCTGTTCCTTATTCCTTTAAAGTAATAACCTACTCTTCATTAACTATTTTATAACGAAAATTTGGTGAATTTTAAACTGAATCATTTATGAAATATGGATCCTTCACCGATTTGCAGATAGAAAAGTGCTTAGTAGAATATTTTGAGAAATACTAATTATTTGGAAGTTAAATTAAAAAACGCTGCAAATTTTACACAAGGGTTTATTATTTTCTCAGTTAAATAACCCAATATACCATTGATATCTTAAAAAACTTATATATTATGCATAAATCATTGGTTTCTCACAACACAGAAACCAATTCCATGAAATAATTCATGCGAACATAGAAATCTCAATAAATACACTAGTATAATTGAATAACATTTCCACTTGCAGAACGCTAACTGAGTAGCAAAATTTAAAATAATATTTTGAATGAGAAGAGAAGTTCCACAGTCGTTTCACCTCTAACTATTTTCCACAATTATTAAATTTCGTGTCGGTATTCTACAACTGAAAATGAAGTTCAAATCAGATAGGGTTTACCCTTTTTGAGATATTAGGGAAATAACCTCAATATTCAAAATGGTCACGAAATTTTTTGCCAATATCTGCACAAATGAATATCGGTCAAAACTGAAATTTGAAACACTGTTTCTGAATGTTGACTCTGAAACCTGTACCAAATTTCATTGAACTTTGATGAATATGTATTCGAAAAAAAAATGTTTGAAAAAATTCGATTTTTCCACTATACAATTCTCACGAAATTTTGCATTAGATCGAGAGTCTATATTTCACAATTAGTCATGATGTTTCAATCCGAACGCGTTCGTTTTTCTTGACACTGAGGAAATAAACTCAATCTTTCAAACTAACACCAATACGTAAAACAAAATTCAAGACTTTTCGCTAATATCAAATGTGTAGATGTGATTTCTACTAGGATTCAACTTTGCTCTGAAAAATATTAATGAAATGAAAAGAAACTCAACCTTCCTGTGCAATTGATCTGAAAAAATTTTTTTCCACAGCAGATATCCGATTCACTTGATTCACAAAGTATTCACCACACAAACTGAAAAACTAAAATTTTTCTATATTATTTCTGTAACAATTAAATATATCGTGAACCTCATCAGGTTGAATTCGAAAGAATAATTCTAGATTATAAATTTCGTTCGTTGTTATCGTTGTCAAATACACTCAACCAAGAGGATGTCAAATCCAAAAGTCTGTTTGATGTAAAGACGTGAAATTCAAACAAGTAGTTTGCCGACAACCAGATGCGGTATATTTTTGTCTACGCTATATCGCTTGTCTTAGGTCTAGACCCGGCACAGTCCCCATTCACAACAGGTAGATAGATGATCGGCTCCTAACTTCAGTCTAAGGCTCCAACCCTCAGTATTAGATTCTCGACAATCGACAATTGATGAGATTTGCGGTTTGTTATTGATTTTTTTGCATATTATATCCTCCAATTTGATTTATCATATAAATGCTCATTATTTTTTATATTCACGCTTATTTCAAACTATCAGTACGAAAGATTTTGGATTTCGATTGAAACCAGTAACGGATATCCACATGTTGACGATAATCGTACTACGCAAACCGAAATTGATGAAAACCTCCGATCAACCGAATTTTTTGGAAATCTGCATTATTTTAAATTACGCTACTTAATTCGCGTTCTGCATGCAAAAGTGTTATTCAGTTATAAAAGAGTATTTATTGAGATTTCAATGTTTCAAATGCATTTTTTCATGGAATTGGTTTTTGTGTTCTGAAAAACCAATGATTTATGAATAAAATAAAAGTTTTATTCAAGATATGAATGAGCTTCATGAAGAAATTTAATCTTAAATCCCGTAATCCGCAGGGTGATTTCTATAAATAATAATTTTACCCGATTTTCAGTAGTCATGTTTAAGATATTGGAAGAGAAAACCCAAAAATATTTAATCTGAACTACTTACGATTATGAAATTGTCAAGAACACCGATGGGGCATTTGCAAATTGTGTTTATGAAATAATAACGCATCCATTAAAAATTTCTCGATATGTGTTGAAAATTTGGTAATCAGTATTTTCATCCACTTTTAGATGTATTACTCTGGATGAAAAGTAAACCGATTATTTCAGTGAATTCCAATCTTAGAACCGAATGCGATGATGCCATTTTCGACATTATTGGAAATTTGAAGCGTTTTTCTTTATAACTCAGGAACCACTGGTCGGAAATGATCCGGATGAAACTTTTTTGGTTTAGTTTTGCAACAGTAATCAACGTTCAGAGTTTCATGAAAATTCGGTGGTAAGTTTTCGAGAAAAAATTTTTTTTTCCCCCCAACCCCCCTTTTTAAGCCTTTAGGGTACACCGATTCTGCTGAAAAGCTTGGAGGATCAATCCCGAGCGACACACGATTTTTCTACCAAGTTTCACTGATTTCGGTTCAGTACTTTCTGAGAAAAGCCGCGGACAACGGACGGCGGACGGCGGACGGGGGACGGCGGACGGCGGACGGACGGATTTTTTTTTATTAGTTTATTCAAATCTACATACTCCAAAACGTAAACTGTGAAATTTTCAGGGGGGGTTAAAAATTTTTTTTTTTTGGTCGATCACTAAGGTTTATTATTTGATTTTATCAAATAATAAACCAAAATACTATTTAATAAAATAAATGAAGCTTTCTTCTTTGGACAGTGTTGCTCAGACAATAATTTAAAGAAAGTTGATTATCTTAGAATATATTAAGAACCTGAATAATATCTTTTTCGGGATATCCCGAAGATTTAGAATTCATCATGCATTGTGATAATTCATCGTGATATTCCTAGCACGTTCTCTACATCTAAATTTATTTATCAATAAAATGGTAATTGATACACAACGAGGCAAAAACATCTTAATTTTGACCAATATACTGAATGAATAACATGTAGAAATACTAATGTAAAGCACAATGTACTTTACTGTTGGTTTATAATAATATACCTTATCAAATGGTAATATACTGAATTAATGTAATATTATGTTTATTACTATACATTCTACTGAAATACAAACAGTCCAGTACAATTAACAGTACACCACATATACATTTACGTCTTGTGGAGAACGTGAGATGATGACAGTTTTGTTAACCTCAGATACTTCCAAGCAGAAATTCAATTCAAACTGGCGCCAAAGAGACCACGCCCACATCGATTTTGATTGGTTAGGAATTGAGACAATTAATGTATCCTGGTATTTATACCTTCTTTAAATTTTCTTCAAAATATAGTCAGGCCATGACTCTTCAAAATGTCTTCCAGAATGATGCTTTCGCAGTTTTCTCCTCAGAGGTAAAGTTTTTCTTCTTCGAACCTGACCTAGGAAATTCGGCCGTATTTTTCTTCGTATTTTGGTGTGCCATTTGCCTATATTCTAAATCTCTAGTTATAAAATTTTCCAAATTTTATGCCTAAATGTTACAATTTTTGTAAGTTCACAACTTCATTTGCCTAGTATTCATGAATTTCTACTTAATATGGCCAAAAAAATGCTTTCATTATATTAAACAAACCATATTTCTGAAATATAGCTGCAATTTTGTTCCTTCGGAAACCTGATAATTACATCATATGCAATTTATGGGTGGAGACATAATTTCTATCCTAAATTTTATATTTCATTGGGAATTCTATATCTAATTTCTACTTGTAATTGCTTGTTCTGTTCAGTTCAAACCTATCATAATAACTTTCTTCAAACTATTACTTAAATTAGTCATAATTCACTACGTTTCGACTAGCTAAGGCATTTTATAAAATTCAAGGGTTTGATACAAATTCTTGTACTTTCAGATCATGAGAAGCCTGTTGAGAAAGATTATTCGAAAGGATTATGTACCCTAAATAAACTATTGAAATACTGTAATAAATTCTCTGGAGTTTTTACCGGATCGTGATTGATTTGGTTATTTCTTATATTTTATGATAGAATAATTTACTTTGTTTGAGGCTTGGAATTTACTTAATTGTATATTATGATAATGAATGATTGAATATATGAATTTGTGTTCATTGGTAAGTTATTCTTTATGTTTCTTTAATACCGATTTAGAAAAGACCGTAACGTACTGTAATGATTCAACTGCAATCAAATCAATCTCCTATGCTGAACGATTCGTGAATTACAAATTAAACATAGTTTTTTTTAATCAAACACTACAGATTATTTACTAGTGACATGTTTTCTTAAATACGCATGCACATCTGCTAAATTTGAAGAATTTCTGAATATTTGTGTCTCTGTCATTTCTTTGGATGTTTGCAGATTTTCGAGTTTTGAAGTCACGTACAAGATATATTAATAACATATTCCCCATCTCCAGGTGACCTCACGAATGAAACTCAAAGCAGCCATAATTTCGAAAATCCACATCCTTCGTTTTCGAAGTACTCAGGTCATCAACATTCACACTCCAACCAGCATTGCAGTATTATAAAAGAGTATACTATAATAATCTGTGAAGTTTTGGGAGTTCTTTCGATTCATTATCAAGATGGTTAATTTTTCTCCATAATTTCATTTTCTCTAAATTTGAACCTACCTTACCTTAAAAATCTTCCCCAATCCGTAGCTAACATGCGCCAGATCGAGTAAGATTTATACAAGAAATGAACTATTAATTCTGAATCCATCTCGAATCACAATTTCTTCAATGAATACAGAAATCCGAACTATCAAATCCTCTGCTACGTAACAACGAGAGCAAGAAAGAACCGAATCCTCGCGAACTGTCAGTGGACGATCCCGAAGCCTGAGACCGCTCGGGTAGTAAATGCTCGTTGGCGATCGGAAACGCGTAGCTTGTAAAAGCCCCAAATCGCTTCAACTGGACGGCCAGGCTTATGTGATCTATTCTCAGGATTTGATTTTGCTATTTCTGCATTGGCCCATTGGTGAAGGTTCCAAGTGACACCAAGCTGGTGATGCATATGTTGGATTTGTCCGAATTAGTGCAGTAAAGGTTAAATTCTTGTTTCTTTAGTTTAACTTTCTGTGTTTGTCGAAAAGAAAATGATTCATTTGATTTTTCCATCACAGCAACAGTCCGTCAGTCCATCCATTTTCGCGAATAGCATTGGAATAATCTGGAAGCCACGATTACTTTGTAAGAATAGACGTGAATCGAGGAATCATCCGCGGAGAGTCCAGTTGTGATGGGAAATACTGGAAAATCGTGTATGTATGAGTTGAATATTCTGAGCTCGAGGATTAAACCTCAAGGTATACGTGATTTCATTGCGGCTTGTTAGTTTGAAGGTGAGCGTTTATCTGTTCCTCTTTTATGAAAACCTTCTAGGAGGGCCGTTTCCCGCGAATTGGGCCAAAAATTCAACTTTATGATGATAGCATTGATAATTAATAAGTTGACCTGAAGATCAGTAACAACTGTGAACTTGGATCCGCTTCTTTGGTGTAGATGTTTTGGTTGATTGGATGATTACCTCGGATCGAGGGGAAATATTTGTTGATTTATCGACGGATATTTGTCCTTATGATTATGTTAATTAATAATTTAGATCAGTAAACTATTCGAGTTCACTATGAACAGAATACTGATAACAAAACAACGTGTAACTACTCTCTGTTCCACTTACACTTTCTGCGTCTAACACACGTTTCGGAAACCACGTTTCCTTCGTCCAGAGACATATCGTTACTGACATAACGATAACGAGTAACGATATGTCTCAGGAACAAGCATATAGATCAATTGTTGTACTACAGTGATCCCATTAGCTACCTTGTGGGACACCATCCATTTTATGCCATATTTTAAGTCCAAACGTTCATGGACGTTAAAAACGAAAAATCATTCATTTCAAATTGGAGTGATGTAATAACCTCATTTTCGTAACCTGATCAAATGAAACATCCATCAGGTGCCAGTTTGATTATTATTACTCATTTGAGCTAACAATCTATATATCTCAGTGAGGTTTTGAAGATATCCTGGCGATATCTTTCCGGAACATTGACAGTACTTTTGCTACTTCTCTACGAGGTCATAGGGACAGCTATATTTTCTCCAAATGTCAGCCACAACGATATTCTCAAAGAGATCCTGAAGGTATCGCATGGTGATATCCTCAAACTTCCCACAATGGAAGGTAACATAGCCTCATGGCGGAGAGTTTAAGAAATTCACAATTACTGCTCATTGCGAGATCTCTGGGCGCGCCCGATGCCATATATTCAGGAAGTGTCCCTAGCAAAATTTCCGGAACTACAGATATAAAACATGTAAATTTTATTTCAGGAAAGTTTCCTCTTCAGATTTCTGTAATCGCATATTCAGCTTTGCTATGTGATAGCAGATAGCTCTTCTGCCGACTTAGATCATAAATCCGAACGGATTGCCACAAGTACAGTACTGTACTCAAGGCAAGGATAAGGAATCACAAATCTACTTGGCCCGAGATCCGCGAGATCCGTGGGCAAGATTTACAAAGACGAAATCTTTGTAAGAGGCATGTGGAAATGAAATTTTACCTTGGAATCCCTGTTCGAATTTGAATGGGAAATGTATTGATGATTTCTTGAGGAAAAACAAGTTCTAAGATTTGTCAATATTCTAATGAATCTCTAGTGAAAAATATGAAGCAGTTACGATTGAAATCTTGATATTCTGTTTTCTTCTGAGAATACTGGAAATTCTTCAGATTTGAGAACGTAATTTCCACTCGCATAATGTTGTACAAAATTACCGTTGACTAACAGATACTGATAGAGAGTTTTGATCCAGAAATCTGATAATGTGAAAAAAAACCTTTCTTTCGATGAATGAAGTCTGTCATATAAGCTATTTAATGAGATTCGTTTTGTTATCAACTAGTAAACTAATCGATAACTAGTTTTAGTATGAAACCATTGTATGAAGAAGGTCTTTATTAAAAAACAGAACTATAAATTTGCTAGACACCTCTTGCTTGTTGATACAGGTTTCAACCTGACTTGCATTTTCTTCTCCACCGAATATATAAAAACGCCGTGAATCAAACATATATGTTGCCTATTTATAAATAGTGGATAACGAAATTGAATTATCTGCAATTTCTCTTTGTGCAAACTACGCTCGAGAGATATCCTAAAAAATTCTGCCTCATATTCTGGATAACTTCAGGAACGCTAAGATAATTTTCAGTTGTTGTTACACTCGGAATGACCGTTGGAGCTCGAATTGCGAATTTCCTATTCTTGCTATGTCTGTGATGACTTAAGGAATTCGCATTGAGAATTTCCTATTCTGATTACATCTGAGATGACCCTAGGAATTCGCAATGTGTTTGTGATCACTTTGGGAAGTCACTTTAGGAGTTCGCGTGAAAGCCGGATTTTAGGTCTCTTCAGATGTCTTGCCGGGAAGTTTATGTTAGTTGGGAAACAACGGAATAAATTTGATATGTACTTTTTATGCAGTTGATTCAGTTCATTCGTTATCAAGAAAGACTTCGTTTCGAGTAGGTTTTCTCTACACTAAGGCACCGTTGTAGAATGTATATTACACCATATAAAGTGAAGCCCCTCTAAAATATCCTATAAGTCATACGTTGGGCTGAAACAAGCCTATATTTGCAACTGTGTTTTTCTCAGATACTACCGAATCGCTTTCACTGACAAAGTTCTCTTCTCTGCAGTTTCAATATCAACGTCAAGTTTGATTCAAATAATCATCAAGGTTGTTTCAAAAATAAAACATATATTACATTATAACTAAAATTAAACAACACATGGTAATATTCATCTAAAGAATTTGGCAATATTTGTAAGTCTCATTAATATCAGTCGTTGTCTCATCCTTAATTTTTGATTGTGTTATTCGAATTATCTCCCTTATTTTTCGAAAATACCGGAAAAATATTTCTTGTTGCTGTTTGTGAGGATGGTGATTGAGTAGTTCCTTCGAATCTCTTCATGGCGTATTCTCTCAATTTTCTTATGGCTGGTCTCGAATGCTGTACAAGGTTGTTCAAAGCTGTTAAGGTTGAGATGGGTATCTGAAAAAAAAGTGATTGAGTTCTATGTTTTACTGAAACAACAGTGATCGATAGTTCACATCACAATGAATGTAGCGGAAAGTATATAACCTGTATTTTTTCAAGGAATACTTCCAAAAATAAATTCCATTGAAATATTAATTTCATTTCACTTCAATGCTCTTTTTGGCTATTACTATACTTAGTATCAACAATTGGGGGAAGTATAGGAGCTATTTTATTGTACGAATACTTTGGTTGATACGAAGGAGGAATGGAGGCTATAACAGCTTCAAATGTACCAATTTGGTGCAAATATGGAATCAATATTTCTGGTCAATTATGAAATTACATGGTTTTCTTGCATTACCAACCCTCTGCAATGAATCCAGAACCGTACCAGGAATAATGACTGGACTTCCCGAGTTCGTTTGACAGCCGTCCAAGAAAAGCTTTATAGAAACGTTTGAAAGGTTCGAAATAGGAATTGTACCTTTTAAATAGATTCGTGCATTTCTGAGCAAAATAGAGTCATTGCTCAAGGTTTCTGGAAATGTCTCTGCTACTAAACCTGTACATGGTAATTCAACATAAACTGGGAATCCCTTGTCATCTCTTTTATTGCCTATGGACAAAAGTAAGTTTCGAATACAAGTTGTTTGCATATGACTGTGTTTCAATAAAATGTTACAAAACCAGTGGCGTGCAGATTTCAAATATATCTGGAACCATTCGAAAATATACCACGTATTACATTTCAAAATAAAATTTCAAACCGTTTTCGAGTAACTAAACGTTGACTATCATGATAGAATTGTCTTTACGACAGCTATACTTCCATAGTAGTTGATACACAATTTTGACCTTCATCAGTATCGAAAATATGGTGAGGGATAGGAATGGAATTTGATAAACTTTTAAAATCAGGGAAGAAGATCACTCCAGAGGTTCGATTTCATACAAGATATACCGTTCAAAAAAATATTTTTCAGAATTTTCCGTTTTTGCACGCATGTTCTGGGGGAGGGCGTGCTATGGTTTTGTGCAAATGTCCCATTCGTAGCCAAAAATGCTCCTAAATGACTGGGTTGGATTCACTGATAAAGAATCTATTGTCAAAATCATTGATTCTGTCTGGCCGACCATCCCGCCGACGATAACTGGCGAAATCAGCGAGCTAGCGATTTGAAACTTTCAGAAGGTGGTGGTTCAGTTTATTAGTGGATCAAATTGGCCGAATGATTCCGGAGTTCTCTTCTATTGATCTTTTCAGATTATTTCCTCGATTTCTCAGGAATCACGCGTACTAACGAGCAACTTATGAAAAAATTTCGTTGGGATCAAAATGATAATGAATTCATAAAAATGAAATTTCGAAATTTCTCTCGAAAATTTTTTTCCGGAAACTATTCTCAAAACAATGACAAAATTATCGACGTACTTCAAATTCCATGTTTTGCAAGAACTTACGAAATTTCAATTCGATTCAGATTCAACTTTCGGAGATATCGATAAAAATATAGAATTTTTTTTCTCGGTACCGTTGCTATTTCTAGAAAAAATGTATACTCAAATATGATTCTGCATGTTTTTTATCTGGATAAATGTACCCTCAATTTTGAAAATGAGATTTTGAATATCTTCATTTACCTGGAAGATGGCGCGAAACGTAGCAACAGGGCGTAAACCGTGATGTAGGGTACACACTTCACGTAGGTCGTTCTCACGGCCGATCGTGAACACAATAACTTCCGAAAGAAACAACTAAAACTCTATATATTTTAGTAGGTTTTGGACCTAAATAATGAAAGCGAAATTCATAAATGGGTAAAATCTACGCAATGATTTTTCAGATATACCCAATCAAAATATTTTGTTCCCAATATTTGCGAGAATACGGATGAGATCTAATTAAAATCTAGCATTAGATTGAAAAAAAAACTTCTAGGAGGTTGTTACAGAATTTTGTGACAATGACACGATCAGAAGAGCGCAGAATATTTGTTTTTTTTTTCAAATTGTTCTAATTACACCATCATCACGAAATCCTTTAGAATTTTCGAACTAGTTACCTAATCCAAATATGATTGAGTCAGTATTTCTTGAGTTATTCCGGAAAATTACGATACCGTGAAAAATGCCCGAAATTTGACATATTTCAATGTCAATTATATTATTTTGTACTTTACCGTGAAATGTGAATGTAATGAATAGTTGGAGAAAAGTTTGACAAAGCATCACAATCCAATCGCTCAGGTAGTTCGTGAAATATGAGGGAAAAGCCACAATATTTAAAATGACTATAACTTCTAAAACCGCTCTACCAAGTGTGCCCATGAACGAACTGTACCGACGCATTTTGAAATGCAGTGGATCCAAATTAGTCGCTATAGGGCATTTTCGAAAAAAAATCTGAAATTACAAAGATTTGGACCAAACGATAGCACGCTGTTTCCCACAACATGCGCGCAAAAATGATCAACAGATCTTTCTATTTCACTTAATAAGATGAATTACACTGATGTTATTTATTTGATAATTAAACAGAAATGTTCAAATCAGATTGGAAGTTTTATACTTTTATATCAGTTTTTTCCGTACGAACTTTGCCGAAAATTAGATTCCCTATTCAGAGTTACCTCCGAAAGGAGGTTTAGTGGCTCACCTATCCGAGAATACCTAATTCGGGTAATCTTCAGTTACGACAAGTGAATTTCAAAACAAGATAAGCGCATGCACCTACAATGTCATTTATGAACAATCGATACATATTGTGAAATAAATCCTGTGTCACAAGAATGTCACGTCATTTTGAATTAAGTTTTTCCCATTCAAGTTGCCTGAATTATAATATAAAAAGGAGAATTTCTATGGAGGGAGTTTACTTGGATAGGAAAAAAGAGAAGTTGAACACTATTCCGGTATAAAATAGTTTATTTTCAATTTCATCATTTGATTTGGACTGGGTCTACCCTAAATTGAACTCACCTAACCTAACCCTCGAAAGAATTCATTACATTACTTCATTATTATCTTATAAATCATCAGAATCGAAAAACTCGAATGAATAAAGACAATCTTACCACAAAGTAGGGAAATATTACATAAGCGACACTCCCTGACATTTGCATTGTTTTTGATGTAGCCAAATTTCGTGACCTGGAAAAACCATCATGTTGGTTTTGTTTGAATATTATATCGAAACGAATCAAACAACCCAATCGAAACATTCACTTTATGGAGAACCAAAAGTACAATGGAATAGAACACGTGGAATAAGTAAACAAACGCACGTCGAAGTTGACCAGAGAATAGATAAGTCTTAATTCTATTCATAGTCTGTGTGTTTAGACATCAAAAGAACCAATAACAAAATGGCGGAATTGGGACATTGAAAGAGGGAGAGTGTCGCATCGGTACTCTCTATTTTGTGCTCTAATTCAACTCTACTTGGCCTCTGCACAACCCGGCCAATCTCGAAGTGACATTGTCGGTGCATGCACATGCCTTGTTTTGAAATCCACTCGTCGAAACACTTAACTCATCTATATAATTTTTTCGAAAACACGTTCTCATGTGGCAACTCTGTGTAGACGATATATTCTGCGTTTTTTCGAGCGATGAATCTGTCCTACCATGCATTTTAGATTTTATATCCTAGAATATCCTTCACAGTGGAAACTGACGTGAAGGACGAACTTTGGATTTGTTGTTGCGTTTGAATAAAGACAAAATCGAGATCTCCATTCACAGAAAACCTACAAGTAATGATCAAGTCATCCCTTTCTCATCAAATCACCCACTCCAACATGAACTAGTAGCTTTTCACTCACTATTCTATAGACTACTTATACAACACCTTTGTCCACATGAGATTCCGAAGCAGATTATAATATAATATTGCAGATAGCATCTAATAATGGCTTCCCTATTGATTTAATTCGAAATGTTTTTCATGAAATACCCCATAAAACTAGCACAAGACAACAAACTCAACTTACTTCTATCGTTGAGGAAAGCTTTATATTTCGGAGTGTCCCATAAATTCCCAGAATATACGAAATAATTAAAAATATCTCAAACAATTCAACATAAAAAAGGTTTTGAAGTAGGTAAGTAACACTTCTTATAAACACCTTATATTCTTTATAAGAATTTAACAACGAAGATAAAGTTAGTCCAGTAGATAAAATGGGAGTGTATCAATTGAATTGGCCCTGGGGTGATTTTTACATAGGCCTATTGTTTAGAAGTGTGAAAACAAGAATTGATGAACATTTTGAAATGATCAGAACTAATATCCCATGTAAGTTCAGTTTGCAGGACTTATCGTTGGTTTCACAAAACTTTTGACTTCTGATCAACTCGTTGATTAAGGTTTGCATTCGATGGTTGGGTTGAAAATGAACTGAAATCGAGCACAGAATTTACTGTTGACTGACAATCAAGCCCTTGATCTGGCAATCAAAGTTTTGTGAAACCGGCCGTTATCCTTCTAGATTTTGGTCATATCCCTTTGACAAAACCTCATATCTTATCATCGCCCCATAATATGGGTTTATGTGTCTTGCACTGTCCACTCAACCTTCCTTGCAGTGACCACGTTTCCTTTCCTCTCACAAAATTTTAATATGTTATGCTAATTTCAATGAGTATGTTACAGGAAACTAGTTTGCATATTTATTAATTAAGCGGTGTCTTTGCGTCGGTTCCTTTTTCCTCTCCTGTGCTGTTTTCCTATTTTATGTTTGATTTATATCATGTATTCAAGGTGTGAAAGGATAGGGAACAATATATTTGAGACACTGAAGTTGTGTTTCGAAAGCTGCAAAACTCAGGGTTTACTTTGAACTTGGATAAGAGTTAGTTCTTTAAACCAGAAAGAGAATGTTTAGGACATATTATTGACAAGAGTGGATTGAAAAAGCAGTACTAATAAAATAAAGCTATTGTAACGCACAAAGATCAAAAAATGTAACTGAACTTCAAGAATTTATATGGATAGTCAATTACTATCATGATAAATTCTTAAAATTGTATCCTTCACTTTGGGTCCGTTATGTGAATTGCTAAGAGGTGATAAAAAATTCATATGGTCAGAAAATTAGGAAAAAGCAGTCTTAAATTTAAATGCTCCTGATCTTTGAAAATGTTGTGTATTTGAGCATATATTCGAGAATGGAACTTAAAAATCCATATGCCAAGCCTCAAAAACATTTAACAAAGCAGAAAGATATGATTCGACAATTCATAAGGGCGCTTTGGCTATATACTGGAGTGTTCACACGTTCTATCAGTACTTACAGGGGAATAAATTTTTGCTATGCACTGATCACAAACGGTTGCTGTCATTGTTCGGGGAAAAGAAAGGAAGACCAATAATTTCTGAGGAGCGACTTGGGCATTTTTGTAAGTTCTTTTGACTATACTTTTAAACATGTTAAAGGATCGAGTAATGCTAGGGCAGATGAATTATCCATATCACCTAGGAGAGCTGAGAGTAATGAAGGGTGGATTATAATTATTTCCATTATTTGGTTGAGGGAGAACTTCCTGTAACAGCTACACAAATCAGGAAAGAATTAAGGAAATATCCAATACTGACTAAGGCTTATCTGTATGTCCGTAACGGGTGGCCTACGTGTGTTGCGGAAGAGTAAAAGTCTAATAATGTTGCGGTTCTTTCAATTGTATAGTCTTAGTTCAATAAACGCTTCTAGATTGAAGACAATTAATGTAATTCCTTACGCATCGAATATTGAAATTATACAAGTATATACATCAGGTGAGGGAAAATTGAATGAATATTGAAAATGACTTAATTATGTGGGGATATAAGCCAATTATTACTTAATCATTGAGTGAAGCGTTGTTGAAGGAACTGCATGGGAAACATAAGAGTATTATAGAAACGAAAAGCTGGGCAAGACAATAACTATGCTGTCCTTAAGTCTATGAGGCGATTGAGAGTTTTGTGAAGAGTTTCAATCATGTTTGCAAATTTCTAGTTCTCCAAATAAAGCTTAGCTAAGCAAATTATTAGATATATCAAAAGTTGTTGAGGGGATTTATTTGGATATTTTGGGACCTTCCACGGGCTACACTTATCTCATTAGGCGAATTTTGGCGCTGTAACCACAGGTAACCATAGTTAGTAATTACCCGTGACGTCATAGTCACGTAGTTACTTCTGTCTGTCAACTCCAAAGAGAACCTCACTTTTTTTTCTTACTTCTGTCTGTCAACTCCAGAGAGAACTTCGATACTATCTTGTATCGGAAGACTTCTTTTATTTAGAAGAATGGAAATTGTTTCCATTTTTATCAAACAAGCGTGCAAAAACAATAATAAAAAAACCTGCCAGATGTTTCAAAAATGAACATTAAAAATTGAGTAGAATTCTCGACTTCATTGGAAATTAATTTATCGTTATCGGGAAAGAAGTCAAATAAATTAATAAGGACTACAAGTGTATTCTTTATTGATATTTCCTAGCTTTCATTCCTACTTTTGGAACTTCTTCAGGGACTGAAAACGAAATGATGTTACTTGAAATGAGCATTCACTTATGGAAGTGCAAAAAAAAAACCTCACATTCAATGTGAATTTTGAATACATAGGACCAATTACTATCTACCATTAATATAATGTTTCATCAATAGCTGCAACTTCTGAACCATAATTGGTTTCACAATAGCAATTATTAATTAGAATTTCTTACACTTTCTTTTTAAAATCTAAAAACAACAACTAATACAAGCTCAAATGCAATCTAAAAAAATTTTTGCACCGGTACAAAACGACAGGAGGAGTGACTTCTCTCCCGATAACGATATATTTGAACATTAAAAATATTTGAAACTTCCATAGAATATGACCCCCAATTATTTTCATTCTCGAATATATGTTCATAAACTCATTCCATTTCACTCTTTCGAAAGAGATAGAACTACATACTACACGAGTAACCCTGCTCAAGAGGAAGGTTACGCGGTATGGTATGTGTGACGTCATCAATACGTCATAGTTACATAGTTAGCTCCGCGAAAATGTGGTAACCCAAGTAACTACATGTTACCACAATCTGTAGTAAGCTGTGGTTACAGCGCCAAAATTCGCCTATTGTAACAGAAGCTTTTTCCAAGATGGATACAACTGATACGAGAAACACTCTTAACAAATTAGGATAGTCTATAGCACGATTGATCTACCTGATTTGATATTAGAGAGCCTTTAAGCCATATAAAACTTCCGTTATCCTTATTCTGAGCATGCGCAGAGGAATGTTTCCGCTCCGTTGGTGAGAATCACTGAAAAAATACTTCTAGGAAACCATAATCATCAAACTGAGATGACAACAATAAATGAATTTGTTTATTATGATTCAGCAACTGTTCAAATCCAGAATTGCCCGGGATTGTATTTGTGTGTTTTTGATACAATTAAAATCTTTAACTTTTCGACAAATGGAAGGAAAATTCATTTTCACTCTTACAGTGTGATATATTATCTCATATCTGGTTTTCTTCAAATTGACTTTGAGCTTTCAGCTTGTGTTTTCCGCAAAAAATTCAACCCCTTCGATTTTTTGAAATGATTCACTAAAAATATAATTTCATAAAGAATCACTTAAGTATTACAGTTAGTATTTAAACTCTGCTAATTTTACTTACACTTCAAATTTTTGCCATTATTACTTTCGTCATATCAATCCTGAAGAAGTAATTCCCCCGGTCAAAGTGTTTCTGAATATAAAAATTTGGAGAAATCAATACCTTTTTCTAAGGATTTATTATCAATTTAAGGAAGTTCAAACGTACAAAAAACAGTTTTTATATACTACCATTATAAAATGATACTACTTGAATTTCAATCAATAACCTCGAATGTAATTCATAAATTTGTACACAAAAACGGCCATAAACGGTTAGGTAGAACTCACTGATGAATAATTTGAGCTCACATTCAATTCCCTTTGTAGGTCTGATCGTCCGGTGTTACCCTTGACACACTGACTTCTAGAGAGTGTTTTCGATTAGGTTCAGAACAAATGAAAGAGATCATGTATGGGAGCCCTTATTATTCTATTGTTCATTTCCATGTGTTGTTTTTGGTATTTCTAATGATTTATTGAAAAGCGTAATGAAACTATATTGTGGAATTGTTGAAGAAGTGTGGAAGGTATATGCAAATTTGAAGTCCTTTTCAGAAAAATATTTAATGGTTATGGCCAAGTACGAGTCCAGATTGCGATATTGCAAGTCAGATTCTTGATTTCAAAAAACTCGGTTCGCCAATTTGGAAAATATCAACGCAGAAGGTGGTTATAGTACCCGTAGAATAAATCTGACTAATCTTGAGCATTAAATATGTCCCAGAAATACTTAATTTCTCTAACTGGTAACATTTTAACCTATGAGCGAGAAGCCAATTCGCGATATCGCCATCTCGCCTGCACTGTAATAGTGGCCGAATATGAAAGTCTTGTCCAGCTTCATTCACCCATGAATCTATGGATGATATCCATTCTAAGAGCATGAATCCACTCGCTCAGTTCCTTAGTTTTTTTTGTGCGCGTGCAACTTCATGAGTGATATTTTGAATTCTTCTCATTTTTCGTCTTTCATAAAAAGAAGAAGAAGTTATTCCCAACGAATCCAAAAACTGCTTTTCTATCTTGATATTTCGAAAAAATTTCGAAATTCTAAATTTACTCATGTCTTCGGTACATCAGGCAAAATGCAATCGAATAACTGCATGAGGATATTGGTAGTCACAGCATTCATTCATCCAGGTATTCATTTCATTCAGTAGAGATTCCTTCGTGATTAAACTTTTTCCCTATCATCTAGTTATCAGACCTTCACGAAATCTGCATGGTCTATCAAACTACTAGTCTTCATCATAGTATTTGATTTATCTCATAAAAATAATATTTTCAATGGGTACCCATTTACGATTTTAATCCTTGTGATTGAGCCCCCTAACCTTCTACACAAATATCAAGTCTTCTCCATATAATTTTTTCGGAAGTTATCCTGACTATGATTTGACTTCGTGAAAACAATAACTTCTTCATCACAACGTAGAGCTGCGTTCGAGAAACCCTGTCAATGAGATTTTCCTGAAATATTGCATGAACCTTCGAGTCATTATTCTTCTGATGATACGATTTTGCGCGTTGACATTCGGCAACCAATTTTAAAGTTTCAATCCGATTGAATCTCAATTTTTCGATTCATTGCAGAAAGATATCACTATTTCAGATGGACACATCACGCAACCGTTTGGCCGAATTCGATTGCGATGCGAACTAACTTTTAAAATTCTCAGATGTTTTGGTCTCCTGTTTCGCTAGTTATTGTCACAACGACTGCTTCACACTTTATACATTCTGACCAGGGGAGCTTCATCAGTGAGTCTATCTAATCGTTTAAGATCGGCGCCAGATTCGAAAACAACACACATTCCGACAGCACGATGATGTTCTTGTTGTAGAAAAGCGTGTAGGATAAAGCAAGTATAATAAAGTACTCACATTGAAGAGGCTGTCTATAAACTGCGATCTTTGTTCTGTCGCATCAGTTTGTCTCTTTCCTCTTACTTCATTATTTACAACTGCCAGTTGATAGTCGTACTGATTTTCTTCTGGATAATTCAGTTGCTCTAGACCCTTAGGAGGATCTATAACTCCAGCTATCTGAAGCGACTGTGTAGTGATTATGGTGAAAATTAGCAGCCATACAATTTTATCCAGGATGTATACCACAAACTGAAAAAAATCATTTCTCAACTTGCTACAAAGTCTTCAAAAATGATAGTAATATCACAGTACTCTTGAAATGATTTGTGCCGCTTCTAAGAGCCGTAAATAATAAATATCTTAGAATTCGGAAACTGCGGTTAGGTGATGTAGTCTACACAAAAATAACAAATTTTGTGGCTGAAATCGCAAATGTAAACAGTATGCACAAGAAGCGGCACAAATATATTTCAAAACCAAATGCGTTATTTCAATAATCTAGCTATGGTATATTTGTATATAGTATTCTCAGTGCTACAACCAGAAGGGATTTTTTTCAAACACGAGTTTTTTTGAAAGCAATAAATATTTGAATGATACAATGCAAGTAATGTCAACGTTGTGTATTCGTTCAACGCGAAAATAAAATTGGTTCGAAGAATCCAGCTCATTTGAACTAACTATAAATGGAGATATTTTCAGTTATTGCACCTCCGTATTTTACTGTGTCATTTGTGTGAAGAAGGGAAGGTGAAGGAACATGAAGAACGCCAACCGGTCAACCAGAACGCTACTAACTCGGAGAAAATGTTCGACATGTTACCATTAGTACACTATAATATTGTTGCCTTCAATCCATTGCAGATTTCCTTATCGTCCGAAATTTGTGCAGTTTCGACTGCGGTTCCATGTCGTCAACATTCCAATAGGTCTCTTGCATGTAACACGAATTATCATATTTGCATGTTTTTCCCATTCTATATCGATACAAAATCATAATGTATGATATCTCACACTCCAACAATTCGCGAATTTCGAATAATTCGGTATTAAAAATCGTCAAATCGGGACGCAAAACCAAAGTGGGTGAAACGCGGCAGTTCGCCTCCTACGTCACTCGTTATTCCACGATGCCCCGATCGGTACATCTCGACGCTGTCTATTGGCTTGCTAGACAGAAAAATGTACGAGAAAAGGGAGAGAGTCGATATATCCCCATACGTCACGGAAACCGCGAAGCTTCGTCCGTTTAAACAACCGATATGCGGAGCCAAATTTAAAAGGGCATTTTCTCGTTAACCATTTAAATTTTTGATGGCGGATAAAGTTTTTCAGTGTTCTTATGGATGGAATATTTGATTCCAATGATAAAAAAAATTCATGCAAGAGACCTATTGGTGCAGAAAACGCCACCATTGATAGGCCGGTTTCAGCGAAGAATCTTAATTCTATCCAGATATTTAGGAGAGTAATTCTGGATTTGCTGTTGACAAGCTTGTACCTGTGTCCATACTTCTCAAAAGTGCTGCGAATGCATTGTGCAATGGCTTAGGGAAGAATGTGAACATCATGAAAGTTAATGTGAAAATACGTTAAACTAGCTCCAATCTCTTAGAAATCGCAAAAAACTTATCACCTGGAATCTTGGAAGTTGTCTTTGTAAAGCCCAAAATTTTAAAGCAAGCTTAATTTATCAAATCTCTTGGACAGCCCTCAGGAGCTTATAGCTTGTTCGAGTTACGTACTCGGGTGTATTGTATGTAGGTATCGTAATGGTTTTCCCACGCTACTTCTGAAACAATGCTGATCTTTCACTCAACAAGCTCGAAATCAATAAATGTCTTTTCCAGCCTGGGTTCGAACTCCTGCGAAGTTTCGATCAGGGAGTAATGCTCCAAAGAAACCGTGAATGGAACGGATACTGTTGGGCATTCTTTAAAGCAAGCTCAACGCGTCATCAGTTTGTGTGGAACTTATCATTTCAGAGATCTGTATATGTATATGGTGATATAGGAACATCGAGGAACTACTTAAGATTTGGAGGCAATATTTTTTCTTCAGTTTCAAGCCCATATATATTTTTTTATCGTCAATGAATAAGAATCAACATTCAATATTCTGCTCATCGTGAAGTGAAAAAAAAACAAGGGGAATTAAACGAACCTAAAAGTTATACCTTACACCGCTTTTACTGGGTATACTTTTAGGGGTAATGAATTGGTTTCGAGTGCGTAGTTTGACATCTATCTGACATTGGAGGTAAAACAACCTCACTTGCCCGCATTGTTTATTTTATGACGAACAGCATTTTCAACAATTTCAAGATAAATTCACAACATAAAATGATTTATTATAATAGAATTCGTGAAGCCTTAGGCCAAGTTATGAAATTCAGATCATCATGTAGAAGTGTTTTCAAGTCAAACCATATTTTAACTTTGCCAGGGCTGTACATTTACCGTACATTACTGTTTTTTCGCAAGCATCCACATTATCTGGAAGAATATAAAAATAACAACTCGACAAGGAGAATTCACGAATATTTTTTTCCAATTCATAAATTTTCGATCACTGAACGAAGTACTTTGTATATGGGTATAAAATTGTATAATTCTCTGCCAATTGTCATAAGAGTTATTTCTGATTACAATGCATTTCGTAGGGCACTATTTGTATTTGTATCGAATTGTGAGCCATATTCCATCGAAGAATTTATAGATTTTTGTAAAACATAATGGTTGTTCCGAATTGATTATTTCCCGTGGTTTGCTGTAAAACATAATGGTCGTTCCGAATTGATTATTTCCCGTGGTTTGCTGTATTGGTTGTTTGTTTTTCTTTTTGACTTGTTTTCATTTCATTGTTGTAATTGTATAATGGTGATTTTGAGAATAAATGATGTTATTATTATTATTATTATCATTGTGTCGTTGTGAAATGCAACATAAATGCACTGAGAGATGGCGGAGAAATATAGCAGTGTAGATGTTATATTTGGATATTTGCAGTTTTGACCCTTTACCCAGAATCCTATCTATTATTGGGAGAAAGAGGAAAATATGTGGAATCTTCTAGAAAGGTAAAAATCCTGATGGCCACCATAAATTCATATAACTATCCTGACAAAGTAACAAAATATGTTGGAGTTTGTTCGAGATATTTTCACACTGGCGAATGAAAACTGTTGGACTCCCTATTTGATTCTATTTGTAAAATAAGTTGAATCATGATGAGGTTACAATGATAAGAATAAATAACTTCTTGAACTATTAGATAGCTGGCGTTATGATGGAGGTAATGCATCCTGATTGGGTGTCACTTGACATCTCTCTATATGATATACCGGGTGTTTCACAATAAACTGGTCAAACATATATAGTCGTATAGATGACATTGTAAAAGACATTTTTACCCCGTTTTCGATGCATGAGCAAGATACAGGGTGTTTAATGTCAACTTCGAGCAATATTCTGACGACTGTGTTGATTTATACGCGACCTTTGAAATAACGGTTTTTGGTCATATCTTAGTTCTTTTTGGTGAGCAATTCAATTGTTGTGTAGAATTCTGGAAAAATATTTCGAAATGGCGGAAAACCTACAAAGTTGGAATTTTTCCTTTTCAATTGCCAAATTGGATAGCATTAAATCAAAGTACTCAATTTTCTAAGGTTTTCCGTGAAAACATTTTTCCGAAATTCAAACCCAACTTTTTTTTTACACCTCTACAGTGAAAAAAAATGTTAACCCAAAATTGTTGAAATCTTTCGAGGGTGAACTTACCTTCATCATTCATTACATTCAAGGTCACGTATAAATCACCACAGTTATCAGAATATTGCTGAAAGTTGACATTAACCTCCTTGTATCTCGCTTATGCATCGAAAACAGGATATATGTCATAAGGCAAAAACGACTTTCCCAATGTCATCTATACGGCTATATATGTTTGACCAGTTTATGGTGAAACACCCTGTATAAAGCCAATCTAGTCAATTCATATGTGCTAGATTTGATGGGTCTAAAAAATCATTGCAGTTTTATAATAATGAACGAGGGAATTTTCTCTGTTCTCAACCGAACTTGGGCTACCCAAATATGGATTTTTTCTGCATTGTGTTGTTGTAATATATTTCGAATTGACCTTATATACAATTAAAGATTTTAAAAGCTCTGACGTGGAATCTGCATAATGAAGAAATATTTTTTATGGTTCACTATCCTTTTGTGAGCATGAATCGAAATCGATGTTTATCTGAAGATCGGCTGACACAAGGATTAAATTTTATTTGAATTATTCTATTTCAAACAACTTGACTTGAAGACCATGATAGCTCGGACACAACATCTGCAGACTGTTATAGTAGTGATTTGATAATTATATTATACGTATAACACTATACAGGGTCTTTCACGAGGAACCTCACCCATATTTATACGGGAAACTAATGAACGTATTTTCATGAAATTCAGCACTTATAGGTATTTCACGATGCTGATCAAATCTAAAATATTTTCAAGGCATGAGCACCTCCGGTTTTTCCGGAAATGACGTCAACTTCCGTTTTTCAAATTAGAACACCATTTTTTTATTGCAGAAATAGATTCCTTAGAAAATTTAAATTTATTTTGATGTAACATTTTTCAGTTTTGGTTGGAAAATTCTCTCTAAGCGGGAAAATTCGAAAAAAAAATCGAAAATAGAGCTCCGCTGAAACAAGAATAACTTCGAGGTTTTTGGATGGAAAATTTTCATTTTTGGTATTTTTCAAGATGTAAGATTGATGTATCCACTTTAAAAATCGAAATCGCGATTCATGATACAGGGGGTGAAAAAATCGCTTTCAAAGTTAGAGATGACAAAATCGTGAAAAATCAATTTTTTCAAATTAGAACCCCATTTTTTATGGCAGATATTGAATCTACGTTAAAAAATAATGTATGCATCACACCCTTGCCCTAAAGTGGATATTTTCTGAGTTATTCACAAAAAACTGTTTTTCGTCTTGAATTTTCAGCTATTTCTTTTCCCTTCACGCCAAAAAGATGACATTTTCAGGAACTGTTACTTAAACCATGTTTTAGATTTTACTTACCTAATATGCAAGAGAAAAAAGTTACAGGTTGTTCCTAAATAGATGGCAAATTTGGATTCGAATTTGTATCGGAAACCTCTTTATTTCAACTAATCGGCCATCGGTTTTCTCTCCAGTGATAAATAAATAATTCCTTATGAACCATATGCAAAAACTTACCATGTTTTACATAATTTTTTTTTTAATGATAGATATCATTAATAAAAAATAATGTAAAACATGGTAAGTTTTTGCATATGGTTCATAAGGAATTATTTATTTATCACTGGAGAGAAAACCGATGGCCGATTAGTTGAAATAAAGAGGTTTCCGATACAAATTCGAATCCAAATTCGCCATCTATTTAGGAACAACCTGTAACTTTTTTCTCTTGCATATTAGGGTAGTAAAATCTAAAACATGGTTTAAGTAACAGTTCCTGAAAATGTCATCTTTTTGGCGTGAAGGGAAAACAAATAGCTGAAAATTCAAGACGAAAAACAGTTTTTTGTGAATAACTCAGAAAATATCCACTTTAGGGCAAGGGTGTGATGCATACACTCACATTATTTTTTAACGAAGATTCAATATCTGCCATAAAAAAATGGGGTTCTAATTTGAAAAAATTGATTTTTCACGATTTTGTCATCCCTAATTTTGAAAGCGATTTTTTCACTCCCTGTATAATGAATCGCGATTTCGATTTTTAAAGTGGATACATCAATCTTACATCTTGAAAAATCCCAAAAATGAAAATTTTCCATCCAAAAACCTCGAAGTTATTCTTGTTTCAGCGGAGCTCTATTTTCGATTTTTTTTTCGAATTTTCCCGCTCAGAGAGAATTTTCCAACCAAAACTGAAAAATGTTACATCAAAATAAATTGAAATTTTCTAAGGAATCTATTTCTGCAATAAAAAAATGGTGTTCTAATTTGAAAAACGGAAGTTGACGTCATTTCCGGAAAAACCGGAGGTGCTCATGCCTTGAAAATATTTTAGATTTCATCAGCATCGTGAAATACTTATAAGTGCTGAATTTCATGAAAATACGTTCAGTAGTTTCCCGTATAAATATGGGTGAGGTTCCTCGTGAAAGACCCTGTATACACTGTTCGAAATAGTACTGAGAAGTTGTCTGTAACTCAGTTTTTTCCATTACATGCATATGTCGGATTACCACCTGTGATTCATTTTCAGGAATAAATGACCTAAACATTTTTTCTGTTTCATTTCCAATAGTTATACTTATATTGAATACAATCTCTGATGTAGATATTCAGGCTACAGAATACCAGATATCAGATTCTGAATTTTCTATTTATATCGTTTTGAATGAATGCCATCTGTGATTGAATATCAGTTAATGAGATCTACCTTCTCGATATTTCACTTGTTAAATGAATTGAAGAGCAAACAATACCTCAAAAATAGCTGGGTGACTCTTGGAGTCCAGAGTTCGTTTTTTAAAAATTTTTTGGTGCAAATAGTTGACAAAAATCGTGAAAATGCGCAATGTTGGAACTTTTACATATTCAAGAATTTCCGGGAAAATACAACTAAAATAGAGTGAAAATGGGAAAGTAACTAAGATTGCGCATTCTCACAAAAGAATTAAGTACATCCCAAAAAAAAATTCTCAAAAAATACTCACTGACGCCTGCAGAACGTCACCACGTTTTCTCCTATAACCGTCGAAATTTTTCCGAATTCTCAGATTTCACGAGGCTATTGGCAACGTTAAAGCAAGTTCACCACAATGCAGGTGGCTGGCCTTGAGATATTAACGAGGTTTAATGAAGCATGAATGTAACTGTGTTGCCTAGTCGTAATTCACGTGACATTGCTCTTAACCACTGACAACTCCAAAAATTTGCTCATTGCCAAAGTAAACAAGCGAACTTTTTACCTATAATGTCAAAGAAATGTCAAACCAAGCACGAAACCAATGCTCCTTAAGATACTCACACATGCTGACTCAGTTAAGCCGGGTTCTGATACTCCTGATGAGTGGAATCCGAACAGCGAATGCGATTAAATTGGATAAACGATTCGGCGAATAGTATGGACGGCACTCGAACTCGGCTAGAAAAGTGAACCCGAATGCAGCGTTCGAGTTGAAATTGAAAACCGAGTCCCGAGTGAGCAAATAGACCACTGCCTCTAACCCAGCGTGACCGATTATTTTTTTCAGAATCTACCAAACCTTCTGTAGAAATCTACTTTTTTCTACTAAAGTCAATTACAGAAATCTACTAAAAATCTACTGCTACCTAAGAGCAGTCTTTAGCACTTCATGTCGGAAAGAAAGTGGAAAACTTTAATATTTCGTGTAATTTAAAACAATATCTCAGTAATCAACATTCGCTCAGCAAGAATAGCTAGAGAAGCACTACCGTGAAGGCAGCAGCTTTTGCGCATGTTCAATAGAGATGACCGCTTTGGCAACGAATTTGAACATGCGCGCAAAAGCTGCTACCTTGATTCACGGCAGCGCTTTTCTAGGTTTTTTTTCAATGAAGTAGTGGATTTCAATTCGATCTAATCTCTATACATATTTGAAAATATTGAAAGAATAAAATTTCGAAAGGGTATATCTACGGAATCATTGGGCGGATGTCACCCATTCACGGATTCGACCTTCGGAAATAAGCCCTAAATCTTCTCTAAATATCGAGTTTTTAAGTAGTTTCTTTCAGAAGTTAACGGCCGACCGTAAACACAATAACTTCCGAAAGAAACAACTTAGAAATTCGATATTTGTAGAGAAGATTTGGACCTTGATTACGAAGGCCGAATTCGTGAATGGGTAAAATCTACCCAATGATTCCGCAGATATTCTTATATACGATGAAAATGCGGAAAAATGTAGAGCACATTCGCACCCATGATGGGAAATAGGATATACTTATTGAGAGTGACGGGATTGAAGAAATACCCCAATGTCAGCCAGAGACATCTATACGATTTGTGCTATTTTTTCACATAATTCATACGATTATAGTAAGGTTATGTTAGGTTGTGAAACTTCTCAACTCAGACAGAAGCGTTCTACTGCTTCAACAATTGAAAGAAGAATTCTACTAAGATAGTTCGAAATACTACCAAAATCTAATGCTCAATTTCTGTCTACTAACAATGATGAAATTATAACGAAAATCTACCGAAAAAGTAGATTTCAACCAAAATTGGTCACGCTGCTCTAACCATAAAACTCCCTGTGCCTGTGATTTATTGCATTCGCTGTTCGCCTGTTTGAGAAAGCTGGTTGTTCTGATACATGAGTGGTGCTAAGTTGGGGATTTCATTCAGCACAATATTTCCCTTGCGATAGGGTGAAGACCTTAAAAGAGATGATTATCTCAGAGCAATAAGCTGACAGTAGCATGTGTGTCAGCACCTTTATAATTGTGCTTTCTGGTCTTATATCTTGAACTGTAAGACGAGTGAAAGTGAGTCAGCTGAATCACCCCAGGCATTCCAGATTGCCGGGTTCAATAATATTGTATAATGAATTGTCGTAAACAAATTAACTAACATAAGTAGTGACATGTAAGTTTCGTAAACTTATAACACTGATCGAAACTGAATTTTCGTGGCTGGTGTTATTAGACATGAAGACTAATGATTAATTCTGGAATCGTTATTGTTTTTGTAGTGATTAGTGAACTAATAGGATTAATTCTATTATGCGTTTTTCCGTGAAAATTATGACTTTTTACTTCAAACTATATATTTCGGAGCGGCGCTGTGGTGCATGGACGCGTTTTACAAGGTGACATGTAGTTACTTAACAAAATCATAAATAAAAATGTTCACACTTGTCGACCGCCCTACGGTTCTCGATCCACTGTCAGGAATTCGCTCAGAGATCATAATGTACGAATACGTTGACGATCGAGGCCGAAAGGCAAGAAAAACCCACCCCTGTTTAAATTCTTCCCTTTTCTCGCATCTGGGTATTTTTATTTTTAAAATTTTGAAGGGGTATATGTACGGAAATATTAAGCGGATTTTACCCATTCACCTACTCTACAGATATCGAGTTTTAAAGTAGTTTCTTCCGAAAGTTATTGTGTTCACGGTTGGCCGTTAGACCGACCGTATACAGAATAATACTCGATATTTGTAGAGTAGGTTTTGACTTTAATTACGAAGGCCGATTTCGTGAATGCCTAATATCCATTCGAAATTTTATTTTTCCAATATTTCCTTAAATACAGATTAGATCAGGTGGAATCCAATACTTTATCGAGGAACGATAGTTCGTGGTTTCATACAGAATTTCATGAGGATAATGATAAAAGATCGGAGAATCTTGAATATTTGAAAAAAACGAATTATAAATATTTTTTTTCAAAATGTTTTAGGGCACGATCATAACGAAATTTTGCATAAAGTAGTCAATCAGCATTTTCAAACTAGCTGCCAAGTTCCTTAATGATTGAAGCAATAATTTTTGATTCCATAAAAAACAACGATATCCAGAAAAAAGCACGAATTTGATATATTTTTTCGAAATATCTCCAAAAGTGATTTTCAGACCGAACTGAAATTTGGTAGACTACTGCGAAATATGAATCTCAAGGCATAAGCAGAATTTTTTTCTGGATATGATGCACAGTTTTTGTGAAAAAGATTTTTCCAAAAAACATTTTGAAAACAATTTTTTTTCGATTTCGATGACAGAACGATCTCGAAAAAATTCTGCGAAAAGTTGCGCGTTTTCATATATTTCTACTAACTGCTAACGTTCAATCTGATCTTTTCAGTAGTTTTCGAGTTTACTGCGATTTGCGCTAGTTGCCATTTCAGATTCTTCATCATATTCGTATTCGTATTTCGTATTTTTTCCGAATATCCTAGGTTTCAACGAAACCCCTCTGAAGCTTAAAGCTTGTGCGAGTTAGGATACCGAGTGTGTTCTGTGTAGGCTTTGTTACTAATTCCTTGCGCCACGTTAGGAACAGCACTGTTAATTGTTTACCCAACAGCGAATGGTTGGACGGTCCCCTAAAAACCGGAAAAGTTATTTCCCGGCCAAGGGCTTGAACCCCAGACCTTACGATCATGGGGCTTGCGCTCTAACCACTGAGCTACCGCCGCATATACCCTAAAGCATTGCAACAACTTGACAGCTGCTTCATTGTAGACACTTCAATTATAATATAGGCACAGAAACTCCCCTGTAACTTGATAAATTAGTTGTGAGTCGGATATTTTCATCATGATCGTTTCATAGTTCCAACAAAAAATGGTGGAACATATATTTCAACCATGATCAATGGCAATGGTCGATTTCAGTTGATTGATGTGAAAATGCGTTTTAGCGTGCATGTTCTATAAAAAAGCGTTCTATCGTTTCTTCCAAACGCCTAAACTTTTGTATTTTTTTCCCGAAAATGAAGACGAAGCTGGTGTCAAGAGATTCTGTCAAGCCAGCCAGCGTACAGGGTATCCTATCGACTCGAAACATTCAGGGTAGGTTGCATTTGAAAATGCGACGGTTGAGTTTGTTAATGGGAGAAATCGGCCAGACGGTTCCGTAGTTATGGTCATTTGAAATTTTGATTGAGGGTAGTTTTATGATATTTCAAGAACTGCTAGAGCGATTGAATCGGAACTTGGCAGTAAGTCGGAGCGTAACGACGCTCAATTTTTTGCGGAATTTAGTAGAGGCCGGACTGTCAATAAATTGAAAAAAAATTAAAAAATTCCGATTTTCATCATATTTGAACAATTGAGATTTAAATTATTGTTTTTTTCGGAATGATCATGTTATCACAACAATCTGAAAAAAAAATTCAAATTTATTTCCAAATGTTCAATATTCTGCGATGTTCCGACCGTATTATCCTCTTAAAATTCTCTATGAACTTTCAGGCTGCCATTTTTAAATCAAGTCCTGGATTTTAATTCTATCTCATCTGTTTTCATTGAAATATTGGGACAATTGAATTGGATAGCATAAATCTGCGAAAACTTTGGGTGGATTTCACATTCACGAATTCGGCCTTCGCAATGGAGGTTCAAACCTACTCTACAAATATAGAAGGCTCTAAGTAGTTTCTTTTGGAAGTTATTGTGTTAATGATCCACCGTCAGGTCGACCGTAAACACAATAACTCTTCAAAGAAATGACTTGGGAACTCGAAATTTGTAAAGTAGTTGTGCTCCTTAATTGCGAAGGTGAAATTCATGAATGATTAAAGTGATTCCGTGGACATATCCATCGCAAATTCTATTTTCTCAATATTTTTAAAAACACTGATTGAGTCGAATGGAAATCTAGTGCTTGATTGAGAAATAACAGCTCTTAGGTTAATGTGGAATTTTGTTGTAAGGATAATATGATTAGAAGATAATCAAATCTTTCTATATGGAAGTGAAGGTATTTATGGCAGGGCCAATATGTGAAAAGATGACCGCTTCGGCAAAGAATCTTAATACTCGCGTACGAAGCCGCTGACTTCACAAAGAGCTATTCTAGTTTTAATCTCAAAAGTTTCCTATTTTAAACTTAATTCTAGATAACATTGTTGTTGCATGTTTGTGCGTGGAGACGTGCAATGTTTCTTTTGAAGAACTGTGTGGATCCTCAGATTCCTTTTGTATTTCGCGAAAACAGTCTGAAGCTGCAGACGTGCAGATATGATACTTTGTATTCCCTGATATGTACTATATCCCTAAAACCCCAACTCCAAAGAATCAATGTGTCAACAATCTTCAATACAACCCCTCGTTGATTCTCATTTATAATTTCCTCCATTTAGTCGATAGAAGTATCTGAGGAACTACACAAGACTTCAAATCCTACAATAAATTGATTGTTATACTTTACGAAATTAAATTGGAACTGGAAAATTTTTGAGGCTAAACAGAAAACACGAACGTTCAACTATGCACCTTATTACATCGACATTCCAGTTGACTTGACAACCTGTGGTGATATTTTATTTTATATGATTAAAATGCTACTTCCTATCAAATTGTTTCATTAAGTGTGGAAATATCGATTCTGTGGACAGGTTCCTGCACTGGACTTATTTTCATCCATTGAAAATTCGCAAGGATCACACAGGATATCCTTAAAATTTTGATTTTCTCATAGTTTGTATATTTTGAAGTTGTGATCGCTCGGTATAAAAGGGGATTCTGAAACTTCAGATTTGCCTCGATGGCTATACTTGCCTTTCTGTAGAGAAGAGGCCTAGTATAGTTCCTTTATATTCAGGCCCATATTCGTTGATGAGGCATATCAGGATATGAAGTTTTCGGAGGTGTAAGATTTTGAAAAGAAAAACCCCAATCCGTCGATATAATGAAGTTGCTTCACTGAAAGTGAAATATACAGTAGAGAAAATAATTATCTCACATAACGGATGTTTGTGGTATTAAAAAAGGAAATTTTCTGGAAAATTTGGGTTAAATGACTAGTATGAAAATCTGTGTAGCTCGTCAAAATGGCCGATGATATATAGAAATTAATAAGGGAAGGTAAAGTGTGAAATTTCATTTACTTTATTTGGTAGTGCGCTGTTTATAGTATTGAAAAAATATTGTATTATAAGTATTTTTTACACGCTGGGATGCAAAAGCCATCCATTGAATAATGGTATTAACATTTTATTATATTCTATTTTGCGGGGATAGAATGGTACGTGTCCATTAGGTGGACGAGTCAGTGTTTATCGCCGGCGCCAAAATCCATCTGTTTGGATTTGTGTGGCACTGCGCCCACTACAGCGCTCCGGCTCGATGACGCTCAAATGGACTCGTTTGCATACAAATGCAGGCAGACGGATTTTTCCGCCATGTGATGAGCCCCGACCCATCTGCCTAATGAACGCGTACCTTTGAAGCTATTCGATCCCCACCAGAAAGAATATAATATACATAATGTTAATACTATTCGCAGTGACGTCGCGACGCGCGACAATGGGATTATTGGGAAGGACTCCTTGGAATGATCCGCAACGTTTAACATGGTTGAACTTGAGCGTTTAGCAATAGGAACGGCCCATTCATCAGAAAAGTAACCTAATCCTGCGGCTGGCCATGTCATCAGAATTAAATCTTGAATCCATTTTGAAATCTTACTGAGGCTCCTCTACAGAAAAATTCACGCGAAACCTACAACTAAGACAATGGTTTCACCCTACTAATCAGAAAATCTCTGAGTCGGGAGGATTGACAAAATTAAAATGGTTCCTGAGAAGTAAATAATTTGATTTTTTTCATTTATCAGTACATTGTCGACTCATTAATATCATGGTCCGAATCTTAAGCTTAGAGGATTTTTTGACTTTTACAGAGCATTATTTCATCAGTTCAAGTTCATCGTAATGACACCAAAATAATAAACACAGGATTGTAACTCCCTTCAAGAATAATCGAAATACATCTCATACTATTTTGGAAACAATAAAAAGTTTTTTTATGGTAGTTTAAGTCGATTCAGAAAAAAAAATTTATTCAAGGATGAAAGTTTTCCAATTTGGCTCCCATGATGATCTGGAAACCCCAATGATATTGCAGCTTACTTGAATCATATCGTATCGGCGTATTTGGGAAATTCTTACCACAATTTGATAGTTTCAGTAATGGTTCCAATTTCAACAAACAATTAATCCTTCAAATGATAACAGACCAAAGAGACAATATTTCATTGGAAAAATACTCACTTTGCTCATTGTGAAGGTTTTTACTCAGGTTGAGCCTCGAAATGAGAAATATATGATAATCAATTGGTCAATGAAACACTTGGTGCCATTCACAGATTAAAACACATAAAACTGCAATGAATTGATCCCAAGTAACGATTACGGAGACTGATATAACTGTACCACCTTTAAGAGTATGTGAATAAATATTAAAAACCTTTCTCCCATTTCAACCTCGCCGGCACTTTCACATTTCGCTACAACATACCCGGTAGAGGATGTGCTGCCAGTACCGTATCGTGTCATATCTTTGTAGACAAGTGGTTTACATACAGAAAGTTGCGGAGAAATTCCATGAAATTAGAGTTTTATTCAAATTGCTTATCCTGATGATATTTTTTCGCGCTTGTTCTGGTGAACAGCGCGTTATCGTTTCGTCACAATGTCTGTAATTTTCGAGTTTCGAGCCGAAAATGGCATTAAGCGACTAGGTTGGACTCCCTGAAGAAGAATTCGTGGTGAAATTCAATTATGTCCGTCCAGCCGTCCGTCCGGATGTGCTATAACTTTCGAAGGAAATGACCTAGTGACTTGAAATTGCCAGATTAGGTTTGAATAGTCCAAATGACTCGGTTAAGCTTATCAATGGGTGAAATCAGTGGAATAGTTTCGGAGATAGCCCCATTTGAAATTTTGAGGTTAATTCCGCGATATCTCATGAATTACTGATTCAATCAGATTCAAAATTTGTAAACATTTTTGGAATACCAACGAGTAGCTGAGCGCTTTGTGTTAAAATATATCAAAAGTATTGTTGTTTGTTGTCCAAAAAAATTGTTAGAAAATAAAAAAAAATTTATTCGAATACTTTTAAAATTTTTGTTGAAAAATTCTTCCTCGGAAAATATTGATAAGATTTCAACGAAATTCGGCCGAAACCTTTGAGTCACTTCTTTACAACAACAGGTGAAATTTCATTTCGATATGCCATTCTCCATCGGAGATATGTAAAAGGAAAAAAAATTGATTGATTTCGTTGTTATTTGAAACTTTTACGCTATTTCCGCTGTATCTCGAGAAGAACAGATGTTATCAGATAGAAAATTCGGTTTTACTTGAAAAATCCAACGCACAACTAGGTGCAAAATTTCATGTTTGTCTTATAGTTAAGAAATGTAAAAAAAAGTGTTTTCGAAAATTTTTGTTGAAAATTTTTTTTTCTCGAAAATTCTTTTTCTGAATTCAACGGAATTTTGCACAGACTTCGGAATCAGTATTCAACAACAACATTCCAAATTTCAATTCGATACGATATTTAATTTCGGAGAGAGTTGGAAAAATAGTAAAATTTCGTTGTTGTTTGGCATTTTGAGCATATTTCCTCAATATCTCAAGCAGTAAAATACGATCAGCTCAAAACTTCAAAATTGTATAAGGAATACCAACGCGAAACATATTGCAGAATTTTGTATGGATCCAGAAAACTTTAGAAAAATGTTTATTCAAAAATGTTTTGTTGAAAAATTCATCTTTCTCAGAAAATGTTGATCAGATTTTAACGAACGCGCAGACCTTCACACTTAGTATTCCACAACAATGTTTCAAATTTCAATGCGATAAGATATCTACTTCCGGAGGTATATGATAAAAGATTCGTCAAGGTTCGTTGTTTTAAATTTTATTTTTAGGTGACTTCGATCACATCGAAACTTCGTAATTATTTGGAGAATATCAACGCGCGACTTACCGCAAAGTTTCGTGCGCATTCAATCATCAAAAAATGTTAAAAAAATGGTTTCTCTGAAATTTTCCACATCCTTATAAAAAATATATTTTTTTGATTTCATTAACCAGATTTCGATGAAACTCGGCACATACTTCAAAGTTAGTCTTTCACAACAGTTTTTAAAACTTCAATTTGATCTGTCGTCTATTTCCGGAGTTATCAGAAAAAATTATGTTAGATTTCATTGTAATTTCAAATTTTGGGAAAATTTCCTATATACCTCAATAACTATTAATGATATAAGATTGAAACTTGTGATAAACCTCGAAGCCAAAATTCAAAAATAGTTCTTCAAATTTCAGTTTCATGTTAATTTTCGGAGATGTTGAAAGGTTATAACCTTCATCTTTCATCTTTCTGTAAGGACATATCCTTAATATCTGAAGAAGAGCAGATGCGATCAGATTTAAACTATGTAGTAAGCTAAATACTATCAACGCATAATTCAATACAAAATTTCGCGAGGATCATATATAGGGGTTGAGAATTGTTAAAAAACCTCGAAAAGCACTGACGTGAGGTCAGGAGATTTTACGCGCTTGTTCACATTCGAAGTCATTTCCTCAAGACATTTTGTATAGACTTTTACACCGTCATTTTTTAACCAAGTGCAGAATTTTGATTCCATCATATCTGCATCATTGGTAATATTAGGAAAATAAAATTTCGAATGGATATAAGAACATTTTTGGAAAAAAATTGAATTTTTTTGAACCCACAAATACCAATTTTGGCTCAAAACGGAAATCACCGACACTGGGCAAAACCATAACGTTTTTGTTCCCTAAAACAAATGCGTAATGAAAGAAAATAATTTTTTGCTCAATATGTTTCACGAAATGAAATAAATATCTGATCGAGTTGAAAAGTTGTTAAATATTGACTGCAAGGTATGTGCCAAATTCCATCCAGATCTTATTAGTAGCCTCTCGAAAAAATTTTTTTCGAAAAACATTTGTTTGAAAATTTTTAAATGGTTAGATCATCTCAAAATTAATAACAGGTGGCTCGTTGGTATTCTTCAATTTATTACGAAGCACTAATCTGATCGCATCAATCAATTTCGGAACAACCCGTCAAAATTTCAAATTGTTATTTTGTTAACTCCGAAACCTTCAGGTCAAATACGCTCATTAACGATCTCAACCGAATATAAATCAAAAATTTGAAGATTCTAAGTCTTTTACTTTGAAAGTTAGAGCACACACGGTCGGCAGACCAGAATTGAATTAGATCGCGGATTCTTCCTCAGGAAATCCATCCTAATCGTTCAAGACCAATATCGGTTTGAAATGTGATAATCACAGACACTGTGATGGAACGATATCACGCTGTTGCCCAGAACCATATGATTAGAAGATATAAGATATTTATAAACTGAATTAAATTTTGAATTGTTCCTATGAAATAATCGAGAAATTTTGAACGAATTTGCACAGCAAGTTCTAAGTTTCGTCATGATCGGATCAATATTATTTGAGTTATTTCGGAAATATCATTCATTCTCAGGAAACCAGCACGAAATCAGAACTTTTTTCCTCGTATCTCCCAAGACGAATATCCGATCAAGCTGAAATTTGAAACACTATTGTTAAGTAGTGACGATTCCGACACACTGCTAATGCGCTACGGGAAAGTACCGATAAAATTTCCAGGGAATCATCTCATGAAGCATTGAGTGTGAACAGACGACTGTAATATGTCGATTGACGATCTATTGACGCCTCTGTCCTGCATATTGTCACTGTAATAAGATCCACTAAATGATTCGACTATTTACCAGTAGATATCGAGAAAAGTTGATGCAAACAAATATTCTGAACTTATTATCATTAGGAAAATTCAAAGAATACATATCTGACTGGACTGAAACAGAGTATTCGAGTTTTCGATGTCGATTAGAATAAAAGTTGAAGGGATTCCGAGATTCCGGTTTTCCGATTTTTGAAAGATGTATATGTATTTCTGAAATGAATTCCCTGAATTTTTCTGTTGAGTTTTTCTCCAAAAAAATCAGGAAATATTATCAGAATGAGATAAAGTGGCGGTTTGGAGATTTCTGTGAAATTTAAATGTAATGTGGATATTTTCTGAAAAAATTTTTTTTTCGAATTTTTCTTCGGTTAATTCTTCATATTACTATAGCTCATCCACCAACCAAGTTTTATTTCTATCAGATAAATATTTTTCGAGTTATTGATTTCAAATGGCTGTAACACAAACACCATTCGGCAAATTTGGCCCATTAACGAACGTAGCCGAGATATTCAGGATGTTAACCTTACCTGAGAATTCCAGAAATTTCGAAAGTTACAGCATACACGGCCGGACGGCCGGATATACCGAATCCAATTTGACCACGGATTATTCATCAGTGAGTTCCTAGTCGTTTCAGACCAATTTCAGCTCAGAATTCGAAAATTACTGACATTGTGACGAAAAGATAATGCGCTGTTACCCAGAACAAGCACATAAAAAAATATTTCAAAGTTTTTACGTTATTTCCTGAATATCTGGAGAAGAAGAGATGCGATCAGTTTGAAGCTTTTTAATAAGGTGAAGAATAATAACATGCAACTTGGTGCACAATTTCGTGTGGAGTTAACTGTTACGAAAATACAAAAAAAAATGTATTCGAATTTGAACAAGCACGTGATGTTTCTGACCTCACGTCAACACTTATTTTCTGGTTGAATGTGCCACATATTTGTGAAGCTGACTGAGGCTTCATGGCAGTTTTTACAATTATGAAATCAATACCTTTTCCCCAAAATTTTTCTTGAGAACTTCGGATGAAATTTGTTGTTGACTTCTTCATTGTAAGTATCGACTGAAGCTCATTTCGGGAGGCTTTCGCATCTTTTTATTTAATTGTAATGGTTCTGTCTCAGATATTGGGAGTGAAAACCCAGAAAAAACCTAGAAAATGACTCTTCATTATAAATTTCCCACTGAAACTGTGATTTTTCGGTTCTTGTTGAGTTTGCTGGAGCGAAACCAAATATTGTGAATTTGGAATCTTGTTCTATTTAAATTAATGTCAAGTTTAATGTCTTGTTCATCTAGAGATATACTATCTTCCCCACAGCAAGGCAGGGAAGTTTCCAAGAAACACGAAAGAAGTGATATCTGAAAAAACATGAGCTTCGAAGGAAAAGTGATGAGCACATTTTTGTTGAAGATAATCTGTACTATCACCTGCTTACACATTTCATATTAACTCTGTTATACCCTGTTTATTTATGCATATTGAGACTTTCAATAAATTGTATTCATCTTGTAGAGCTTCCAGTCCATTATGCAACTGCATATGGATAATAAAGATTTTAAAATATACGGAATTAAACCGAATGCCACTCTTTGAGACTGCAGTCGAAAAAAACAATTGACATATAATTTGGCACCGAGGATCACGAAAATTGTATTGAGTTAAATCCACGATACAATTATTTGTATTTGTTCGTGGTTAAATTCTAATAATTTTCTAAATAATGATATCATAAGATCCACAGAAGAAGTGAAAACTTGGGATCTATAGTGGATGGATCTTTATCATATTGGTTTTTGGGTTCATAAAGCATTTTCCAAGTTGGCACACTTGTATGGATTCAAATACTTGTTATCAAACGATATGAAGTTGAAACTCGTTGAGACTTTCATCAACCTTCATGCAGGGCCGTAGTTAGGGTACGGAAAGGTAGGGCAATACCCTTCCTTGAAAGGCAAAAGCTTAATATCAAAAACTCATCAGATCAATGAAAAGTTTCACTACCCTACCTTTAATTTCAATACCCCATCCTCTAAGTCAACTTCAGCTAAGGCCTTGCCTCAGACTGATTAATGTGGTTCTGCTTTTACAGTTTTTGCCTAAGTGTAATATCAAGAAATCTGAAGCAGAATCTGTCGAGCACGAGCTACCTCGATGAAAATAAAATAAGTCGTTTTCACACATGATTTCAACGTCTATTGAAGAATCAGAATAAACTCAATTAAAAGACACAAGTGTCGTTGATTTCTACTTTATTATAAACACATGAAGCGTTTCACTACATTGTAGTTTCATCAGATGCTGAGTTGCAACTGTCTCAAAAAGTGTGTTACAATTTTACATAAACCAATACAGGTACAGAGATATTTCCAACAGGTCAATTATGGAAAAACCAAACCGGGCTCCTAGCTGAATAGGTTTAACAATGGTGAATTTGACAGTTCCGTCTGGTCGTTTAATAAATTCCCAGAATTTCTTGAACGGTTCATCTCTAGAGCCTCCAATAAATGTAACTTCCGCCCTTTGTCCTCTATGTGTAGAATCTTGAAATTTTCGTCGAATTCTTGTTTTTCTATTATTAAATGTTCGGCGTACGTGGAGTTTAATTTATTTTTCAAAAAAAACTTCTGTGTTCTTTCATTCTGGTGTTGAATGATCTACCCGTTTGACCTATGTAAGTTTTAGGACATGAGCCACAGGAAAGTTGATAAACTCCTGATAGGTTGAATTTCAGAATTTTAGGTTTATAGTATTTGAAGATTCTACCCAAAGAGTTTGTGGTTTTGAAAGCTATGTTAATGTCAGATTTTCTCAGAAATTTCTTAATTCTTAGTGATGAAATTTCTGAGAAAATTTAATATCAACATAGCTTTCAAAACCACAAGCTCTTTGGGTAGAATCTTAAAAAACTATAAACCTAAAATTCTGAAATTCAACCCATCAGGAGTTTATCAATTTTCCTATGGCTCATGTCCTAAAACTTACATAGGTCGAACGGGTAGATCATTCAACACCAGAATGAAAGAACGCAGAAGTTCTTTTTTGAAAAATAAATTAAACTCCACGTACGCCGAACATTTAATAATAGAAAAACAAGAATTCGACGAAAATTTCAAGATTCTACACATAGAGAACAAAGGGCGGAAGTTAAATTTATTGGAGGCTCTAGAGATAAACCGTTTAAGAAATTCTGGGAATGTATTAAACGACCAGATGGAACTGTCAAATTCACCATTGTTAAAACTATTCAGCTAGGAGCCCGGTTTGGTTTTTCCATGATTGACCCGTTGGAAATAACTCTGTACCTGTATTGGTTCATGTAAAACTGTAACACACTTTTTGAGACAGTTGCAACTCAGCATCTGATGAAACTACAATGTAGTGAGAAACGCGTCATGTGTTTATAATAAAGTAGAAATCAACCACACTTGTGTCTTTCAATTGAGTTTACCATGGATTTCTATCAAGTAAAGGCCACCACAATACGAAGAATCAGAATGCTTAAACCCCTATACTCTTCTATAGAGGTAAGGCCTGGGCATTAACGGATACACTGCTCAGAAGAATAGAAGCCTTTCAGATGTCGCCATTTAGAAGAATCCTGAAATCAGCAGGATAGACAAAGTAACAAATGAAAACATACTACGGTGACTTTATAAACTGACTTAACCGGTCAACACCTTTACGCGCCGAAAACTTGAACACTTCGGACACATCATGCGTCATCCAGAAGAATACACTCCACTCCGTCTAATAATTCGGGGAAAAATAATGGATAAAGGAAGTGTCGGCACAATGACAAATTCTCAGTTGAAAAATCTGAGAGCGAGGTTTGGACAATCGACTACACACACATATCTTCAGCGCTGCAGTCGACAAAGTAAGGATTGCATATACAACGAGTCTGTTTCTGTACAAACTCTCGAAAACACAGGTGTCTAACAATATTCGCCCCTGGGATTATGTCAATTAAATGTTATCAAACTGGAGCGCTTACTGCATTTTGAACCTTTCCGTAGTTTCACGTAAAAATTTCAAAAACCACATGAACCAGGTGTTCTGTATTATTTCCGGAGCTGTACAAACTGCAATATCACAGTTACAGCTCCCTGGAACGGCGAATGCATGGACGTCATGCCCATCGCTGAAACTTCTCTGCACTCGAAGGTGCTCTAAAGAGGGCGATAGTGAAATATTAACATTTGAGCAAGGTGAGTCCAACTGATATTGACGGTCATAGCCGTGATACTACAGTGTATACGCGAACCTTGGAGGATGTGTTAGAATAACTCATCTGCTGCCATTTTTGCCATATTTATTGGTGATCAAAAATCAACAGTTTCCGAGACATTTGAGCTCTTGTGATTTCCGAACGGTTCCTCACTCAGTTCCTCTCTGGTCAATTTTTCCTATGTTTATCAATTTCAATTATAATTTTGGTACATTTTTATCAGGTGAGGATACTATATGTATGAACCCAGCAAAACTATGCTTTATAAGATGTTGAAAAGGATGAGTTGGATTATATCGGGATCTGGATCCCATTTGTTCACACATGCATTATTTTTCATGCCGGGCATTCATAAAAGGTTGCTTACAAAAAAACCTGTTCAAACGAAATTAGTCAATGCATTCTTAGGAATATTTTTTGAGGAATGAAGAAGGAAGATGGTAAGTTTTCTTGATATTCATGATTTTGACATATATAAATTGTGGAATTCGAAAGTTGCAGGTAACTGTTGAAAATCAAAGGAACTCAAATATCTCGGAAACTGTCCATTTTCGGTTACCAATACATACGGTTTATCGACAGCCAATGAGCCATAAACCTCCTTCAAGGTTCACGTCTAATTTGGAATCACCCTGTATACGAATTTCTTTGAGTATTCTTCTTCAACATGAAGACTCTCGTTAACTTGATCCAATCCAAGTAAAGTATTCTCTGACCTATTGACAAATATCCGTTATCGTGCATTCATGTTAGGATTAGTATTATTATCCCCATATCCATAATAATACTGGATTGCCAAAATGCTAACGAAAATTATCCTCAATCAATATGACGCAGTAAGAGCTTAAAAATAATTCACTATAACCCGAGCATACAATCGTGCTTTATGCCGTCATACAAATTGACAAAATTGTCTCCTCTCGAATAGACGTTTTTCGTTCAAAGTTCGTTTCAGTTGGATTTTCTTCGAATCATTATCGATTGGTTGGATACCTTCATACAGCGGGTGTAAGTTTTTCAAGGCACTAATAACGATTCAAAAAATATTCCTTATATAGCGAACTCAACAGGAAAATCAGTATTTTTGACAACTTCAGTGAAAATTCCAACGGCATAAAGGTTGAATTATGTTGCATCGAAAGCGGTGTATTTTTCTTGGACTTCCAAGATACCGTTTACCCCTTTTTGCCGTCCCACAATATTGGCCGACATTCTTAGTAGCATGAATGAGCCCTAAAGCATAACTGTTTCTTTATAGCTCATTTTTTTGAATACAGGGGTTCACCAGAGGAGTGCAATTAAGTCCTATATTGATAATTACATATACAAGTACGCCAGTGTGACTTCTGAAAAATAAATAGTAATAGGTATCAGAATCATGGTTGGATCGGGATATGTTATTCTAATAAATGGAACAGCACTTTGGTTTTATATTTTTTTTAAACAACCACTTTCATATCTGACATCAATACCCATGGAAACATATTACCAACTAGAATGCCAACCTATACAGGGTCTTTCACGAGGAACCTCACCCATATTTATACGGGAAACTACTGAACGTATTTTCATGAAATTCAGCACTTATAAGTATTTCACGATGCTGATGAAATCTAAAATATTTTCAAGGCACCTCCGGTTTTTCCGGAAATGACGTCAACTTCCGTTTTTCAAATTAGAACACCATTTTTTTATTGCAGAAATAGATTCCTTAGAAAATTTCAATTTATTTTGATGTAACATTTTTCAGTTTTGGTTGGAAAATTCTCTCTGAGCGGGAAAATTCGAAAAAAAAATCGAAAATAGAGCTCCGCTGAAACAAGAATAACTTCGAGGTTTTTGGATGGAAAATTTTCATTTTTGGGATTTTTCAAGATGTAAGATTGATGTATCCACTTTAAAAATCGAAATCGCGATTCATGATACAGGGGGTGAAAAAATCGCTTTCAAAGTTAGGGATGACAAAATCGTGAAAAATCAATTTTTTCAAATTAGAACCCCATTTTTTATGGCAGATATTGAATCTACGTTAAAAAATAATGTGAGTGTATGCATCACACCCTTGCCCTAAAGTGGATATTTTCTGAGTTATTCACAAAAAACTGTTTTTCGTCTTGAATTTTCAGCTATTTCTTTTCCCTTCACGCCAAAAAGATGACATTTTCAGGAACTGTTACTTAAACCATGTTTTAGATTTTACTACCCTAATATGCAAGAGAAAAAAGTTACAGGTTGTTCCTAAATAGATGGCGAATTTGGATTCGAATTTGTATCGGAAACCTCTTTATTTCAACTAATCGGAGTTTTCTCTCCAGTGATAACTAAATAATTCCTAATGAACCATATGCAAAAACTTACCATGTTTTACATTATTTTTTTTTAATGATAGATATCATTAATTACATCTGCCAAATTCCTCTTTATTCAGTAGCATTTTGTGTTTACTATTAATTTGGTGATAATTCGTATTAAGTTATAAAATCGATCACTATGCCTAATTTTACCAATGAAGATTATTTAAATCTCATTCTACTTCATGGAGAATGTAATAAAGTTGTAGATAGAACGATTCGACTGTTCATTGAGAGGTTTCCTGACCGACCCAAACCAACGAGAGATACCATTAACAGAACCACGACAAACTTGAGAAATGTCGGATCTTTCGTTAAGAAAACTACACACAGAGAAAAAAGTGTAGTAGAAGATGAGAACAACGAAATTACAGTTCTTGCATATTTTCGTGTGAATCCTCAAAATTCTCTCAAAGATGCCGAGATTGAACTGGGATTATCTCAATCGAGTGTTTGGAGAATATTAAAAAAACATAAAATGCACCCATATAAATTCAATAGGGTACAGCATTTGAAGGAAACTGATTTCGTCAGGAGAACAGAGTTTTGCGAAGCTATGATGATTCGATTTCAAGAGAATGAAAACTTTTTGGACTGTATAATTTGGACAGATGAATCTAAATTCACAAAGAATGGTTCTTTCAATAGGCATAACAGTCATTATTGGGATGAAGAGAACAACCACCACTTCAGACAATGGAACTTTCAAGAGACCTGGAGTTTCAATGTTTTTTGCGCCATCAAAAATAATGCAATTCTCGATGTTCACATTTATGATGGGACTTTAACTGGTAAGATAGAACACTACACATGTTTGCATTATTTAAAGAATGTTCTCCCTTAGGAGATAGATATTCTGACATATTGACTCAAATAATTGAGCCGCTAGTACCGAACCATAATGACTTATGGTATCAACAAGATGGCGCGCCTCCACACAATTCACTCAATGTGTCAAATATCCTCTACAGGCTATTTGAAGATCGATGGTTGGCGAACAATGGTCCACATCTTCGGCCACCACGTTCTCCCGATTTAACTCCTTTAGACTACTATGTTTGGGGTAGGATAAAAAATATTGTCTACTCAACTCCCCTGACTGATAAAGAGGACTGCATAGAACGAGTCAGAAATGCGTTCAGGTTTGTTTAGATTTTTAGATTCATAGTTTTGAAACTCAATTTGGTTTTTAAACACTTTTGCAGATCTCTTCCTCCCGATGAAATAAGAAGAGCAACGCACGAAGCATTCCTGAGACGTATAAATAAATGTCTAGAAATTAACGGTCAAAACTTTGAGCATCTTCTCTAGTTATAACTGCGAGAGTTTGCCATGGTTCTCCTAATAGTAACTTGAAGTCGGTTTCAAGAAGGGGTGAAGAATCTACAGCATGGTTCAAATAACAGTTCCTGAAAATTTCATTTTTTGGCGTGAAGGGAAAAGAAATAGCTGAAAATTCAAGACGAAAAACAGTTTTTTGTGAATAACTCAGAAAGAATTTTCCAACCAAAACTGAAAAATGTTACATCAAAATAAATTGAAATTTTCTAAGGAATCTATTTCTGCAATAAAAAAATGGTGTTCTAATTTGAAAAACGGAAGTTGACGTCATTTCCGGAAAAACCGGAGGTGCCTTGAAAATATTTTAGATTTCATCAGCATCGTGAAATACTTATAAGTGCTGAATTTCATGAAAATACGTTCAGTAGTTTCCCGTATAAATATGGGTGAGGTTCCTCGTGAAAGACCCTGTATACTATTTAGTATGAACAAAATCAGCTTTATTAATATAGTCTAACAATAGGGAATAACACTAATGAATAAATGAATTGGCCATACAATTTTAGGAGAACTCTGCTCAAAAAAATTAATCGAAAGGAAGTTATCAGCTATGTTTGTTGAGGATTACTTCGACTTCAATTTGAAAATCTCTGAGTCTCCAAAGCACTGATTTTGTTACAAGCTTGTATGGGCATGAGAATTTTCAGACTGCCGTTTGTTCCATTCTGTTTTCACAGGAGAAAGGACTGTGAATTTTTCTCTTGGTTTACGACAGAGCTATAAAGATTGTTAGTGGCCCAAAAAATGATGTGTAATCCACCTCCACTACTCTCTTCAAAAATAAATGATGCATTCATGTCAGATTGAATTTTTTGGAAAATAGTGAACACAGAATATTTTCAGATATTTAAGTCATTGTCAAACTAGATTCATGTTCATTGCCGACAAATGTAGCTGCTGGTCAATTGCAACAAGCAAAATACCTATGTAAAAAGATGAAATAAAACATCAAAAAGTTCAGTGAAAGCAAATTTCTCTCCAAATAGAAAAAACAAAAAACCTATGTTGTAATAATCGCATTGATTGGTAATCAAAGACACTGCGGTGTATCCTATGATTTAAAATATCTGTAGCAAATGATCTTCTGGAAGGAGAGCAGTCATATAAAATGGATAGTAGGAGATATTTTGGTGAGTCTAATTAATAATGGAAAAAGTCGAGAAATCAAACTATCACTTCGGCTGATCGAAAAGGAAATGAGTCGCTTTTTCTTTGAACTCGAAAAAAATCTTGGATATGATATGCTCACTCAAGTAAAAAGTACGATACTCGTTCGATGCTCATAGCTGGAATAACTTCAAATTTTGCTTTACTTCAACTTCATGCCTTAAAAAAGTATCTTATCAAAGTGAAACACATATCAGATTCACCTTCGAACATTGTTAAACTACCGATATGAATTTGGTGCATTGAAAACTTCGAATACGAAACTATTTATGGTACGTTTCACAACTGTTGATTTTATTTCCATTTCAATTTCATTACAATTTTTCATGAAATCTTAGAATTGTAATGCTCGTTATCAAAAGAATATATATATGAACGCTACCACTAAAATAAAACTTACCGTGTTGATAACATCCGGGAAGGATAGGAGGCAAGCTAAGAAGAAGAAGGAACATTTGAATTCTTGGAACTCGAAAATATTTATTTACATTTCATAAATAATATAATAAATTAAATTGAGCAACTCAGGGTGAATTATTTCAACAACATTCGACGCGGCACAATCATAAAAACTTTGAGAATTCAATAGATGCATTCTTCCTGAACTCCTTATCTGTGATGCGAGATTGCTGCAACAGAAAATTGAATTAATTTTCAATTATTCACAATGATCAAACAAAAACATAATAAGTCTACGATTCAATGATTACTAGTCATTGATTATTCTTGTGTTTTTTTTCGAAAAACGAATCACGCTGAATTGGATATAATACAAAAATTGTACTAATCTAATGTATTTCTGCCATTGTTGAATAGCAACGAAAATATCCGCTAGATAGTATAAAGAGCATACGAATTTTTTGCTGGCGAGAATAGACGGTTTACAACGGTAAATTTGAGAATAACCGTGAGATAATGATAAACCCAAACAATATGCATTTTGCACTACAAAACGATCACTTGGACAGCAAGATTTGATAGTCGGTCAGCAAAGAAAACATGCGTCTTTGAGCAGATTCTCAGAGAGCTATACATATACAAGAAATGGTTATCAATATGCATTACCATCGCTTCAGAGTCTTTTCAAGGATAACGTTATCCTGCGAAAGTCCAGAGTATATTCATGAATCCAAAAAAAAATTGTTACTGGTCCAATATCACTAACTAAGAATGCAACTACGGTGCTAAGTTATCTTTTCTGACCGCCATGGACAAGACATCATCATGTATATAGTAAGGTAATACCAACCCTTTTTTCCTATAATACACAATACTTATTTCCTAATAAGAATCTCCATATGAGAACACTAGAGTTGCATAGTTGCAAATATTATTTCCCACATGAATTTATGCTTGTTCAGACAAACCGATGTATTAAATACGATAACCCAGTGAATCTCGAGGAGATAGTAGTCAGAAAGTAATCAGATAGATTGTAAACGCTTCCTATAGTTAATAAAGTCGATTTTTTAAAAACAAGGTTTCTTCTCTTAAAAACATAATTGGCGACGAGGTGATGGGATTGTGCCAGTCTTGAAAAGAAGAAAAGTGTGACCCGAAAATTCAAGAGATCCACGGAGAATCTTCAAAGGCAACAGTTTCAACTGCGAAGGTACAACCACGAACAAAGGAACAGAAACCAGAAGCCCCGATCGATTGAGTAGCGCCCTTCGACGACTTCAACGAAAAATCTTCAAGGACTTCAGGGAGGTGAGAAAAAGCAATTTCCTGTACTCTATTTCCCCAGTCATTAACCTGGCCCAAAGTTAAAAAACCCATAATATCCATTCTCTTCCCTACAGTTTTGAGAGTAAAACTTGTATAATTTTTTTTTGCAAATACCTAGTTTATAAGTTTTGAATTTTTAATCGATCAAGATTGACCCCGTAAATATTTTAATTGATTCAATATCCAAATTAAAAATTAAAGAAATCAAAATGACCCAAGACGGTAATAATGTTTTTGAGAAAATGAAACTAATAAATCTTTTTGCCCAATCAATCGTTCCATTTGATGGTAGCCCTGCAAATCTTACGCGATTTATCAATCATTGCGATAGATTCAACAGTAGATTCTCATCAAATGATGCAATTTTGAATGAAGCAGTTATAGATATCATAAAAAGTAAATTAATAGGAAATGCTAGCGAAATAGTTAGTAGTAACGAAAAAATTACTTCAAATTGGAGAGATTTGAGAAAATTTTTAAAATTAAAATTCGAAGAAAAAATTAGTTTAACCGTACTATTTTGGGATCTCCAAAATGCTCAACGAGTACGAAACGAAAATGATTTAGATTTTTTAGAAAAAATCGTCGATTTGAAAAATAAATACGATTACCAAGTAGAATTATCAGAATTGAGTATCACTGAGAAAGAACAAGAGAAAAACATCGCTTTCAGAGAAGCAACGCGAGTTCTTTTTTACAATATCAACCCGGAATTGAGAACAGCCCTTAGAGGTCACGGCATAATGAATTACGACGACATGGTTAATTTCATCAGGCAAGATTTCTATTATTATCAACAACCTTTCCTACACTATAAAGCACAAATTTCACAGAAACCAGATATTCAAAATTATAGACGTCAAGTCCCAACTAACCACTTTCATACACCACGAATTCCTACAGATTTTCAAATGAATTATTCAAATCACAATCAATTAAATCAAAATCATCCAAATTTCCCCTCACAACCTATTCAATTGCAACAACGCCCAGTAAACCGATATTTCCCAACGAACCAACAAGTTTTTGGCCCTAGTAATTATCAAAATCCCAATTTCACTTTCGAAGAATTAACCCATATTGAACCAACTTCAGAATCAATTTGTACAGATAATTATGAACCAACTTCAGAACAATTGAATACCGATTATATTGAACCACAAAATTATTCAGATGAATATTTCGAAAATTCACAATTAAACCCAGATAGTTATAATGAAGAAAATTTTTTAGAACTAGCCCAGAACGATTCATTGACCTGAATTCTGCACTTGACAATAAAAACCAATTACCCTACATCGAATTTGAAAATCCAAGATGTAAACTTTTGATAGATTGCGGATGTTCAGTATGTTTAGTGGACCCTAAATTTGCCTATAATAATTTTCCAAACAATATTTTCAATGAACCAACAACTTTAAACGCGTGCATGAAACAAGAAACATCAAACGAAAAAGTTTTTATACCTGTATTTAGAGAATTTCAAGTAAATGATTTTCACCCATTCATTTTGTATAAATTCCACAAAAACTACGACGGATTAATTGGAGCCGATTTCTTAAATAAATACGGATTAAATTTAGATTTCAAAAATCAAAGATTAACCAATGAATATTGCCAAATCCCCTTCAAATACCAAAAAGTTTGCCAAAACCCCTCGAATATTCCCATTGATCTATCTCATTTAGAACCGAAAGTTAGAAGTCAATTAATGAAAATACTTCAACAAAACGAAGATGTTTTACAGTTACCAGGACAACCCCTTAAATTCTCAAGTACGATAAAACACAAAATTCGAACAACCGATGAAATCCCTGTCCATTGCAAAATTTATAGATACCCAGAAATACACAAACAAGAGGTTCAAAATCAGCTCGAAGATATGTTAGAGAAAAAAATCATTAGACCCAGTAATTCCCCATGGTCTTTTCCTGTCGTAATTGTCCCCAAAAAACAAGACCTATCCGCAAAAACAAAATGGCGCATGGCTATAGATTATGGTAAAATAAATGACAAAACTATAGACGATAAGTATCCTTTGCCACAAATTGATAACATACTTGATAAATTAGGAAACAAAAAATATTTCACCACAATCGACTTAGCCTCCGGATTTCACCAAATTGAACTTGATGAGGAATCAATCGAAAAAACTGCATTTACTGTGGAAAACGGACACTACGAATTTCTAAGAATGCCTTTTGGACTCAAAAATGCCCCAGCAACTTTCCAAAGACAAATGAACAAAATTTTGAGAAATTATATTGGAAAAATTTGTTATGTTTACATGGATGACGTAGTCATATTTTCTGAAACCGAAGAACAACATCTAGCCCATATCCACAATATTTTAGAAGCACTTAGAGTTGACAATTTAAAAATACAACCAGACAAGTGTCATTTTTTTAAAATTTTTAGGACACATAATTACATCAGACGGAATTAAGCCGAATCCAAACAAATTAAAAGCTATTATCGATTTTCCGATTCCAAAAACTCAAAGAGAAATTAAATCATTCCTTGGCTTAGTAGGCTATTATAGAAAGTTCATTCCAAATTTTGCGAAATTAACAAAACCTTTTACTTCCTGTCTCAAAAAGGATGCAAAAATCAACATCGATGATCCAAATTACATTGAAGCATTCAAAATTTGTAAACGAAATTTATTGAATGACCCCATATTAAGTTATCCCGACTTCAATAAACCATTCATTCTCACGACAGACGCATCAGGTTACGCGATAGGTTCAGTGTTATCTCAAGGTAATCCTCCAAGTGATCTACCAATTGCATTCGCGAGCAGAACTTTAAACGACGCTGAAACTAGATACAGTACGATAGAAAAAAAATTATTAGCTATCGTCTGGTCATGTCAACATTTTAGACCCTATTTATTCGGAAGAAAATTTACTATTTACACCGATCATAAACCTTTATGTTGGTTATTCTCTGTAAAAGAACCAAATTCACGTTTAATGAGATGGCGAATCAAACTAGAGGAATTTGATTACGAAACTAAATACAAAAAAGGTTCCACAAATAACGGAGATGCCCTTTCGAGAATTAGAATTGAGGAAAACAATATTGAAATTAATAACATATTAAATTCAAATAACCCAGCCGAAGACCCAAATGAAAACGAAAATATTATTAATTTCGAAACGGAAAACATCACTGTTCACAGTAATATAGAAAATCCTATTTTAGAACTACCATTTACAGAAAGAAGTTTGAATTCCGCAACCCTTCAAATTATTTTCAAAACAGCCCCAAATTATAGAGTAACGAAAACAAAAATTTTTGGAGATAAACTTAGATTCAGAGTTTCCATAAATCAAATTGAAAATGACCTATTCAAGTTTATCAAAGAATTCGTTCAAAGAAAAAAATCGTATACTTTGTATTTCGTTTCCGATGAATTAGAAAAACCTCTGATTAGAATTTTGCAAGAGAAGTTTGATTATAAAACATTCGATTTAAAAATTTCCAAAATTGTTCTAGAAGACGTAGAAGATAAAGAAGAACAACTTCTTCGCATCCAACAATTTCACGAAACAAAAACCATCCATCGCGGATTACGAGAAAATTTGATAAGTTTAAAAAAGAAGTAATTTGGCCGAATATGGATAAAGATGTTTGAAATTATACCAACTCTTGTGAATTATGTCAAAAAAGTAAATACGAACGCACTCCAATTCAATTACAATTTAGACCTAACCCAATCGGATCAAAACCATTTACCCACATTTACTGCGATACTATAAGATTTAATCAAACTCATTGCTTAAGTATCGTTGACTCTTTTTCTAGACTAGGACAATGTTACCCCTTATTACAAAAAACAGGAACAGAAATTTTAGATAAATTATTAATTTACTTCAGCCATTATGGTATTCCCAACAAAATTACTTGTGACAACGGTATAGAATTCAAGAATAATGTCATTCAAGATTTTTGTAAGGTACATAAGATCGAAATTCATTACATAACAAACTATAATCCAAATTCCAACTCCATAGTAGAACATTCAACATTAATCGAACAATTGAGAACAATTGCAGAGAAAAATTTAACTTTTCAAAATAGACTTTCCCAAGCATTACTGAGTTATAATAACTCAAATCATTCGAGTTTGGAGATGACACCCATGCAAATCATTAAAGCAGATTTGAATTACTCATTACCAATTGAACAGACTCACAATGAAAAATTACAAAATTATGTCAAAAATTACGTCAAAAACCTTAACGATATTTCAAAACATTTGAAACAAAACAGACAAAAAAATATCGAACGTTTAGAAAAAACTAACGAGAAACGATCAGCAAAAGAAGATCACCCTTTGAACAAAAATCCTACTTACATCAAAAACCCAATTACACGAAAATTAGATCCTGTTTTCAAAAAGATAGATGCAGCCGAAATTGACAAGAATCGTATTCAAAATAAGAAAAACAAACACATTTATCATAAGAAAATTTTGAAACAAAGAAAGAACTAGTTAAAAAATTTTGTTACAGATTCAAAATGGATCGATGTATTATACTTCTGATACTATCTAAAATTATCACCTTTTCAATATCCAAATCCAAAATAACATACTACCCATTTTATTAGGAAGAGCTTATTTGAGTCATAAGAATTTACAACTGGCCTATCACATAGATCTCAACAAAATAGAAGAAATCATTTGCGATTATCAAAACGAAATAAATAACTACAAAAATTCGAAATTGAACTTTGCTCAAACCGCAAATTATAGATATTTGAGACATTCAAATGAAATAAACATTAACACTCTCGAAGAACTCTTGAATCAGAAAGTACGATTCAAAAGAGGATTAGTTAACCTAGGAGGAAAAATTTCAAAATTTCTATTCGGAACATTAGATTCTGACGATGAAGCCTTATATCAAAGCTATTTTCAAAGTATCAAAAATAACGAAGAAAAATTAATTAGAAATCAAAAACAGATTGCTGTAATAGTTAACGATCTTAAAAATAAATTTATCAATAAATTCCAAATGATGTCCGAAAACCTCAAATTGTTTCAAATTGTACCGCAATTAGAAGAAGTACAACAAATGCACCTTTTGATGTTCGAATTGAAAGAAATTAAAAATGTTTTAGATGAAATACAGACAGCTGTAAGTTTTGCAAGGTTACATTTGTTACATGAATCAGTTTTACCATATTCAAAATTCTCAGAATTGATCAAGTATGAAAATATCATACCCGTTCATCATCTGAAAGATTACTACCAATTGTGTCATACGAAAGTAATTTTCAAGAACAAAAGTCTATTATTTTTGATACCGATTCCATTAGTTTATGAAGAACAATATGATTTATACAAGTTTTATTATATTCCACAAAATAACGAATCCCTTCCTTATACCAATCCCTATTTGCTCTCACGAGAAGAAGAGTTGAAATGGTCTACCAATCATTGCCATCCAGTAGAGAACGACTACCTATGCGATCAAGACTCATTAGAAGAAATCCCGAAATGTATGAAGAATATCCTCAAAAATCACACCGAAAATTGCCCAAGAGTTAGAAGAATTCCACTACGAGACTTGAAATTATTGGAAGATGGAAGTATTCTCTCAATCAAAAATGAGAAAATCAGAGAAAAATGCTCTCAACAGACAAAGTACCATTTCATACCAGAAATAGCTATTTTACGAACTGAATGTACCATTAATAACACTGAAAAAGAAATTGTTCCAGCCACTTCGATTAGTGAAGAAAAATTTATTATTTTACCAAAATTCACACGACTTTCCCAGAACCACACGAAAGAAGAATTGATGGAAGAAGACATCCCAGATATCAAATTAGAAGAATTGGACCAATAGAGTCTTCAACCAATTGCATTTTCATATTTTTTCTATTTTATGATAACAATAATAACAATAATTGTGATTTATTCAATTTTCAAATTTCTTGAAAAATTCAAAAATTTCAATTTTAAAGCTACACCACAAGGTGATACCTTTAACCAAAATGGAGAGGAGTTAGGTAATACCAACCCTTCTTTCCTATAATACACAATACTTATTTCCTAATAAGAATCTCCATATGAGAACACTAGAGTTGCATAGTTGCAAATATTATTTCCCACATGAATTTATGCTTGTTCAGACAAACCGATGTATTAAATACGATAACCCAGTGAATCTCGAGGAGATAGAAGTCAGAAAGTAATCAGATAGATTGTAAACGCTTCCTATAGTTAATAAAGTCGATTTTTTAAAAACAAGGTTTCTTCCCTTAAAAACATAATTATATACCATCCAAATATAAACTGCTAGAGCATGCGGGTGAAATATTTTCGAATAATATTTGTGTAATGAAATTCAATTAACCAGCGGCCCGTTCAATAAAACCATAAGTAAAAATTCATACAGGTTGAGAGGTCTCTTGCACAACTATATGGTATTACTAGAGAAATTCAGGAGAATCGACAACAGTATGAAATTCTGATATCAATAGAATATTAGGAATACAAAAGAAAACATTAAAAACTATGCCACGTAAAAAACAAACGCCTGTGAATTGTTACTTGTTTTTTATAGAAAAGCCCCGATCGTGAATCCATATCATACACAATTGAGATCAGATCAAATCGAATTTATTCAAACTTAAAAAATAATTACATTCATGGTAGGTATATCAACAAACATAACTAGTATTTTCCTTTAAGAAAATTTTCCCCCTTCACAACGGAAAACACATCTAAGCAACAGGATGCTTGTGTTATGTATACTCGATACGTACATTATGAAAGAATGATGTAGTTATATTTATTCACATCTCATCGGCATGAGCAATCGAAAAAACCCCCAAAAAATATAAATATCTAACAGAATAAGTACGTCTTGTTCTGCATTCAATAGTTTATGTGAGATCGGAAGAGATAGAGCAGAAACCGCTCCCATTGCTTCGAGTATTTATATATAATATTAATGAGTATATTTTCATTATTTCTTTGGATCAAACTGTAAGATTCATAGCTTACTAGCTCTGTCATGTACAAGTGATTCGAAATGGGGTAATGTTACAATACCGCCTTCCTTCTCTAAGACTGACAAAATTAATATTGCTGTAAAAAACTGCAATACGGAGACCTGAAATAACAATAGACATCGTCCTTCCTGATTCTTATACAGACCGTAGCCATTCGCCAATGCGTAGACATGCCATTTTCTATGATTGGATCATAAACAGAACGAAGCCAACATAATCTGACGTAGGTTACGTAATCGACGCAGAGAATACGAAGAAATGTTTTTTAGATAGTGAATTAGATTTTTATATGAAATTTTTGTAGTTGAAATTTTGCATCCATTAAACTAGCTTGAGCTCATAATATGTATCAAATCAAGCAACAAACCAAGTAAAATTAATTTGAATGCTTTCTTTTTAATGTGGTTTACATGTACGAAAAAATATAAGATTTTATAGCCATTGTTTGTGGTTCCTTAAACAGTGATTTAGCAATTTGTACAATTGTGTAACCAGAAGCAGCCCTGGAACGTCATGCACATCGATCAAAGTATTCTACACTCGAAGGTTGGGATCCGTAAAATGCTCCTGGTAGATGGCACGCTATATGTTCTTAATATTGCAGCGTTCCGTCGAACAGGTCACAAGTGAGTCTCATCTGAGATTTCCAAGGGATGTTGGTCTGAAGATAAGAACAAGCGTGAAACTGTTATAACCGTACTCCTTGGACATCGCTTCTTCGGTGTAGATGTTTTGGCTGATTGGATGATGAGCTCTGATCATCAAATCAAATCAACAATTTCCGAGATAAATGAAGTCTTGTGATTTTCAACAGTTAACTCAAACTTTCGAATTTCACCATGTATGCCAAAATTATTTCGAAAAATTGCCAACTTCCTCCATCGTTCCTCAAAAAAGGTTTCTTAGAATGCGTTCACTAGTTTCGGTTCAGAAGATTTTTTTATGAGCAAACCCAAGTATACCTAATCATACTAATTCTTCATTGTTATCTAATACAGCATCGCTTTGCTTTTTTCAGACATATATAATATTGTCGGATGAAAATGACCCAAAATAATAATTGAATTGGACCAATATAGGAAATGATGACTGAAAATGAACCAGGTAAGAAACCGTCTGAAATCACAAGAACTCAAATATTTCTGAAAATGTTGATTTTCGGTTACCAATAAATATGGCTGAAACGGCAGCAAGTGAGTCATACTCACACCTTCTTAAAGATCCGCGTCGAATTTGGAATCTGTTTATAATGCAGTTTCACGGCTATTATATACCTACCGATAATATCAGTTCGACTCACCATGACCAAATGTTGGAATTTCACTAACGCCCTCCTGAGAGCCCATTCGAGTGCAGAAAACTTTCAGTGATAGGCATTACTTTCATCCATTTGTCGTTTCAGGGAACTGTACCTTCGATATTGCAGTTTCTACAGCACCGGAACTAATTTAAAACATCCGGTTGATGTGGTTATTGAAAAATTCAACGTAAAACTACGGAATGATTCAGGAAGAAGAGCTTCAGTTTAATAACGTTGAATTAGTTTAAACATAGCGACGAATATTGTCAATACCTATGTTTTCCAGAGTTTGTACAGAAACAGACTTGTTATACTGAAACATAAGCACGATGCTATATCGAATACGCGACTGTTTTTTTGCATGTTGTTGGAGAATCTTGAGTTCCTCGATACGCGATAAAAGTAAGAATTTGCCAGTCGCGCCCCAAACGTGAGATGCATCAGACTATATCGGTTGAAAATGTAGTGGATTCCTCGTAAATCGAAATGTTCAGCTGTTGAAACCAGTGTACTTTGTTCGAGTAGAATACAAGTCGATATGAGCGATAGAAGTGTTCGGAATATTCTGAAGAGGAATGGTTACCGATGTTATCAGGTTGAAACGAATCAAGAAATTTTTCCAGAAGACCACATCAAAAGAATGGAATTTTGTGAAACGATGGTGGAAAAAGAGAATGAAAATAGCTTATTTCTAGGCGATATTTTATTCACCGATGAGTCATCGTTTTCCTTGAACAGAAAACATTATCCATCAGTAGTAAGATATTGATCCAGGGAGAATAAGCACCTGAGTATTCCTGTGCGTATCTAGTATCCTCAAAAACCTAACGTTTCGGCAGGACAAATCTGGAGCTTTTAGAGAATGATATTGTTCCGAGAGTTCAGAGGTACCAATTAATTTCGATGATATCTGGTTTCGAAAAGATGGCGGTGGAAGTCATAATGCGAGAGTAGTCACACAACCTCTGAGGACGACTTTTTCGGACCTTATCATTTCTACAAATGGCACTATCAAATGGCCCCCCAGGTCACCAGATTTATCTCCAATTAATTTTTTTCTCTGGGGATATCTGGAAAAAATGTTTTATGGGTACGAAATTGATAGAGCGACTAATATTAATGAACTGAGCTTCAAAATAATCTGACTTTGCGCCAAAATGGCAGATATGCCGAATCTGCTCAGAGCTATGCGATTATCTCTTGATAATATATTTGGATACTGTTCAGCACAACAGGGTGGATTATTTGAACATTTGAGTTGAATTTATCTACCTTCAATTCTGCATTTTTCAGAATTTTTGTTTCCAATTTCTAACTTTCTTAAAATTTATTTTATTTCCAAGCCAGTTATGGCAAAACAGAATCTGAGTACCCATTTTCACAGGGAAAATTATTTGTCATTCATTGTGGTAAATAAATTCCTTCTTTTCAATGGAATACAATTCCCGTATTTATTTTAAACCGATATAGTCTAACACACCTCACGTCTAGAGTGCCACTGGCATACTGGTAAATCTTACTTTGATCACGATCGCGTTTTGGGGGACTGCAGACTGGAGACTTTCCACCAACCTGCGTCCTGCAGAAGAAAAGTCGTTTGTTCGACGCGATGAGGTTTTGACTATTCCACTGGCGGACTATATCCTCAACTCATCTAGATTAACGTAGAGTTTCGCATAGTACCGATTGTCTTGGCCATCCCTGTATATATAAATAATCTATTGTCCGAACTTCAACACACTCAATCTCACAATATGTGAGGTGACAGATTCTCTAGATGCTATGCATCAGACAAATCTCATGCATGCTTTTATGCTCAGCTATTTTTCTCCAATTATTATTCATCTTTTTATGCCGTGATTGATTCTAGCGTTGGCTATGATGTGATTATATTGTTATATTTGCAAATAGTGAGAAGTGAAAAGAATGGGCAAGATGAAGACAGTATCGAAATTACAATTACTAGCAAGGAAGAAATGTTTATACTGGCGTCTCAAAAGAAGAACAACCAGCTTCGACGATGAATGCTTTTACAACACTGACTCTAAAAATCTAATATTCCTTCTTCCAAGCCAAAATTGAAATGGAACAGAAGGGGGGGGGGCGGGGGGGGTTGACCTGCTATTGGCCACAACTGTCAAAAGTGAAACTTGACAGTTATTCAATTCGAATTTCTCCCCTCAACTCGTGATGGGTCGACAATCGCTGAAATTTTTCTGTTGGCGATTTTACTCGGTAGGTATCCGATTGTACCATTTCCATTTCTGTTTGAAACATTATTGTTTTCCCTACACACCAATTAAAAATTATTGAGTGGAAATTTGTGGTCCATTGCACCCAATTTCACCACAAAAATATTCGTTTCTCTACCCGAAGTTTCTTCTATACAGGGTGTTCTACAAGCTCTATGACAAACTTTGACAGATGGTAGCTGTGCTTATTCTGAACATTTTTTTTTCCTATGAACATAGGTCTGATTTGTTCTCGTTTCGAAGTAACAAGCATTTGAAAAAATGTATATCCATGTTTTGATCAAGTAGACCGACATAAAATATAAATATAAATGGAAAGGTCAAGGAGGACCAATACAATGGCCACCTCGTTCGCCTGATCTAAATCCCTTAGATTTTTATTTATGGGGACATATGAAGCAGCTTGTTCATCATGTTAAAATCGAATCGCATCAACAATTACTTAATAGAATTCAAGATGAAGCAAACCAAATACGAATCGACCCAAATCTGATCCGCCGAGTAACGACATCTTTAGTTCGTCGATGTGAAGCTTGCATTCAAGCCGAAGGTGGATATTTTGAACAATTTTTATAGTATCAAAATTTCCATTTATAATTATGATTTGAACATGAAAATATAATTTTTCAAAGGCTTGTATCTTCTTAACAAAAACGAATCGGATATATGTTCATAGAAAAAAAAATGTTCAGAATTAGCACAGCTACTATCTGTCAAAGTTTGTCATAGAGCTTGTAGAACACCCTGTATAGGAAATGTGAGACCCATCGTCAGTCTGTTAGTATTCTGTGATCAGTTTTACCAGAAAAGAACCCGAGAGTGCCATTGATATTTTCATCCAAATACCCAATCGTAATAGGTTAGTATCGAATGGTATTTTTATTTGAAATGTAGGTTTTTTTTTCAGCTTTTATAGAGTTCCCTCAGCGAACTATAAAATGCTGAATCAGAAAAAATGTATCCTTTTGCGCATTTGTTGCGAAGTAACATATTCTTTTCGCAACGGGAACTTCTATCTGGCTTTAGTTAGGTTCCTGTGTGTCAGCGAATTTTCAAATCAAAAACCCTTCTGGACCTGCTTCAGTTTATCTAGTATCGAAGCTGATTCGTGAGTGAATTTTAAGAAAATTGGTTATACCTACTTCAGAAAAACCTTGTCATTAAAACCAACGTGGATATTGGGATTCTGGATATAAGGTTATATATTATTATTTATTTTCACCGAATTATTTTTATTTCCAACTGGCATTATGCTTGTTTTATGAACTACAGGTGTTAGAAATTTTTTTTTCCTCATACATACTTCTGAATTATTTTCTCAAATATTGAACGCGTTTCGAAAAAACGTGCCCACTCATCACCTTGGAATATTTGCATTACTGGAAATGGTGAAGTCCTCATGGCCGATCAGAAACACAATAAATTCCGAAAGAATCAACTAAGAAACTCCATATTTGTACAGTGGCTTAGAACCTCAATGACGAAGGCCGAAATCCAAAACTCGATTTTCCCAATATTTCGAAAAAACTTCGTGGGAATAATTCGATCAGAAAATAACGGAATATAGAATATTTGAAAAAAAAATTTGAGATTTTTTCCTCAAATTGTTCTAATGACATGATCATCACGAAATTTTGCACAAAGTTGGCCGTCTGCATTTTCACACCTAAATTCCATCGATTATCGGCCAATCAGTAGTTGAAGAAAAAAGAATTTTCGAATTGATGTGTACGAAAAACCATGAGGATTTCAGCAAAAATGAAGATGATACAATCGGGTACCTACATGGTACAATCCTTCACCAGGTTCAAAAGTTATTATGGCTCTATAAAGAAAACGTTAGGGGTACAAACAAAAATTTTTGAGGTATAATCGGGTACCTACCGGGTACAATCGACCACAGAATTTTAACATAAAAATTTCATCGATCGGCCAATTACGAGTTGAAGAAAAAAAAATTTCGAATTAATGTGCAAAAAAAACCATAGGGATATCAGCAAAAATAAACGTGGAACAATCGGGTACCTACCTGGTAAAATCCTTCACCAAGTTTTCATGAAGAAATTTCGATTTTTTTTTGGGGTGCCGTTGGGTTCAAAAGTCATAATGGCTGTATAAAGAAAACGTTAGAGGTACAAACGAAAATTTTTGTGGTACAATCGGGTACCTACCGGGTAAAATCAACCACAGAATTTTCACACAAAAATTCAATCAATTATCAGCCAATCACGAGTTGAAGAGAAAAAATTTTCGAATTGATATTGGGAAAAACCATGGGAATTTCAGCAAAAATGAAAGTGGTACAAACGGGTACCTATCTAGTACAATCCTTCACCAAGTTTTCATGAAAAAATATAACGTTTGTTTTTTTTTTGGATTTTGGATTTGGAATTTTCACACAAAAGTTCCATCGATTATCAGCCAATTACGAGTTGAAGAGAAAAAATTTTCGAATTGATATGTAGGAAAAACCATGGGGATTTCAGCAAAAGTCAAAGTGGTACAAACGGGTACCTATCTAGTACAATCCTTCACCAAGTTCTCATGAAAAAATATAACATTTTTTTTTTGGATGTCGGTGGGTTCAAAAGTCTCAATGGCCGTATAAGGAAAACGTTAGGGGAAGAAACGAAAATTTTTGTGGTACAATCGGGTACCTACCGGGTACAATCAACCGCAGAATATTCACACAAAAGTTCCATCGATTATCGGCCAATCATGAGTTGAAGAGAAAAATTTTCGAATTGATATGCAGGAAAATTTTTTTTTTGGATGTCGGTGGGTTCAAAAGTCTCAATGGCCGTATAAGGAAAACGTTAGGGGTACAAACGAAAATTTTTGTGGTACAATCGGGTACCTACCGGGTACAATCAACCGCAGAATATTCACACAAAAATTCAATCAATTATCGGCCAATAACGAGTTGAAGAGGAAAAAAACAATCAATTTGATGTGTGAAAAAAACCATGGGGATTTCAGCAAAAATAAAAGTGGTACAATCGGGTACCTACCGGGTACAATCAACCACAGAATTTTCACACAAAAGTTCCATCGATTATCGGCCAATCACGAGTTGAAGAGAAAAAAGTTCGAATTGATATGTAGGAAAAACCATGGGGATTTCAGCAAAAATGAAAGTAGTACAAACGGGTACCTATCTAGTACAATCCTTCACCAAGTTTTCATGAAAAAATATAAAATTTTTTTTTTGGATGTCGGTGGGTTCAAAAGTCTCAATGGACGTATAAGGAAAACGTTAGGGGCTACAAAAGAAAATTTTTGTGGTACAATCGTGTACCTACCGGGTACAATCGACCACAGAATTTTCACACAAAAGTTCCATCGATTATCGGCCAATCACGAGTTGAAGAGAAAAATTTTCGAATTGATATGCAGGAAAAACCATGAGGATTTCAGCAAAAATGAAAGTGGTACAAACGGGTACCTATCTAGTACAATCCTTCACCAAGTTCTCATGAAAAAATATAACATTTTTTTTTTGGATGTCGGTGGGTTCAAAAGTCTCAATGGCCGTATAAGGAAAACGTTAGGGCTACAAACGAAAATTTTTGTGGTACAATCGGGTACCTACCGGGTACAATCGACCACAGAATTTTCACACAAAAATTCCATCGATTATCGGCCAATCACGAGTTGAAGAGAAAAAAAAATGTCGTACAATCGGGTACCTACCTGGTACAATTCTTCACCAAGTTTCCATGATGAAATTTCGAATTTTTTTTTTTGGGTGCCGGTGGGTTCAAAAGTTATAATGGCTGTATAAAGGAAACGTTAGGGGTACAAACGAAAATTTTTGCGGTACAATCGGGTACCTACCGGGTACAATCGATCGCAAAATTTTCACGAGAAAATTTCAAGGTCAATTGCCAGGTTCACATAGCTGGATGTACATAAAGCTATCATTTCTCAATGAATTACTAGATTTGAATTCGATTCAGCCTGTATTTTCGAGATACTAGGGAAACAGAATTTCGAATGGATTGAGTTCTGAAGGAAACAACTCGATATCTGCAGAGCAGATTTAAAAAGTCGAAATTCGGTAATCGTACTCTCTTTTCGTTTATGACTGAAAGATTCTACCAAAAGTTCCGCTCTTTAATATCTGATTTTTTCCAAATTCGCGGTAATAAATATCGAGTTGAAATTTGATTCACTAATGTAAATTATCAGCATAATTTGCCGATATCCATACACGTTACGATATTCGCACATAATTTTGCACACGCTTGTATATTTCACGACTAAACATAAAGTTTGAATCCTCAACATTATAAATCTGCATAAGTTTGGAACCATGACCTTTGCCAAATAACAAACTTAACTGAAATATTCTGGATCCGCACTCACCCTGAAGAGAGATAGTTGAATTCAACCCAAGGAGTCATCAGTAAATACAACCTAGTCTTTTGAGACCCTTTTAAGATCGAAAGTTCGAAAATTACAGGAATTCGATCCATTGAACTTCTGTTACCATGAGCAAGCTTGTGATATTTTTTAGAATTATACTATATGATATATGAAACATAGCATTGATTCCAACCATACATTAAAAATCTCGTCCTGTGTACAGCCCATTAAGGATGACGTATATGTGCGATTGTTCCTTTCAATGCATTTATGCTATGGGTTGAAACTAATTAACTCCTCAAACTTACATGTTTTTCGTAATTACATTCAATGAAAGTGAGCTTCTACTAGTAGCGAAAATATAAGAGAGAAAATGTTGCATCGTATTATGTCGTTAACTACAAGTGATATGAGGTAATTTTGTGAGTTCCTCGTGGTGATATGGGTACATTTTCTGACCACTTGCAATTCTACTCGTTGTCTAGTTGATACCTTCCTGCTAGTGAGACGGCTGGATCGGTTTGAATCAAAAAGGTATTTAATAGATCCGTATAACGATAATTCTTTACTAAGATGCATACAATATATTATATGCATCTCTTTCTATACTTAACTCATTCTTAGCTAAACTAATTGGAAAATGTGTGAATAGGGACGATCTCAAAAACATACAGCACCTCGAATATCTCGGGAAAACAACGTTTTTTTAGGGATTTTTTTTTAGTGCAAAGGGTTAAAAAAAATATTAAGAACGTGCAATATTGACATTTTTTATTTGGAAGATTTTTTTGAGGAATAATGATGATGATACACCAAAATAAAGGGCCTGTATCGTTCTCCGTATCTGACAATCATCGCTTGGACCCAATAGAAAGACCATCCCGGTCAGGGAGGAAATAAAGGAAATATTATTTACTGCTTTGGGTGGTTTTCTTTTTTTTCTGTTGAAGATATGATTTCAAGATATTTGATGATGATTCTGAATTAAGAAAAAGAAACCTGGTTCCAATGAACCCTTCATATTATGAGTAAGACAGCTTATTCTTCAAACATAATCCAATTTCACCACACTTATACGGGAAGACAGAGCTTTATCTATGCTCTTGTATCATATGTTAAAATAGATGGTACCTCTTTTACATTTCCTTTGTTAATACCGTGATAACATATTGTTTATATAACAAAAATGCTGCTCATTTTCAAAAGAATATATATCAAAGATTGGTCTAATGGAGAAAAAAGGGCTCCAGTAATAATAAATAAACATAATCACAAGGACGAATATCTCTCGATAAATCAATAAATATTCCCCCTTGATCAGAGCTAATCATCCAATCAACCAAAACATCTACACCAAAGAAGCAGATCTAAGGAGAATGACCACAGCTGTTTCACAGTTGTTACTGATGGTCAGATCAACTCACTTTGAATAAAACCGTAGAGGGAATCTCGATATTTGTCAACTTTCAGATGGACTGCTGCAGTTTAACAACGTACAACGCACCATCTTCTGGGACCAATTCCTATCTTCGTTAGATGATGGACGTTTTCGTCTTGTGGGAATCCACATGAACCGAGCGTTTCTATATTGTGTTGGTGTTTGTAAATCTGCAATATCGCAGATATAGCGACCTGATGCGACTAAAGGATGAAGGTCATGCACATCGACCAAAGTATTCTGCACTCGAAGGTTGGATTCGCAAGATGCTCCCAGAAGATAGCGCGTTGTACGTTGTTAAACTGCAGTGATCCATCTGAAAGGTGACTAGTATCGATATTTCCTTTGCGGTTTTATCCAAGGTAAGTTGACCTGACGATTAGTAACAACTGTGAAACAGCTGTAGTCACTCTCCTTGGATCCGCTTCTTCGGTGTAGATGTTTTGGTTGATTGGCTGAATAGCTCTGATCAAAGGGGAATATTTGTTGATTTATTGACAGATATTCGTCCCTGTGATTATGTTAATTAAAGAATATATAGTGGAGATGATTCACAAAATTCACGCATTCTAATATTCTATGGGCATCGTTGCAGTATGCAGAACGTTGGCGAGAACCTGGCCTTGAGATGTTTATAAGCCCTTTTTTGAAGACATAAATAAGCTCGACCTAACTTAATTACGCATTACTGTTTGCTCTTAGACGTGAAACATTTGAAAGACATTTCTGCTACCCAGGGCGAAAGTTGAAAGATAGTGCTAACAAAAAGACCGAATAACGTATATTCTTGCTAATTTTGACTATTTCGAAAACATTCCGATATTGACACGGTGAGCGATCGATACCGGCTCTTACGGAGTTTTTCAACTACAGAAGATGGATCTGGTGCCGTTACTAGTGTGTTACTAGATATTTTGCCTCTCCATCTCTGTTGATCTGTCCAAAATCGCGAATTTATCACTAGGATCAAATGCCAGCCTTCATTAGTATGTCAATGTCACCTACTAATAGATTTACCCACGTGATATCGACCTGGTCATCGATGTCAAAAAAGATCGCTTATTCTACTAGAGGACGACATTCATTGATTTTTTTCTTTCTTGGCTCGCGGCATGGACGATGTAAGATTGGGAGGGGAATTCAATTTTGCTCGTGGTGCTAGGTGCTAGTCCAATCTCATACAGGCTGGTCCCCGAGTAACTGTACATCGTTCCATGATAAAAAATAGTACCTTGGAAAGCCAAAACACAACACTTAAATAAAGGCTTTGACTATTGCATACTTAGATACAGTGTGATTCATTGATTTTGGCAGAACCTTTGGATAACTACAACTCGAGAAACCATTCAATGTATTCGCTTCACACTTGGCTAGTTTGGTCATCTCAGGCCACCGAACTGTTCATATATACCATACTGAAATAGTAATGACCAGGAATAGGAAATTTCTATTTCTAATTCCAGGTTTAATAAAATACCATGTACAAGAAATAGCAATTTGTCGTTAACATCATCTGATTCAGCAGAGATTTTTCTTTCGAATACTGTTCTACAATCGAACGGCATACCAACCGGTTATTTTTTTTTTCGAAAAAAATTTAACGCTTTTAATTTTAGAGAGCAGAGATGGACGATACCTTCAGATGTTTGGTGGTTTGGAACTGCTTTAGCAGAATACCTTCTAGAATATTATCACACTGCTGCTCGTCCATTCGAATTGCAGAAACCATAAACAAGTACTATATCGTAATACTGAACTTTCGATGAACGAGGCATAACTAAAAAAAATATTGGAGTATAATAATCAGCAACAAAATTTAATCGATCTAAGAGATGTCAAATGAAATACTTCTGGGGTCACTGCTTTTTAGGCATGTATTCCATGAGTAGAATATATACATTTGCCATTGTTAGATGAATATTGTGACTTAATTCGAACTTTTGAAACTGAAATAATTTCTTAAATAAATAAATTCGATATCAGGAATATCCTTTTTCATTATGCCGGGCTGTGGGAGCTCTTAAAAATCTTAAACTTTTAATTATTTTCGATTAAAATTTTACGGTTGGTGTGCCGTCCATGCGAAAAACATCTATGTAGATTCAGTAGCTAGATACGATAAATTGATATTTCATGTACAGAGTGTTTTATAGAGGTAGAATTAGAAACCTTAGAGATATAAACATCCAAAGGTTTTGCCAAAATCGATAAATCCCCCTGTTTCTTAGAAAAGAAGAGAAAGCCTCGATCAATCTTTAATTGTTAGTTTCTGGATTTTCAAGGTACCATCTGGTCACCATCAAACGATGAACAGTTACTCGCGGACCACCCTATGTATTAGTTTGATTTTTTCCACTTGAACATTCGAAAAAATATTACTCGTCAAAGTGAGATTGAGATGTATTTGCGCGGGACCACATATCAGCATTTTGCATAATAGTTATTTATGTATCAAGGGAATTATGAGGATGTTAATTACCGAGGGCTACAGATTTCAATCCCGAAGGACGTCAGTCCCGAGGGATTGTAAATTGCTCGAGGTTGTTAACATTCAATAACTCACGTGATATATGATTGAATATATTTCATACTAATGAAATATGAAAACAAAATTTTGTTGATTTTCAAACTCAAGCGAACGTTGTAAAGGAGTGAAGTATATAGATGTAAGTAAAACATCATGGGTATGATGACCATAGATATATCAACTGACAAGCTTGTAAAATTTGTCGAATTCATTTATCAGTGAAAATGAATGAAAGTTTGGAGAAAATTGAGATTTGAGGCGATTTGTTGCAAAAGGCTGAGACAACTGGTGCCGTACAACTACCGATGAAGTCGGAACCAAAGTATGAATAAGAAGGAACATGATAAATTCCAGCAGTGGCTCAAAGTTAACTGCATTGAAACCAAAAATATGAGTGAAAGTTTGATGTTGGCTTACTTTCAAGACATGTTCTGTATTTATTCTTTTTCATTCTTGTTTAAGCGATTTGATTCATTTTTTTTAGTCTGAAGTGGTCAATGTCAAAATCAAGGATGAGAAGTTATGACATAAATGGGAGTGAGAAAGTTTTACAACTGCTTAGTATAACCATTGACTTTTCAAATACTAAATATTTGAAAACTCAATGGTATAACTCCCAAGGGAGTTATAACTATATTTATAGTTACGGTAACCAAGTCTTCATTTGTCTATAATGTATCGATACGAAATAATAGTTATTTATGTATCAAGGAAGTTATGAGGATGTCAATTACCCAGGGCAACAGATTTCAATCCCGAGGGACGTCATTCGCGAGGGATTTTAAGTTTCCCGAGGTTGTTAACATTTAATAACTCACGTGATAGATAATTGATTTTATTTCATAGTAATGAAATATCAAAACCCTATTTTATTAGTTTTCGAAATCAAACGAATGTTGTTTGAAAATGAATTATATTACCATGGATATATCATATGACGAGTTTGTAAATATTTATCAAATTTATTTATTCGTGGAAATGAATAATCGATTTCAAGCGACGGACCGAAAGTTCCGGTTATAGTTATCCAAACTGACTTATAGGCAAAGGAAAATCTGTCAATGTGGATAACCGTAACTAAAACCGGAGCTTTTGGTTCATTGCTTGAAATCGCTTAATGAAAGCTTGGAGAAATTTGTTATAATAGGCTGAGAAAGCTTGTGCCGTATTACCACCGATAGAGTCGAAACCAAAGTGTAAACAAAAAGAATGTATGATGATACAAATGAGAGTGAGTTTCACGAACTGGGAATTCGACAATTGTCGGTTTGTTTTTGTAAATACATTAAAGGGAGTTAAAGATTTATAACTGCCTAAAGTATAACTCCCAAGGGAGTTAAAACAATGTTTATAGTAACGGTAACTAAGGCTTCATTTGTCTATAAAGTATCAATATGGAATGGACAGATTTTTGTAACTTCATTCGCAATTTTGAGGTCAATAATTTTAGGCGTTTTTGAATTTTTGTGAATGTGTCCATTTCTCCACATTAAATTTTGAATTCAATGAAACTTTATAGGTGTGTCGACTCAAAGAAGCGAAACTCAATCGAAGTTTCCTCAATTACGAACTGAACTATTATGTGACTGTAATAACTGTTAGTTCTACAATACATTGTGATATAGTATGGTTGTTAATAATGGAACAAGGCCAGTCGAACAAATGGGCATTTGAACGATCACTACAATTTGGAAATGATATAAACAAAACTCGAAAATAGTTCGGAAATGAGAAAAATATTACCTTGAGAGCTTCGTCCAATTCTAAATTGTAAAGTCGTACTAGTCCTTTTACATTTCTTCTCAATATTCGGCTGAATTCATTTCTTGTAATTCTGTAGGGTGCTTTCGTAGTGGTTGCATTCGGATCACTGCTCTCCGTTGTTGCCACCTATTAATTATATATACTTGTGATTACTGATTGAATTTGATCTTTTCACAATCGTCTAAGATGAACCTTTTATGGTTCTGCCTATGTTCCTTAAATAGTGCAATATAAGTCATGAATATTTACATTCTATAATGGATGAATGTGAGGTTGGATTTTTTACTGTCAGATAATTCCTTGCCGTTGTCTATTCTACATTCCACACGAAGTCGTGAAAAGTGCCGGCTTAAGGACTTTTCTGGCTTGGGGAGTCATAAAGTCCTTAAAATATAAGCAAGAATTGACAATGGGCTGAAAAATTATTATGATCATTTCACAAGCGCCAAAATGACTAGATTCCATTATTGTATGAAATTTATCCAGTGGTTCTAGTAAGAAAAACTTGATAAACTTGCCAAGGCCTAGTTACTTAGTTGATGGTGGTGAATAAGTATATAGATAGATTTAGCACAAACTTTATTCAAGGGAGAGTTCCTATTCTTATTCTTCTTAAAAAGGTTGTGAATATGTTTGTATGATAAAAATTATATCAGTAGTACCTTTCTTGGATATAAAATATTATTTAAATTTAGAATGGAGTGTCAATTTTGGAAACTGAAGAACGTTACTTACTTATCTATCTAATCTTTCAGAATACAAACGAAACGAATCCAAAATGTTTCGACCAATACAGTTTCTTTATAATTGAACTAAAAATCGAGTTAAATCAAAATATCTGAGAACCCATTGAATTCAGAGGAAAAAAAAGTTGCATCAACCATCCACGTCAAGTTATCTTACACCGATGTAGTAGAAATATCTCATCGAAATGAATCCGTGGTCGAACTCAATTCTGTCCGGCCGTCCGTATGTGCTCAAACTTCGAACGAAAAGAATTAGCGACTTGAAACTGTCAGACTAGGTCCATATACCTCGGTGATTTCGTTAATGAACGAAATCAGTTGGATAGTTTTGGAGTGAGGCCCATTTGAAATTTTGAGGTTAATTTCTCGATATCTCATGAAGTATTGACTCGATAAAATTGAATTTTGTGGCCAGTTTTGAAATAACAACGTGCATTTTAGAGAAAATTTCCAGTGGATCTAGTGGTTACAGAATTAAAAAAAAAATTCATTCGAAACTTTTTGAAATTTCGATGAAAAAATTTTTTTCTGGAAATATTGATAAGATTCCGATGGAATTTAGCACAATCCTTGGAGTCAGTATTAAACGAAAATCTTCATCAACTTTCGGAGATGTAAAGAAAAAAAATTTCGTTGTTATTTGGAATTTCAACGTTATTTCCGCAATATCTCAAGAAGTACAAATGCAATTTGATTGAATCTTTGTAATCAGGTAGGGATTACCAACACGCAGCTAGGTGATCTATCACTTAGAACTTGAACAAGTGCGTAAAAGCTCCTGACCTCACGTCAGTGCTTTTCTAAGTTTTTTTATTACTTATGGAGGAAATATTGCCATTTCTTTCTCTAGGATAGGTGGTACCGATTTTCATCCAGTTCTTAAAGATCCATTCTGTGTCACTATGAGTAAGGCCAAAATGCACGTGAGACAATGGATTTGTTTTGGTTCCGGATTCAGAACTGTTCGGGACAGTTCGAGTATGCGCAATTGCGATTTTTAGTCTGAAAAATCGCAATCGCGCATACTCGAACCGTCCCGAACACTCCTTAATTGGTTCTGAAGTCGGAAACAAAACAAAGCTTGTAATATCGCGTGCCTGCTGAAAGCGAGACTGATATCGTGACTCGGGTTCACGCTTTGTGATAAATCTGTGAGCAGTTAGAGTTAAATGAATGTAGTCTTTCTTGGATAAATTTATGCTCCAAACTAGTCGGATTTATTCTACCTGCACCATGACCACCCTTTGCCTTATAAAAAAACGCTGCAAATTTTATACAAGGGTTTATTATTTTCTCAGTTAAATAATCCAATATACCACTGATATCTTAAAAAATATATTATGCATAAATCATTAGTTTCTCACAACACAGAAACCAATTCCATGAAATAACTCATACGAACATAGAAATCTCAATGAAAACACTGGTATAATTGAATAACATTTCCACATGCAGAACGCTAACTGAGTAGCAAAATTTAAAATAATATTTTGAATGAGAAGAGAAGTTCCACAGTCGTTTAACCTCTTTGAAAATCTAACTATTTTCCACAATTATTAAATTTCGTGTCGGTATTCTACAACTGAAAATGAACTTCAAATCAGATAGGGTTTGCCCTTTTTGAGATATTAGGGAAATAACCTCAATATTCAAAATGGTCACGAAATTTTTTGCCAAATGAATATCGGTCAAAACTGAAATTTGAAACACTGTTTCTGAATGTTGACCCTGAAACCTGTACCAAATTTCATTGAACTTTGATGAATATGTATTCGAAAAAAAAATTTTTGAAAAAAATTCGATTTTTCCACTATACAATTCTCACGAAATTTTGCATTAAATCGAGTGTCTTATTTCACAATTAGTCAAGATGTTTCAATCCGAACGCGTTCATTTTTCTTGATACTGAGGAAATAAACTCAATCTTTCAAACTAACACCAATACTTGAAACAAAATTCAAGACTTTTCGCTAATATCAAATGTGTAGATGTGATTTCTACTTGGATTCAACTTTGTTCTGAAAAATATTAATGAAATGAAAAAAACTCAACTTTCCTGTGCAATTGATCTGAAAAAAAATTTTTTCCTCAGCAGATATCCGATTCACTTGATTCACAAAGTATTCATCACACAAACTGAAAAACTAAAGTTATTTTCAATAACATTTCTGTAACAATTAAATATATCGTGAACCTCATCAGGTTGAATTCGAAAGAATAATTCTAGATTATAAATTTCGTTCGTTGTTATCGTCGACAGATACACTCAACCAAGAGGGTGTCAAATCCGAAAGACATGCGGTATATTTTTGTCTACGCTATATCCCTTGTCTTAGGTCTAGACCCGGCACAGTCCCCATTCAGAACAGGTAGACAGATGATCGTCTCCTAACTTCAGTCTAAGGCTCCAACCCTCAGTATTAGATTCTTGACAATCGACAATTGATGAAATTTGCGGTTTGTTATTGATTTTTTTGCTTATTATATCCTCCAATTTGATTTATCATATAAATGCTCATTATTTTTTATATTCACGCTTATTTCAAACTATCAGTACGAAAGATTCTGGATTTCGATTGAAACCAGTACGGATATCCACATGTTGACGATAATCGTACTACCGAAATTGATGGAAACCTCCGACCAACCGAATTTTTTGGAAATCTGCATTATTTTAAATTACGCTACTTAATTCGCGTTCTGCATGCAAAAGTGTTATTCAGTTATAAAAGAGTATTTATTGAGATTTCAATGTTTCAAATGAATTTTTTCATGGAATTGGTTTTTGTGTTCTGAAAAACCAATGATTTATGAATAAAATAAAAGTTTTATTCAAGATATGAATGAGCTTCATGAAGAAATTTAATCTTAAATCCCGTAATCCGCAGGGTGATTTCTATAAATAATAATTTGACCCGATTTTCAGTAGTTATGTTTAAGATATTGGAAGAGAAAACCCAAAAATATTTAATCTGAACTTCTTACGATTATGAAATTGTCAAGAACATCGATGGGGCATTTGCAAATTGTGTTTATAAAATAATAACGCATCCATTAAAAATTTCTCGATATGTGTTGAAAATTTGGTAATCAATATTTTCATCTACTTTTAGATGTATGACTCTGGATGAAAAGTAAACCGATTATTTCAGTGAATTCCAATCTTAGAACCGAATGCGATGATGTCATTCTCGACATTATTGGAAATTTGCAGCGTTTTTCTTTATAACTCAGGAACCACTGGTCGGAAATCATCCGGATGAAACTTTTTTGGTTTAGTTTTGCAACAGTAATCAACGTTCAGAGTTTCATAAAAATTCGGTGGTAAGTTTTTGAGAAATAATTTTTTTTTCCCCCCAACCCCCCATTTTGAGCCCTTAGGGTACACCGATTCTGCTGAAAAGCTTGGAGGATCAATCCCGAGCGACACACGATTTTTCTACCAAGTTTCACTGATTTCGGTTCAGTACTTTCTGAGAAAAGCCCCGGACAACGGACGGCGGACGGGGGACGGCGGACGGCGGACGGGGGACGGCGGACGGACGGATTTTTTTTTATTAGTTTATTCAAATCTACATACTCCAAAACGTAAACTGTGAAATTTTCAGGGGGGGTTAAAAATTTTTTTTTTTTGGTCGATCACTAAGGTTTATTATTTGATTTTATCAAATAATAAACCAATAACAGAGCAGATCAATCCACATCGCATAAACCACCAGGGATAAGCTAGGTTAAGAACACTGCTACTGCTGCTTCTGGTCGGGGTAATTCGTCCGGTGATCCCTATCTAAGGGCTGCTGTAACTGCTGCTTCCGATCGTCCTAGTAGTCCTAGTACGTCCGGAGTTACTTGTCCCAATATCGTTGATGCGGGAGTATCTACGATCACCGCTTGGACTAAAATGCGTAAGAATGTACCTGCAGGCCTAAAATCTGAGGCACAACTTACAAATCATCGCAAACTCAGATACCCGTTATTCGTTATTATTGAAGGGCTAAACATGATTTGCAGCTCTTGAGTGATTTTTAGGCGCTAAAATCTAATTTTCCTGGGCTAGAAGTGGGAAGCTCAAAATATTCAAACCAGGCATTCACTTTAATGTGCGATGAGAATTGTCTTCAATCAAGATAATTAAAAATTTCAATAGATCAGTTTCGAAGTGAAAAAGACAGTGGTGGTTGCTCCATTAGGCCGCAGGATCGCGCGCTCTCCCTAAAAAAACATTGTCTTACGACGACACAATTAATTATATTCGAAATAATTGATATTCTATTATGAAATAGCCACCGTTACTTAATAATCCAACATAAAGCACAAATATCAATTCTTTCTAATAATCTTTCAATCTGCCCCCAACAGAATACGTCGTTATTGAGCGTGATATAATAAATAATATCGAAAATGTATCTCATGTGCGCGAAACTCGCGGCCTCAAGGCCTGGCTGGCCGCAACCCACATATAGGAACAAACATCACAGCGAATGCTGTCGAATGGCCCCAGATCAATTTCGAGCTATAAGTACTGCAGGGCCGCAAAATTTCATCGCCTTTGTCGTCCTCAGTTTGAGTTTAGGTGCAGTCGAGTTAATCATTGCTCATTCATTGGGTCGACGAACGTGTTTTTGAGTGTTTACCTGTTTATTATTTCGTCGGATTGGTGCTATATAGACCTTGCATTATTGATGTTTCCTTTGTGTGTTAGAATTCATAATGAATTCAGTCAGAAATATTCTTGAACTTAATTTTGATAGGCAGGATAAGCCTCAATTAGCCGATACATTGAAAATTAAGGAATTGAGCCGGCTCTTTCCATATATAAAGTCGTCACGAACTCACGTGAACGAAAAGCCGAAAACAGACCTTTACGCGATGTTTTTCAAAATACATTCACAAAAAAATACCTAACTAAATATGTGAGTATGGAATGAAAAATTTGTTGAATTCTTTTCGTGTTTGTTATTTTATAAAGTTAACTCATGAATGGATCCCAACTGGACGAGAAAAAGAATGAGTGACCTACACCATCTTCCAGGAAAAACGAGGAAACATGAATCATCTCGTGACCATTCGATATATTCCAAAAAGAATCATCTATTGCGTAAAATTTTGTTGTAGATTTGGCCCTTAGAGATCACGACGAATGAGACTGCTCTGAGAGTCAAGGAATAATTGAATAGTTGATTAATTTTAATGCAGAGCTTGACGAAAATCTAAATTTTTCTCTGCTGAGAATAATGTTCTGTCCTGCCCTCTTCTTTTTTGTATGGTGCACCCGAAAAAATTTTGCCGCCGGCGTAAAAATTTCCTGCCACCCATGCCACTCAACCTAAAGTCTTTACTACCTGCGCCTCCCAGGCCGCATATACATCACGACTCGTCACTGCAACTAGATATTCCCCCACGACCCACTTGATGGGTACCATTTTCGATTCTATTTATTCGAAGTTGAATTACTGTTCCTTTATTTACTTTAATGATCGAACGAATGTGGATATACTTTTTTATGTGGTCTGTCATCAATAAATAAAGACTCATTGATTAATTTGAGTGGTTGCTTCGATTGAAAATTTTCATGTTTCAGTCTAATATTAACCTATAAATTGTAGTACATTATAAGGATTAATCGCTTCTTTACGTGTTTCTGCGAAATTATGTCTTCCAGTTCATTTCGTCTTGAGGGGATGTTCCTAAATATCCCGACACTGATTATTTTAACTGCTGGTCACAGGTTATTTTGATTTATTTTAGGTAGACTCTGCATTCCCCATCATAGGCTTCGGCAACATCATGCATACAAATTCTACCGATCCAAATAGGTCAAGAATGGGTCCACAGCACTTCGAATAAACGCTTTCGGTTGTTCCAATCCAAGGTCACCCAGCCGTAATGAGATGTATTTTGTCGTCATCCTGTCCATTCTTGCTCGATTTACTTTATCAAGTGTTCTGCCCAGAATTAGTAACACACCAACGAAAGGACTCATCAAGAAAACCGATCTATTTCCTCATTTCCTAGGAGCCTGACTTGGTATCCTGCCAAAGTTGAGTTTATTCTTTTCCCCTCATTCCACTTTGTGTTATACCACAGTTCAGAACTCGTTGCGATGTGCTACAGTTGGATTCAAGAGTTATCCAACCTTCTCGACAATCAGTGAATATTTTGATATTACTGTGGTGGCCCACCGTTCTATCACTAGTTGCGCTGCCTGTAACACGATTGTGTGCTTTCCTCAGGACTTCCAACTAGTTCAATCTTTTTGTATGAGGAGGATTATTTGGAAATTCATGTCTTGCAGAAGTGAGCTTCCGTGGTGAGACCGTAATAGGAGTGCTGTGAACGAGCAGATCATCCAGCTTCCCAGAGATTCTCATTTCTTACCGTCTTGTGGGAAAACCACATTAACGAACGGGGTATTGCTTCGTTGTGAGGGTACTGTACAAACTGCAAAATCTCATATACAGCTTTTTGAAACGACAATCGTATGAACGTCAGGCACATCGCTAAAAGTTTTCTGCATTCGAAGGTTAGGGTTCATAAGGTCCCCACGAGATGGTACTGTATAATTTTCATAATCAAGGCATTTATTCAACATGAATCAAGTATTTAGAATCCTTTTTGCGTTCCCCAAGATGATCAATAACTGTGAAACAGCAGTAAATAAATTTTGTATAGCTTCCTCAGTGAAGAAGATTTAGTTGCTTGTATGATAAGGTCAGATCAAGGTGGAGTATTTCTTGATTCTTCGTCAGATAGTCGTCTTTGTACCTATTTCACTACATTACTGTTACTCTTTTCTCCGTGAACCATTTCTTTGTTCGATGTTTGACGTAACCTTCTTGTGAAAGAACCTCATTAACCGAGTGCTTCCTAGTTGGATGGGTACTGTATAAACTGCAAAATTGCAGTTAGACCGTCATTCACATCGTTCAAAGACTTCTGCACTGGAAAGTTAGGGTACGTTTTCCAAGGTGAGTGTTTCTGAAGATCTGAGAATTGTTCGTTTTTACGACAGATATTCGTTCTTGTGTTTATGTTTCTTTTTCGCGGACCATATTTTTCTTCTCTATCTATTACCTTTGCGAGATCAGTTTTCGTTGGATGAATTCTGTATGTTGTCTCATCTGCCTCCCACTCCAAAATTGAGTGGAGGCGGATTGAATCTAGGAGAATTTCTATGTATACCATTAGTGTTGTAAGGAGAGCACCTGATATTGCTGGGTGGATATGTTTCTGTACACTCACGTAAAATTTTGTCGACCGATTGCTTGTCAGCTCTTCCTTCAACACACAATAGAGCCATAACTTATATGAGGACTGACGACAGTAGTGTTGAGCAAGTAGTGCATCTGTTTTGGGTTTCTACCAAAATTTTCTGCAGACTCGCTTGCAGGTGGAGAAAGTCTGGTTCTGTAACACACTTTTTTTTTGTGGAACTTCTAACTTATTGTCCCATATAGGATTTCCCCTAGATTTGATGGTTTGTTTGGAGTTTATCTAGCCATTTCGATGTCATTTTCCTGGTGAATCTTAGTATCAGCCCTTGTTGGGTATCTTCCCCATTCTAACTTGAATCGAGTTCATTTACTTATATTGTTTCTTTCATTTTATAGTAATTACGAAGTAAAATGATAATGAATATTCCTAAAAGTTAAGCTGATTGGGATAAAATCTAATCATTTTCTTTTACTCTTTGCTTCACTATTTTGTTTCATAACGATTTGAACGTTGAAAATATAAGTTATATATTGCATTCAGTAACTTACCGTTTGGCTAGCAGCTCCTTCAGGTATGAAGTTATCATTCAGCATCTTGGATATCTTTCCTACTGTATTCCTCGTATCAGCCCATTGCTAGAATAGTATTGGAATGTTAAGGTGAATGTTTATCGTATCAGTAGGTCTTCCTATTTCTGAGTAAAGTATATTTTAGTATTAGATAATGAACTTTTAGATTGTTTTTAACATTCCGGCAAAATTTCAGATATCCAACTCAAAGAGAGTATAAAATAAACAGGCGAAAGTAAATGATAGCATACCAACTTCATGCTGTTATATTAATCGAAACTAATAGATATATCAAAACCTATTGCAATAACTTAATTACGGATGAACTGACAACTGTGAAGAATAAAACTGAAACCAACAGATCAATCCGATGTGCAATATTCTGAAAAGTTTCGTGAGGACGGTATTGGTGAAAAAATCTGAAATATATTTGAAAAACATTTTTTTTAAACTTTTTTTCTGAGAAATATTCGTCAGATATCAATGAAATTCGCCGCAGGCCTTAACAAAAGTGCCATGAATTTCAGTTCGAGCCGATATTTATTTTCAGAGATATCGAAACGAAATATGTGGAATTTAATAGCTAAATCTACTATGTATCAACAACTCAATTCTATTACAATCTGAACAATTTCACATTATTGAAATTTTTCAGGTTTTCTAATTATTTTTCCATATCTTGTTTCGTGAAAAGTTCTCATTTTATTGATACTTTTAACATTTGTTGTATTTTATACTTCTGCTTCACCTGACAAAGATAGAGAGCTTTTATCAGAAAAACTCTCTGCTTCATTTTAGAGGTGTATGAACTTTGATTACGGTTACCAGATTAATCAGTTATTGAAGAACTAGATGCATAAACTTCTTCTCGTAATGAGTATCAGAATTGAATTTTGTTTTCGTTATTTTATCAGGCCTCACCATATCACCTTCCTCATCTGTTACCGCTAAATGATCAAATGAGTTTTATATTCAAATTTCTCAATGGGTTTCAAATATATTCCTTCTTTTCTAATTATACTTCCATTATCAATTTTCGAAACTATGTATGAATGCTGATTAATTTATTTCAATATACCAGGTACCAAAAGAACATCCTCCTTCATGAACATTCTTCGATTCAGTGAGAGTGGTTCCAAATGTATTGAGTTCCTGTCATAATATTTTTTTAATATTCTGTCTCTTCCTTTAAACATTTCTCTATTTTGTATAATCAATAATCCTAGGTCTTGACTCTTGAATAATATCTTTTCATTGGAAACAGTGATCTTAACTTCCTGCCAAGAAAAAAGTTCAGAAGGCGACCAAATATTTTTATCTATCGGGCAATTTCTCAACTCTAATAAGTCTAAGTTGAGATCATTATTACTGTGAAGACATTACTTAATAGTAATTATTAGCAAAGAGATGACTTGATGTACTGTTAGAGAATCCATATGATTTTTGCAACATTTTGAAAGATTTCAGGTGCATATTGAGTAGCATTATCGCGAATCACAATATTTGGAACTCCATATTTCGAAAAAACATTTTTATTATTCTTAGTATCTGATCTAAAGGATAGAATCTCAAACAATTAAAAGAATTTGGAAAACTTACCAACTATTATTAGAAACATTTTATCATTCAGTTCATTTAAATCTTTAACACTTTTACCCAAGGATATTCATGCTGCTTTCGATTACTTCTGTATGTATCTGATACATTTCTCACAAGATTGAACTTAATTTTCGATATAATGATTCCATACCTCTCCAGAATACCGTGACATTACTTTCATAATTCTTAGGAATTACAATTCTGGATAATACATCGACAAGATACATTTCCAAACCCGGCTTAAATACTAGTTTGGGGTCATATCATTGTAGATCCAGTAACATTCTCTGCATTCGCATTGGACATTGATTTAGAGGTTTTTTGAACATTCCTATCAACGGCTTATGGTCAGCTTCGACAATAACTGATCTTGCATAAATACATTGGTGAAAAATTTTACAGCCATGAACTATTGCTAAGAATTCCTTTTAAATCTGAGCATAGCGCTGTTATGCAGGATTCAAGGGTATCGAAGCATAAGCTGTCGGCTTGGCATGTTGTAACAACGCAGCTCCACAACAATACCTCGAAGCATCTTAAGTTAAAACTGATTTTTCGTTGGGATTATGAAAACTTAAAACAGGAGGAATACTCAATATTGACTTTAACTAATTGAATGCTTTCTGCTGTTCAAAATCCCACTTGAATACGATACATTTTCACCCGTTTGTTCCGGGAAACAGAGCGATATCATTTCGTCACAATGTTTGTAATTTTCGAACTTTGAGTCGAAGATGGTCTTAAACGATTGGGTTGAACTCCCTGAAGAAGAATTCGTGGTCAAATTCCTTCCGTCCGTCCGTATGTGCTCTAATTCTCGAAGGAAAGAACGAAGCGACTTGAAATTGTCAGATTTCATTCGAAATTTTTAGGTTAATTCCTCGATGAGGTACTGATTTGATCAGAAGGAACTTTGCAATTAGTTTGAGATCACCACTCGCAACAGTGTGCAATATTTCTTGTGAATTTGGTGTTTTGGAAATGAAAGAAAAATTTTATTCGAAAATTTTTCAAATTTCCGTTGAAAAATATTTTTTTCTCTTTCTGTTGACCATTTTTCAACGGATATAACAGAAACCTTAGAATCAGAATCGAACAGCCATGTTCAATATTTAAATTCGATCCGATATTCACTTTTGTAGATGTCAGGAAGAAAATTTGCCAATTTTCGATGGTCTTTGTGATTTTAACGTTATTTCCGCAATATCTCAAGAAATAATGATGCAAACAGATTGAAACGTAATCATTCGAAGGATACCAACGCACAACTAAGTGCTCTGATTTAGTAGTTAGAAAATGAGAAAATAATCTAAAATTTTCCACATTCTGTTGAAACATTTTTTTCTCGGGGACTATCGAACAGATTTCTCCGTATTAATGAACAACAATTCTTCAAATTTCAATGTTATCCGCTATTTATTATCGGAAATATAGATGAAAAAATGACAAATTTCGGTGTTAATTGAAATGTCCAGGTTATTTCCTCATGATCCCAAGTTATATAGATACCATCAAATTGAAATTTCGTAGTTAGTTAAGAAATTTCTACATGATACGCAATTTCGCATGAAAATGTATTTAAAATCATTATTTGAAAGTTTTCGTAATTTTTTTTTGAAATTTTTTTTTTGTAGACTACTGATAACATTCCAATAAAATCTGGTACATACCCTGAAGTACATATCAACCTACAATATTTCTAATTTCAATGTTATCCGATATCCATTCACGTAAAAAAGTATGTTAAATTTTCTTGTCATTCGAAATGTTAAGGTTATTTCCTCAAAATCTGAAGAAGTACTGGCTCGGTTAGATTGACATTTCGTAACTAGTTGTAAAATACTTACCGCGCAACATAACGGAAAATGTCTTGAGGATCCTAATGGTGAAAAATGTGAAAAAGTTTTTATTGACAAAAATTGTTTTTCGGAAACCATTAATCAGACTGCAATAGAATTTGGCACAAACATTAAAGTTATTATTCAGCAAGAGTACTTCAAATTTAGTTGGCTAAGATATTCATTTTTGGAGATATTGAAGAAGAAATATGTAAAATTTCGTGGCTGTTTGGAATTTTGGGGTAATTTTGTCAATAACTCCGTGGATAGTTATAGAATACCAATGCGTCATTTTAGCTAAATTTTCCAGGGATCGTACAGGTAGAAGAATTTTCACCACTTATTCGTCAGATTTCAGGGTAATTTAGCGCAGACCTTGAAGTCAATATTCAGCAACAGTCGTCTTCGGGAAGATTTGAAAAAAGATTAAAATTTTTTGGGTATTTCCTAAATATCGTTGTTATTTCCGAAATACTTCCGGAAATTCTGATCTGATTATGAAAACACTTGTTAACTATCGGTACAAAATTTCGTGATTATACTTCAATAAGATCAATAAAAGAAACATTTCAAATTTTTTTTTACGAATATTTTGTAGATGGCAGTCTAGTAATCATATGGTACGAAATTCCGCACGAACCTTCAGACAATGCAAATATGAAGTCTCCAATTAGATTCTTCCGGAAGATATTTTATTCACTATCGGCGGTTAGGGCGGTCGTGAACACTATAACTTTCTAAAAAAACGATTTAGAGACTCGATATTTGTAGAGTAGGTTTTCTGTTTAATTACGAAAAGTTCGAATTCGTGGATTGTAAAATTCATCGAATGATTCCGTAGATTAAGGAACCCACCCATTCAAAATTTCATTTTATCAATATTTTCAAAAAAACGTGCGTTTGGCGGGGTCAATAAGTGAACAGGTGATAGGTGCTTCGGCAACGAATTTGAACAAGCTCGTGAAAGCCCCTGACCCCACGTCAGTGCTTTTCGGCTTTTCTTCAATAACTGTCTCAGAGGAGTAGTGATTTCTGCTCCATTATATATGAATTTGTGTAAATAAATAACAATTCCCAGAAAACTTTGAAGTTCTTTGACACTTTTCAACATCGGATACTGCTTTATGCATTTAATTTTTTCAGGATCAGATATTATCCCATCTACACTTATTTCATGTCCCATGTAACTGATTCTTGTGAGCCTGAATTGATATTTTTTCTTATTGAATTTCGAATTAACTTCTAGAGCCTTCTCCAAAAACGTTCAACTCTATTGTCAAGCTCCTGTTTCGTTTTCCCGAATATCAACAAATCGAGAATGTAAATTTCAACTCCTTCTTCGTTTTCAAATATTTCATTCATTTTTCATTGATACATTTCGCTAGCACTTTTTATTCCAAATGGAATTCTTCGATAACAATAACTTTCAAACGGTGTGTTAAACGTACATAATTTAGAACTTTTTTCATCTAACACTATGCTCCAGAAGCCGATAGCTACATCCAACACCGCGAAGTATTCAGACCCTTTCAATTTTGACGCAATATCATCAAAACTAGGTATATGAAAATGCTCTCGTAAAATGGCTTTGTTTAACTCAGATGGGTCCATCCAAAATTTTCATCCCCCCCCTTTCTTCCCACAATTACGAGTGATTTTACCCATTCGGTGGGACCAACTTCATTCATAATAATTTCCCCACCTTTCAAATAATCTAAGCTGTGTTTTAACTTCTCTAATGTGCCATATGGAAATTTCCGAGCAGCATGTACAGTTGGTTGCACAGCTTTGTCAACTTTTATTAAATATGTTCCAGGCATCCTACCAATACCATATAAAGCATCTTCAAATTCTGAAGTAAATTCCTCCCTCTCCACTCCAGCCACCAATTTCGGAAGTAGGATGTACGTCATGCACATCGATCAAAGTATTCTGCATTCGAAGGTAGGATTCGCAAGATATTCCTGCGCTGTACGTAGTTCTACAGCAGTATTCTATCTGACAGGTGCTAAGTATCTAGATTTCTATTCTGGGTTTGTATCCAAGGTTATTTTGTCTGATCATCAGTAATAACTGTGAAACAGCTTTAACGATCCTCCTTGGACGCCGCTTCTTAGATGTAGATGATTTGGTTGACTGTATGATTAGCTCTGATCAAGGTGGAATATGAATTTATCGACAAATATTCATCCTTGTAATTATTTAGTTCATTATTACTGGCAATTGGCAACAATATCAATATCAACTGACGCTATCAAAAGCAAACTTTATTGTTAGTTATAAAATACCGAAACATAACTTCATGCAGAATTTCGCGAGGGCCGTACAAATTCCGAAAAATATAACTCTCAACGATATTCCAGATTGAATGACACTATCTTTCCAAAAACTGTTCATCAGCCTGCAATAAGTTAGCTTTGAGGTTAGTTTTCAACAAGAGTGGTGCAGTTTGATCGGCCATTTATCTTTTGCGATATTGAGAGAAGATATGTCAAATTTGCTGCTGGTTGTATTCAATCGAGTAAACGTTTTACCGGTACTTGTATGGCAAATATCTACTTCTAGTACACTTTCGAAGTCTCCTTAACTCAATCGAAAGCACCGGTTAAAAATGTTTCACCGGTACCGGGTTTCCAGAAGCAGCTTTCAGAGTTTCACGTTGATTTGTATGACCTCACAGAAAACATCCTCTGTGGAACTGAACATTTAAGATTGTACAAATATCTTCTAGGATCTAATTGAATAAGGATTTAATGAATGCAAGAACCTGCGTTGCAATAGTATTCATTAGTTCAGAGCATTATTATATTACTTCAGTTTTGATTTATGATATTTGCTTGGACTTCAATTGAACTTATAAATTCAAGTAGTGGTATGAAAAAGATCATTCCTTCGGGCTGAAACTGTTGATTTTAATTGAACTGCAAAAGCTGTTGATGGATTATATAGAGTAGAATATCAGCAGAATATCAGCAGAATGAAGCATTATATCGACCAGATTAAAATCTTTAACTTGTTTCACGAGTATACATGCTAAGCAACCCCATTCTGCATTGCAAACCTGTCATGGAATTCATCTTCGTATAGTGACTATTTCAAACTAGCAATTGCATGCCTACATTGTAATTTCTTGCAGCATGCCACGTATTAAATAATAATAATACCTCATCCAAAATATTGAGGAATGAATGGGTTAAAATAACTCCCTCATAAATTATCTCAACTGGCCATCTGAGACGATTCATCGTCTGAAACAAAATCGAAAATATTTTCTTAAAAAATCTGAGTACCTCATAAGCCACTTGGAATAATGTCTTGATAAAACCAGTTCTTGGGGTTGTCCTTTTAGGTGGCACCTGAAACAAAATTAAATAATTTACAGATGAAAATCCTAGAAAAGTCAGAATCTGTATTTTTAAAAATATTGAGAAAATAAAATTTGGAATCGGTATATCTACGGAATCACTGAGCGGATTTTACCCATTCACGAATTCGACCTTCGTAATTAAATTCCAAACCCTCTCTACGAATATCGAGGGTTCTAAGTTGTATTTATGGTCGGCCGTTCAGCCTAACCGCTGACCGTAAACACAACAACTTCCAAAAGACTTTGTAGAAAAGGTTTAAACCTCAATTACGAAGGCCGAATCCGTGAATGGGTAAAATCCACCCAATGATTCCGTAGATGTTATTTTTTCCAATATTTCCAAAAATACAGATTAGAAGGACTGAAATCCAGTACTTTATCGGAAAATGACAGTTTTAAGGTTCATACAGAATTCAATGAAGATAATATGAGGAGAAGACCTCAGAAATAAAAATTTTGAGATTTTTTTTCGAATTGTTCTAATACCACAATCATAACGAAATGCTCAATATTGTACTACAGCATCTTTGAACTAGCTGTAAAGTTTCATCACGATTGAATCAGTATTTCTGGAGTTATACCGGAAAAAAAAACGATATCGAGAAGAAAACCACGAAATTCTACATATTTTTTTCCAATATCTCCAAAACTAATAGCCGTATCAAATTGAAATTTAGTACTCTGCTGTGAAATATGAAACTCAAGTTAGAACTGAAACTGTTTCCGCATATTAACAATAGTTTCAGAAAAAAAATTTGTTACGAAAAAAATTTTTTTTTTAATTGAGTGACAAAATTTTGCTAGAAGTTGCGCGTCGTCATGCTTGGGGATAGGCTGCAACCCTGCCTCGATCCGTTCGTTATGTCAAAGGTAGAGCATAAATAGTTATTGATTTTGATTTTCGAAGAGAATTTCTCATAAAGTTTTTTTGAGCAATTGCCAGAGTCTACTCAGGGGGATGTCATCATAGGCTTCTGTTAAGTCAACAACCAGTCAATGTATGCTTCTACGTGCTTTCACCTGTTCTTTCTTTTCCAGTTAGTTGGTTTAGTGTAAAAATGTGATCTACACATGATCGATCCGCCCTGAATTCGGCCTGTTGTTCTTTGTTCATTTGGCTGATATTCTTTTTCGATTAGGCTTTTCAGGATTTCACCATAACACCGACTGAAGGAACTGGTCACTGACATACATCGATAATTATTGCAGTTAGTCCTACTGCCCTTTTAGGGTATTGAAGTTATCCAAGTCTTTTTCTACTCATCTGGAAAATTTTTTCTATGCAGGTGTTCATTGTACAGAACGCTAAGCATATGCCGAAATTTTTCAGTCCCGTTTCATATTACTTCTGCTGGGATTCCTCCAGGTCCAGCTGCTCGATTGCTTTTCATGGTTCTAATTGCACTAGCAACTTGTTCCTCAGTGATTATTCCATCTGTACATTGCACCGCATATCGTCTAGGAGTCTGAACAACAAACTCATTTCTGTCCTCTCTGAGTATCGTTTTTCCCAATATTTTAGTTTTTTCATTAGTTCCCGTGACCTGCTCTTTTCTCAAATTTCTCATGAGCCTCCATACTTCTGAAGATCTTCTTCCTCCCATAAAAGCATCCTTTTCACTACATTTATGCTCCCACGGTTCATTTTGATTATCTGTTATCATCCTCCTGAATTCTGATCGTTCTTTTCGGTATCGTATATTGTTTTCTTTGTTTATGGTGTCAAGCCAATTATGGCATGATTTTTGTTTCATTTGTTTCTGCAATTCCAGGTTTTTATTCCATGTTGAAGTAGTGCTTGTGTTATGATTTTTTGACTCCTTTCTGCCTAGTGCCTCCACGCGGCAGCTCCTAGTGATTGTGTGATGTGTGGGTACTATATGTGTGCTTCCTTATCTAAGATATGTAAATCCAGTTTTTGGTATGATCTTATCTGGCAAAGTTTTTTTGTACTGTTGGTATAAAATCCCTGCAGTTCATGTTTAGTTTCATCCGTGATAGTAGTTTAAACGGTATCTCAATTTGCCCCTTCAATAGGTAGTGGTCAGACCCACATTATATACCCCTGTAGATCCTAACATCGTTTAGTTTCCTTTCCTTCATTATGAAATAGTCTATAACCGACCTTGGCTGTCTAGTATCTTAGTGAAACTTGTGGATATCCCTGTGAGCGAAGAAACTATTCAAGCTCTTCAGTTTATAGTGCTTGCAAAGGTTTATAGTTCTTTTCCCATTGTCGTTGGGTACATTCTCACCATGGTCTGCTACTATTTGGTCTCCATATTTCTTTCCAGTTCTGGCATTCATATCCCCCATTAAAATGATATTTCGCTGTTTTTCTAAATAAAGCTTCCTCAAGCTTTGAGCTTCCTCTTCCAGAGAGGCATCATCGTTTGACGCATTCACACCCACTATGGAGGGTTTGTGTCCATATATACTCAGCTTTGCTGAAACGATTCTCTCATTTACGGCTTCCCAGTCTTCGAGCCGATTTTTGTACTTTTTGCTTATAAGAATTGATACACCTTCTACTGCTTTTTGAGGTTTTGTTACTCTACTGAAGCTGAGTACGCAATTTCCGAGGCCATCGACACCTGATTTTTTCTTCTTTGTTTCCTACAGAACTGCCATTTATATCTTTTTTGTTCTAGTCCCTTTACTACTCTCAATCCTTGTATACAGGGTCTTTCACGAGGAACCTCACCCATATTTATACGGGAAACTACTGAACGTATTTTCATGAAATTCAGCACTTATAAGTATTTCACGATGCTGATGAAATCTAAAATATTTTCAAGGCATGAGCACCTCCGGTTTTTCCGGAAATGACGTCAACTTCCGTTTTACAAATTAGAACACCATTTTTTTATTGTAGAAATAGATTCCTTAGAAAATTTCAATTTATTTTGATGTAACATTTTTCAGTTTTGGTTGGAAAATTCTCTCTGAGCGGGAAAATTCGAAAAAAAAGTCGAAAATAGAGCTCCGCTGAAACAAGAATAACTTCGAGGTTTTTGGATGGAAAATTTTCATTTTTGGGATTTTGCAAGATGTAAGATTGATGTATCCACTTTAAAAATCGAAATCGCGATTCATGATACAGGGGGTGAAAAAATCGCTTTGGAAGTTAGGGATGAGAAAATCATGAAAAATGAATTTTTTCGAGTTAGCACCCCATTTTTTTATGGCAGATATTGAATCTACGTTAAAAAATAATGTGAGTGTATGCATCACACCCTTGCCCTAAAGTGGATATTTTCTGAGTTATTCACAAAAAACTGTTTTTCGTCTTGAATTTTCAGCTATTTCTTTTCCCTTCACGCCAAAAAGATGACATTTTCAGGAACTGTTACTTAAACCATGTTTTAGATTTTACTACCTTAATATGCAAGAGAAAAAAGTTACAGGTTGTTCCTAAATAGATGGCGAATTTGGATTCGAATTTGTATCGGAAACCTCTTTATTTCAACTAATCGGCCATCGGTTTTCTCTCCAGTGATAAATAAATAATTCCTTATGAACCATATGCAAAAACTTACCATGTTTTACATTATTTTTTTTTAATGATAGATATCATTAATTACATCTGCCAAATTCCTCTTTATTCAGTAGCATTTTATGTTTACTATTAATTTGGTGATAATTCGTATTAAGTTATAAAATCGATCACCATGCCTAATTTTACCAATGAAGATTATTTAAATCTCATTCTACTTCATGGAGAATGTAATAAAGTTGTAGATAGAACGATTCGACTGTTCATTGAGAGGTTTCCTGATCGACCCAGACCAACGAGAGATACCATTAACAGAACCATGACAAACTTGAGAAATGTCGGATCTTTCGTTAAGAAAACTACACACAGAGAAAAAAGTGTAGTAGAAGATGAGAACAACGAAATTACAGTTCTTGCACATTTTCGTGTGAATCCTCAAAATTCTCTCAAAGATGCCGAGATTGATCTGGGATTATCTCAATCGAGTGTTTGGAGAATATTAAAAAAACATAAAATGCACCCATATAAATTCAATAGGGTACAGCATTTGAAGGAAACTGATTTCGTCAGGAGAACAGAGTTTTGCGAAGCTATGATGATTCGATTTCAAGAGAATGAAAACTTTTTGGACTGTATAATTTGGACAGATGAATCTAAATTCACAAAGAATGGTTCTTTCAATAGGCATAACAGTCATTATTGGGATGAAGAGAAGAACCACCACTTCAGACAATGGAACTTTCAAGAGACCTGGAGTTTCAATGTTTTTTGCGCCATCAAAAATAATGCAATTCTCGATGTTCACATTTATGATGGGACTTTAACTGGTAAGATAGAACACTACACATATTTGCATTATTTAAAGAATGTTCTCCCTTAGGAGATAGATATTCTGACATATTGACTCAAATAATTGAGCCGCTAGTACAGAACCATAATGACTTATGGTATCAACAAGATGGCGCGCCTCCACACAATTCACTCAATGTGTCAAATATCCTCTACAGGCTATTTGAAGATCGATGGTTGGCGAACAATGGTCCACATCTTTGGCCACCACGTTCTCCCGATTTAACTCCTTTAGACTATTATGTTTGGGGTAGGATAAAAAATATTGTCTACTCAACTCCCCTGACTGATAAAGAGGACTGCATAGAACGAGTCAGAAATGCGTTCAGGTTTGTTTAGATTTTTAGATTCATAGTTTTGAAACTCAATTTGGTTTTTAAACACTTTTGCAGATCTCTTCCTCCCGATGAAATAAGAAGAGCAACGTACGAAGCATTCCTGAGACGTATAAATAAATGTCTAGAAATTAACGGTCAAAACTTTGAGCATCTTCTCTAGTTATAACTGCGAGAGTTTGCCATGGTTCTCCTAATAGTAACTTGAAGTCGGTTTCAAGAAGGGGTGAAAAATCTACAGCATGGTTCAAATAACAGTTCCTGAAAATTTCATCTTTTTGGCGTGAAGGGAAAAGAAATAGCTGAAAATTCAAGACGAAAAACAGTTTTTTGTGAATAACTCAGAAAATATCCATTTTAGGGCAAGGGTGTGATGCATATACTCACATAATTTTTTAACGTAGATTCAATATCTGCCATAAAAAAATGGGGTTCTAATTTGAAAAAATTGATTTTTCACGATTTTGTCATCCCTAACTTTGAAAGCGATTTTTTCACCCCCTGTGTCACGAATCGCGATTTCGATTCTTAAAGTAGATACATCAATCTTACATCTTGAAAAATCCCAAAAATGAAAATTTTCCATCCAAAAACCTCGAAGTTATTCTTGTTTCAGCGGAGCTCTATTTTCGATTTTTTTTTCGAATTTTCCCGCTCAGAGAGAATTTTCCAACCAAAACTGAAAAATGTTACATCAAAATAAATTGAAATTTTCTAAGGAATCTATTTCTGCAATAAAAAAATGGTGTTCTAATTTGAAAAACGGAAGTTGACGTCATTTCCGGAAAAACCGGAGGTGCTCATGCCTTGAAAATATTTTAGATTTCATCAGCATCGTGAAATACTTATAAATGCTGAATTTCATGAAAATACGTTCAGTAGTTTCCCGTATAAATATGGGTGAGGTTCCTCGTGAAAGACCCTGTATTTCATGTTTCACAATTCAATGTTCTATTTCTCTGCTGTGATCGTCTTCCATTATATCTATCCTGGTTTACAGGTTGTATTGGGTTTTTTAGCAAGTTGATTTTTTTAGGTAAGGTAGGGAGGCAGCCTACCGCTACAACTCTTTATGCGGGCTTGGGATCGGCAATACCGATGACGAGCAACTCAATCCACCAGTCGTCACTACAGGCGGAATTACTATTAAAAAACTCAACCGTCTTAGTCTGACAGTTATCGTTTCCTCGACCGAACGGCCAAACAGTGTTATTGTGATACATGCATAAATCATCGTTGCCATGCATCGTGCCGTGATACCATCCCAGACTAAACCAAGTGTCAAGAATTTAGCCGACTTGTGTAGTTAGCAGCGAAGGAAAAGAAGGGTCTGAAGTTTTTGCGAGACGACAGAATTTGGCCAGTCTAAGACCAGCAGATTCGGGTATTGAGAGCCCGAGAGTGATCCTGATATCACTAAATAAGGTGCACGATCTTAGTACGTAGTCGCTAGATAGAATGCGACCACATCTGCAGAGCGCGTAATCTACCAGGCCCAAAATATGCAAATTGCCGTCAAAATGACCCAGTCTTGATATGAAGCACGCCACGAAAACACTTGGATAGAACCAAGGGTTGTTTGAAACGAATTACACGGAAGGGATCCTGTCCAACGTAGTTCGACCCGTGTCGAACGCTTCCCAGTCCAGTCCGATTGCCACCGGGATGTGAAGTGGAAAAAACATATGTCGGCACTCCTATCAGGATCATCCGGAGGAAAGGGCGAAAACCAAACCGGAATGGGAAGCCTCTCCTAAGGATATACAGCGCTACGTGGTGCTCCTTGTAGTAGTTCACTGGTAGACTACCAGACACCACCTGGAACAATGATATGACGGCAGTGCAAGGAGGTTACCATCAATTAAAATGACGCTGGGAGGAAGGGATGAAGCGTCTGACGTGCGTGTGAGTTAGGCGGTGGTACCAGGCGGAGGTGCAATATTAACTGTTGGAAGAGAGATGGCCTAGTAAAACAGTAAGAGTGATTCGTTCTGATCACCACTTTAAAAACAATATCAAGGCCACCACCTGGAATTTCTCACGCAAGGCCTTTGGGTGGAGGATAAAAGAAGGCCCCTCAAAATAAGCCCGAGGGGAATAGTATGATGGGCGGACGTTTTGAAGCTAGAGACGCCTTCAGCAAGATCGCGTCCGACTTGCGTAGGGATATGGAGATAATCAGTTTCCAATATTTTTTACAAAGGTGCGACAAAACTATTATTTATTGCAAAAATATCTTAAAAAGCGCTTACATGAAGTCGTCAGCTTTTTCGCGCTTGTTCAAATTCGTTACCAAAGCTGTCACATTTTCACATATTGACCCCTCCGAACGCACCTTTACATCCTGATGAAAAGATTTGGTGATCTTCTGATGAAGATACGAAATTCTGTATGAGCCTTCAAGCTGTCATTTTTCCACCAAGTACTGAATTTCCATTGGATCTTATCTGTATTTCTGGAAATATTAGGAAAATAAATTTTTGAATCGTTATATCTACGCACTCGCTTGACGGATTTTACCCATTCACGAATTCGACCTTCCTTAAAGCCCCAAACCTACAAATATCGAGTTTCTAACCCGTTTTTTTCGGAAGTTATTGTGCCTAGTGGCTCATATACGATTCGAAATTTCATTTTCTTGATATTTTCGAATTTCTGAATAACATCGAATTGATATCCAGCAATTTATTGAAGAATGATTGCTTGAAGATTCTTGCAGAATAACGTGGGGAATAAATAATCACAAGATAGCAAAATATTGAATATTCGAGTAAAATTGAAAATGTTTTTTTTTTCAGAATCAATCTAATGACACGATCATCACAAAATTGCGTAAATAATTGTTCATCAGTATTTCCAAATTAGTGATCAACTTTCATCATAATTGAATCAGTATTTTTCGAGTTATTTTGGAATGAAAAACCATACCTAGGAAAAAATCAGTAAATTTGACATATTTTTTCCCATTTTCTCCAAAAATCATTATTGTTTCAAACTGAAATTTGGCACTCCGCTGTAGAATACGAAGTTCCAGGTCCGAGCGAATTTTTTTCGAATAGGTATTCTGAATACTTCCCAATAAAAAGAGAAAAAAAATTGAAATATTTCTTTTCAATTAACAAACAGTAAAATCTCAAAGAAATGTTGGGAAAAATTGCGCCTAACTATGATCCAACTAACTGCCAATTTTCACTCCATTCGCTTCGAATAGCTATAACTCCGAAACCGTTCGGTCAATTCCTCCGATTCAGTAACTCCGTCACATGCTGAAAAACAGCATATCCTGAAAGTTTCCAGTGGATGCGTTTCTCCGTACGCCCGTGATCGTGCCTACGGACGGCCGGACTACGGGAGAGAATCGATTTTGACACTGCAGTAGTCAACAGTGCCTCAAACCTAGTCGTTTGAGAACATTTTCCGGAAAATCACAGACATTTGGAAAAACGATACCACGCTGTTCTTTACAAGATGCATGCGAAAATCTTGGAAAAAGTAAGGAAATTCTGTGAAATATTCACGAGATTACATAGACCACTGCTTTCGGTTCTTGCATCATCATATTCCCTAGCCTATACATGTGATGATAAGAAGATTTTAAAGTATCGTCAACAAAAACCGAGCAAGGTTCAGGGGTTAGTCTTCATTGACAGATGAAAAAATGATTGCTGTGAAAATTATTGTGGCAGAAGATTTGGAAAAGAAACACTTACGATAGATTCCGATCAGATAAGTGTATTCTAGTAAACCAAAGGGTCTCAGGGGTAACAACAACCGGACAGTATTCTTCTGTGGTCCTGGAAAAAAACACTACAGGGCAGTGGTTCAATAATAAGAACTAAATAACTGAAAACCCATCTGAAGAAATACTACAGAACTTGCACAGAAAAAATATTCTTAGAATTGTCATAACACTCATCTTGTGATCTGTGACCAAACTGCATCAGGACAAGCCAGCAGATAACAAATGCAGGCTTTGCAGATCGAAAACGAAAACAGCCAAACATGCATTATGTCCAGAGCTGGTCAGCCGAAAAATATAACTTATGGCCGGTCAGTTCTAAATCCTCTCGATGTGACAGCTAATTATCCTATGGATATCATCAGAATAATTAGCCCCATCGAATAATTATAATAGTAGCTATACATCGTTGAAATAAATTCATTATCATATTCTTTTATTAACATAATATATGATCGGTGGTACTTCGAATATTTAAATCGGATCTGAATATCAAATAAATATAATGAAATACACATGGCTAGGGACGGACACGTTGTTTTTATCATAGGAAGCAGAACAAACTTAACTCCTGCTTTTTTTGAGGTATTCTTGAGTGTTTCATCATGCTTTCTACCTATTATAAAGATAAGCGAACATTAGGTGGATGGGCCGGAGCTCATAGTAGGCGGAAAAATCCGCCAGCTTAGATTTGTATGCAAAAGTATCCACTTCAGCCTAGAAGTACCGGGACGCGGAGGAATCAGCCCACGGACTGCTCATCGAGGGTATTTCTCGGTCAATGCGACCCGTCCCGTCTCCGTGGATGCTGGACTAAAGCATTGGCGGATTCAAGATTAAACAGCAAAGATAATTCGGAGAAAATCGAGAAACTGAATGAGGAACTCTTAACAACTTTGATAGAAAAATATCCAAAACGGTATGATACTGAAGATTGTTGGTAACTATCATGATGAAATAATTGTCCGACTGCCGGGTGAAATCTGATGCGATGCGACCCGCCTTGTTCGATTTCAATGAACATATTACGTAGTAAGGCTCGCAGCGCCGTTGTTACCCTACCCTGCTTCAGTGAACGTTTACGTTAAAAGAATCCATATTCTGGTTCCACAGAGTTGTCGCATCTAAAGCGTGAATCAAAGTATGATATAATATATAAACTACTCGACAACCATAAGGAAGAAGATGAACACACAAATCTCCTGAATTCTAATTGGGTGAGATATTAGCCGGAAAAAGTTCTAATTAATGCAGGAAATTAACTTACCTTTGTTGTAGAACTTTGCATATTCACAGTGATGCATGATGTAATAAGTACCAAAATGAGCGATCGTAGCAAGAGGTTCACCGACATATTCTGAAAATAAAATATTATTCATTCACACGTTTGAAATTGAAAATGATTAAATGAATCAGAGGAACTCAACATATTCCACGAGTATTATCCAATGTTTGCATGGTCATCAAATCAATGCAACCACAAGTTTGGCAATCTATAATTAAGAATCATAAGAACTATAAGTTCTACATTCACCAAAAGGGAGATTTTGGATGAAGTCGAAAATAACTTCTTGTGGAATGTGAAAGGCATTTGGTTGATTCACGAAGAATTACTTCGAAATGTTTCTTTATCATGAATAATGATGAATTATATGAATAGAGTAGGGACAGCAGAAGCATTTTATGGAATGATCAAACGTAAAAGCGAATAAGTTCACTCAGGACGCGACAATTCGAACCTTCAGAAATTCGAACCTATCGGCGATTCGAAGTTTGTTGGTGCACACATTTCGAAGTGGTATTTCTTCTTTCAAAAATTGATTATTGATCTGCGAGTCCAACCTTATAGTTTAAAACAACAGCATGCTGTAGTTTTCGCAAATATCTGAAATTTTCGAATTTCCAGCCGAAAATAGCCTCTCATTACCAGGATGGACTAACTGATGACGAATCTGACATCGAAACCGATTCTGTCTGGCCGGCCGTCCTTGGTCACGATACTAGATTGAACTAGATCATTTCTGTATATTAGGAGATATTGGAAAAATACATTGTGTGTATCTACGGAATCTTAAGCGGATTCTACCCATTCACATTTCGGCTCCAAAACCTACCTAAACCGCCGATCGTAAATACAATAACAACCAAAGGACTCTACTTGATAATTATAGAGCAGGTGATTCCCCGAATATACTCATTCATTGCCAAAATACATATTAGATCGAATTAGACTCTGGTACTGGATTGAAAAATGCTAATTCGAATTTCCATGCAGAAATTTGTGAGGACCATATGATCAGAAAGTCGAGAAATATAAAATATGATGTTGAGTAATCCAACAGTGAGTACATGATTATCCCTAAGATCTCCTCTTGTGACCATGTTGCGATTGGCAAACGAAGTGAACAAATTGATTAATATTGATTTCACAGCTTCACTGAAAACTTTCAGAAAATAACACTTAAGCAAATTATAACTTTACCCATTTAGTCCCGCATCTCCCAGTTTTTAATCTAGGTAAATTATTACACTTGCTTAGTGTCAATACACATCATGTGAATTTTCAATTCAAGTTAGTTCTTGCTTTTTGTGGTTCATTCTTAAATGAATTGGCGAATTTTATATCCATGTAATTAGATTGTAAATATGTGTGGATATCAATAAATGAATAAAAAATAAATAAATAAAAACCAATCTGGTATATTTCATCGATAATAAATTTTTGCTGTAGTGTGTCAAAGCGCACGGGAGATCGAAATACAACCCAGCAACATGAGAGTCCAAGCAGGGTACCTCTTCTTTATTTGGGAATGGGAGAAAAGGCGTATCGACGCTGTTGTGACGGAAACTCGGTGCATTTTTGATGGAACGATAGAGAACGTAAATACAATCACATTCAAGAATAGTCAAGCAGTCTGGGCTGATATTCCGATTCTGAAACTAGCTGTCTACTAACTAGCCAGAATCGAATACTTATTCAGATAATTATAAATTCGTTGGAGTATGATTCTTTCAAAAACCTTGGACATCTGACTAAGGATATAAATTGGGCGGTAGTTAGCGATGTTGTGTGTTTCGTCTTTTTTGTGAATTGGAATGTGGGCAGATAACTTGGAGATCGACGGAAAATGACCAGATGACACCGATATATTTAGAAGATATGTAATATGTTTGGCAATAAGGGGAGCAATTGATTTTAACACTTTTGCTGAAATCGTATCTGGACCGGTGCTGCTGATATTTTTCAAACCAGCTACAGCAGACAATATCTCATCTAGCATTACGGAAAAGAAGAAAAAATTGTTGTCAATCAAGGGATGTGTTGTACACACCATCGACAGTGGGCCTCCATAAAATTATGCGAAACACATTCATTTCTTATTTCCTAGTTCGTTATTAACTAATTTCCAGACAGTTAATATTACTGGATCTGAGAAGGACACGTTTGGTATATGATAATGATTTCCTGTACTTAGATTTCGTAGTTCTGTATTGGTCCTGCATTTCTTTCGAATTCGAATTCTGGACCATCCAATGAATATTTTTCAAGTGATCTCTGGCTTCTAATATTTTGGAGTTTATCCATCCAGGCTCAGAGCGAGGTCGACGAACTCTGCGGGTACAAGCAGTTTCAATAAAATATTTGATCAAATCGATAAAATTTTCGAACTTTTCATCGATAGAACCCTTCGCGTATAAAAAGTCGGCAATTAAAGACGATAGGTCATCCAGACTTTTCTGCGATGTATCTCTTACAGTCCTGAAATCATTAATGGCGGCAGTATTATCACAAAAATAGTCAAGCACAACTGCTCTATGATCACTAATGAACGGTTCTACAATACAACAGTAAAATCTTTTTTTCTGGAGTTGATAACTAAATAATCGACCTTACTCATTGAGGTCCTACAATCTTTATTGGTGAATATTCTCGTTGGCTCCACAGAGCCAACCTTTAAGAGCAAACAATACCACGTGGTACTAAATTACGGCTAGGTAACCCACCCACATTCGAGTTTTATTAAACTTCGTTTCGCTTCTCATATTTGAAATTTTGAAGTCATTTTCCTTATATCGCAAAAAGGACTGTAGGGGTCAGTTTGAACCTTCGTTATACGAAATTTGGTGATGATTCAACAAAAAAGTTTATACGAAAATTCTCCGAATTTTTCTTGAACTTTTTTTTCACTGAAATTATTGACCTTATTTCGATAAAATTTCACACAGACCTCGAAGTCTCTGATATTTTACATCAGCGTTTCAAATGTAAATTCGGTCTGATGTTCATTTTCGGAAATATAGGAAGAAAATATGTCTTATTTCGTTGGTAATTTGCAATTTTTAAATTATTTCTCCAACATCTCAAGAAGTATTGATGCGATCATAATGAACCTTCGTAATTGGATAGTTCAAAAAAAATCATCTCTCAAATTTTCGTTGAAATTTTTTTTCCTAAACAATCCATTAGAAGTCGATGTGATTTGGCACAAACGTTGAAGAGAAAAAATATCGCAATTTTTGTTATTTGAAATTTTGAGATTATTTCCTAGGCACCTATCTCTGGATGTACCGATAAGATCGGAAATATTGGAAAAATGGAATTTTGAATTGGAATGTATTCAGCGTTATTAACCTTCAAATCTACTCTACAATTATCAAGTCTTTAAGTAGAGTTTTGAAAATGGGTGAAAGTCATCTAATTATTCTGTGAATGAAGGTATCCATTCAAAATGCTATTTTTCCCATATTTCCGAAAATAGAGATCAGTTTGACGGGGTCAATACGTAAATAGGTGACCACTTCAACAAAGAGTTTGAACAAGAGCCTAATAGCTCCGGACCTCACGTCAGTGCTTTTCTAGATTTTTTCAACGATATAATGCTCATAGAATTTTGTTAAATATTGCGCGTTGATGTTTTACAACTGCTAGCAGACTTTCAATCTGATCTCTTCTGAATAAAAAGGAATTGATTTATAAAATTCCAAATTAACAACAAAAAGAAACGTCGTATCGAATTGAACTCCGAAACACTGTTGTTTGATTTTGAGTCCAAAGTAATTTCCTTCAGAATATGTTTACGGTTAAATAAAAAACAATGAAAACCTAAAAATAAATATTTTATGATCAAACTATTGAAGAGCAGGTATGATGCTCAAGGTTCAAAGTAACGAATAGGTAAAGTCAACCAAAGAATTCCGATTTTTGAAATATTTATGCAAACAATATCCTGAAAATACATATCTGATTGAATTGGAATACAGGTATTGAATGTTGACCTCAAGGATGAAATTCCGAAAAAATTCGATGAGTGCTTCCCCGAATGAAAAATTTCAGGTAAAATTTTTTTTCATTTTCTTGCTACCACGATCTTCAGGAAATTCTGCGCATGACTATTTCTTGATTATACCACTAAGAAAACGTTAGGCCGATTTCGTCAATAAATGAAATCAACGGAAATCTTTATAGGCATCGACTTGCTTCAAGACTTGCTTCTGTTTCGGTTACCTGAACTTCCAGGTACGAAACCTTTGTACACCATTCGAAGAATACTTCAATAATCATCCATTTTCGGTAGATTATCGGAATACATTTCGAAAAATTAAAAGTTTTCATATTCATAACTATCGGTTGAACTACCAATTCTAAAGAACAGGTCATTGGTCCCTTAATCCGTAAAGTTCAACCTGTCAACAACGGTGAGTGACTCTTCACCAAAACATCTGAATCAGTATTGTCTCGAGGTTGATCATTTGTGACTTATTTTTGAGTCGTTACTTCCGCTAAGTGAAGAAGAATTTCTGGATCAGAAATAGTTCAATAGTTAGTTCTATCAGTAAGTTGTCAGTGCGATGAAATCGCGTCAGGTATGTTGCGAGAAGAAAGTATTTGAAATGGCATCAACCAATGCAATGTAATTGATATTCAAGCTTGACAACTGTAATCTTGCATAGAAATGGGTTAATTTGGATAATTTCAGCAGATTCAAGTTTCCACTCTTTGTAGTAACTGTAGCTTAACAATTCATTTATTCACTTGAACTGTCCTGTCACGATTGAAATATTTCAAATTGCTCTGTCACTTTCTAATATATTTTCATTGAAATTATAAGTATTCAGATTGATGATTATCTTATGTTTTCGTTATCAGGTTAAACATCACTGGACAATGCTTGGGAAAAGATAGAGGACATCCTCTCGAGTAGGGAAATGGTGTTTAAAATTGTAGACATTTCCAACCGATCCAACTACTCAACTCATTTCAATGATTCTTCATTCAGTTTGTTATATTACAAATTCAAATACACGAGAAAAAACTTTTCGCAATTCCAGATCAAAAATCAGCTGTTCTGAATTCGTTTAAAATTGGAAAATCAGCACTTTGTGATGTTGTTTGAGAATATCTGAACCCAGATATCGAAAAAGGCAACAAATTCTTCCAGATTCATCAACCGAACCAGATGGCATAAATGTACATCGCATTCCCTGCAGTCATAATCACCCGTTAGTGAATGTTCGTAAAACGCATATTCTCCCGAACGACCGTACATCGAGAAAATATAAGGTGGTGAATTCAAATGAAGGGGCTTTTATGAGTTATTTCAATGAAACAGCGGGCATCCATAATATATGGACTATATATATGACTGTACACACCCCTGCTTGAAATTCTGGTTGTACCCTAAACCCTTCATTTCACAACCGGAGTAAAATTTAAAACTCAACCAGGTGAGTATTTTTGAAATCAACGCGAAAATATCACTGGCAATTTCAGTGCAACATTATGTAGGCCAGGACTGATGCCATTAAAAATGGTAAGAAGTGAATATAAATGATACTAGGATGAAAGTTATCGAGAAAGAAAGAGAATATTACAAAAATGAAACTAAAATAATTTAGAGGACATTTGAGGTCCGGAAGTAAAGGGGGGTAAGGTTGTAACACGGTTTATCTCGATTCCCGGCAAAATTATTAGTCCAATGGAAAAAAGTTGGGAGGCAAAGTTGTAGGTGACGAAAAGATCTACAACTTAGGTATTTGTACATTTTTCACATAAACCCAAAATAAGTGTGGAAAATTCATTTAACCCACTTTTTGGATTTTATTTTTCAGACAAAAACCTTTTTTTCACGGAATTCAGTGAAAATTTCTTTTTTCATGTTCCAATTACACCGTAATTTTTTCATTTGAAATAATTATTTTTCCATCTCAGTCTGACCAAATATTGAAAAAATACCATGATTTTTAATCGTAAATCCTCACCTCAAAATATATACTTTTTTGAAAATGTTGGTGGGCATTTGATTCGTTAACATCTCTATTTTCTGATGGTGAAAAAAATATACATTACTATGGTATATTTTCTAAGAAAATAGCAGGTAGTAAGGCCCTCCTAGCCCTTTCCCCACTTTTACACAAAATAACTTTCAATGGGCTAAAAATTTCCGTAGTTCTTTCAGGCATATAATTTATTTTGGAATGAAAATGAATGGGCATCACCTTATTTAATTTGGAAGATTTCACTACACCCTCAAAATATTCTAGCTATGTTTTTCAATATTGACTTTATTAACTTATTTGGTTGTGAATTGTACATTAAATTTTTGAATTTTCTAAAAAATACTGATAGCGTATTTTTTTTAGACCATCAGAAAGTAGAGATTTCGACGAATAAAAAGTTAACCAACTTTTCCAAATTGTAAATACTCTGACGTGAGAGTTTCCGATTGAAAATGAGGGAGTTTTTACGATATTCATTCGAAATAGCGTGATAAAAAATTTGATATCGAAAAAATTACAAAATTATACAAAAAGTAATTTTCTCACCAAATTTCATAAACATTTTTTTTTGGGAAAGATATATAAAAACCAAAAACTTGTCGGATGGATTTTGAGGTTATGTGATGAAATAGTGAATACAAAAGTTGTAAAAGTATTATAGCCTACAACTTTGCTGATTAACATTTTTCATAGGTCTTGAAGTTTGGCTGGTAATCGAGATCAGATCGCCTCTTAATTATTTTTCCTGTCATTTTTGTTATACCCTTTTTTTTTCAAATGAGTTTCATCATACTTTTATCTAGATTCCAAATATTATCGACTCTGGTCTACTGGTTGAGAGAATGCAAATGTACGCTTTCTAGAGACTTGAGTAGTAGAACTATAAGATTCAATCGAAATAACGACTGCAACATTTACTCCAGTTATTCACAGTTATCAATTCAGATACAGACATTTATGTTAACATTTTCACTCACGCTTTAAATTATCCTGTTCACAAGACATGTCTCCTGCGGAATCTACTCGAAATCATCTCGTACAGTCATTCCCGAATTCCATGCTTTCTTTTATCCACACAAACAAGAGTTCGACACCATACTAACTACAATGAGCTGAATAAACCAGCGTAACGTTGGCGTAACACTCTCACTTCTTCGGTTATATGCGATTGGATAATATTCAACAATTTTACTAACCCAAAAAGGATTCGCTGGCGTAACCATTAATCGACGAATAACTGACACAGTTACTTAATAAGTTGGAAATTTTGTATCCTGACCTCGAGAAATTAGGAGTAGTTTGACTATTACTGAAACTATAGTGGTGCGAATTGTTGAGATAAAAATAGGGTAGTTCGAAAATGACTACATAATTATTCTATGATGATGAAGTGCAGGAATAAACTTAGGATCTCCTACAAATCACCAAACATGCAAATCCATAATCTCCATTATTCTTATCTTCGTCTTAAACAATTTGTGGACTTTGAATCAACATGGGATCGATTCCAAACATTGAACACACTGTTATCGTCGAGATTAATCTTGCTTGAAAAACAACATTGAAGAGTTCTCAACCCAGAATCTCCCAGGAATTTCTCTTTGTAGAACTAATTTCGCTCAAAAGAATATTTTTTATTATGGTCCAAAGTTCTATTGCCTCCTCCCTAGAAAAATTCCTAATGAAAAAGAATTGTCGTCGTTTAAAGCGCATTCGGAGAGTTACAATTCTATACATGTGAAAGTTTTTCTGAAGATTTTTGATTCCTAGTTTTATTTTGTCGCAGTACATGCGAAGTTTCGATGAACCAAAGGATAACTGGTCTCGGTCTCTCGGTTTCTGTTTTCTCATTTTGCTGGTAGATTGAATCAATTCGGCGGGATAATGAAAATATTTTACACGAGTACCTTGAGGTCGGGTAGTTCGATCGCACACGAGCGCGAGTTCAGGCGACGAATTACTGGAGCTTGGGAAAATTAAGGATAAAATTTAGTTTGTACAGGAATTCAATAACTTGACTGTGTACAATTGTTGTTATTGGATTGTCATTAAATAATAATTCCGGTTGTGTATTTTGTCTTATGTTGAAGCGCAACTCTGCCCATATTTAGTTATAATTGTATTTCATTTCTGCTAAATTGTAATCTAATGCTTGGGTAAATTTATAATTATTATATTCACATATCTTCGTTATTTCTCCATTCTTTTTTCACGTAATGCCCAGCAGAAAACACCCATTTCATTATGCAAATGGACTTCAATAAGTTTGAAGAAATAATTCATCTCTTTATTAATTGTTGCTGTAATGATCTTTGTGGAGTAAGGCTCACTTTGTTCTTCAATTCGTCCGACTAACTCATTTCAGATTTAATAATTTATCATTTGAGCCTGATCTTTCTTTTCTCTTTGGAAACATGCTAGGCTGTTAACTACATCCTTAGAAAATAAATGAGGTTTCTACCCTACTCAAATGTAGGTACAACGTCACTGCGTCACATGCGTCGGCCATATTGGTGAATCAATTCGGCTTATATGCTCCTTTCCGTTGTTCTTCATCAAAGAACTCAAGTGACCGCGGTTGATAAATAAGAACAGAGATGGTGCTCTGAAGCACGTTATAATTATTATGAAGCATTCCTAGAAAGTAGGCGAATTAACTCATTTCATAGTTCCTACTTGTGCCTCAACATCTCTGATACTACTTATGCAATCGAAGTGAAATTTAGTTATAAATTGAGGAAAATCGAAGCGCAGATGTTTGCAGAAATTTGTTGGGATCGTATCGTTAGTAAATACAAATTTTTTTTTGGAAATTCCGAAAATTTCTGTTAAAAAGTGTTGTTTTTGGAAACTATTCATCAGATCTCAATGGTATTCGGCATAAACCGCGAGGTTGTAGAAGAATTTGTCGAATTATGTTGTTACTCCTTCATTATCGGCATAACGCGCTCGTTCTGGGAAACAGCAAGTAATCGTTTTGTCCTAGCGTCTGTAATTTCAGAATTTTGAGATGTTAATGGTTTTAATCGAATAGGTTGGACTGAGTGATGAAGTATCCGTGGTCAAATTTGATTATGTTTGGCCAGCCGTTTGTGTGTGCTCTGAGTTTCGAAGGACAAAATCAGAGTAGTGAAATTTCCAGGTTATGATTCAATCTACAAAATCTTGGTTGAGTTCTTTAATGGGTCAAATGAAATGAAATAGTTTTGTTAAATACCGTTCGGGCATCTAATTTTTCCTGCGAAAGAAATCGAAAAAACACATTGTAAAGTAATATTTTTTAACAAGAAGCATTCGTGCAGATGCAAAAATCCTCGTCTTCGACTCAGAGATTTGTGGCCACCAGCACTTATGCTTCTTGTTGAAATATTACTTAGCAACGTGTTTTTTCGATTTTTTTCGAAAAAATAAGATGCCTTTATGATATTACTTACGAAAATCATATTTCGTCCAGATCAGATTTCTATTATTTCGAATTATCATAAAAATAAAACTATTGTTTAGACAGAAAAAAAACTTCCTTTTACTCTTGAGCTTAGGTATTATGTTTTGGGGAGGCAGTACAGTGTCAAACCAGGTTATGGGTATGTGAAAGATGGCGTTAAGAGTAATGTTCAATTTGGAATTAAGAGAGACATGTCGCGAAAAATTTAGGAACAGTAAGCTTTTGACCGTTTATGGACTATATGTTTATAAAGTGTTGATGTAAGTATAAAAATAAACCTTAGTTCGAGGATTATTTGAATCTGAATAACACGAGGAGAAAGCACCCTTATATTTTTCCTGCACAATCAATGACGTTATCAGAGAAAGGTCCATTGTACATGGTCATAAGGTTACTGAATAGTCTTCCAGAAAAAATTCAAGTGTCTTTCGGTCATAAGTCTTTCAAAAAAGTTTTATTTGATTATGCTTTGAAGGTTGAAACTTATAGTTTGGGAGAATTCTTTAGCTATCATGTAGAATAATTTCCATTTTTTTGATATGTGTCTTATCTTTTTTACGCTGTATATATGGAAGATGAATAAAATAATGTTATGTTAAATGATACGTTGAGTACGCTTAAGCATAGGGCCCCAAAGTCCACAAGGGCCCCCGATCGAATCGACGTTTTTGTGGAATGAAAATTCTTGCAAGTAAAAATGAAGAATAACGTGAAAATTGCCGGTCACACAAACGCAACCAGACCTAGGGCCAAATTCAGCTGTCTGTAATAAAATATCATCAAATCAAAGGTTCCGCTTCGGTATGCTCTCTCCAATGATTCTTATTTGCCTGCAATAAATTCCCGGAAGGGTGAAGTAAAGTTGACGGCATTGAAATCTAAGTACATACCAACGTCAATATCAATATTGTGAGGAGGAAGGGGTGCTTACAGTTATTTGGGATAGAACGCTTTGAGAAAGTTTCTTCCAAACTCCAAGTACTTTATTAAGCGCATGTTCTGGGACATAGCGTGCTATCGTTTTGTCAAAATGTCTGGTTATTTTATAGTTTCGAGCCGAAAATGGTCTCAAACGACTAGGTTGTACTTACTGATGACGAATTCGGTGTCAAAATCAATTCTGTCCGTCCGTCGACCATCCCAATGCACGAATACTGGCGAACGGGGAAACCTATCGACTTGAACCTTTAATAATAATAATAATAATAATAATAATAATCTTTATTCACAGAAGAAATACAGATGTGAATAATTTTAACCCATCAAAATTTTACATGGGGCGTCCAAAAGAAGTTCAGAATTTAAAGTTCAAAAAATATCGTAAAATTCAATTCAATAAATTAACACTTAAGTATATCACAAACATTAACATTTAAGGACAAACTATTCAAAATGGCTTAACCAAAATTCATCCATAGTATAGTAAGATTTCTTGAACAAAATTTTTTTCATCTCATTCTTCAGTTTTTTCTTATTCATCATTTTGAAACTCTCAGGAATCCTGTTGTAGATTTGTATGGCTTCATGATTTATGCTCAGCTGAGTTGCTGACAGCCTGTGATATGGTGTTGAAAACTTTTCTGCGTTTCTTGTTGCATAATGGTGGTATTCCCCGTTTCGTGTTAACGTATCTTTACTGCTGTGAATGTATAAAATACAGGAGAGTATGTACAGACAGGTAAGTGTGAGTATGTTTTCTTGCTGGAAACAGCTTCTACAGCTTTCGGTTCTCTTTAGGCCACATATAATGCGAATTGCATTTTTTTGTTTGACGAAGATCTTGTTCCTTTCAGGTCCTCCACCCCAAAACAGTAGGCCATAGTTGATTAGACTGTGAAAATATCCAAAATAAGCGTGCTTAGCTGCTTGCTTACCTGCCACCTGTTTCGATCTTCTTATTGTGTAAGTAGCAACAGATAACTTCCTCATCAGATCTTCTGTATGTTGCCCAAACTTCAAGTCAGGTTCCAGATATAAACCCAAAAATTTCAGTGATGTCATCACTTTGGGTCTAGCATCGAATTCAATGCATTGGGTCTTCTCTTTATTCATTTTGAATCTATTTGCATGGAACCATAACTCTGCCTGTTCTAGGACCATCTGTGATTTTTCCTGAAGTTCCTCCTCGGTAGCACCAACAATGATAAAGGAGGTGTCGTCAACAAAAAGAACCGTACTGTGACAATCTACATTTGGTGGTAAGTCATTTATATAGACTAGAAACAGCAGTGGCCCCAGTATGGATCCCTGCGGAACACCACTTTCAACACATCCCCAGCCTGAACATTCCCCCTGAATGAACACCTTCTGAAATCTATTTTGCAGGTAGCTTTTTATCAGTTCAAGTACCACTCCTCTGATTCCATAACAATGAAGCTTCTTTAACAGGATGTTGTGATTTAGAGAGTCAAACGCCTTACTCAGGTCACATGCTATTAGTTTACATTTTTTCTTTTTTTTTGAATCAAGAGTGTTCGCTACCTCAACTAGTACAGATGATATTGCCGTATTTGTAGATTTATCATGTTGGAAACCATGCTGCTCATCACACACTATATGAAATTTCCGAAAAAAACTCAAAAATCTATCTCTGATAGCTATTTCGAACACCTTAGATAGGCTTGGGAGAATAGAAATTGGTCTGTAGTTTGAAGGTTTACCTTTATCTCCACCTTTAAATATAGGTATTATTTTGGCTCTTTTTAACTGCTCTGGGAAATAACCTTCATTACAGCACCCTGTGATGATCCACGCTAAGGGTTCAGCGATGCTTGGAATTACTTGCTTCAACAACTTTGGAGACATATCATAAATATCTCTGCAGTCTTTAGCCTTGATCCTTTTTGAAATATTCAGGATATCTGCTGCTGATGTTTCTCCCAGAAATATAGAATTTTCGACAAACTTCCCTGCCTTTTGATGAAGTTCTGATGGCTCTATATCAACTGGTGGGCAGTTTTGCTCGATTTCACTTTCCACTTTCAGCAGATAGTCGTTCAACTCTTCAGGATTTATTTCTGGTTTAGTTTGTTTTCCACTCTTTCTCGAGTTATCCTGTATTATCTTCCATATTTCCTTGTTTCTGTTTGCAGCCTTCTCCACTCTTCTGAGATTATTCCTCCTTTTTATTTCCACAATTTTTTCCCTGTATAGTTCTCTGCAAGCTTTATATGCATTTTTACTGTGTACATCCTTCCTTTTATGTAGTATCACCGAAAGTGCTTCCAGTCTGTTTCTCAACTCCCTTACCTCCTTATTCATTCTGAGTCTCGATATTTTCTTTCCTTCTCCAATATTTACATACTCCTGTGGGCAAGTCAACTGAAAAATTTCTAAAAACTTTATCCAAAATTCATCAAAAATTTCCTTGGCAGATCTGTCAGAGTGTATGAAATTCCATTCTTGTTTTTGGAGTGTTTCTATGAACTGATTGATATTCTGTGTTCCTAGTTTTCTTACTAATTTCTTTTTTTCTTTTTCAGGTTTCACAGCTGTAACAGAGCACTGCACCACCTGTGCTCTATGATCCGAAATGTGGGGTTCTATTGTATATGCAACAGGGTTTGTCATGCTGTTGAGATAAATATTATCTATTAAAGTCTTTGTTTTATTTGTCACTCTTGAAGGCTCGTTTAATGAAGCATGAAGATTGAAATCACCCATTAGCTCCTGCAGGTCTCTACTATCCTTACTACACTTAATCAAATCAATATTGAAATCTCCAGCAACATATACATCCTCATACTGTAGTTTTAGGTTATCAAGTTCATCTAGACAGCACCTAATACTTCTCAAGAACACCTCAAATGAACCACTTGGTGGTCTATAGAACCCTATAATAATTTTCTTTTGAACTCTTTCATATATCCCTGCCATTTCAACATGATCTTCTACGGAGTATTTTTTTACCCAATCCAGCGGTAGAATTTTCAAATCATTTTTGTTAAGGATAAGAACTCCACCATATCCATTTTTTCTGGAATAATGGGAACTTAAATCAAAGTTTCGTACCATCAGTTGTCCAGCATGCATTTCCTTCAGCCAATGTTCTGTTATTACAGCAATATTTACATTTTGTTCCTCCAAGATATGCTCAAGATGTTCAATTTTATTGGAAATAGACTGTATGTTCACGTTCAGTATAGTAAATAGTTTATTCTTGATGTGATCTTGTTTTTCGAAAAAATCTATACCGTCTGACAACTACTCCTTTAGGCCAGAACTCAGGTTTACTAACCTCTTCCAATAGTTTAAATTCAATTCCAATTTTGAATGATCTGCCTGAGCTCTCTTCATTTGATATTAATTCCACCTGTGCTTGTTTTCCGGGAAATTTATCCGAGAGAAATTTAGTTACGTCCTCTTCATTACATTTTTTATTGATTCTCCCCAAATAAAGCCAAGCTTTCTGTTCTATTGATTGAAGGACATTATTATTATTGACATTTGTTCCTTCAATTTGCAGGTTATTTCTAGAAGTTCTTTTGTTTACTTCTGCGCTGAGACTTCTTTCTGTGTTAAGTAATCCTCTCGTTCCATCAAATGAAGTTGATCTTTGACGTGACATTCGCGATTCACTGGAACTACCATCTGAAGTGTATATGTTCTTCCCTGCTACTGGTACACCTGTTTTAATTATGGTTGGCATTTCTACATTTAGTGCCTTCTTATCGATATCAGCTGGAATTTGTTTATGTTTTTCTTGAAGATCAGATATAACCTCACTTTTCCTGGAATCTTCTCTTTTCATTAAGTCGATTATTAATTCTTGATCTTTCACCCGCTTTTCTAATTGATTTATCAGTTTTTCATTCAAAATTTTATATTCCTTTGTTTTCTGGTTGTCTAGATTTCCTTCTAACTTCTTCTGTACACTTATCACCTGTGCACCTTCCGTTTTTGAGTTTTCCTCCTCAAGTCTCTTGGAAAGGGCGACAAACACTTGTCCACCGATCTTCACACTTGCTGGTAATTTTCTGAATATTATGAATTCAATTAACTCATCTTTCAGGTTAGGTTGCATTTTGAAATGCGACGTTTGAGTTCGTTACTGGGCAGGATCGGCTTAATGGTTTCAGAGTAATAGTAATTTGAAATTTTGGAATTACTATTTTCTTGATATTTCGGGAACAACTGGAGCGATAGTATTGAAATTTGGCAGTTAGTTGAAGTATAGTGACGCACAATTAATTTGCTGGGATTATACTGTCTGTAAGTTCGAATTATTTTTCGGAATTTTTTTGAAAAAAATCGTTTTTCGGAAACTATTTATCAAGTTCAAGAAAAATCTGCTCATATATAGGATACAGTCATTATTTCCGGAGATATTGGAAAAATATATGTCAAATTTCGTGAGAATACTGACTCAATACTGAAATTTGATGATTAGTTTGAAACTGTGTAATTTTGGGATGATTGTGCTATAAGAACGATTTTCTGATCATATTTCCTCACGAAATTCTGGATGAACCGTCAAGCCGTCATTTTTTAATCATTTACTGGATTTTAATTCGATCTGATCTGTAATTTCGGAAATGTTGGGAAAATAAAATGTTAATTGGTAAATTCGTGGGATCATTGGGTGGATTTTACTCATTCACGAATTCGGCCTTCATAATTAAAATAATCGAGTTTCTAAGTTGATTCTTTCTGAAATGATTCGTCTTCACGGTTGGCCGTTAAGCGTGAAATAATGAAGAGTTTTTATTATGATGCTGCAATGAGAAAATTGAAATGTTAATTTTCACGCGCTTGTTATATGTTTTTTATAGAAAGGAATATTGTTCTGTATTTTTATTCGATATACTCCTGTTAAATGTGTTAACAATTGTAATGATTTCAATTCATTTGTTATAGTTGAATTCATGATCCATAAATGCTATGTTTGTGATGAAAAGATCGAATTCTGATTAAAAAATTGTTTTATTATCAATAGTCCCAGAAGAAAAAAATGTTTAAAAACAATTTGTAGAATTTTCGAACAATGATTTTTGAGCAGTTTCTAACCACTAGATCCACTCGAAATTTTGCATCCTGTTGCACGTAGGTATTTCCTAACTTATTGCAAAGTTTCGATCTGAGGGCATTTATATTACTTGAGATATTGAGGAAATGAATATCGAATTAGATTGACTTCGAGATATATGCCAAATTTCATAGGAAACTGATTGATAGTCTCAAAAAAAAAAGAAATTTTTTTTCATATAGAAGGCAGGAAAACTCGTTGTTCGTCAATTCTGGAGTATAAATTCTTTCTTGGATCAACTCTTATTTATAAGAATATTTTTTATTGAGTTCATCGTATGTTGAAGTAATTCGTATATGCCAATTTTTCTCCGATTTCCATGACATTCTGTTGGTTTATTATCGGATAAAATCAAATAATCGACCTTAGTAATCGACTAAAAAATACCCCCCCTGAAAATTTCACAATTTACATTTTGAAGTATGTAGATTTGAATGAACTTATAAAAAAAATCCGTCCGTCCGCCGTCCGTTGTCCAGGGCTTTTCTCTGAAAGTACTGAACCGCAATCTGTGAAACTTCATAGAAAAATCGTGTGTCGCTCAGCGTTGATCTTTCAAGCTTTTCAGCAGGATTGGTGTACCTTGGGGGCTTGAAATTGGGGGTTGAAGGAAAAAAAAAATATTATTCGAAAACTTACCACCGAATTTTCATGAAATTTTCAATGTTGATTACTGTTGCATTACTTAACCTAAAAATTTTCGCCCAGGTGATTTCCGACCAGTGGTTCCAGAGGTATAAAAAAAAAGGATGCAAATTTTGGGGTAAAAAGGCAATGAGTTATGAATGGTATACAGCGTGCCAAAAAAGTAACGTAACTCGTCAATAATTTTTGAACGAAGAATTATTAAGGAAAATCTTCGCACCCGTCGATTTTAAATTTCTGGAGCAATTAATCCAGGGTTTTTTGAATTTGATATTTCTCACACTCTACGCCCCGCACACCTCTACTTTATTTTTTCAGAAGGGAATATATGGGTTTTGATGAATGAAAGCTAATTTGATTGCTTACTCAGCTATATGCCTAAAAAAGAATTGATTGTGCCGTTTTTTTAATAAAAACGCTGCAAATTTCATACAAGGGTTTATTATTTTCTCAGTTAAGTAACCCAATACCATTGATATCTTAAATTGAACTTATACAGAGTGACGAAAAAGTAACAATACTCGTCAATAATGATTGTACGAAAATTATTAAGGAATATTCTCGCACCCGTCGATTTTTTATTTCAAAACCAATTTATCCTTTGCTTTTTTGAATTCGATATTTCTCAGTTCACTACTTTATTCTTGCAACTGGAAATATATGGGTACTGTAATCAGACCATTATTCTTTTATTAATTAATAATCATAATGATAATAATAATATATTTATTCAATCAAAAGCCTATTGAAATACAATGAGGTTGTTTTCGTAAAAACAGAATACGTAACTCAAAACAATTCACTTTTATAAAAATCAAAAAATTCACTCTAAGGATATGGTTCACAGTCAACAATTGAATTATACAAAATAAATTTTGAAAACTTTCAAGTTGGATGTCCTCCTGAACCCTTGATGTCGAGCATTAAATAGCCTTAGGCTCATGTACAAGCGCGACTTTTCTATTAAGGTTAAAGAGTGACGTGGGTACAAGTATGTGTATCTGTGCGCCTAGTGTTGTAACAGTTTAAATATTATTGGAAGCACCTTCATGAAAACGAGTACCCTATATAGGTATAGACCACATGATGTTAAAAATTTTTTCTCTTTAGAATGCCCTCAACAAGATTCTCTAAAACCTAACTTCAGTACAATTCCCAACATGAAATTTTGCCTCAGAAATACTTACCTTATAACTAAGGGAAATTCTCGAACCCATGGATTTGTAATTTGAATTGAATTAATACTTAACTTTCATTTTCGTTCACATAACTGAATTGGTCATCGAATGACCTTTGATGCGATATATCACATGCAATATTTTTCAAAAAAAAACAAACTGTTGAGGTTTGAGGGTATAAACCTCCAACTTTGAAACTGCATGCATTTCTAAAACTTCGAAAACAGAAATAGAAATAAAAATAAGGAAATTCTCGATTTGTAATTTATATTGAATAAATAATTAACTTTCATTTTCGTTCCATAACTGAATTGGTCATCGAATGACCTTTTATGCGATATATTACATGCAATATTTTTCCGAAAATATACTGTTGAGGTTTAAGGGTATAAACCCCCAACTCTAAAACTGCATGCATCTTTCAAACTTCGAAAATAGAGATCGGCAGGTAGGAGGATATTTTACAATATTTATTATTTTAAGAATCTGACACCAATCACAAATTGTTAATTTTCTTATAAAAAAATTGCTTAACAAATTGTTTCTCAGTCACGCCACTCAAAATGCAATGTACTTCCATTTGATATATCACAATCCATATATCACTTTTTGAAAAAAAAAAACAGTATGGGGGTGTGAAGCGTAAAGGATGGGAGATTTCGAATTCAAAAAAGCATAGGCAGACCTGCTTTCGGAATTACAAATCCTTGGATTCGTGGTTTTCCCTTAATGATAATTATTGAAAGAATAATTGTCTGATTGTAGTACTCTCCAATCACGAATTGTAAATTAATTCCTAATTTTTATTCAAAACTGGCACGACAAATTCTGTTTTTAGTCGAATCGCTGAGTAGGTAATCAAATTACCTTTCACTTGATGTATCACAACTCATATATTTCAATTTGAAAAAATAAAGTAGTGGGGTGCGCGGCGTTGGGGGTGAGAAATATTAAATTCAAAGAAACACAGAATGAATTACTTTCGGAATTCAAAATCGACGGGTGCGAGGATTTTCCTTGATAATTCTTCGTTCAAACATTATTGACGAGTTATGTTATTCTTTTGGCACGCTGTATACTATTCATAACTTATTGGTTTTTCACCCAAAAATTTGCAGCGTTTTTCTTTATACCTCAGGAACCACTAGTAGAAAATCATTCGGGTAAAAATTTTTAGGTTGGGTTATGCAACGATAATGAATATTGAAAGTTTCATGAAATTTGGTAATAAGTTTTTGAAAAATAATTTTTTTTCCTCCAACCCTCAATTTTGAGCTCTTAGGGTACACCGATCCTGCTGAAAAGCTTGGAGGATCAATGCCGAGTGGAATACGATTTTTCTACCAAGTTTCACGGATTTCGGTTCAGTACTTTCAGAGAAAAGCCCCGGATAACGGAGAGCGGACGACGGACGGACGGATTTTTTTTTATTCGTTTGAAATTTTCAGGGGGGGTTGAAATTTTTTTTTGTTGGTCGATCACTAAGGTTTATTATTTGATTCTATCAAATAATAAACCAAAATAATGGTCTGATTGCAGTACTCTATAATCTCAAATTGTAAATTATTCACTAATTTTTGGTTTATTATATGATAAATCAATTAACGAACCTTAGTGATCGACCAACAAAAAAAAATTTCAACACCCCTGAAAATTTCACTGTTTTCGTTTTGGAGTATGTAGATTTGAATAAATGAATAAAAAAAAAGTCCGTCCGTCCGCCGTACGCCGTCCGCCGTCCGTTGTCCGGCGCTTCTCTCTGAAAGTAATGAATCGAAATCCGCGAAACTTGATAGAAAAATCGTGTGCCACTCGGCATTGATCCTCCAAGCTTTTTAGCAGGATCGGTGTACCCTAAAAGCTCGAAATTGAGGGTTGGAGGAAAAAAAAAATTATTTTTCAAAAACTTATTACCGAATTTTCATGAAATTTCCAATATTCATTATTGTTGCATAACTCAACCTAAAAATTTTTACCCGAATGATTTTCTACTAGTGGTTCCTGAGGTATAAAGAAAAACGCTGCAAATTTTTGGGTGAAAAACCAATAAGTTATGAATAGTATACAGCGTGCCAAAAAAGTAACATAACTCGTCAAGAATGTTTGAACGAAGAATTATTAAGGAAAATCCTCGCACCCGTCGATTTTGAATTCCAAAAGTAATTTATTCCGTGTTTCTTTGAATTTGATATTTCTCACCCCACTACTTTATTTTTTCAAATTGAAATATATTGGTTGTGATACATCAAATGAAAGGTAATTTGGATACCTACTCAGCGATTCGACTATAAAACAGAATTTGTCGTGCCGGTTTTGAATAAAAATTAGGAATTAATTTACAATATGTGATTGGAGAGTACTGCAATCAGACCATTATTCTTTTAATAATTATCATCAAGGGAAATTCACGAGTCCATGGATTTTTAATTCCGAAAGCAGGTCTGCCTAAGCTTTTTTGAATCCGAAATCTCCCACCCTTTACGCTTCACACCCCCATACTGTTTTTTTTTTCAAATAGTAATATATGGATTGTGATATATCCAATGGAAGTACCTTCCATTGCGTATTGAGTGACGTGACTGAAAAAGAATTTGTTAAGCAATTTTTTGTAAGAAAATTAACAATTTGTGGTTGGTGTCAGATTCTTAAAATAATAAATATGGAAAAATATCCTCCTACCTGCCGATCTCTATTTTCGAAGTTTGAAAGATGCATGCAGTTTTAGAGTTGGGGGTTTATACCCTTGAACCTCAACAGTTTTTTTTGAAAAATATTGCATGTGATATATCGCATCAAAGGTCATTCGATGACCAATTCAGTTATGTGAACGAAAATGAAAGTTAAGTATTAATTCAATTCAAATTACAAATCCATGGGTTCGAGAATTTCCCTTAGTTATAAGGTAAGTATTTCTGAGGCAAAATTTCATGTTGGGAATTGTACTGAAGTTAGGTTTTAGAGAATCTTGTTGAGGGCATTCTAAAGAGAAAAAATTTTTAACATCATGTGGTCTATACCTATATAGGGTACTCGTTTTCATGAAGGTACTTCCAATAATATTTAAACTGTTACAACACTAGGCGCACAGATACACATACTTGTACCCACGTCACTCTTTAACCTTAATAGAAAAGTCGCGCTTGTACATGAGCCTAAGGCTATTTAATGCTATACACCAAGGGTTCAGGAGGACATCCAACTTGAAAGTTTTCAAAATTTATTTTGTATAATTCAATTGTTGACTGTGAACCATATCCTTAGAGTGAATTTTTTGATTTTTATAAAAGTGAATTGTTTTAAGTTATGTATTCTGTTTTTACGAAAACAATTTTATTGTATTTCAATAAGGTTTTGATTGAATGAATTTATTATTATTATAATTATCATTATTAATCAATAAAAGAATAATGGTCTGATTACAGAACCCATATATTTCCAGTTGAAAAAATAAAGTAGTGAACTGAGAAATATCAAATTCAAAAAAGCATAGGATAAAGTGGTTTTGAAATGAAAAATCGACGGGTGCGAGGATATTCCTTAATAATTCTTCGTACAATCATTATTGACGAGTATTGTTACTTTTTCGGCACGCTGTATAAATTCAATTTAAGATATCAATGGTATTTGGTTACTCAACTAAGAAAATAATAAACACTTGTGTAAAATTTGCAGCGTTTCTAACTTATTATTGTTGAGGAAAATCCACGAATCCATGAATTTGAACTCCCGAAAGGAGGTCTCCCCATGCTTGTTTGAATTTGAAATCTCCCACCCTTTATGCTCCACACCCTTACTCTGTTTTTTTCAAATAGTAATATATGGATTGTGATATATCGAATGAGATACATTCGATTGCACATTGAGCGGTGTGACTGAAAAAAGAATATATTCAGCTATTTTTTTATTGCAGAATCAACAATTTGTGATTGGTGTCAGGTTCTTATTCTTGAAACAATAAATATTGAATAATATCCTCCTACCTACCGATTTTTATTTTCGAAGTTGGAGAAATGCATGCAGTATTTTTTTGAAAACATCGAAGGTCATTCAATGACCAATTCAGTTATGTGAATTAAAATAAAGGTTAATTATTATTGATTCAAATCAAATTACAAATCCATGGGCTCGAGGATTTCCCTTAGTAATCATTAATGAAAGAATAATAGTCTGATAATTGTACTCTCTAATAACAAATTGTGTGTGTTCCTTAATAATCATCAGTACAAGAATTATTGACGAGTTACGTTACCTTTTTGACACGCTGTATAAGTTGTATTTAAAATATCAATGGAATTGGGTAATTCAACTGAGAAAATAATAAACCCTCGTGTGAAATTTTCAGCGTTTTTTTCTTTCGAGTGATTTCTCAGAAATCATTATTTTAATGGAAAAAATATTCATCGATTTGAAAAATCAATAAATATCTCTATGAGATGGGGCACTCATGTTAAACATGTTTTTATCAATAACTCAATAAGATCTTTCATTTCTGTTCACCTTTCTCAAGAAGTTGAATTTTTTTAGCAGTACTAGGCTTACCTAGAACGTTCCGTATCTAGTACTCCCGGAAAATGATTTTCTGGTTTGTAAAGAGAAATGTTAAGATAACCATAACAACAAATTTTGTATGCAGCTTCAAGCCGTCATTTTCCAACCAGATTTCAATTAAGTCGATTTCGCATTTTTGGAAATATTCGAAAAATAATTCTACCAATATCGATTCTATGACTTGTTATTTTTGAAAAATATTATGTTGACGATCGGCCATTATTTGTAGAGTGAGGGGCTTATCTTCGAAGTTCAAATTCGCGAATGGCTAAAATCTACCTATTGATACTATAGGTATCACTATCTAAGTTTTTTTTAAACCGATAGTTTGTAAAAAAAAGATACATTTCGAGTCAAATAAGTTTATGACTAGTTAAAAATTCAAGATTGACTAGTCATGATCAATTTCGTGGGGATGATTGAAAGGTAGGCAGATAGTCAGAGTTATCTAACATTTCGTATGTATCTTGAAGCCAAAATTTTTCAGCCAAGTGACTGGTTTTATTCTAATTCGAATTGTATTATGACCAACATTAGGGGAATTTGTATATCTACAGAATTCTTGGGTATATTTCACCTACTCATGAATTTCAACTTCTTTATAAAGCCTCAAACCTACTATACAAATAATGGTTGATCATAAACACAATAACTGCCGAAGGAAACACATAGGGACTCAATATTTGCAAAGACTTGAAACTTCAGAGGGTGGCTATAACTGTGAAACCGTTGTGTGAATTTTGTAATGTAAGAGCACGAATGCGTCTTCTTTGTGTCTTATTTTTTTTCTCAAGACCATTTTGGCTCGAAGTTGGAAAATAAAAGACATTTAGGTAGAAAAATAACGTTTTTGTTTTCTAGGACAGATGCACCGAATACTTTTTTTGTACTTTATTTCTATCGCCCAAGAGGTCTAATATGAGGTATTTCAGGTGTATCCATTTTTGCTGAAATATCCGTTTATCGTTAAAATGAACATACACATATTAGAACAGAGAGTTAATTGCAGTAATAAATCATTTCGAATGACCTTGCACCAAGAGTACTCGTAATGAAAGTAGGTATATAAATATCTGCCGTTATCTAATTATCTAGCACGCATCTTGGTTTCACTAGAGTTGTCCTAACTTCTGCACCGTAACGAATAATTGAGTCATTAAAAGCTTGTTATAGGGTTCCACGAACTGCTGTTTCATCTACTCGAAAAAAATATGATAACATTAAAAATAATTTTATGTTGGAATATTCAAGATACGAATTCCAGCAATTCACCGTAACAAAACAAGTAAAAAATTAAGGTTTGCAACCGGATAATATAAAAAAAGCTCAATCGAATTCGAAAAATGTTGGATTGGTTGAGAAAGAATTTCGAGAATCCTTCAAAATAATCTTATGATTTTGATTGATTGAATTTCTGTATACAACACGTGAGATGTATAGTTTAATCATTCGAATAAATTCGATCAACTCGTTCCCTTGTGTTGAATTAATTTATTATGAGAAAATTTACTACTATTAAACTATCAACTATTGAAGTCTCAATGACAAAAATTGATGGTTATACTCAATACAATAATTCGAATTCTTCAATGATTATGATTATGAAATGAATTCAGTAGCGAATCATTCATCTAAAAATTTGTGGGAGCGATGTTACTTAGAAAAATATATCACAACGGCAGTATCGATAACAATGATGAAATTACATAATAGTTATATATTATGAATAATATTGATGATGCAACACCTGATTTAACCCCGTAGTATATTTTTATGGAGTTACTTAGCGAACCGTATGTTCCAGAATGAAGTAGAAGCATGGGAAATTCAACTCTATAATTTTTAATTGAAATTGGGAACATTATGGAAAAGAAGAACAGTAATTCAGAGGTCTATGGAAGTGAAAACGAAAATGCATAAAAGTGGAAGGGGAAATATTTGAAGCGAATAATTTGAGTTCCTCCAAATCTTTCTTGAACTTTGAAGATGATATTAAATGATTACTCAATTTTCAATGATTAAAAATCCAGAAAATAATTCCGGTTATATGAACTGTCAATTTTTGTCAGCGAAACATTTGAAAATTCATTATTTTGGTGGTTCATTTAGGAATTAGAGAATGAACTGAAGAACCGAAGTCCGAAATCAAACGGAATGAACTGATGCTGCACGTAGTAATTCAAAATTGCTGAACGCGAAATTATGGAGGAAACAAATTTTGGTTTTTCCGAATATCTTTGGAAGTACCCGTTTATTTCAGAGGGAAAGTTGCACAATTAATTGACCGAAAAAGCAATTTGCCGGTTTCGCGTAAATTTGATATAGATCCTAGAATTCCGAAACGAGAAATATTAAGACCGATTCAGGTTTTTTTCTTTTTTGAATCCAGAGTTAACATGGTTTTTACTTTTGGGACACCAGTATAAATATATTCATTCAAAGTAATGTTATCGCATATCAACAGATTTTCCGTCGGATTTCCCGATCCTGATAGTTTTCCAGAAATCCTAAATTTTCCGTTCCGAGGTGAAAACTATTGGGCTAAGTTTTTTGATGTCACATTCCCTCGTTACCTTATAAGAATAAGTTAGCGACTTGTCCCGAAAATACCGAAATAAATTTTCTATATATGAGTTCATTAACATATTCTTCAAAAAATTTCGAATGAAAATAGAAGCAACTATTCTCCATCTGAAATCTGAAGTTCAATAAGATTTGATCTCTATTTTGTTAGAAGAAAATGAATTTTGAAAGGTTTGCAGGACCATTGAGATGTTTCAACCATTTTTTTTTGAAAAATTGACTTAACATTCAACCTGGAATGTTCTATCCGTATCGTTCGAGAGCTATGTGGTTCATGGTAGGACGGTTGGATTTTTTGGGACCATTTCAAGCAATTAGCAGAACACAAACTTTGGAGACGAAAAACTGTTCACCTTCATCATTTTATTTTCTTTGAAAATGAAGGCATTATAATATAATTGACCTCTTGAGGCCCAGAAGAGACCAATTCTAATTTGTTTCGGTACCGAATGGTTGGATGTGAATCCAACATAAGGAAGTTTTGTCTTATTTTTCATATGTCTCACCGGCACTATTAAACTGATGGAATGCATTGATTTCAAGTTTAGAATATAAAACCGAGCAGTTCAAGATAAACATGATGTAAATATAAATTTTTTTTTGGAGAAAAGTTCGATTATTTCTATCCAAATATCTGATAACTAATATATATCGCACTAGTTTTGATCTCGAGAAAAGATTCGATAGAAAATATGATCGCAAAATATATTTTGAAATGTAGAACTTAATGTCTTACCGGCACTATAAAACTGATGGAATGCATTGATTTCAACGATCGATGATACTTTTGAAAGTTTAGAATATAAAACCAAGCAGTTCAAGTTATGCATGATGTAAATATATATTTTTTTCTGTAAAAAAGTTCGATTATTTCTATTCAAATATCTGATAATTAATATATATTGCCCTAGTTTCGATCCCGAGAAAAGATTCGATAGAAAATATAATCGCAAAATATATTTTGAAATGTAGAACTTACCTTAGAAAATAAATCTCGAATATGTATAACAAGCACAATTCCAAAGCACAATTTGTCTTGTTGTATGATAGAAGCTCCTTTCTAGAATGTACTAATTACGTATTTAAGAATAATCGATGGTCATTTTCCACAAAATGACTTTAACTATTACAAAATTTACTTCAGCGAAATATTTCCACGAAGATATCTCAACTACTACTCAACGAAGAAGTTAATGAAGAAATGTCTCGAGTAAACTTTAACTGCGTTTGGAGAAAATAAAAAAATTATAAATTTTGAGTCAAGGCTGATTGAGTAACATTACTTACGTAAAGGAAGCGAGAATGTGATGTTGAAAATTGTTCTTGCCACCTAGAAATGCACGAATATTTTATTCACTATCGATGAAACCCAAAGCAAACCATCCATCCCATTTCGATATTTCTGAAGAATACAATTATGGGAATTTGAATTTGGAGGGAAACACCTGTGACTAAATCCGTAGATAAGATCCGGTGTGTATTCCAATGAATATGCATGCAAGTCCAGTAGTACGCATGGATCGCTCTCGCTCTATTCTCCTGTTCGAATTAATACAGGGTGTGTGGTCATCCATAGTTTAGACGTCGGTTGTGGTAAACAGATCATCTATAGAGGTTCTGTTTACTGATCAGTATGTACAGGGTGATTCATTAAGGGTGGCCACCGGCCGTATCTCGGAAACTGTTCATCCTATTACTTCCGGAAAAAAATTCTAATGATAAAATCGGCCCCCAGAAAATGACTAAAAATATTTTCGAGTTTGTAGTTCCCCACTAGAGGGCGCAATCTATCACTTGTGTAATGTAATCTCATTTTTTACGAAATATTCTCCAGCTAACAGTGGTAAAAAATAATAAAATAAGAAAATTCCCTTCCTATTCAACAACTTTTGTTTCAGTAATTTTTCTATATTTCCTTTTTTTTAGTGATGAGATGGAAAAACTTTTCTTCACAAATAAAACACTCTTACTTCTGTATGCGTGTACCGATTTTCACGTAATTTGATTTCATTCGAAGGCCATTAAAAGCGGATCTAAGAGAAATATGACAACAACATACCGGGTGATCAAATTAAAAAATACAGGTTGTTTTATGTCACTTCACCCTATTTGCGCGTTTTACTGAAGAATTTCAAATGCAATGCTTTGATTCTAACCGACTGAGAATAAGCTAAGCATTATCACCTATTGACTCGTTAAAACCGCAGACAGATATCTCCGGTCACTCCGAAAATATTAACAATTTTGTAAATTTTGATAAGTGTTGATCAACCCTGCGAGCTTGAAAAAACAAGGAAGTGACTTTATTCGTCATGACAACGCAAAAAAATACTGAACACACATGAAATAACAGTAATACGATGAAATGAAACAAAAATTAGCAACAACGAAAATATTTGAAGTAAAAAAAAACCCTTATACGTAATCATTTCAAATATTCAAAATGTCTACCATTTTTTTCTATACATGAATTTAATCTTTCTCTAGTTGATACTGGTCACAATTTCAGTATGAGGAAAAGTTTCAGCTGCCTGTCGAAATATATTTTTCATATCCTCACTTGTAGTTGGTTGTGTTCGGAAAACTAAGTCTTCATTCTCCCCCAAAAATAAAATCTAATACTGGGAGGTCGAGTGATCTTGCTGGAAAAATACTCCCTCGTCCAATCCACCTCTTTGAGAAGACGGTATCTTAATATTCCCTAACATTAGCAGCATAATGCGCCGGGCAACCATCTTGTTGATACCACATATCTATTCTGTCTTGAATAGCAATATCATCTAAAAGAATTCGAAAATTTTCCGTTAAAATTTCAAGCACCTTTGTCCCGTTAAGATACTATCGAAGAAAAATGGTCCGACAACTGTTCCATCAAAAATTCCGCACCACACGTAAACACTCCATCGGTTCTGATTATTGACTTCCCTTTGCCAATATGGGTCGTTAGATGATCAGTAGTGGCTGTCGTGTAAATTTACTTTACCATTGCTATTGTATGAAGTAAGTTAGTTTCGCCGTTCAGCATTCGTTTCAACCAATTGCAAAAGTCCTCTCTTCTCTTTCAATTCTTGGTGCAAGACAACATGATACGGATGCGGTTTATGGTCCTTCAGTATCCTTTGGACTAGCGAATAATTCGATCCCAAATCACTTGTAATTTTTCGGATGCTTGAATGTGATTCAGCATAAACACAAGCCAAAACTTTTATGATATTATCCTCATTACGGCTTCTACGTTTTCTATTTTTTCTTCCAACATATTGAACCTTCCAAGTTTGTCGCACTCTTCGTGTCAATCTTTTGAATAATTTTCTGGAATGACGACGTCTTTCAGGATATCGTATCGGGTATTCTCTTTCAGCTACTGCATCTTCTAAACATTCAGCATTAACATTAAGCATATCATATGCTTCTCCGTTTGAATAATAAGGCCTCATAAACTAGTAGTTTGCAATCGACTTAAATAAATTTTACAGCTATAGAAACCGAGAATAATCAGTAACGCCAAAGCTTACTGGATCTAGATCAGCCTGTTTTGTGAGTGGCGTACATTTTTGATGAGTTTTTTTTTTCATTTGATTGTTTAGCTGATGAAATAACTCAATTCCTCCTGAATTTCACAGGGTTGATCAACACTTATCGAAATCGGCAAAAATGTTAATATCTTCGGAATGACCGGAGATATCTGTCTGCGGTTTTAACAAGTCAATAGGTGATAATGCTAAGCTTATTCCCAGTCGGTTAGAATCATAGCATTGCATTTGAAATTCTTCAGTAAAACGCGCAAGTAGGGTGAAGTAACATAAAACAGCCTGTAGTTTTTAATTGGATCACCCGGTATGTTGTTGTCATATTTTTCTGTTATCTGCTTTTAATGGCCTTCTAATGAAATCAAACTTCGTAAAAATCGGTTCACGCATAAAGATGTCAGAGTGTTTTTTTTGTGAAGAAAATTTTTTCCATCCCATCACTAAAAAAAAGGAAATATAGAAAAATTACTGAAACAAAAGTTGTTGAATAGGAAGAGATTTTTCTTATTTTGTTATTCTTTACCACTGTTACCTGGAGAATATTTCGTAAAAAATGAGATTATATTTTACAAGTGATGGATTGCGCCCTCTAGTGGAAAACTACGAACTTGAAAATATTTTTAATCATTTTCTAGGGGCCGATTTTGTCATTAGAATTTTTTTCCGGAAGTAATAGAATGAACGGTTTCCGAGATACGGCCGGTGGCCATCCTTAATGAATCACCCTGTATACTGATCCGAACATGTCATCAAAAATATTTTGGACTCTCTCTTCCGAATACAGCGGATGATTTTCCGGTATATACGGAAATAAGTTCGTTATAACTTTTAAATGTCTTCAGCTTATGGGTCGACTTTGTGTGTATGATGCACCAACCAACGTCTTTTTGCAAGCAATAGTGATTATTGAAGAATGAGTCAGTAGCCTAGTAATATTCTTCCGGGAATACCATCCTGTATAAAATTTTTATTCAGCTATATATCAGGCAAAATTGTCTCGAAGACGAACATATCCGAAAGAAAATTATTCCTCGAATTTTCTAGTATGTGTAATGAAAGGGTTACATTTAGAGACTGAAACGATGGAATTCACTTTGTTGGTCATTTGCATTGTTCCATTTTGCTCTTTTTTTCAGATTTTGGGGGTAACAACCAAGACAAAACCTGAAAAAAAATATGCAAAATCCTACCAAATTGACCTTCAATCGATAGAGATAATTGTGCGCTGACAAAATTCTAGCCATACGTTCAGCATCATATTCCGCCGCAGTGTACCAAATTTCAGTTTGATGTGATAATAAGTTTTGGAGATATTGTGAAAAAATATGTGGAATTTCGTGTTTTTTTCGATATCGTTGCTCTTCTCGGAATATCTCAAAATAACCTGATTCCATCATGATGAAACTTGGCAGCTCATTCAAAAATGCTGATGAACAACTCTGTGCAAATTTTTGTGAGCATTTAAATTTTTTTTTCTGGAATATTTAATACTTTGTGAACTTCTTATCATAATATTCTTGAGAAAATCTGTATGAACCTTCGAAATGTCATATTTCGATGAAAATCTGGACTCCAATTCGATCTAAGTTGTATTTTTGTAAATATTGGGAGAATAAAATTTTGAATGGGTATATCTACGGAATCATCGAGCGGATTTTACGAATACGAGTTGCTATGTTTTTTTCCGGAAGATATTTTGTTTACAATAACTTCCGATAAACACAATAAACCTCCGAAAGAAGCGACTTTGAATCTCGATATTTGTAGAGTAGGTTTGGGGCTTAATTACGAATGTTGAATTCGTGAATGGGTGAAATCCGCCAATGATTCCATATATTGTAACGTTACAAAACGCTCCACTGTCGATTTCAGTTTCCATCGCGAAAATACGTCATACTATTAATTTCAATTCCGATCTCAAGCAAAAACGCCTTACTGAGATTATACGATCGGTCGCTAAAAAACGCACTTCGCTTTGACAGTTGAGTGTGTGTTTCTCATGCGCGACTCTAATTCGGTCTAGCCGATGGAAAATTTTTTTTTTTTCGTGCATAAGAGGTTGGAGAGTAAACACCTTGCTAGAGTTTAACGAATAAACGAACTTCGTAATCCATTAACATCGTGGAATTTTGAAGTTTTATTGTTTCTTATAAGACGTCTATTCAAAAGGCGTCTTTGTACCGGGGCTATCGCCCACTGAAACATCTTTGTACCGGGGCTACTGCTCACTTAAACATCTTTGTACCGGGGCTACTGCCTACTACATCATCTTTGTACCGGGGCTGTTGCCCACTAAATCATCTTTATACCGGGGCTATCGCTCACTGAACCATCTTTGTACCGAGCTATCGACTGCTGGATTACCTTTTTACTGGGACTAATGCCCATTCGAACATCCTACTACCGGACCCAAGGTTTAACTGGATCATCTTAATACTGGAAGCAATCATTCTTGGAATACCTCTATTCCGAAGCTAATTATTACTGGAACATCTTAATTCTGGACTTTATTCTGGTTGGAATCTCTTGAAACTAGACTTCCTGCATAGTACCTGTATTTTGGAGGATCATACCACCGGATCCTTACTTTTAAGATAAGTGCCTCTTCGAATCGCGGATCTCAGATTCATTGTACCTGATTTTGTGTTTGTAAATAGTAATTTTTAATTGTAAAGTTGAAATAAATAGATAGGGAGTAAGAGGTTGCATCATTACCACCAGATTAACGAGTGGGGATACATTCAGGAGTTAATTTAATTTCAATATATATATCCATTCAAAATTTTATTTTTCCAATAGTTCGAAAAATACAGATTAGATTGAATTGAAATTCCTGTTTTATCCTGGTGAATTTCTTTGAGTGCACCCTGTGAATTTTCAATCGAAATTGGCATGTCGCATTGTTCAAAGTATAAAATATAATTTCGGTCAAATTGCTTGTAAAGTGCGAATAATATGAGAAACTTCACAGGGTGATGATATTTATCAGGAGCACTACCCCCTGTTTTTCCCCAGACCTTTTCTTTTTCGAGGAGACACTGTAAATTTGAGAAATTGTGGAAGAATTTGTGTTGTTATTCTGAACTTTATGATCTACAGTGATTTTGTCGTATCTGCTACCGATTTCGAGAAAAGAATTTGAACGGTTCAGAAAATCCGAACTGTCCTGAAAATTCAGTTAGCAAGCTGCAGTGAATACATTCATTATTAGTTTTATGGATATATTCCGGATCTGTAGCAATGATTCATGAAATCCCGATTAACTCCTGAAATCATTTTGTGAATTGCAGATACTATGAAAACAAATATTCACAAGAAACTAACCCGGTATCTCGAAAACGAACGTTTATGGTCCCATGTTGAAAAAAATAGTTCTGTATGTGAGAACGCCCTTGCTGATTGCGGGAAAAAACTATTTGTCGAGGGCTGTTTCTATTAAAGAAGATACCCACAGAAACAATGCAAACAATCAAAAAAGCGAACTGGAATGTTTCAGAGTAAAAATCTGACTCCTTCATCAGGCGAACGGGAAACTTTGCAGAATAATTTTTTTTGATATTCCGTTTTTTGAGACCTCTGTCGAACTGACATTTTCAAGAAACAGAACAACAGAACATATTCATTTGGTTTGAAAGTTTTAATTCTACCTCTTTGTTCAGTAATTTCAGCAAAGTATGGTCCATGTTTACAGAACAATGAGCAAAATAACTTTCTCCATTTAAAAATGCAGAAGGACTCTTTAATTTTTTTTTCAGATTATCTGGTTCTGACAACAGTATGTTATATTGGTTTCCAACGGTCGAATAAACATGGTTTGCTATTTGGGATCTTGCTATGTGTCCAATATATGGGTTAGTTTCGTGTTCTCTTTTTCTGATATCTAACAGAAGATGTTTCCCATGTGTATGACTTTCTGCAAATTTTCTCGTTTGTCTGATGAAGGAGTTAGATATGTACTCTGAAACGTTACAGTTCGCTTCGTTGATTGTTTGCATTGTTTCGGTATTGTTGATTAGGCAACTTTTTTCCTAGAAACAGCCCTTGACGAATAGTTTAATCCCGAAAGCCGCAAGGGCGTTCTTACATTAAGAATTATTTAATTAAATTCTTAATAATTCTGTTTCAGATAGCGGGAGTGAAAACCCAGAAAAAACCTGAAAAATGATTCAAAACGGCTTTAACCGATAAGGAATGTATTATCTCAGTTTGTACCAGCAGTAAAGGAGAACCCTGTATACAGCTACTTATTTTTAACACAGACCATAACGGGTTGCGAAGCAGAGCCTTTTTATTCAAGTTATCTATAATGAAAACCTAGAAAAGCACTGATGTGAACTCAGCAGTTTTTGCACGCATGTGCACTTTTGGTGATATCCTTTGAACAAACGTGCAACATCTGCTGACTTCACGTCAGAGTTCCTAGGTTTTTTGTATCAACTGCTGGATTTCAATTCGATCTTATCTGTATTTGGGAAATATTGAGAAAATAAAATTTTTAATGGGTATATCTACGGAATCATTTAGTGGATTTCACCCAATCACGAATTCGATCTTCGTAATTAAGCCCCAAACCTTCTCTACAAATATCTAGTTTCTGAGTCGTTTCTTCCAGGAGTTATTGTGTAACACAATAACTTCCGAAAGAAACAACTTTATTTTTCCAATATTTTCAAAAATACAGATCAGATCGAATCGAAACCCACTATTTTTTTGAAAAATCACAGGATATCATGAGGATAATATGGTCAGAAGATCACAAAATATTGAATAAAGAACAAAAAAAAATTAAATTTTTATTTAAAATTGTTTTAATGACAAGATCCTCACGAAATTTTGCGAAAAGTTGCCCATCAGCATTTCCAAACTAGTTGCCAAGTTTGGTTTCGATCGAATCAGTATTTTTTGCGTTATTCCGGGGAGAACAACGATATCGAGAAGGAAACCACGAAATTTTTATATTTTGTCTCAAAATCTCCAGAAAGTATGGTCGTATCAAAATGAAATTTGATACACTGCTGTAAAATATGATGTTCAAGGTATGAGCGGAAATTTTTTACGGATTCAAGGAACAGTTTTTTGGGGAAAACATTTTTTTCAAAATTTACTGACAGTGTGACCCCAACAAATTTTCTTGAAAAGTTGTGCTTGGTTATGATCCAACTAACTGTCAAGTTTCAATCCAATCGCATGAGTAGTAGGAAATTAATTTCAAACTTTCAAATGACTATACCTCCGAAACCGTTCTACCGATTTGTCCCATTAACGAAATTAACCGGCGCATGCCAATCATCGACCTAACCGGCCGGACAGAATCGATTTAAACACCGAATTCGTCATCAGTGAGTCCAACCTAGTCGTTCGAGACCATTTCGGAAAAATTGCGAAAATTACAGACATTTGGACAAAACGATAGCACGCTATTCCCCAGAACATGCGCGCAAAAAGCACTGACGATTTTACGCGCTTTTTCAAATCATTTGCCAAAACACCTGTTCAGGTTTTGACCCAGTCAAACTCAGATTCAATTCCCGATGAAATTGTGCATGAACCTCAAGCTACCATTTCTGATCAATTCGATTCATTTCATTCCGATTCGTATTTTCGGAAATGTTTTGAAAGACATTTTGGATGGGTACCATTATCTACGGAATCATCATCAATTTTACACATTCACGAATTCGACCTTCCCAATTGTGCGCTTATCTTACTCTCTTAATATCGTGTTCCTATGTAGTTTTTTTCTGAAGTAAATGTGTTCACGACGGTCCTTAACAACAATGGTGAGAAAAATAACTTTCGGAAGACTCTACCTAGAAACACGATACTTACATTGCAGGTTTAGAGTTCAATTACGAAGGCTGAATTCGCGAATTGGTAAAATGCACCTAATGATTCCGCATTCAAAATTAATTTTCCCAATATATCTAGAACTACGTATTGAATTAAAATCTTGTACTTGAATTAAACATTATAGTTTGAAGGTTCATGCGGAATTTTGTGAGGACCATATGAGTATACTATACCGGCAAATATAAGATATTTGAATAAAAATATTGAATGTTTTTTTCATTGATTTGATAGATCACGAAGTTAAGCACGAATTTGCTGACAGCTGTTGACAACCAGAACCAAGTTTCATCATCATCGGATCAGAATTTCTCAAGGTATTCCGGAATAAACAACGATATTTAGGAAATTACCAGGAAACTGTACAATTTCTTTTCTTCATATATCTCGAAAGGTTATTAATATACGATCAAACTAACATTTTAAACACTGTTGCTGGATATCGAAATCAAGGTCTGCGCTAAATTCCTTTGCAATTTGATGGATAGTGTGTGAAAAATTGAAAATTTCAAATGAAATTGAGCATTTTTCGATAGGAAATATTTTTTCCAATTTTCTTTTTCTACGATGCATTGGTATTATACAACTTTCAGCGAAGTTCGAGTTAGTTCTTAAGTTATAAGGGAAATCACATTTCCTGAGATCCACGAAATTTGACATGTTTGCTTATCCAATATTTCCTGAAATAAATATCGGATCAAACTGAAATTTGAAGGCACTATTGCCGAATTTGACTTGAAAGTTCGTGTCAAATATGTTATTGCAGTCTGATTAATGGTTTCCGAAAAATCAATTTTTTTCAAGAATAAAGGGTGAGTTTCCAAAAAAAATATCCATATTTTTCACCAATATAATCGTCAAGAAAATTTTCGTAATGTTGCGTTGCAGTATTTCTCACAACTAGCTACGAAATTTTGATCTGATCGCGTGAGTTCTTCTTCAGATATTCGGATAATAACTTCAACATTTCGAATAACAACGAAATTGAACCTGCAGTTTTTGCTGTTAATGAATATCGGATTTAATTGGAATAAAAAACATTGTTGGTATATATCGACTTCAAAGTATAAGCCAAATTTCATTGAAATATCTTCCCAGACATCAACAAGCACGCATACATTCTTCAATTTGCTGATGACACAACATTGATATCTCACCACAAAACATTGAAAGAATGTATGAAAGCACTACAGAACTTGTCGGATGTCACGGTGGCATGGATGAGACGTTGGAGGATACAACCCAACCCAGCAAAATCCAAATTGATCATCTTCAGACACAAAATCAACGCCAACTCTCCCAATATAAAACTTGGAAATGACAGAATTACTCCAACAGATTCATGCAAGTACCTGGGCATACAGATTAACAACAAGTTGAACTTCAGGGCACACTTAAAAATTCAAAAGAAAACAGCTATCACAAGAGCGGGACATTTTAGGTCTCTTACTTATAAAAACAAAGGAATCAGCAGTAAAACAGCAAGTTTGATTTACAAAATGATATGCAGACCTTTATTGGACTATGGACATACAGTATTTTCATATACAACAAAAACAGCTCTAAACATAATTGAGTGGGCGGAAAGAACTTGCCTACAAAAAATCACAAAACTGAGACATCCCAACAATCCACTCTATAACCCATCCAATCAACTTTTATACCAGATAACGGAAATTGAACCAATATTGGAAAGAATGCAAAAACTCAGCAAGAAATTCATCACAAACCAAAATAACATCAACCTAATCGAACCGTTGTTACACCACTACAATAGAGAATCTACACCAAAGGCAAAGTTGCCAGCTTTGCCACTTTTCGAACACCTGAAATCCCTAGAATAACAGTCGTTATTGTTCAACAATATGTAATAATTCCTAACAGAATTGTAATATAAAATTGTATATAACTGGCTGGAAGACTGCGGTCGATGGCCATTTGATTGCAAGACCAAGTAAAAATTCTTGAACTAATTACGGGGTTTCAATCTGATGGCATCTGTATTTTTCCAGATATTGAGGAAATAACCTTGATAACACCAAAATTTGACATATTATTTATATAATTAATATCGGATCATATTCAAACTTGAAATATGTCCGAGAAAAAACAATTCAACGAAATGTGGAGAATTGTCGATTAATTTTTTATTTCTTGATTTCTAAATGTTGGATCAACACAAAATTTTGCACCTAGTTGCGAGTTGGTATTCTTCAACCGACTACGAGATTTCAATCTGATTGCATCTGTTTTTCTTGAGATATTGCGGAAAAAACGATAAAATTCCAAATGACAAAGAAATTTAGCATATTTGTTTCTTATATCTCCGATAGTAAAGAACGTAACCGAGATATTTGGACTCCGTACTTAATTTGATCATTTCAAGTCAAGTCAAATTTTTCCAAAGGTAAAGCATATACAGAAGCACGGACGGATGGATAAAATTGAATTTGACCACTGATTCTTCTTCGGGGCATTCAACACCATCGTTTTATTATCCCTGTATATTAAGCTAAAGACACCAAACTTGGTGAATATTATTTGCCAGTAAAACTACACATCTTGGAATTCTTTCAACCCTAAAGTATGCTCAGAAGGGGTTGATATTCCAACCCATTCTAAGTATCCTTCAGGGTCAACCCCTAAGATATTTTTTCTCGAAACTTTTTCACCTTGAAATTTTCCTTTGATATAAACATGGCTTGAGAGCCCATTTTATTTACCAATTTTTTTATCTCTACAACTTCCTTCGAAAACCTAAGAATTCACGAGAAAAATATAGCTCATTAAACAGCATTTCTCTGAACAACAGTCAACCAAATTATGATTCTACTAGTCTACGACTTTCACGACTGACACAATAGCGATCAATAAACAAAAACCTGTCGAATATCGAGAATACAATTATATTAAATGTTGAAAATGGCCTCCGTCAGCTTCATTTCAAGCATTTACTCTTCTCCTCATTGAAATGCGTATGCGATGAAATATGCTTGCTGAATTTCTTATCGTTTCATACCCTGACACAATGCGATTTCGTAATTAATCGATATTTTTATTTCGTAAATGCTTAAGTTTTCGGGACTAATTGTAGAGTTAAAAAGTTAGTGAATAAATTGGGTTTGTTGTTTTGAAGGGAAAATTTAAATCCAGAAAAGTGGTAAGAAAAAATATCTTAGGGGTTGACTATTTGAACCCCTTCTAAGCATACCTGAGGTTTTAAAAATAAAATAAATATTAAATATCATTTCCCAAGTTTCGTGTCTTCAACTGAATATACAGGAAAAAAAGAAAAGAAAACAATCTTTGTTTAAAATCTTTGAAGGGGTGTAACTTTTTCGGGGGGAGGTTTTTCAAAAAATTTTATACAAAATACCCATCTTAATTTTCATCACAGAATCACCTCTAATATTTTTTCGGTGTTATTCAGATACACCCCGTATAACGAAGAATATGGATTTTGATACTGCATTATAATAATTTGCAGACTTGAAAATGTTTATGTTTAATTGTTTTTCGTAGAAAGAAATATTGATCAAATTTTTTCACATTTGTGTTGATTTCAACTCATTCGTTATAGTCGAATTGATTCACCTTACATTTCATCAATAATCGAAAATCATTAAAAGAGTAGAGTGGAGGGCCAGGAATCTTTCAAGCGTAGGGCCCTGGAAATCATTAATCCGCCGTTACCTGACCTTCCTTTCAATCTCTTTTCTCATTCTCTGAGTATTGGCGAGTGTATTTTGGGTTGCAAAACAATGTACGAGTCACATTCAGTTTACGATCACAGAGTAACGACTATGGGTGGGTTTTTAATTTAGGTGAAGGGGTTTCAAGAAGAAGGAAAAGACTTCATTGCCTTTCCTGGATATTGGAGATTGCAATGAATGGATTCGGAAATCTACATTTCTGGAGTTTTTAGGTTTTCACTCCCAATATCTAAAAACGAACTATTAATGATTATATGAAATATGCTATTCATAGAAAATGCCCTTGTGGATTCAAACTTTTAAGGAGTGTTTAGGAAAAATATTAGCTGATGAACAATATCGAAACATGCAGTGGTTTCAAGAAAATGACAATTTGACGAAAGTCTCAAGAGAGGAAATTGTAGAAAGGAAATAAGTCTGCAAATTTTCTCTTTATTGTCTGATGAAACAGTAGGATATGAAATCTGAACCTTTTTCCCGGCAACTTCATAAAGGGAAACTATTTGTCAAGGCAAATAGTTTGAATTCTGAAATCCACGAAGGCTTTTTCAACTACATTTTTATTTACTTTTTTTTTGATATTAGGAGTGAAAACCCATATGGAAAACGCTTGAAAAATAATGCAAAATTCTACCCAAAATATCCGTTAATTTTTTCATCAAATGTTTTCTTTACGAAAAACTAAAAGTGAGGAGATAAGTTTCTTCTAAATATTCGATATGAGAAACAAGGGGGACTTCTCGAAAAATTTGGAACTATAATACTCGGCATTTGCATGGGATGGGACAATCCATTTGAGCCGTTGAAACCCACTTTTGAGGAATTCTGGGCTGCCTTCTGCCTCATTTTATATATTTCCTATAATATCTGTTGGACCGTATATGGAATGAGGAATGGATTTCAACGGCACAATTGGCACAAAGAAGCATGAACCAGGCAAAATGCATTAAATAATTTTTTTTTCTGAAATCCATAATTGCTAGGCAAGCTTCACGGAGATCTGGGTGGTTACTATTTTAATTCCCAATGGTAGTCTCTCAAACTGATATTTTCCGAAGGGTGTCTCAAGAGCACATAATTTTTCAGATTCTTTTTCAGCTTTGTAGATTGGAATTTGATAAAAGCTTTCACGGAGATCAACTACAGAATAAAATTCTTCGTTTGCTAAATCATCAAAAATTTCTTCCATTATTGGAATTTGATATTTTTCCTTCATGATCTGTTCATTGAGATCTTTTGGATCCAAACAGAGAGGAAGTGTCTTATATGGCTTTTCAACAATGACTAAAGGATGCTGCCATTCACTTCCAAATTCACTTCGTGATATTATACGAGTATTATCAAGGCTCTCAAGGGTGGACCTAAGTTTTTTCATGCGCAGGGGCAGCTCCGAGCTACCGAAATCGTCAAAAAAAAGCAGCAATTCAGATGTTTCGGTACAGTGGAGATGAAGCCTTAAATGGCTTTCATACAAGGAATTTAGGCTGGAGATTCTCAGACATTTTCTCTGGAGTTGAATCATTGAGATGCTCTGGTACAGTAAAGATGAAGCATTTGATGGTTTTCATATAGGGAATTTAGGGTGGGGATTCTCAGACATTTTGTAAAAAGGATATTAGCGTTGGGGGCAAAGTTTGCACTGCCAATGACACCAGACAATTTAAAAATAGAAAACTTACTGGCAGATGTGGAATATGCAATATCAGGGTTTGAAAGACAAAACCGAGACCTTCAACGTGCTAAAATAGCAAGTATAATTACTAACTATGTTCATTCTAATAGAGATAACAGATAACTGTAGTCATGAATAGGGAAGAATATCGAACTAAACTATTTGAGCTACTGAAAGATAAGGAAAATTTTACTGAAATAAAAAAAGATCCTACACAAACAATACAAACAGAAGCAAATCAATTTTTCAAGAAACTCGCAGAAAAAAATATCATAACAAAGGAACAGGAAAAGAAATAAAAGGTATATGATGCAATTTGTCCGAGAATCTTTGGAAATCCAAAAATACACAAAGAAAAAAATCCATTACGACCAATAATATCAGGGATAGGTGCTCCTACGAATAACTCAGCAAAATTTTTAGCTGATATATTGACAAGGGCTTATAACACAAATAATGAGTACTATGTTGCAGACACATTCAAGTTTGCAGAATATGTGAAAGACCTGGTATAGCCTGATGGTGAAGCACTTTTGTCACTTGATGTGGAAAATCTTTTCGGTAACATGACAAAGCCATTGATATTCAAAGTCATAGAACACAACTGGCACAAAATAGAACCTCAAACAGGGGGTATCAGTAAAAAAGAATTTGTGAAGATGTTGGAGTTTGTTATAGATAATAATGTATGCGTTTATCAGGGAATATACTTCCGACAAAAGAAAGGCTGTGCAATGGGTTCAAAACTTAGTCCCATATTGGCTCAATACTGCATGGACTATGTTTTAGATAAGAACCTACCAAAATTGAAATACAAGCCCTTTTTCTTAAAAAAAGTTGTCGATGATATCATAATGTCGATACATGAAGACGAAATTGAAGAGCTAATGAAAATATTCAATAATGGTCAAATTGACCAAAATGAGGAACGGTGGGTGCCTTTTTGGACACTAAGGTAATAAGAGGTGATGCGCAATGTGTAATATTAGACTGTTATAAAAAACCAACAGCATCAAACAGGATCATACACTATAATTCTAGCCATAACATTAAAATAAAGATTAATACAATAACACAAATGAAACAAAGGATAGAATTGATTTGCCATCAATCACTGATAAAAAAAGAATATTAAACAAAAAAAACACTACTGGAAAACGATTATTCAAAAAACTTGATAAAAAGGAATTTATATTCAACAACAACATTGCAACAAAGTTCTGAGATGAGAAGGGTGCAGAGTAACACAGAGAATCAGGAAATACTTTACTGTTCATTACCAAACATTGAACAATTGACTGATGAGTTGGAGAGAGAACTCAGGAGCGATAATACCAAGATAGCTAGGAAATATACATATACAGTTAGAGAATTATTCACGAGAACAAAAGATAAGGTGAAAGTGCATGAGCAGTCAGATGTTGTGTATAAAATACCATGCACACAATGTGAACAAACATATGTGGGTAACACATCACAACTAGTGAAAAATAGAATCTCAGGACATAAAAGTGACATCAAGCATCATCCTGAGAGATGTGCTTTAGCCAAACATAGTAATGATGAAGACCACCAAATGAACTTCGAAGCGGTGACCATAATGGCAAAAGAAAAGAACTACAAAAAACGCACTTTCTTGGAAATGTACTACATAAATTCAATGAATAAAAGAACTGACACCAATGGACTGAATAATATCTACACTTATCTGATTTCGCAGAACTGGCGACGACCCAGAGACATATATGGGACCACTAGATGAATAAGGACTTAACATAGTTCGATGACATGACAGAAAGAAGGTGACAATTTGACATTTTAACTTCTTCTTCTTCTTCTTCTTCCACTTTTGAATATGACTTTGTCCTGTTTTTTCTGCTTCTGCCTGTTATTGGCTTGTTTCCTGGGACATCGAGTTTCAGCTCTCTTTCCAAAGCTTTGGGGGGCGCCCTAATTGTCTGCGTGTGTCAGGTTTTTGTGTTTCCGCCCATTTGGCTAGTCTTTCGTTCGGCATCCTTTCCACGTGGTCTCTCCAGAACCTCCTGCGAGCTCATACCCATCTGACGACATCCTGCACCTCCAGTTCCTCCCTTTATCTGAACTCCTCACATGGTCTCTCAGTGTTACCCCTTTGATAGATCTTAAAATCCTCATTTCTGTTGTTCTCGCCATTCTCTTTGTTGTCGATGTTTCTGCCTTCGTTTTGGCTGCGTATGTGAGTACTGGTCTCACACACGCTTTATATATGCGAGTCTTCGCTTTGTGACTCATGGTTTTGTTGGTCCAGATTATATCTCTCAGGCAGCCTCCGATCTTAGCTGCTTTGTGCGCCTGTGTTCGGACTTCTTCTACGACGCATCGTTCACTGGATACTGTCACTCTTAGATAGTTAAATTTTGACACTTGCTCTAAAATTTTTCCGTTAATTACTATCTTACATCGGATAGGTTCTTTGGCGATAACCATGGTCTTGGACTTCTCACAGGAGATGTTCATATTTAGTTCTTCTGTAGCCTTTTTGAACTCGTATACCAGGCGTTGAAGGTCATCTTCATCTTCAGCTGTTGGGAAGGCGTCGTCGGCATAGCACATGATGTTTAAGTAGCGGCTTCCCATCTTATATCCTGCCCTTATCATCTTCACTCTTTCAATGATTCGGTCCATTACAAGATTAAAGAGTAGTGGACTCAGGCTGTCCCCTTGTCGTATGCCGGTGGACATTGTGATCTCCTCAGATAATCCACATTGTGTTTTTATCCGGGTAGTGTTGCCGGTATTAAGGTGTTTGATTATTCTTATACAGGGTCTTTCACGAGGAACCTCACCCATATTTATACGGGAAACTACTGAACGTATTTTCATGAAATTCAGCACTTATAAGTATTTCACGATGCTGATGAAATCTAAAATATTTTCAAGGCATGAGCACCTCCGGTTTTCCGGAAATGGCGTCAACTTCCGTTTTTCAAATTAGAACACCATTTTTTTATTGCAGAAATAGATTCCTTAGAAAATTTCAATTTAATTTGATGTAACATTTTTCAGTTTTGGTTGGAAAATTCTCTCTGAGCGGGAAAATTCGAAAAAAAAATCGAAAATAGAGCTCCGCTGAAACAAGAATAACTTCGAGGTTTTTGAATGGAAAATTTTCATTTTTGGGATTTTTCAAGATGTAAGATTGATGTATCCACTTTAAAAATCGAAATTGCGATTCATGATACAGGGGGTGAAAAAATCGCTTTCAAAGTTAGGGATGACAAAATCGTGAAAAATCAATTTTTTCGAATTAGAACCCCATTTTTTTATGGCAGATATTGAATCTACGTTAAAAAATAATGTGAGTGTATGCATCCCACCCTTGCCCTAAAGTGGATATTTTCTGAGTTATTCACAAAAAACTGTTTTTCGTCTTGAATTTTCAGCTATTTTTTTTCCCTTCACGCCAAAAAGATGAAATTTTCAGGAACTGTTATTTGAACCATGCTGTAGATTTTTCACCCCTTCTTGAAACCGACTTCAAGTTACTATTAGGAGAACCATGGCAAACTCTCGCAGATATAACTAGAGAAGATGCTCAAAGTTTTGACCGTTAATTTCTAGACATTTATTTATACGTCTCAGGAATGCTTCGTGCGTTGCTCTTCTTATTTCATCGGGAGGAAGAGATCTGCAAAAGTGTTTAAAAACCAAATTGAGTTTCAAAACTATGAATCTAAAAATCTAAACAAACCTGAACGCATTTCTGACTCGTTCTATGCAGTCCTCTTTATCAGTCAGGGGAGTTGAGTAGACAATATTTTTTATCCTACCCCAAACATAATAGTCTAAAGGAGTTAAATCGGGAGAACGTGGTGGCCAAAGATGTGGACCATTGTTCGCCAACCATCGATCTTCAAATAGCATGTAGAGGATATTTGACACATTGAGTGAATTGTGTGGAGGCGCACCATCTTGTTGATACCATAAGTCATTATGGTTCTGTACTAGCGGCTCAATTATTTGAATCAATATGTCAGAATATCTATCTCCTAAGGGAGAACATTCTTTAAATAATGCAAACATGTGTAGTGTTCTATCTTACCAGTTAAAGTCCAATCATAAATGTGAACATCGAGAATTGCATTATTTTTGATGGCGCAAAAAACATTGAAACTCCAGGTCTCTTGAAAGTTCCATTGTCTGAAGTGGTGGTTGTTCTCTTTATCCCAATAATGACTGTTATGCCTATTGAAAGAACCATTCTTTGTGAATTTAGATTCATCTGTCCAAATTATACAGTCCAAAAAGTTTTCATTCTCTTGAAATCGAATCATCATAGCTTCGCAAAACTCTGTTCTCCTGACGACATCAGTTTCCTTCAAATGCTGTACCCTATTGAATTTATATGGGTGCATTTTATGTTTTTTTAATATTCTCCAAACACTCGATTGAGATAATCCCAGATCAATCTAGGCATCTTTGAGAGAATTTTGAGGATTCACACGAAAATATGCAAGAACTGTAATTTCGTTGTTCTCATCTTCTACTACACTTTTTTCTCTGTGTGTAGTTTTCTTAACGAAAGATCCGACATTTCTCAAGTTTGTCATGGTTCTGTTAATGGTATCTCTCGTTGGTCTGGGTCGGCCAGGAAACCTCTCAATGAACAGTCGAATCGTTCTATCTACAACTTTATTACATTCTCCATGAAGTAGAATGAGATTTAAATAATCTTCATTGGTAAAATTAGGCAAAGTGATCGATTTTATAACTTGATACGAATTATCACCAAATTAATAGTAAACACAAAATGCTACTGAATAAAGAGGAATTTGGCAGATGTAATTAATGATATCTATCATTAAAAAAAAATAATGTAAAACATGGTAAGTTTTTGCATATGGTTCATAAGGAATTATTTATCTATCACTGGAGAGAAAACCGATGGCCGATTAGTTGAAATAAAGAGGTTTCCGATACAAATTCGAATCCAAATTCGCCATCTATTTAGGAACAACCTGTAACTTTTTTCTCTTGCATATAAGGGTAGTAAAATCTAAAACATGGTTTAAGTAACAGTTCCTGAAAATGTCATCTTTTTGACGTGAAGGGAAAAGAAATAGCTGAAAATTCAAGACGAAAAACAGTTTTTTGTGAATAACTCAGAAAATATCCACTTTAGGGCAAGGGTGTGATGCATACACTCACATTATTTTTTAACGTAGATTCAATATCTGCCATAAAAAAATGGGGTTCTAATTTGAAAAAATTGATTTTTCACGATTTTGTCATCCCTAACTTTGAAAGCGATTTTTTCACCCCCTGTATCATGAATCGCGATTTCGATTTTCAAAGTGGATACATCAATCTTATATCTTGAAAAATCCCAAAAATGAAAATTTTCCATCCAAAAACCTCGAAGTTATTCTTGTTTCAGCGGAGCTCTATTTTCGATTTTTTTTTCGAATTTTCCCGCTCAGAGAGAATTTTCCAATCAAAACTGAAAAATGTTACATCAAAATAAATTGAAATTTTCTAAGGAATCTATTTCTGCAATAAAAAAATGGTGTTCTAATTTGAAAAACGGAAGTTGACGTCATTTCCGGAAGAACCGGAGGTGCTCATGCCTTGAAAATATTTTAGATTTCATCAGCATCGTGAAATACTTATAAGTGCTGAATTTCATGAAAATACGTTCAGTAGTTTCCCGTATAAATGGGTGAGGTTCCTCGTGAAAGACCCTGTATATTGTTTAGATATATTCTTAGCTTGTAGGGTTTCAAGAACATCGTTTAGTCTAATACTGTCGAAAGCCTTTGTTAAATCGAGAAAGCATGTGAACATGGGTTTGTTGAACTCGATTGATTTTTCAATCATTTGCCGCAAGATAAAAATCGCGTCCAAAGTTGACCTGTTGCATCTGAATCCTTGTTGTTCCTCGGAGATATTAACCTTGTTGGAGATTTTATTAGCCAATATCTTAGTGAACAGTTTGTGAGTGGAGTTTAATAAAGTTTTACATTTTTACATTTTAAGTTAATATTATTTAAAAAGAAAAAGGCGTAGTACATGAAAAATCAGAAAATAAAAGTTAAATTCCAAATGAACTCATAAAAATAATCTCATTTTGTGTAAGTAGATAAGTTTTTAATAAAGTTAAAAATGTGATTCACATAAATGTTGATGTTTGTGATGTAATAGATTTTAATTTGTATTTACAGAAAGACCCCGAAGAGGAATAAAATATTATTTGAAAGCTAGGTTGAAACAAAGAAGAGTAGTTTATTGATTCTCCACAAAACAGTCTATATCCCATCAAAAAACAAACTTTAATTTACTGAAACTGGTAAAAAAATCAGATATGTTAATACATATATGAACAGAAGACCATAATGCTTCTGTTCAATTTTTACTATATTCATTCAAGTTTTTCCTACTCTCATAAGTGATAATTCGGAATGTTTCCTTTTTTTTCACCCAAAAATGTTCAATATTTTCTTCTCCACAAGAAAGTTTCTCACAAAAAGGTTTCTTTACTTTTATTTTTATTAATTTTTGTAAAGTTTTCACCGATTATATCTGTTTTATTTTTGATTCAAGAAAATGTTTTTTTTTAAATATTATTATATATTTTTCTAAAGAGAAAAAGTTTTATATTGGTTTTTATCTTCGCAAATAATAAACTTTTCGAATATCAGAGTTTGGTTTTATTACTGCTGCACAAAGTTGAATTATCTATTCATAACCCCATATAAAATTTTCTTCTTATTAAATAGATAAAACTATAATTTTATGGCCTCACTAATTTGTAAAAAATTACATTGATAATCTTCATGAGTTTGATAAGTTCATTGAGTAGGCAATATCATTGAGTTTTCAAGTACTATGATTTGTATTTGAAAACTAATTGATATTGCCTACTCAATGAACTGGTATCAAACTCATGAAGATTATCAATGTAAAATGCATTATTTCCACTGGGCCATTTATAGTTGCCACTGTTTCGCCTTCAAACGCCCGTCATTTAAATGACACTGCAATCGGCAATAGTCTCATTATGGAAGTGGACCGGCGTTGGCCATAGGCAACTTGCCGAATCGGCCATTTCTGGCCAAAATATTCTGGGCGGGCATAGTGCCGACCAAAATTGTTTGTTGGGAAAGTAAAAGAATTACAACTTCCATTATTCCCATCGTTTGATGGGATGTCTAATAGAACTGTATATGACTGCACAACCACAGGGATTGGGAAAGAACAAAGTTGGTTTATTCATGGTTTGATTTTATGTTGAAATGAATCTCATACTTTTCTCATATGAGGCATTTGCCAAAAATTATCCGATGTTGTCGGAAACCAATATCTCAAACTTTTAGGTCGACATCCGTCATATTGTCGGCGTGAGTTTACTGTACTATCTAATCCACATTTGTTTCTGTAACTTTTGTAGCCATCCGGATTGAATACTGGTTCCATAAAGATGATGCCTTCAACTTTCGTGATCTTTCCAAGACGGCGAGTAGCACCTTTTCGGAAGTGGAGAATCTTTCATATTTCGATAGTCTGAATTTCATATTTCTCGGGTTTTTTGTGGAAGGAACTAGCCTGTTGTCTCTTCTATAGCTTTTTCAATGTCCATCTTCAAATTGGATCCTATGTTTTAACTCTATCAACTGAAAGAAAAATTTGTAATTGACACCCTATTTTATAAGCTTCCATGAGTCTATTAAACCCTCTGGACGGCCAACAAATTCATTTCTGTAGAGTCATATTCCGATAAACCAACCTACGAGAGGTTCGAGAGAGGGTGAGAGATAGAGAGAGAGGGAAAGGGAGAGAGATAAAAAAGGATTTCACTGGCAAACTATGACGTAAGCTGGAATTAAAATCAGGCATTTACTCAGAGAATCTCTAGGCAATTGACTTTTTCCTGGTATTAAATGGGAACTTAACAGTCCCGTTTTGAAAATTTCAGATTATTATTCGGATAAGAATATTTCAAATCATTGAATTTTAACAATATTTGCTACATGACTCGTTTTTTTCAATTCTCCTGAGCAACCATTTTCAGGACGCTATCCTCAGTTTCAAATGATTTATTTTTCAATTTCATATGACTGAACTAAGTAGTGAAAAATTCTGTGCGAAATCATTTCTGCGGTCAGATCCGAAGCAGTTTATAAATACAATCATTAAATTTTTAACACTCCTTCCAAATTGCTGTATCCTTCGAATTTTTTTTTCGAACATGGTCCTTAAATATTACAGTCAGACTAACTGATGAAAGACGTCCATTTTAGAATTGAAATCTGCTGGTTTTCCAGCAACAATATGATCGATGTTGACCTAAAGGTTGAATGAAAACGCAGAATTTCGCCGAAAAATTATTTAACATATAGCTATCCAATTCATAATGAATATTTTTATTACCGATTCTTGCCTTCTTCAACTGATGGCACAACAAGATGTTCTCATTTTTCGTTCACCAGTTTATTGGATTTAAAATTGAAGAACTCAAAAATTATTCGAAAAACTCGCGAAAACATGAACATACAGTTTTTATAATCTTATTCAAAATGGAATAACATAAAAAATGCTTTGATATACTTCCGAAAACACAAACATAGTTTTCAAAACCTCTGAAAAAATTTATTTCAAACTGATCTGTCCTATTTTGGCCGTATTCTATGGTTTTGCCTGAACTAGTGCTCTCTAAGCCACGCCCATGTAGTTTCATAAGTCTATTTTAGCTTCCCACCAATATTTTTTCTCAAACGTCATAGCAATGCTTTCAATGCAGAGCTACTAGTTTGAGATTCCCATGTTTCTAGTTTTTTCTGTCCCAATTTACATAAAATATTGTATTATCACGGGACTTATAAAGTTCCTTCAATCCCTCGGAGAATTGAAGTCCGACCGGAAGCGTTAAGATTGCCATCTAAGTCCCCGAGTTTATAATATAATATTAAAAGATTTTTACTTTGAAAATTTTGTACATTTGAGCTGACATTTTTTCTTCTGGTGCTACTCTTCAGATTTCTATGAAATTTTGCATAGACCGTGAGCTCAATGATTCCTAACAGTGTACGAGTTTGATCCGATTCTGATATTCAGAGATATAAGGAAAATATATGTAAGTGTTACGGAATAACTCAAAAATTACTGATCCAACCCTATCTTGTCCAAACTTGCTCACTTGATGGAAATTACTGATGCACAATTTTGTTAAAAAATCCCTGATGATCATGTCCAACGAATCCGTTGAAATATCCATTGAAAACTTTATTTGCCCGATTTTTCATAAAATACTGATTGGATCGAATCGAATCTAGTTCATGATGGAGGTTAATTATTTGGATGATATCATTATTGAAGGGCGCTACGAAAAAAAAGAAATCACCATAGAAAATATTGCTCTTCGACAATGAAAAAGTTTTTATCATAAACATAGTGGGAATTCTGTGAGATAAGATCAACATTATAGTAACGATATATGACCATCTAGATACTATTAGCAGTGTTCGATGACTTCACTCTTCACGTTTCTGCCACTAATGCGATACTGAATCTTTCCATCGCTTCATAACAAACCAAACAACAACCTAACTATTCCATGTATCATTACGTCCTTCACCGTTTAATTGGTGTTCAGGTATTCCCACGGAATTTTTTTGAAGATAAAGATGCTCTTTCAATAAAAGATCCCAGTAGTTCTCGAGTTTTGGTGTTGTTCAGTTAAAAGTTGTTCTTCATGTTATAGGACATATCAAGGTAATTAATTAATATTATTTTTTAAAGTCAAAATATAAGAGCACTAAAAAACTTCTTCATTCAGACTCAGTTATAATGAAAATATTTCTTCAAAACAATAACTTGAATCCGGATCTTTTGTGTGGTTGTCTCAATTCATAGCCTTAGCGGTCACCCATCCAGGTAATGGTGCATCGGCTCAATGCTGCTTGGTTCCCGGATGGAACAATTTCAAGATATTTTCATCACATGCATCTCACAAAATATTAATCGCTAAGCCGTTATTTCTTGAAAAAAATTTCATCCGATCAGCTCGATATTCTTGTTTATATTGCGAAAATGAATTCCAAATGCGTAATCTATAGGTAGAGAATATTTCTGCGATTCCACCTATTCATGAATAAGGGTATGAATTCCCTTCGACTCATAGTTATTGAATTTACTGCTGGCCTAGAGAAGCAGTAAGTTCTTCTCTATTCAAGGTTATCCAATTAACATAGAAAGTTCTTTCCAAAGGAATAATTTACCTTAGTTGATACATGTTATAGTTCATCATTTCGTGATAAATACTATACATAGGTAAATGTCCGTAACCTCTATATATCTGAAATTGAAATTGCAACGAAAAGTGTTCTGAACTATATAGTTGAAAGAAAAGCATAAAGGTGAAATAGAGATCTTTTGAGCGCTGGTTGACCACTCCAGATTTTGAACTCGCTCAATTTAGCCCGACCAGTTTGCAATATTCTGATCGCATGGTGCTCACGGAATTTTGCGTGAGCTCTGAAGCACATTTTTAACTCAGTATTGAGTTTAATACGAATGGAAACTGTGTATTGGGGGAAATATTGGAGAAATCGAATGTCGAGGAAAAATATTTACGAAATAGTTGACCGGATTGGATCAATTCAGCGGAAATTTCACCTTTTTAATCATGCTCTAAGCCTGATCTACAAATTTCGATTTTCTCAACGGTGGCGTAGGTATACAAGTGGACTTCAGTAGTCAGTTGGGAATGACAACTAAGTAAAAATTTCACCGAAATCTGGAAAAGAGTTTCCGAGATATAAAATAATGGATTTTTTCTATATTCTTGAAGTTATTTCATTCTTATAAACATGTTCTGCTAATTTTTTTTTTTCAATACATCAAAACCAACAGTTCCAATTACATCGAATCAGTATTGTCCGAATTAAAGAAAAGAAAATTTCAGATGGTAATCAAACAAAACCATTAAGTGGATTAGCCCGTTGTAGAACTTCACTGCTATAAATTCATATCGCACACCTGCAATGGAAATTTTAAGATGTTTTCCTGGGAAATTAAAGATTTTACGGATCGTTGGACCAGCGTCCAACGGTTTGACAATAAATTATTGTTCAGTGAAACTCAATAGACGACTTCGGCCCAAGTTGCCAGCCCATCATTTTCTTCACAAATTTACTATCACTGGAGAACAGGAATTTCAGGACAAATTGGCCATGATAAGTTTAATTATAAATATCCGTAAAAGATGCCTCGGCTCCTCAAACGAGAAATTCCTTCCAAATATAGGTTTTTGTAAAAATCATCTCTGATTGGCTGAAATTTAAGTTGGGATTCCTGATTTCATGTTGAGAGTGTTAAATTTATATGGGATATGTTCCGCAAATCAACTTGGTTATTTCGGTTGCCGGTTTTTCATTCCGTAAATATGAAATATTCGGTTGGTTCCTGAAGAAAGTTTAATTACGGAATTTGATTGATGAAAAAACGTTCTTCCTATCACCAGAACGACAGTCAATGTTCTATGGGTACATACCTATAGAATAGAACAATCTTCATTTACTTTATGATCCATAGAACATAGAAGAGACGACAATTGACAATGGAAAAATTACTAGGTATGGTCCATGATGCAAGTAAAACATGGTGTGCACATCTGCTCATCTGTGATCATATTTACCAAAGTTGACGTCACTTTTTCATTCAAATTCAAAGCACAGAATATATATTTCCTTCAATTTTAATGACAAAGTGACGTCATAATTGGTAAATACGAACACAGATGAGTAGATGAGCACATCATGTTTTACTTACATCATGGGTATGGTCTATAGATCATAAGGTAAATGAAGATTGTTCTATGATATGGATATGTTACCATAAAACATTGATTGTCGTTCTGGTGCATGGACTTAATATGTTCTGGTGACAGAAAGATTGCTTTTTCATCAATCAAACTCCGTAATTAACTTTTTTTTTTCAGGAACCAACCGAATATTTCATATTTACAGAACGGAAGACCGGCAACCGGAATAACCAAGTTGACTTGCGGAACATATTCTATACAAACTTGACACTGTTAACATGAAATCAGGAATCCCAACTTGAAATTCAGCCTAACAAAAACCTCTATTTGAAAGGAATTATCTCGTTTGAAGAGCCGAGGCATCTTTTACGGATATTTATAAGGAACCCGAACCTCATCATGTCGAATTTGTCCTGAAATTTTGTTGTGGGTTGGCAAATTGGGCCGAAGTCGTCTATTGAAAATCCTCTGTGATGAAATTTATATACTCTTTGACATTCATCTTTATGAATTACTTCATTGCGAAGCATGCAATGAAGTAAGGAACTCCGAATTGACTTTCAAATTGTTATTCTTCCAATAAAAATGTATAAAAAAAGATTCATAGATATGGTAGCCAACATATAATCCCAAAGGGGAATTTAGGGTTCAACATGTTTTGACAGGAAACAGTATGTACGGATAAAAGCTAATTTTGGGAGGATTTTTCGTCATCTTTAGGTGTCGGTCATGTAGGTTTCTTCTGGGTTTTCACTTCCACTATCTGGAACAGAACTATTCAAAATTGAATACAAATTATTTTTATGTAAAACACCCTTACGGATTGCAGGATTGAACTTTTAGTCAAGGGCAGTTTCTAGGGAAACAAAGTAAACTATAACGTTTCAGATTACCATCTGACTCTTCCATCAGAAAAACGAAAGATTTCGCAGGATTATCATCTCTTGATTTCTTTATGAGACTTTTGTCAAACTGTCACGTTTTTAAATAGACGACTTCGGTAGAAGTTGCCACCCAACTTCGAATTTCGTCAAATTCACTTGTACTGGAAAAAGTCAATTTCAGAAAAAACTCGACATGATGAGGTTCGCGTTATTCACAAATATCCGTAACCGGTGCTTCGGCTTGTCAAACCAGATAGTTCCTTCCGAATATAGGTTTCCGTTAATATTATCTCTGCTTAGCTGAAAATAAAGTTGAGATTCCTGATTCCATGTCAATGAAGGATATGTTCTACAAATCAATTATTGGTTGCTGGTTTTCGGTTCCCTAAATATGAACTTCAACTTAATAATATATAGTTCACATGAATTTCCTTCAAATAAAGACCGAATCAACCAAATGAAGTTATTGAATAGATAACTTTAAATTATAATCAATTTTTCACATGAATTTGAAAACATATATCCGTTGAAAATCCACCTTCGAATTCGAAGCTATATTGTTGAATAATGATACAAAATATCAATTAAGGAGTATCGTGAATTCATCTGCATATTTCAAGGACGGCTACCAGCCAAACTGGTTGTTGTAAATTATTCACCAGATATGTAGGAAGGAAGTGCAGTTTGGAAAACACGAATGATGATTTCCGCCTGATAAGTCCTTCTACACCAACTATCAACAAACGAGTTCGCAGACTGATGTGATCTTTGAAGAAGTTAATCGTTTCGAAATGGCGATCAACAAAATATATTCACGATGAATTATGGACGGATTGAGTATACTTAACGTAGGTTTCGTCAACAATGAAAAACTTCGTTCAGCTAGATTTGCTTTATTGGAGCACTCAAGTACTAAAATTCCTTCAGCTAATACAACCAACATAAATCATTGATGATTTGCATATTGGCTGATCGCAACTTCCGAATGAAACAACTTGGAATCTCGAATTTTTAGAACGGATGTTTACCTTTAATACCGAGTACGGATACCACTATATTCCTCAAAATTTCCAATATTTTTTAAGATATAGAGTGTATCGTATTGAAATATAGCACTTCATAGAAAATTACAACTTGAAGGTTCATATAGACTTTTGTGGGGATGACAAGTATATAAGATCGCAGAATGCAGAATATTTGAGGAAAAATGTTGAAGAATTAGCATTTCTCAAATCGTTGAAAAAAAATTAATCCTTTTTTCCCCTATATCTCTGAAAAAGCTCAGATTGAAATTAAACTTGATGAACTGTTGAGAAATGAATATTCGAGATCTGTGCAAAATTTCTCCGAAATATCAGAAATAGTGCTCAATTAGTTCATGAGATATTACAAAACCTGAAAAACAGTTATCGTATCCTCGTCCAGATAGCCAGACAGAATCGATTTTGACACCGGATTGGTCATCAGTGAGTCGAACCTAGTCGTTCAATACCATTTTCGAAAAAAAACTGGAAATATCATATATTTGGACAGCGCGCTGTTTCCAAAAAAAATCGCACGGAACACATTGATTGTAATGATCATTCAGGTTATATTCACTACTTACAATGATAGAAATGTAATTGCTCGGTTTATCTATCCAACCACAAAACGAAGAACGTCAGAGCATACAATCTTTTGAAAACATCGAATATTTCATAAGATTTTTTCCTAGTCCTGACGTCGTTCCGCATATGCGCTCTTGTCGATACTCCCACAGAATTTTTATTGGAGTAGGCCGGTATACTTTTTGATTTTTTTTTCAGTAACAAAAACGAATATCCCTGAATTCGAAACCAGCGTTGAATTCCGCTTATAAAGAAATTTACAATCCCTAGCTCTTTTTTTTCCGTAAATGTGTTTTCGAACGAGCGATCTTACATAATTGAATTTCATTATCAAATATTAGGCCGCCAAACCTAGTCGCTTGATATTATTTTGCCTCAAACTTTCATTAATTTCAACAAAATTAATGATCTCAATTCTAAGAAGAAGTACGCAATTATTGGTTTTTTGGTAATTAATATAAATTTTTCTATTTCTTTTTTTTGTCTCGACTACTGTATTCACATGATCCAAAATGATTATTATTAGTAGATAACCACGGAAAAACAATAGTTTTTTGCTGTAAATCGCACACTGCAATAATCGAGTATTTGGTCGATGTCGTAAAAATTTTTTCTTGCTAGTTGATCAATTTATTTTGATGCCATTTCGCTTTTTCTTCATATGACAATTTTTTGTGAGAAAGATCTATAGGTATTCCAAGCTAATGGAGAAACGATCTGAATCTGAAGACTAATAGTGATGCCTACGAGACCAAAGAATGCATTATTACGCGCTTCTTTTTTATTTCAGTTCACAATCCTCAGTTGGTGGGTTTGGAAGAAATTTCACAAATAATTATTGCGATAGAAATTACTTCTTGTACCATTTTGATTCTGTATAAACACAAATGTTTGCAAGTTATTAATTTTGTAGATACGTAGTGTAAAATTTTAAATTATATTTTGTGTTTTCGTTGATAAATGTGATGATAATTTCGATATTCGAGTTACATCAAGGCATATGGAAATAGTTTTTAATAGAAAAATTAAATTTCATTTGAACAAGTCTCTTCCGTTGGGGTAGAATCGTATACATTTATGTCCGCCGTCATTTGTAATTTATATCCCTTTTGAACGTACGCCGGCATCATGTTTTATGATAAAAAATGAAATTTTCCAACATTTATGTATGAAAATGGATATTCTTGTTAAGGATCAATGCTCTGTTTCCAACTCACTGACATCTGAATAATCCAAACTAATTAGTGATGTTGAAGGCCAAGCTTTTCAATTCGGATAATAATAAATCACCCTTGATAATTTTGAGTATAATTGTCTGTTGTTAATTAAACTTATTTCATATGGTTTTATACTACGTAATGAGCTTGAAAGTTCATTGTTCATAAATTGTATCTTTGTTGGAATTCATTATAATCTGACCACATCACTGAGTCTTCATCAAAAAATATAAACATAAGTGAATTTGTCATCGAATTCAGTGACTTCAACCTCGGCGTTTGAGATAATTTTTAACAACCAATTACAAAATAAGAGATATTAAATCCCTTTGATATATACGCTATTCCCTCAAAAATCTGCGTCGAATGTTTTTCACAATAGTTGAGAAATCAAATTAAGAAGAGTCGTCGATAGGGAACATTTCTTCATGCAGATTAGTTGGGTAGTGCACGATAAATTTTCTCCGTTAGTCGGGTCTTCGTGGGATACTTCAGTGCTTAGAGTATGAAAAGTGCATATTAAAGAACACCTTACTCTTTTCCTTAGGGTGTATTCTCAGTATTCTTTCCTGATATCTGAATCAGAACGATTAAAATAAAATGGAAGTTATTTAATGGATTTGCCTTTGCGGACCGGTGGATATAGACTATTTGTCAGGAGCAGTTTCTTTAAACAACGTTGCCTAATGAACCATAGCGATAGAGTATGAATGATGAATATCAAATGTCATTGTATTTGCATAATTTGGTTTCAGATATATGGAGATAAAACCAAAAATATCCTCAAATCATTATCTTTCTTCTTTGTTCCCCTCCCTCAATATTTTCAAATGATGAAGAATTCAAAGTTATATTGAATTTGAATTTTCTTCAATCACCCTGCTGGCCGTAGACCCTCAATTTCTTTCTGAAAAGAACTGTTGATTTGAAATGACCATAGTACGTTTGAGAGTAAAATGTGCAAGTTGAGTTAGGTGAGAAGTAAGCTCCGGAGCTATAATTATAAAAAATTTCTCTTCGCTGATCATTCAGCACTGAAACTCAGTACTTAGTGGTAGAATACCCATACAAAGAGAGACTTGACATTCGCAGAGATGGCTTTGAGCCAAACTACGAAAGTTGAGCTGGTGAGTGGAAATCCCATTTTTCAATTTCAATTTCGAAAAGCATTTATCTTATCGAGTGGTATTCTTGTACTTTCCTAAATACTTTCAGTTTGAAGGTCCATGGGAAATGATTTTTTGATCATTGCAAGATTGAAAGATTGGAAAATTGTTTTTTTCTGGAAGCCAACCTCAGTTAGGTGAGATATCACTCCGCTATTAATATTCGAAATCAATCACTCAGAACATAGATAATATGGGACCATTTCAGACGCGAAAAGGCATCCGAGCAAGCGCCCAAAACCTCAAGTTTGTGGTTTAATCGATTTCATTCTGAAGCACCTACCAAAAATAATCCTTGCTGCTAATGAATGAAGGACAAATTATATGGAGAATATTGTAAACTGAGTAACTGAATAATTCGAAGTTATGAAATTGAGACATCTGCTTCAATTGTTAGTTTTAATGGAATGAAGATTCTCATTATAATTTTTTTACACTTTTTATTATCAACAATTTCTGTTTTGTTTGTTTCAGAAACGTAATGTTACGAGTAATAACGACCCTACTTGCAGTTACCTGCATTGCATATGCTGGAGAAAGTGTAAGTAACCAATATAATTGGAATCATATTTCATTATCTTATCACTGGAATTGGCATGATGTCTACTGCATCATAACACACTGCATCTTCTTACTTTCCTAACACCTTCGATTCGCGAGAAGAGTTTGTAAGTGAGAAGTGCAAAGTGACAGGTTATTCACAAAAATATGGCTATTTGAACGAAAAACGACCAAACAAAAGGAAACAGACGAGCGTAGTTGTTCTCAGTGAAAGGCTTTTGATTGTTTTATTGTTTATTTATTATAACAGCGTTGAATATAAACGGAATAAACAGAAACAACCTAAAATTTCAGATGCTCAGACAGATTTTGTGTCAGAATGATAACCTGCTTTCAAAGCACTCGTTCTGGGAACAGCAACTTATCGTTTTTTGAAAATGGTCTCAAACGACTTGGTTTGACTCAGTAATGAAGCTTCGTGGTCAAATTGAATTATCTCCGTTCAGCCTTCCGTCTGGCCGTATGTGATCTAACTTTCGAAAGTGAGCAATTAGAGACTCAGGTTTTATCTGGAGCCTAAATATCTCAGTTGAGTCCTTTGATGGAAAAATTCAACGAGTATGATCGTTTGAAATTTTCCTCTATATCTGAAAAAATATATATGCGATCTGATTGGAACGTTATAACCAGTTGAAGAAAATCAACGCGCAACTTAGCGCAAAGTTTCGTGGGGATTTGATAATCGACAAAATCTCTGAAAAATTGTGTTCGTAAATTCAACGCATTCTGTTGAACCTATTTTTGTTCTCGGAGACTATTGATCAGATTTGATCAAAATGTAGCAATGACATTGAACTCAAGACTCCACAATAATATTCCGAATTTTAATTCCATTAAGTATTTATTTTCGGAAATATAATGAAAAAATATGTCAAATTTCGTTTATATTCGAAATTTCAACGTTGTTTCCTCAATAATATCTCAAGAAGAACTGTGATCAGATTGAAACTCTGTTAGCTGTTGAAGAATATTTGTGCGCAAATCAGTTTGAAATTTCGTGTGCATCTAGTTGTTTAAATATTTTCGAATAATTTTCATTAGAAAATTTTGGTTGAAATTTTTTTTTCTCATGCTATCGATCAAATCACAATGAAATTCAGCAGAGTTTTTGAAGTCAATATTCGTCAATAGTGCTTCAAATTTCTGATTCGATATTCCTTTTCGGATATAGATATGTCAAATCAATATCCCAAGAAGCATCTATGCGATCCGATTTATACTTCATAATTATTTGGTGAATAAGAACTTGCCATTCACTCCAGAATTTTGTGTGGATCCTTTCGGCACAATAATGTTTAAGATTCATTTCGATCATATATTGATTTTCGGATGTATACTGAAAAAAAAATTGTCAAATTCCATTGAGATTGTGAGCTTTGAGGTTATTTCCCAAACATCTCGAAAAATACTGACGTGATTAGATTGAAACTTCTTGAAAAATACCGCCGCGCAACACTATGCGAAATGGCTTTAGGCTTGAAATAGTGGAAAATGTAAAAAAATTCCAATGAAATTTAACTGAAACGTTAAGGTTATTCAAAAAAGCGATCAAAATTTCAGTTTTATTTGACCTAAATTTCAGGATTTTTGAAAGTTTGTGGTTATGTCTTCGATATCTCAAAAAGAAATAAAGCGATCATCCATAAACTTCATTGGTAAATGGAGAAAAATGATGTACATTTTTTTGCAATATTCCATAAGTATCGTAGAATCCAAGTCTAGAATTGAAAGAATCATTTTCTTTCGAAAATTTCAAACGAAAACTATCAACCAAATTCCAATGAAATTTGGCACAGATCGGATATTAAGCGTTGGAGATACTAGGAGAAAATATATCGAACTTCTTAGCCATTTCCTTGATATCGTTATGGTTTCCTGAATACTTCGAAATAATACCGATTCGATCATGATAAATTTTAGTAACTAGTTGGCAAATGCTGATGAACAAGTTTGTGTACAATTTGGTAATGATCGTTCAATTAAAAAAATTGAAAAAAAATAGTTAAAAGTTGCTCTCTCAAATATTTTATATTTGGCGATTTAGTGTTCAGATGATCCTCACGAAATTTCGCACGAACCTTTAAGGTGCCATCCTTTTGAAATTCGATTCGATGTGTATTTTGGGAAACATTGGGGAACTGAGAATTTTAATCGGTATATATACGGAATCATTGGGTAGATTTTATCACTTCGGCATTTGTGATTAAACTTGAACAATTTTCAAGTCTGTTAGTAAATTCTTCCGGAAGTAAGAAGTTAACTGTCGGTGGTTGAGCCGGTCGTGAACACCATAACTTCCGGAAGAAACGACTTTTTTATATTTGAATTTGTGAACAGGTAAAATTTCGCCTTATGATTCCTAGATAAACCTCACTTCAGGGCTTTTCAAGAGATTTTCATAATATTTCTAGTAAATAATGTTTTCTTGTCACCTGTTGCAAAAAATGTACCGTTGACACCGGGAATTCTGCGTATTGAATATTGTGATGAAAAAATTCCAATGAACCGTGGGATGGTACACAACCTCCGCGTCTGTTTCTCAGAAAAATTTTTCTGAAATGAGGAATATATTGTTCACACGGCAAATTTTTATATTTTCCAAAATTATTCAAATTGCTTTCGATTTTCAAATGGCATATCATCCTGTTCATCATTAAAATTCTGAAACGCTGTTATTATCTGAACCCATAGATAGTTTGTGGATATTTGCTAGAATACCCATTTAATTATTCGATCCAAAGACCCATGGCCTTTATTGATTGTAGAAAGCCATGGATCCTATGATAAGTAAAACAATAGGTTGAATTGAAATTACTTGTTTTCGAATGGTAAAATCCGAAATCCGAGGAACACTCGATGGATCATCCATTTATATTAACTCTCTTCATATAAATCCAATTTGAATACAATGGTGTAATATAATAACAGAAATTATAATTATAATATACCTGATATCTCATTTGGAAATAGAAAAAATTTCAAAAAGCACTGCCGTGAAGGCAGCAACTTTTGCGCGCATGTTCAATGTAGATGACCGCTTCAGCAACGAATTTGAACGTGCGCGCGTACCAAATTTCAGTTCGATACGATCATAAATTCTGGAGATATCGGGAAAAAATATGTCAAATTTCGAGGTTTTCTTCTCGATATCGTTGATTTTTTCGGTATTACTCGAGAAATACTGATTCAGTCCTGATTAAACTTCACAGCTAGTTTTAAGATGCTGAACGACAACTTTATGCAAAATTTCGTGATAATCGTGTTATTAGAACAATTTGAAAAAAAAAATTTATATGATTTTCTCATCATATCATCCTCATTAAATTCTGTATGAAACTTCGAACTGTTATTTTCGATGAAGTACTGAATTTCAATTCGATCTGATCTGTATTTTTGGAAACATTGGAAAAATAAAATTTTGATTGGGTATATCTACGGAATCATTGGGCGGATTTTACCCATTCACGAATTCGACCTTCGTAATTAAGCCCCAAACCTACTCTACAAATATCGAGTTTCTAAGTCGTTTCTTCCGAAAGTTATTGTGTTTACGGTCAGCCTAACGGCCGACTGCGTAAACACAATAACTTCCGAAAGAAACAACTTAGAAACTCGATATTTGTAGAGGAGGTTTGGACCTTAATTACGAAGGCCGAATTCGTGAATGGGTAAAATCCACCCAATGATTCCGTAGATATACCCAATCAAAATTTTATTTTTCCAATATTTCCAAAAATACAGACCAGATCGAATTGAAATCCAGTACTTCATCGAAAATAACAGTTCGAAGTTTCATACAGAATTTAATGAGGATGATATGATGAGAAAATCATAGAAATTTTTTTTTTCAAATTGTTCTAATAACACGATTATCACGAAATTTTGCATAAAGTTGTCTTTCAGCGTCTTAAAACTAGCTGTGAAGTTTAATCAGGACTGAATCTGTATTTCTCGAGTTATACCGAAAAAATCAACGATATCGAGAAGAAAACCTCGAAATTTGACATATTTTTTCCCGATATCTCCAAAACTTATGATCGTATCGAACTGAAATTTGGTACATTGCTGTGAAATTAGAAGGTCAAAGCGTGAGTATAATTTTTCTTGGATATTATGAATGGTTTCCGAAAAAAAAATTTTTTTGGAAAAAAATTTCGAAAAAAATTTTTTTTAAAAATTACCGACAATATAATCCTGACGAACTTTAGCTCAAAGTTGCGCGTCGTTGTACTTCACCTAACTGCCAAGTTTGAATCCAATCGCTCGAGTAGTTTCTGAAATAAAAAATAAATAACTTCAAAACTTCAAATGCCTATAACTCCGAAACTATTCGATCGATTTGGCCCATTAACGAACTTAACCGCGGCATTCCAATGCGCGACCTACCCTGAAAGTTTCAAGTCGCTAGCTCACTTCGTTCGACAGTTATCGTGTCTACGGCCGGCCGGCCGGCCGGCCGGCCGGACAGAATCGATTTTGACACCGGATTCGTCATCAGTGAGTCCAACCTAGTCGATTGAGACCATTTTCGGCTCAATCATCCAAAATTACAGACATTTGATCAAAACGATAGCACGCTGTTCCCCTAGAACATGCGCGCAAAAATATTATGTAACATCCGAAAACAAACGGCAGTAACATTTTCTCATGTCAAAAACTGTCGTCCAATAAATTCAAGGTTCGAATTTCAGAAAAAAATCCAAGGAAAAAAAGAGCACAACAGAGAAATCCATCAGTTTGATGCATAGTACCTAGATGAAAACACTAGTCACTAGTAACGAAAATGTTGTGAAACCTATTCAGAGTCTCTTGATCCAAAAATTCCAAATTCTTGTTTCAAGAACTAGGTTTAAGCAAACAATACCTCGAATAAAACAGAGTGATTTTTGGAGGCCTGAGTTCGTTTTTTTGAAATAAAATATTTGGTGCAAATGGTTGAAAAAAATCTTAAGAATGGGCAATGTTGCCTTTTTTTATATTCGAAAATTTATCAGCATTCTCACAAAAGAATTGAGTACTTAAAAAAAATTTTTCAAAAAATACTTTTTGGCGCCTGCAGAACCACACCCCTATAAACGTCGAAATTTCTTCGAATTTTAAGATTTCATGTGTCTAGTGGCAACATGATCACCGCCATGCAGGTGCCCTGAGATATTAACACGGTTTATTCATGAAACTTGAATGTGGCTGTCTTGCCTAGTCGTAATTCAACACCACGCGATGTGGTTTGCTCTTAACACTTTACCTTGTTAGAAGTATAATCAAACAAAATTTCAGAGCACCGCGCTTTTCCAGTGAAGTAGCACACTTGCCCTCCGCTCGGTACGGCTGGGGTGGATTCGGGTCTGGAGTGATGGATTGGGATAATAAAATATTAAAATGCCTGAACTATGAATATTTAATTATGAAATGAATAAAATTCATGAACCCCAATAATTCACCAGAACTTATCTAACTATCTACGGAGTTCGAACTCAGATATTTATACAATCTAATATCTTACCTATTATCATCATGCCAATTACTGTGAGGGCTTATGAGGTGGTATCACAGAGATATCAGATATATTATTTGGCCTACGCATTTCTCTGCTAACACTCGTCCGCAGTATTTGATTGTTCTCCCTCAGTAGGTATACGTGGTTTTCTCCCGACCAGCAAATAACGAAGGGTGTCACTTCCAATATTTGTTATCGGAATGGAAAAAAGGGTCTGTATATAATAAAATTTACTCATTAATGTTATTCAGGCGAAAATAAGGAAACTGACCTTAGATGCAGTGTTGCTCTCTGGATAAGGTTTTATACTTGGCTCTGATCCCGGATTCAGATATGTCAAGTTTCAACAGATGCTCTTCTGTAATCACAGGAAAACTGATAGAGGAGGGTGAATGAAAATTACATAATAAAACGAAACTGTACGTAAGAAACATGTGGGATAGGCTTTTGCAAGCAAAATAGATTTTCGTTTCCATTCCTGTTGATTTCACTATCCAAGTGAAGTTAAAAAAATATGTGTTTTTTTCTTGCTTATTTTTAAAGAAACTTTAATACCTTCAAAATATTTGGTATTTTATTGAAGAATATTTGATTGTTCACTACAAAAAGTGTCATATTCGAAGGTATTCCATTTTTCCAGAAATATTCGGACTCGGTGGTTTCTTGTATATTTTGATTATTAAGATATTTTCGTTGTTTCTCATTTTCCAAATTCACTTCTTCCATATGAAATAAAAAGTTCACTTTATTGACTGAATACACAATACATGGTGATCTCTTAGTTTTCATCCACATGAAAGCTTTCGAAGGAAAGTATGGGATCTTGCCTGATTTTCCCATGTAGCTCAATCAATTCTCCACCAAGTGAATTTCTGTTCAGTATATTCCTGGAAACCCATACCACGCTGCTTCCCTAGAACATGCGCGCAAAAACTCGGGCGTTCGGTAGAGAACAGACGGACGGATGTTGTCTTCGAAACGTGAACTCTAAATATTTCCGGAGATAAAAAGTATTTAGAATTTGATGATTCCATAAGTCCATTTTCAGAGAAAATTACAAAGCGAAACTGAAATCAGGTATGGGTGACAGTTCTTTCAATGAGATATAGGAATATAGTTCAAATTTGCTATTTCAATTCGAATACTTCACTACTGTTGAATGTGAATTACAAATATACCTGCGGAAATGACAGTTCTCTTGTCCATACAGTTAGTACAGTCGTGAGCATTTACTTCAATAAAAATTCTTTATATTTATGTGCTCGAGCAAAACATGACCTCATGAATAATTAATAAATTTTTATTCTTTAAAGCGTAGTATTCTTGCTCCATGACCACTAAAGGATGGAATCGAGGCAACTATATTTATGTACTATACCTCCATGGAATTAACATATTTTTAATTACTCTCTTCGTTTCAATTAAATCGTTTTGATTTATCATTTCCGTAAATGAAAATTCTTCGGCATTGTAAAACGCCAAACTTTTTAGGCCTCCTGAATTCGAACAAATCGAACTATGCTGAATCAAATATTCTCTGTAAAAATTGCGAGGGGAGCAGAGACGTGCTGGATAGCCCATAAACAAGATAACTCCCAAGGAAAGATATTATCGATATATTGATATGCTGGAAACCATTAGAAAAAAATTATGGAAACATGTGTTGTTCCTTTCGAATTATGTCTTTTTCAATGTGCAAAGTTCCCCGATAATTTGCTTGTATTCGATATTTTGTTAAACACAGATTCTATCCATCTTTTTTTTTCATTCCAGACGACTACACATAAGCAGCCAAGACACGATAGTAATTCACTTATAACATAAAATGATACAACGAAATGTTACTGATCAAAGCAGTCAACTCGCAAATGCTACTATACTTTGAAATGAAAAAAAATTGTGAATCTTCTGATCATAATATACTGTCGAAAATCTGTAGAACATTCAGCTGTCATTTTTTAATTAAGTTACTCATTCGCCCAATGATTCCGCAGGTATACTTATTCAAAATTTCATAATCCCAATATTTCCATAAATACAGATAAGCCGAATTGCAATCTAGTACTTGATTAAAAATGACAGATTGGGGGTTTATCCAGAATTTTCTGAGGATAATAGAGAATCAGAAAACCGCAGAATATTGCATGTCTGAAAAAAATAGTTCTCAGGTCACGACTAAAGTAATTTCGCATCAAGATGTTCATCAGTATTTTCACTGGTCACCGAATTTCCTCAGGATCGAATCAGTATTTTTTGAATTATGTTTGTGAAAACAACGAACCCATCAGAAGGATATTCAAGGAAAAAATGAGGAAACATTACATTACATTACGTTTTTGAATTTACTGAGTGTGCGATCTCAAAAAACTTTCGTGCTGTTTCAACTTACTGCCACGTTTAAATCTTATTGCCGTTGTAGTTCCAGAAATATCATGGAAATAACCTGAAACTTCAAATGACTATAACTTCGAAACAGTTCGGCCGATTTTGCCCATTGACAAACCGTCGCATTTCTGAATGCAAGCCACCCTAAAAGTTTCAAATCGATAGGGTCTTTCGTACGACCATAGCGTTCCTACAGCTGGCTGGCAGGATAGATTCGAATTGGTCACTGGATTCGTGATCAGTGAGAGCTAATAAATCGCCACCTATTTTCTGAGAAGATTTATATTCGTAGGATTTCCAGAGTGAGCAAGAATACTTTCAGACATTCATGATTGAGAATAATGAAGTTTGCTCTTCTCTCTCCTCTGCTATCCTCGAGAATGAGCAAATCAAACTGATCAGTTGAATCAAGTAGTTCGGAGATTTCCGGCTTGTTAAGTCGAATCAGATTCCATAGCCAAGGAATCTGATTACCTTATTTCAAGTTCCACACATGGGGATTCTTCACTGATCGAGCAAAGTTGAGTTTATTGAAAACAAGGGCATTATATGACATGTCTCAAGGTGAACAATCGACACTGCCGCAAGTACGAGCACCCTGTTGGAACAGTTTGTATGGCTTATTCACAATGAACGTAAGCGTAAGCGGTACGTAAACGTAATTTTCACGTAATTTATACAGGGTCTTTCACGAGGAACCTCACCCATATTTATACGGGAAACTACTGAACGTATTTTCATGAAATTCAGCACTTATAAGTGTTTCACGATGCTGATGAAATCTAAAATACTTTCAAGGCATGAGCACCTCCGGTTTTTCCGGAAATGACGTCAACTTCCGTTTTTCAAATTAGAACACCATTTTTTCATTGCAGAAATAGATTCCTTAGAAAATTTCAATTTATTTTGATGCAACATTCTTCAGTTTTGGTTGGAAAATTCTCTCTGAGCGGGAAAATTCGAAAAAAAAATCGAAAATAGAGCTTCGCTGAAACAAGAATAACTTCGAGGTTTCTGGATGGAAAATTTTCATTTTTGGGATTTTTCAAGATGTAAGATCTATGTATCCACTTTGGAAATCGAAATCGCGATTTATGATACAGGGGGTGAAAAAATCGCTTTCAAAGTTAGGGATGACAAAATCGTGAAAAACCAATTTTTTCGAATTAGAACCCCATTTTTTTATGGCAGATATTGAATCTACGTTAAAAAATAATGTGAGTGTATGCATCACACCCTTGCCCTAAAATGGATATTTTCTGAGTTATTCACAAAAAACTGTTTTTCGTCTTGAATTTTCAGCTATTTCGTTTCCCTTCACGCCAAAGAGATGAAATTTTCAGGAACTGTTATTTGAACCATGCTGTAGATTTTTCACCCCTTCTTGAAACCGACTTCAAGTTACTATTAGGAGAACCATGGCAAACTCTCGCAGTTATAACTAGAGAAGATGCTCAAAGTTTTGACCGTTAATTTCTAGACATTTATTTATACGTCTCAGGAATGCTTCGTGCGTTGCTCTTCTTATTTCATCGGGAGGAAGAGATCTGCAAAAGTGTTTAAAAACCAAATTGAGTTTCAAAACTATGAATCTAAAAATCTAAACAAACCTGAACGCATTTCTGACTCTTTCTATGCAGTCCTCTTTATCAGTCAGGGGAGTTGAGTAGACAATATTTTTCATCCTACCCCAAACATAATAGTTTAAAGGAGTTAAATCGGGAGAACGTGGTGGCCAAAGATGTGGACCATTGTTCGCCAACCATCGATCTTCAAATAGCCTGTAGAGGATATTTGACACATTGAGTGAATTGTGTGGAGGCGCGCCATCTTGTTGATACCATAAGTCATTATGGTTCTGTACTAGCGGCTCAATTATTTGAGTCAATATGTCAGAATATCTATCTCCTAAGGGAGAACATTCTTTGAATAATGCAAACATGTGTAGTGTTCTATCTTACCAGTTAAAGTCCCATCATAAATGTGAACATCGAGAATTGCATTATTTTTGATGGCGCAAAAAACATTGAAACTCCAGGTCTCTTGAAAGTTCCATTGTCTGAAGTGGTGGTTGTTCTCTTCATCTCAATAATGACTGTTATGCCCATTGAAAGAACCATTCTTTGTGAATTTAGATTCATCTGTCCAAATTATACAGTCCAAAAAGTTTTCATTCTCTTGAAATCGAATCATCATAGCTTCGCAAAACTCTGTTCTCCTGACGAAATCAGTTTCCTTCAAATGCTGTACCCTATTGAATTTATATGGGTGCATTTTATGTTTTTTTAATATTCTCCAAACACTCGATTGAGATAATCCCAGATCAATCTCGGCATCTTTTAGAGAATTTTGAGGATTCACACGAAAATATGCAAGAACTGTAATTTCGATGTTCTCATCTTCTACTACACTTTTTTCTCTGTGTGTAGTTTTCTTAACGAAAGATCCGACATTTCTCAAGTTTGTCATGGTTCTGTTAATGGTATCTCTCGTTGGTCTGGGTCGGTCAGGAAACCTCTCAATGAACAGTCGAATCGTTCTATCTACAACTTTATTACATTCTCCATGAAGTAGAATGAGATTTAAATAATCTTCATTGGTAAAATTAGGCATAGTGATCGATTTTATAACTTAATACGAATTATCACCAAATTAATAGTAAATACAAAATGCTACTGAATAAAGAGGAATTTGGCAGATGTAATTAATGATATCTATCATTAAAAAAAAATAATGTAAAACATGGTAAGTTTTTGCATATGGTTCATAAGGAATTATTTATTCATCACTGGAGAGAAAACCGATGGCCGATTAGTTGAAATAAAGAGGTTTCCGATACAAATTCGAATCCAAATTCGCCATCTATTTTGGAACAACCTGTAACATTTTTCTCTTGCATATTAGGGTAGTAAAATCTAAAACATGGTTTAAGTAACAGTTCCTGAAAATGTCATCTTTTTGGCGTGAAGGGAAAAGAAATAGCTGAAAATTCAAGACGAAAAACAGTTTTTTGTGAATAACTCAGAAAATATCCACTTTAGGGCAAGGGTGTGATGCATACACTCACATTATTTTTTAACGTAGATTTAATATCTGCCATAAAAAAATGGGGCTCTAATTCGAAAAAATTGATTTTTCACGATTTTGTCATCCCTAACTTTGAAAGCGATTTCGATTTTTAAAGTGGATACATCAATCTTACATCTTGAAAAATCCCAAAAATGAAAATTTTCCATCCAAAAACCTCGAAGTTATTCTTGTTTCAGCGGAGCTCTATTTTCGATTTTTTTTTTGAATTTTCCCGCTCAGAGAGAATTTTCCAACCAAAACTGAAAAATGTTACATCAAAATAAATTTAAATTTTCTAAGGAATCTATTTCTGCAATAAAAAAATGGTGTTCTAATTTGAAAAACGGAAGTAGACGTCATTTCCGGAAAAACCGGAGGTGCTCATGCCTTGAAAATATTTTAGATTTCATCAGCATCGTGAAATACTTATAAGTGCTGAATTTCATGAAAATACGTTCAGTAGTTTCCCGTATAAATATGGGTGAGGTTCCTCGTGAAAGATCCTGTATTGTGTTCACAATGCACTTGACGGAAAATTGTCATTTTCCTACTTCATCTTTCTATTGTTCATGTTAACCATCAATATTTTATTTTATATTAAAACATATTTGCTACAGTTCAGTTCATTGAAATCATTTTCGTTCCTTTTTCAAAATGTTTGAGATGTTATTATTATTTTTTTGAGAACTTAAGCAGGAGTATGCCGAAGAAAGGGATCATAAAATTCAAAAATTCTTCGCTTTTTGCGCGCAGGTTCTAGAGAAACAGCGTGCTACTGTTTTGTCCAAATGTCTGTTATTTTCGATAATTGAGCCAAAAATGGTCTCAAACGACTAGATTGGACTCACTGACGACGAATCCTGTGTCAAAATTGATTCTGTCCGGTCGTGGACACGATAACTGTCGAACGGAGCAAGTACGCGACTTGACACTTTCAGGAAAGGTCGCGCATTGGATTGCCGCGGTTAAGTTCGTTAATGGGCCAAATCGGTCGAACAGTTTCGGAGTTACAGCCTCTTGAAATTTTGAAGTTATTTATTTTTTATTTCAGAAACTACCTGAGCGATTGGATTTAAACTTGGCAATTAGGTGGAGTATAATGACGCGCAACTTTGAGCCTAATTTGTCAAGATCATACTGTCAGTATATTCAAAAACATCTTTTAATAACCCTAAACACAATAACTACCGGAAGAAATTACTTAGAAACTCGATATTCGTAGAGTAGGTTTGGAGCTTAATCACGAAGGTAGAAATCGTGAATGGGTAAAATCCGCCCAATGATTCCGTAGATATACAACATTCAAAATTTTATTCTTCCAATATTAATTCCTCGATATCTCATGAGGTATTGATTCGATCAGATCGAAACTTTGCAGATAGTTCGAGAATACCAACGCGCAACTAAGTGCAAAAAAATGTTTATTCGAAAATGTCTCAAGTTTTGTTGAAAAAACCTTTTTTTCTGGGAAACTGTTGTCCAAATCTCCTCGAAATATAAGAGACCTTAGAGTCGGTATCCAACAACTATGATCAAGATTTCAATTCGATCAGATATTCACTCTCGGAAATAAAAGGAAAAAACTATGGATGGTCTTTGTTATTTTAACATTTTTCCCGAATTATCTCGAGAAATACTAATATAAATAAATTGAAACTTCAAAATCATTTGAATATTATCAACGCGTTACTGAGTACCCACTCAGATTTAGTAGCTAAAAAATAAACGAAAAATATTCTAAAATCATGTTGAATCATTTTTGTCTCGGGGACTTTCGAACAGATTCCTATGAAAGTTTTTATATACTTTGGAGACAATATTGACAAACCATATTTCGAATTTCAAGGTGAGTCGCTAGTTATTATCGCAGATATAGAAAAAAAAATGTAAAGTTTCGGTGTCAATTGAAATGTCTAGGTTATTTCCTCAATATCGCAAGATATAGGTATAGATGCCATCAGATTAAAACTTGGCAGTTAGTTAAAGAATTTCTACATGCAACATGATACAAAATTTTGTATGGATATAGTCGTAATTTTTTTTTTAAATTATTAGGTATTGGAAAATTTTTGTGATTTTCGTTGAAAATTTTTTTTTCGGGGCCTATTGATAATATTCCAATGAAATTTCTTACAGTTCTTGAAATCGATTTGGACCGACAATATTTCTCATTTCAATTCCGATTCAAATCTGATATATATTCACGAAGAGTATGTCAAATTTCGTTGTTACTCAAAAGGTTGAGGCTATTTCCTCAATATCTCAAGAAGTACTGACACGATCTGATTGACATTTCGTAACTAGTTGCAAATTACTGCCTCTCAACATTACGAAAAATGTCTTGAGGATCATAATTGTGAAAAATGTGAAAAAGTTTTTTTGACAAGAATTTCGTGCTTGTTAGGAATTCTGGGATAGTTTCGTCAATAAGTCAAGAACGACTAACGCGATTAGTTTTAAACTCCTAAGATAGTTGTGAAAAACCAATGCGTAATTCTCAGCAGAAAATTTTTCACGGACTATTCATCAGATCTCAGAGTGATTTAGCGCATATCTTGAAGTCATTATTCAGCAACAAACTTCAAAATGTCAGTTTGATCGTATATTCATTTTCGGAAAGATTTGAAGAAAGATTTTTAAATTTCTTGGTCATTTCCTAAATATCGTTGTTATTTTCCGAGATACCTCGTGGAATTCTGATCTGATGACAACGAAACTTGGTCACTAGTTGCCAATTGCTGATCAGTAAATTTGTGCAAAATACGTGATTTCACATTTCAAGTTTTTTTCAAATAGTTTGTAGATTGCGGTCTAATAATCATATGATCCTCTCCAAATTCCGCATGAATCTTCAAGCTGCCATTGCAATTGAAGTATTGGATATTGATTCTATACGATTTGTTGTTTTGGAAATACTGGAATAATTTAATTTTGAATGCGCAATCATTGGGTGGATCTTACCAATTCGAAAATTCCGCCTCCGTAATCAAACTCCAAACAATGCAAATATTGAGTCTCCAAGTAGATTCTTCCGGAAGATATTTTATATACTTTTGTTGGTTGGGGCGGTCGTAAACACAATAACTTCCAAAATGAATGACTTAGAGGCTCGATATTTGTAGAGTAGGTTTTCCATTTAATTATGAAGGTCAAATTCGTGGATTGCGAAATTCGCCTTTTGATTCCGTTGACAAAGGTATCTACACACTCATTCAAAATTTAATTGTTTCAATACTTTCGAAAATACGTGACTTTGGCGAGGTCTATACGTGTTTTGGCAACGAATTTGAGCATGTGCATAAATTACCTGCCCGCACGTCAGTGCTTTTCTAATTATTGTTCTTAGTATTTCAACTAAGCGTAGCTAAGTTACTTTGTTTTCATCACTTTCATCTGATAAATTCATATGATATGTAGTCGCGTACCCCCGGTTGAAAAATGACCAAACGCACCTATAGTGAAACTTGGACAAAACATTCTTCCAATATGGCGTAGGGTTTTTCCATACGAAAGGTGTGCAGAATCTTGTACCATTATGCTCAAATTCATAAGAGGCCAATCCAATAAGACCTTCAACAACGACTGCCTGAGGAGTTTGTTGAAAAATATAATTATTAATAAATACCAGACTTTGTAATGGATGCCTTCTATATCCGTATAACAACGAGTAGTCCATAACTACATATTGAGACTGAATTCCCTGTTTGACGTCAGATGTTTTCGCAATTTGAGTCAATAATATTTTACATTTTACAGAAACTCATCTGCGTCAAAACTCAAATGAATATGATGATTATATTCGCAGCAATATTTCACCCATTTTAATTCAGTAATCAGCCTTGAACTTCATATGGAATTTATTCATTCGTAGCTTGTAGCGAAAAATGTTAGCTTCTTGGAGGAAAGGCGAGGCATACAAGATGTCTCAAATATAGAATGTTTACCTTTTCCATTACCCATACTACTTTCGGCACAAGATAGATACAATATTACAAACATATATGTTATCATATTCAACTTGCGTGAAAATATCTGTAGTTTTCAATTCCGATCTGTAAAATAAGTGTTACCGTATTTAAAATTCGATATTGCCGTGTCTTCTACATAATTTCATTTCTACATGAAAAGCTCTCATGTCCTGGAATTGAGATTTTGATTTTGTGTAACTAGTTGGAATTTTTCGGAAGCTCATCTTCTAAAAGATCTTCCAAATAACAATATGTTCTTTCTCGGAATTGTTCATTCAGAAAACTCTCAGATTCAATTGAAGATTCTGTAAATCGCAAATCTTAGGGTAAGATTGAGTACTACTGGTCACTTTAGGAAAAATGTTTGTAAGTCGGTATCCGTTTATTCTTACTTCCGAAAAAATATTCTTGTGACAAAATTAGCCCCTGAAAATGATCATCGATAATTCCGAGTTTCGTAGTTCTAGAACTACTAGAACCTAGAACCTAGAAAATAGAATTTTTTGCTACCTATTCCTACTCACGCTGACCGGCATAACCCTCTCGAAGTGTTGATCGTTTCGATTTCTTTCACATTCGATTCAATTGAATATTGAAATAATATTGGGTATGTAATCGTGTGATCGCAATATATCCACATCAATATCTGAAAAAATAGCACTGATCCGTATTACCAACTGACCGGCATTATCCGTTTCTCCTTATATTAAATGTTTCGAAGAAAACTGTCAACAAATTTTGTACTATTCGTGACAAAATCAATTCGGCTGTTCCAGTTTTATTGAAAATTGTTGATATTCATATAAAATTATGTCAAGCTAGCTATCAATTATCATTACGGAGTATGAAAAAACTAGTTTACAGTTATCCATTTATGAATATTGAAATATGCACTTATTCAAAAAGGAATTCATTTTTCTTCTGGCTGTCATGAAAATAAACCTTCATTGGTTTGTGAGATAGGTACGATGAGGAATCAATTCAAATTTTTAATTTTAACACCCTGTACCTTAGTTCGAAAGTGGCAGTGATTTTTGAAAATTGTTACCTGCAAACTCATGGGATCATTTCGTGAGGTGCGTTCGGGCCTTAATTTGAAAAATCAAATTCGTGAATGCGCATACGCATAATCTACTCAAAAATTTCGTATCCTATATTAATGATAATATCAGTTATTTATTGACAAGGTCAGAAGACCATCCTTCGAAGTCTTTAAGCCTTGTTGAAAATATTTCGATTCGAAATAATATCTCCTGATTCTACAAAGAACAACAAACAGAGGTTCCTAAATTAAGGGTAATTACTGAAGGGACTTTTTACTCAGATGATTTGAGAAGGAGAAGCCTCAGTGAATATTCCTAAACGCTGATTGCTAGATGAAAAGGCTCTCCGTGGTGATTTCTTTCGGGAATTTTTTGATGTTTTAATACAATTTTTGTTCCATCCAGAAACTTTTCAAAAGGTTCTTGTTATTTCGTACTGTTGCTGAGAAAACATCATTTTGATAGAGTAATCTGAACACTGATTAAAGGCAGTTAGGTCATCATAAATACCATAAATTAACTGTCATATGTATTTTCAGAGCATTACTTTCGGAGAGGGCGGAATTGGTGTTAGTTTCCAAGGATTCAATGCAAAAGCTGGAATAGGTGGAAACGGAAAGCTCCACGCATCTGCGGGAACACCTTGGGGTGCCCAAGCAGGGGCTGGTAAGTTATTTTTTTCTCTCAATTTTCCATCGATAAAATTGTTGAAGAATAATATTTTCCAAAATGATCACCATTCCGTATGATTTGAATAATGCCTTCTAGGAAAATAAACTGCATTTTCACTCAAAATAATAATCTGGAAGTAATTAAATATCCATTCTCGCTCGCTTGTTCTAGGAAAAAAGTTATATTCATATTTCATGACATCAGATCCCGCTGTCAGGATGATCTTGAACAAGTAGCAGAGACTGAAAAGTAGGCCCAAATACAACATTTGTATGCATACTGGGTGAAATACCCTCAATTGTTTAGTATAAACCAATTCTTAATCTCAGTTTACCAATGAAAATTTTCGAATGTACAGATCTGATGATGTTGATATTTATTCAGTACCTAGTTGAAAAGGTTGTTTGCTCATTGTAGCCAAGTAGAGTGCTTCTCAAGATTCTCGAGACAAGTTTGGCTCAAATGTGGCCCCGAACTATTTCAGCTATTTTATTGTAAATAAGTATTTCGAGTTGAATTAACTCATTGAACCCCAGAAAAATCTACCCCGAAACTTGATAATTGTGAAGTAGTTTTCAAGTTGAATCGTGCTTACAAAATTCGTTAATTGGTAAAATCCATCCGATTATTTCGTTGATATACCCATTCAAAATGTCATTTCCACAATACTTGCGAAAATACACAATCGAATTATAATCCAGTACAGTGAAAGATGACAACTTGAAGGTTTGTGCAAAATTTCGTGAGGATTATCAGAACGCCAAATATAAAATATTCTAAAACACAATTTCGAAATATTTTTTATTGATCTGATCAAACGATCATCACGAAATTTCGCAGGAATTTGCTCATCAGGATTTGTCAACCAGTTACCAAGATTCATCATAAACAGATCAGTACCATTCGAGGTATTTCGGAAATTATGACGATACTGTATTCCAGTATTGACTTCAAGGTGGGTGCCAAAAGAAATTTAATGAATCGTTTCCATTGAAAATTTCTCAAACGGAACTAGTTTTTTAATTTTCCACGAAATTTGGCGAAGAATTGAGCATCGGATATTCTACAACTACCTACGAAATTTCTTACCGACCACGTAATACATATCTTCTTGAGATATTGAGGAAAAAACCTAGAACTCTCAAATAGTCAAGGCATTCGACATATTTCGTTTCCAATGCCTTCTGATACAAATACCAGACCAAACTGAAATTTGAAGCACGCTTGTTGAAAACTAACTCAAATGATTGTCTCAAATTTCACTCAAACCTTATGTAACGATTTTGTCCGAAAAAATTCCGAAAAATTTTCTAAAAAAAAGTTTTTGTTTCATAACTATTCAACATTAGAGCCCTGACGCTATTTTGCGTGATTTTGGTTGTGGAATTATCTCACTAGTGACAAAGTTTCATCAGTGGCGGATCGGCGATTTCTGGGGTCCTATGTACGCTTGAAAATTTTCGGGGCCCTCTTCCACATTTTCAATTTCTTTCAAAACAACTTTTTAATAAGAATTCGGTGTTCAAACAACAGACATAAAATTTGTTGATAAAATATAAGGCATACAAATGTAACAAATGAATTGAAATCAACTCAAATGTGAACAACTTATATCAATATTTTTTTCCCCAAAAAAAAATAAACATCAACATGACATATTTTGAAGATAAAAATGAGATATAATATGAAATGCCAAAAAAGTATTCAATTTAATTTTTTTTTTTCATTTTCATATGTACGAATTTTTTTATTGCAGCATCACAATCCAGACTCTTTGATAACACATTTCCAAAAGTATTCCTGAGAACTGCAGTCTTTTTTTCTCTATAACTGTTCTTTATTCATCCTTCATTATAGATAACTTGAAAAATTAATGCTCTGCTTCGCTACTCGTTATTGGCAAGATTGAAAATAACTTCGAAGCTTTATACAGGTGAAAACTAAAAGGGGAAAATTTGCACAAATTTACGAAAAGACTGTCATACCGCAAAAATGTCGTTTTCGAGATACCTACAGGTTATTAGAGTTTGAATTTTTTCATATTTTTTTTCTCATAGTATCTCCACTTTACAAGATGATTTCACAAGTTTATTGAATCTTTATGAATCATTGCTACACTTCAGAAAAATATCCATAAAAACAAACAATGAATTTATTCACCGTATCTTTCATTCATTCATCTTCTCTTTAATGTGCTCGGAATTAACCATGTGCACAGATAATCGTAACACGTTTTTATTGCATACTAATCATTCATGCCCAACTATAGACAATTTTTGTTTTTACAACACCACAAACATCCATGACCTCGCCGGGATTCGAACCCAGTACCTTCAGCACCCTAGTCCACCTCTTCAACCAACTAGTCTACCGAGGTAGCCCTCACCGTATCTTAATAACTGGATTTTCATGACAATTCGAATATTTCCAAGGATTTGGAGAGCTTCCTGTAATTTTTCTCGGAATCGGTTGCAGATACAACGAAATCACAAAAGATCATAAAGTTCAGTATAGCAACCATAGACATATTAAACTCTCTGAACACGGCGTACGAATTCATTTCCAAAGAGTCGAATGGGGATAATGAAGCAAGTGAGAGGTCCGAGAGAGAGATGGACCTGGATCGGGCAGACCATAGACAAGATACACGATACCAATATCCGTTATTCTATAGCGCATGGAGAGTGAGATGAAGGATGATCTCACCTGCACAATATGCCGCAGATCTAGAGATAAAATCAAGCAATTACTTAGGGAATCTCCGGGGAAATGACTTCTTCTTGGTATATTAGATTACATTGAAGTTTTGAAAATTGGTGATGAATGTGAACATAACTCCGATATGAATATTCGAAATGATTAATCAATAACAATATATTATGAATTCTCCTGGGTCGCTTGTTTCAGGACGGTATTCTCAGCTCCAAATGATTTTTTTCTTATCAGAGTACAGACACGCGAGCTGAGCGGCTTCCGGAGCAATTTAATTGAGCTTTGAGCTGCCTCACAAGGAAATACTGTGTTTTGAACAGTACGCGAGCCACTCAACACCGTCCAAACTTGCGAGGAAGCCGAATCAAATTGCCTCGAAAGTCGCTCAGCTCGCGTGTACGCAGCTTTTGAATTTTGTGCGTTAGATGGTCTCAAACGATTAGAATGCACTAAATAGTGAAGAAACCTGTGCGAAATTCATTTCTGCGCTCGGATTCATAGCAATTATACATTCATTTGATTTTTCAACTCTCTTTCCAAAATATTGTATTTTACTTTCATTTCATATCTCCTCGTACAATCAATGGTACAACACAAATTTACCATTATTCACCAGTGAACCCGGTTTAAAATAAAGGAAATCAAATTCTATTCAAAAAGCTCACGAAAAGAGAAAAAAAATGGGAATTATGTCTTCTATACAGTCTTTATATTCTTTTCAGAATGGATTAACACAAAATCTGCTTTGAAATACTGCGACTTGCAAAACATTTGAAAAAAAATGTATTTCAAACATAAACTTATAATTACAGTCTATGGCTTCAAACTGATCTGTCTTATTTTTGCCGTATTCTATGATGGTTTGGCCCGTCCTAGTTCCATCTTTGTCGGCCCGCTTCCTCTCTCTTTAAGCCATGTCCATATAATTTTATAGGTCTATGATAGCAACAAAGGTTTTTTTCGCAGTTTTGCAAACTAACAGTTGCTCGCCAAAAAACAAATTCTGGAGGAAAACACGGGACAGTGTTCCAGGAACATGAGCCTGTAGATTTGCAACCGAAATTGGTATTGTGTGAACCCTTAAATGTAATTCCGGTTGAGTATCTTGTGAAATGTAGATAATCTGAGAAAACCTGAAAGGAATGCAAACTTGAACACCTCGAAAAGGAAACGTTGTGGTGGTTCTCATATTTCAAATATACTTTGAATTGCACAGTTATATCACGATACATGAAACTTCGTAGATCCCAAATTTATCTTCTACAAAAAATTACTTCAAAAAGTCTAATAAACGGTTTCCACCATACAAATTCAAATAAGGTGTTTGAAGTTTGGAAGAAACTTATTTGAAGCGTTCTAGAATTATCGTTTCCCAAATAACTTATTAGTATTCTTAATGCCAAAGAAGTGTCTTGTCCATTCCCTCCACACTATAACGACGGTGGCATGTCCTAAATTTCAAAGGAATGCCGATAACTCTACTGCCACCCTTGCGGAAATTTATCACAGTCCGATAAAATTAATTGAAGGAAACTTGCGGATGCAGAACATTTGATTTGATGTTATTTTTTTACTCATGACAGCATAATTTTGATTCAAGTTTAGTGAGGTTTCATGTGACTGAAAATTTACACGATACTCTACATTTCCACTTGCAGGATGAATTTTCATTCTCCTATAGACCTTGGGGCCCTTCACTAAGCGTACCGGTTATTTCGCCACTGATGGCTCAAAATAAAAACGAAATTTGAAATATTTTGTCGACTTTTTCTACCAAAATAAATATCGGAACAAATTGTTATTTGGAATAGTGTTGTTAAATATAACTTCAAGATATGTGCCAAATTCCATTGCAAACTGATGAAAAAAAAAGTGTCTCAAAAGATTTAAAAATGAATTCGTTTAATTTTTTTTAAATGAATTTGTCATTAATTTTCTAGAGAAAAAAATCTATGAAATAATGCCTTAAATTGCGAGGTGGTATAATATTTTCCAACCAATTGCAGAGTTCCCCATATCTCCGAAAATGAATAGCGTATCGGATCGGAATTTGAAACAATATTGATTACCGTTGACATTCAAGTCATGTGTCAAACTTCATTGTGATTTGCTCAATTGTCTTAAATGAAAAATTTCCAAAAAAATTCAAAAATTTGAGAATTTTAAAAATTTTGCAATAACTAGATTAACACAAATTTTCATACTCAGTTGCGCATTGATATCCTCCAACCGATCACAAAGCTTCCATCTGAACCTATCAGTATAGTTTTTGGTATATTGAGGTACTGAAGTTAAAATTTGAAATATCAACGAAATTGTATATTCTTTCCTGATATCTCCGAAATAAATATCGGACGAAAAAGGAATTTCCAGAGAAATTCGTTAAATTTTTTATAAAATTCTTTGCAAACTTTCCAACAACTAGTTCCACACGGAATTTTGCATTAATTTGTGTGTTCAATTTCTCCAACTAGTCACAAAGTTTCTATTCGATTGCATCAGTTCTTTTCGAGATATCGAGGAACTTACCTCCGAAATTGTTTGATCGATTTCGACCACCAACGAACTCAACCGAGAAATCCATGCTCCATCCAACCTGAAAGTTTGAAGTGGCTAGCTGCTTCCATTCAAAAGTTAAAGCAGGTACAGACGGACGTACGGATGATCGGACGGACAGAACTCAATTTTACCACGGATTCTGCAACAGTGAGTCAAACCGAGTCATTTGAGACCATTTCCAGGAAAAAATCAGAAATTACAGACAATATGACGAAAAAGTAACGCGCTATACTTTCCAGAGCAAGAGCGCATAAGTGAGACACATGCCTAGCGATCGGTAGTCAACAACTTCCAAAATAACTAAACCGAGATACTCAGGATTAACACACATTCTCTGACCCCGGTTCCTTCATAAATGAATCCAACATAGTCGTTCAAGACTAGTTAGGGCCAAAATTAGAAATGTTTTAGGCAGACAGATATTTTAGGACAAGCTAGTGAAATATGCTTTCACTAAAGGGTAACCTAAATATTGTGGAAGTGGAAACAGAGTTGCCACATTTATTATCTACTATATAGCTTAATCCACCATTTGCGCTAAATTTTTAGGAACTGAGAAGATTATTATTATGTACAAGTTTCAGTTATTTCTTGAATTCGAGTATAAACTGGTCGAATAGAATTCGACTAATTGATGAATATTTTAATGTATAATTCAATTTTGTCGATTCATCAGCAGATCCCTGAACACGGTTTCTTCCAAAAGTAAAACCTAGGACTCCTAGAGGACCTAGGGATTTGTATCTCCACGGTATAAATCAGAGTGTGCTAGCTCTTCCGTAAAGTTATAGCTATCTGATTCATTTTCAATCTCAGAAATTATCTGCCAGGATTCACAAAGATTTAATCTCCGGTTTCGAATCATTGTTTATTTGAAAATATCGAAGAAAAGTAAATTTTCATGTTAGTATATTTATGGAATCATTGAAAGATTTTCACCCATTTATGTATTCGACGTCAGTATTTGAACTTCAAACTGAATCTACAGAAACGATTAAGAATATCTTTATTCGTTTGAAATCAAATATTTCGGTGTGAAAAAATATCTTCAGATCCACCCCCCACTTTCAATGGTGTATCTCTTTGGTTGTGCAATCTCTTGTGCAATTTTTTGAAGGGTTTTCCAACGCCTTATAAATGATTGAACTAAATTATTGTCATCTCGTTTTCCCAAAAACTAATGTTTCATTCCTAAGTTCTTGCTTTGTTATATTGATTGTATGGATCACACTTAATATTTCGCACAGGAATCGAAGGAACAGCCAGCCATGTATCCGTAAGCAGTGGAGGACTGTATGCTGGGGCAACAGCAGGTGGGGGTGTATCAGCTGCAGGTGGCCTGGGTGGTAGTTTTTCCAAAGGTGGAAGCTATGGAGGTTCCTATGCAGGTGCTTCAGCCGGAGGAAAAACCGTCGAAGTTTTCAAAGAAAAATCTTCAGGAATAGAAGCTTCTGGTAGCATTTCAGGTAAATTGGAATAAATAATGACTAATCGGGGTTCTAGTCATTTCTGTGAGGTACATGAATAAAGTAGTGTTGATGTAATAATTCTTTTATTGAAAGACCCACAAACGTCTTTCCACGTCTTGAAAGCAATGAAGGCTTACACATTTCTTCAACTGTGAAAATTTCTGTCTGAATTGGTACAAAATGACTTTTTATTGCTGCTTAATTATTCAATACATTTATTATACCGTGTCACAAAGTTGCTTCCCTGTAAATGAATTCATGAATAAACCACCTAGAAAAGCTTTACTTCCTAATCACATTATCCTCATGGAAATTCTGTATGAACCATCACGCTGTCATTTTTAAATCAAGTACTGAATTTCAATTCGATCTTATCTGTGTTTTTGGAAATATTGGAAAATAAAAATTTGAATTAGTACATCTACGGAATAGTTCGGCGGATTTTACCTATTCACGACCTCGACATTCTTCCAGAAGTTATTGTGTTTACGGTCGACCTAACTGCCGATCGTGAACACATCAACTCGCCAGACAAAAAACTCAAAACCTTGATATTTGTACCGTAGGTTTGGAACTTAACTCCCAAACAGTTTAGCCGATTTTGCTTATTAACGATCTCAACCATCACATTTTGAAATGCAACCTACCATGATTGTTTCAGGTTTATAGGATTCTCCGCACGCTTGTTATCGTGCCTATGGACAGCCGGCCAGATAGAATCAATTTTGACATCGGATTCGTCGTAAGTGAGTCCAACCTAGTCGTTTGAGATCATTTTTGGCTGAAAATTCGAAAATTACAAACATTTGGACAAAACGGTAGCACGCTGTTCCCCAGAACATGCACGCAAAAAGTTATATAAATTATGTCACAGATTCTTCAAAGAGATGATTAAATTCAAATATTACTTCCGTGTTATATAAAAGGTTGAAGCAGATATTTCAACATGGCTTTTAAGATGTATATAGGTACTATTTCAGGTCCTGATCGACGAATATTCAGCTGCCCATTAAACTTTTCGGAACTATTATATGAGGAAATCTATGACAACAATCCTATACCAGCAATAATTATGAGACAGGTATTCCCTACAGAAAACGTAGTTTTCTGGTATCTTTGTGAAGACTAAAAGATTCATTCATGACGCGATATCTATTTTCAATAATATGCGTGGCTTCGCTTGCCTCATTATAAGTAATTAGAATCGACATTGCATACCTCGAAGAAGATGACTGGCTCAACAGTCAAAAGTCGTAGAAAAGAACGGACGTGAGAGTCAGTCGGTTTGATTGCAGGTTAAAATTTGTTGCCAAGGCGGTATTTCCGATTAATTTAGGAAATAAAAACGATAATAAGAAAACAAATTTTGGAATTTGACATATTTTCCTATTATTTTCGAAAATGCATCATGAATCGAGCTAAAATTTGGCTCACTGCTGTAACGTATCAACCCAAAGGTCTATGTGGCAATTTTATCAACATGTTGCGGTGAGTTCCAGGAAAAATATTCAAGAAAAGTTTCCGCAAATTTGTTATTCAATACAAAAATGCATGATCCTATCAACATCTTCATGAGGTATACGTCGAAAGTCATGAGTAATTTCTGAGTTTATCATCAGTAGTTCCTGGGACATAGAGTAACATTTGTCCCACTGACAAGCTGAACCATCGCTTTCTGACGCAACCTACTGTGAATGTCCATAACCCGTTCATACTGACAGTTAACGTGACTTCGGCTGGCCGGTGCGTCGACAGAATTGAAAAAGACCTTGAACTTATTCGTTTATGACCATTTACAGGGAACGATTTCAGATAGTTGGCAAATTGTTAGTACGCCCTAGAACATGCCCGCGATAAATTTATAACAATGAAATATAGCCGGCACCTATTCTGAAAAAGGGTTTTCCTAGTCGGTGACAATGTTCTGATATGAAACGAGTAAAACCAAGAAAAGTCTTCGTCAAAAAAACCTCAAATGAAATAATAAAGTTTACCTAATACTTCAAGGTAGCTACGAATATATTTTAAGTACGTTGGATACATGATAAAAATAACAACTGAAATTCACTTTTTCATTTTTTGAGTCAGCAATGGTAGCAACTACCTCAGAATCCAAAATCTCAACTCCAAAAATAAGCGATGGTGAAGTTTTTCTCCTAGGACTTTTTTGGTTTATACAAAACAGCATTTTCCTTTCACTAGCTTGTAACGGTTGTGTCGATTGGGTATTTTCTCTGACTTCAAAAGAAAAGGACCTAGCGGCTTGAAAATATCATTTGATTAGGTTTTGAATCCAAATATTCAATACAAGTTCGTAAGTGGAAAGAATCGGTCGAACTGATTCGGACTTATACCTCTTTGAGACATTATGCAGAATTTTGTAGGGATCCACCAGCTAGGGAATTCAAAAACATATTTCTAGAATGTTGAGAAATACGGATTTTCGTAGTCTATTCATCAGATTACGATGCAATTGGTCACACATCTTGGAGGTAATAAAATAAAATGAATATTCGGAATTTTGGACTAATTTATTCATTGCTCTTGAAACAATGCCGACGTTTCAAAACGAATTGTTTCTTTTTCAAGGCTGAAATTCATGGATAATACACATTTAAATTACAGAAGTGACATCAAACAATAAATTACAAACCTAGTTTTCAAACAATATCGTCAACTTATCAAAAGAATTCAACATTAATCAAAGAAATAAAATGTTTTTGTTTTCGGTGTGAACATGTGACATTGGAATCACTAAAATTGACGGTCTCGTCGCGTTTATCTGATATCTGAATTGATGTGAATTGGAATGGGCGTTTCTAAATTACAATTGACCAGTTTTTGAAAAAATGAGGAACAACTGACGAAACGATGAAAACGACACTAAACTATAGCAACTTTTGTCTTTCTTCTTAAATTCTTCCCTTTATACTGATCAACCGTTAATTAAGTTGTTATAAATGATGCTGAGGTGTTGTACATCTTCTCGGTGATTGACTATATTATTTCGTTTAATTTGTATCATTTCACTTATATTCCTTCTATACCTACCCGTATTGTTATCTATCTGGGATCGTCGTATTTTCGAAGTCGAACTTATGGCCTGTGGTCATTTGATGTAGCGTTAGGGCTGTTGTGTTATAGTCGGCTTATTCTTACAGTCTCTCTTGTATTGTTTTATTCAGTTATTGTTTAGTTTGGCCTATATACCATTTGTTGCAGTCGTGATATGCTATCTTATGAATCAGGTCTGATTCAAACGTATAAGGTGTTCTCTGTTCGAGCTTAGTGAAGAATTGCTTGGTAACTAGATTAAAGTAGGCGCATCTACACTTCAGATCAAGTGTGTTTATTCTGTGGTGCAGGCTGGATAAAAACGGGAATTTTAAATATGATGTTGTGTCATTTGGGGTGTTGTAGTAATAGGTGTTGTGGCATTCAAGATATGTTTTCCTATCATTCTATTTACAATATATATGGGATAGTTGTTTTGAGCCAGGATATCTCTAACTTTCTCTAGACTTGCATTATTGAACTTGGTGTTACTGCATTTTAACGATCTTTTTATGAGGTTGTTCATGATGTTGTTCTGTCGTTGCATGTTATGGTTGCTGTAAAAATTAATATATCTGTTGACGCTTATTGGCTTGGCTTACCAATTAGTTATTAGGCTTTCTTCTTGTCTAATGACTAGCAAATTTAGGAAAGGTATGCACTGGTTTTTTTCTTTCTCAAGAGTGAACGGAATTTTCGGGTGATACAAGTTGAAAACATTTATTCTATGCTGTGTTCTATCTGATGGAACTAACATGAGGGTGCCATCAATATATAGTTTGTAGAGAGGGTGACAAAGTTCAACGAATTAAATGCATAGTTAAATATTTCGTCCATTACTAAATTCGCAAATGTTTGACTGGCGGAAGAACCCATAGCAGTGCCATCGAGTTGTTTGAAAAATTGTGCTTCACGGACAAGTTCTAGGAATTTGCCTTTGCTTAAATCTGTGTAACAGCTTATGAAGTTCCATCCCTTTTTAATTATGGAGAAAAGTAGTTTTTTTGGGATGTTGGTGAACAGTGATATAACAACAATGATACTAGAACATAACCTGGTGGGACTATTATATCGCTTAGTATTAAGACTAATGAGAATGAATATTGTAGGTTGAAAACTGAACTAGACAATGTGGCCGTCAAAATTTCAGGCAGATAGTTGCCTATTTTATAAGTTTGGGATTCAATGCGGCTGAAAATGTATCTCAAACTGAGGGTATTGTTGTGGACTTTCCGAAAGCAATATAGTTAAGGTGTTATACTGTTTTCTTCCTTCAGTGACTTTGGGCACCTGTTGACTTGCTTCTGGATTTTTGACGTTGGGTCAGATTTTAATTCTTCGTGAGATCAATGTAAAGGAAATAATTTGAGAAGAAAGACAAAAGTGGCCATAGTTTTCGTGTAATTTTCATCGTTCTGTCAGTTGTACCTCATTTTTTCAAAAACTGGTCAATTGTAATATAGAAACGCCCATTCAAATTCACCTCAATTCAGATATCAGATAAACGCGACGAGACCGTCAGTTGTCGTGTTTCCAATGTCACATGTTCAAACCGTAAACAACAAATATGATTTTCTTTGATTAACGTTGAATTTTATGGATAGATTGACGATATTGATTGAAAACTAGGTGTGTGGTTCATTGTTTGATGTCTCTTTCGTAATTTCAATGTGTATTGTTCATGAATTTCAGCCTAACAAAAAAAAACAATCCGTTTCGATACGTCGGCGTTCTTCTAAGAACAATAAATAAATTAGTCCAAAATTCTCAATATTTATTTTATTTCATCAACTTCACAATTGACCGAAACCAAAAAATACTTCGAGCGACAAGTGTTTCAAGTTTGGATTTGATCCGATGTTAATTTTCCGATACATATATTGGAATGAATATTTATATGAGTTTCTTGGCTTATCACAAAGTTTGTGATTATTTCCGAATACTTCTAGAAAATGAACTTTAGAGTTATTCCGAAAAAACATATGCTGCGGAACTGTAGATTTTGTTCGTCTTAAAGGCTTGTTAAAGTTTATTGTTCTTCAGTTTCGGGATACTATGAATGGATTCTTGATTTTCCGCATGATTCTGTGAGATGTCTCGTGTTATTGAATATATTCAACATTTCTGTGGACCAAACAAAAGAACAATCCAGCATGCTCTACAGAATGTTTGCGAGTAGAACCAATGGTCAATAATATCACAATCTCACTGTATGCCCCGTGATGTTTCCATAATATCAGTTCACAGATGGTAGCTTGACGAATTAAATGAGTACCGAAGTGCAATCAATATCCAATACGGAAAATTAGCGAAATTCACTGGCTCAGGTGATGGTTCATCAACAAAGACTGAAGCGAGTTGATCGGCCCCCTACACTTGGTTCGATCTAGCAACGCAATATCGGATTTTATATACTCAAATCAGTTGTGTCATATCTCAAAACATAAGAAGCAACTGGCGTATTGGACCAAACGCAGAGGAAAATCCAATCTTACAGTATTAAATTGGGTCGCTCAGAAATATAAATGGATAAATCAAAAACATCCATGATTTTTTTATCGGCTTCCGAAATCAACTTGGGTGATTTTGTCTGAATAGTCTCCTCACGTCGAAGAACTCGACTGATAAAATTGATGTGATATTCTCGTTATTTTAATAGCTATAATTCTGGTTTAATTAGACAAACAGGCACTTGCGTAGTTTTTCGCTACGAAAATCGATTAAATATATTGCCCTAATACATGATAGGTTTAATAACATGTTTCATGAGAAGTCGGAGATGATATAAAATGATTGCACAGTTTTTTTTTTGATGATCTTGATTCTAGATATGAGGATAATCAAGATTGGTTTGAGTTGACTGAAAAAAGAAGATGTTTTAGATGATTATGAGAATAATTGTGATTTTTCCATTAAGTAGATAACATGTATCGTGAAGAGGGCATACAAAATTTTTCACTCAACAAAATCTTAGAAAAATTTTCCAGAAAATTGGCATATTCGTAGCGAAAATTCCGACAAGTTCAGGTATTTCTGTGGATTCAACAAGTATCGGACAGATGTTATTGGAGTTTTTCTTGGACATTCCAAGTAGTTATTCCACAACCAAGCACTATCTAGATTGGAATTCAATAAAGGATTAGTCTTTGTGGAAATTCTTGTAAACTCAAATTCCGAACATAAAAAAATTTCAAAAAGCACTGCCGTGAAGGCAGCAACTTTTGCGCGCATGTTCAATGTAGATGACCGCTTACTGGAAAAATAAAATTTTGATTGGGTATATCTACGGAATCATTGGGTGGATTCTAACCATTCACGAATTCGACCTTCGTAATTAAGCCCCAAACCTACTCTACAAATATCGAGTTTCTAAGTCGTTTCTTCCGGAAGTTATTGTGTTTACGCAGTCGGCCGTTAGGCTGACCGAAAGAAACAACTTAGAAACTCGATATTTGTAGAGAAGGTTTGGACCTTAATTACGAAGGCCGAATTCGTGAATGGGTAAAATCCACCCAATGATTCCGTAGATATACCCAATCAACATTTTATTTTTCCAATATTTCCAAAAATACAGATCAGATCGAATTGAAATCCAGTACTTCATCGAAAATAACAGTTCGAAGTTTCATACAGAATTTAATGAGGATGATATGATGAGAAAATCATAGAAATTTTTTCTTTCAGATTGTTCTAATAACACGAATATCACGAAATTTTGCATAAAGTTGTCTTTCAGCATCTTAAAACTAGCTGTGAAGTTTAATCAGGACTGAATCAGTATTTCTCGAGTTATACCGAAAAAATCAACGATATCGAGAAGAAAACCTCGAAATTTGACATATTTTTTCCCGATATCTCCAAAACTTATGATCGTATCGAACTGAAATTTGGTACACTGCTGTGAAATTAGAAGGTCAAAGTGTGAGTTTAATTTTTTTTTGGATATGATGAATGGTTTCCGAAAAAAATTTCGAAAAAAATTTTTTTCAAAAATTACTGACAATATGATCCTGACGAAATTTGGCTCAAAGTGGCGCGTTGTTGTACTTCACCTAACTGCCAAGTTTGAATCCAATCGCTCAGGTCCTTTCTGAAACAAAAAATAAATAACTTCAAAACTTCAAATGCCTATAACTCTGAAACTATTCGATCGATTTGGCCCATTAACGAACTTAACCGCGGCATTCCGATGCGCAACCTATGCTGAAAGTTTCAAGTTGCTAGCTTGCTTCTGTCGACAGTTATCGTGTCTACGGCCGGCCGGCCGGCCGGACAGAATCAATTTTGACACCGGATTCGTCATCAGTGAGTCCAACCTAGTCGATTGAGACCATTTTCGGCTCAATCATCCAAAATTACAGACATTTGGACAAAACGATAGCACGCTGTTCCCCTAGAACATGCGCGCAAAAATGACTTTTTTGAGCAGTGTAATACAGGAAATCCGAAAAATGTTTAGCTTACATTGGGACTGGTCAACCAACAGTTCATATCCAAGGGCGGATATAACGTGACGCAATGAGGCACACTGCGACAGGACCTATACCTGCGGACAGACACGTGAGCAGTTTAATTTGTCTACCTCGCAAGTGCGTTCAGTGTTTTGAGCGGCTTGCGAGCCATTTCAACAACGCGACGCTGTACGCGGCTTAAGACGTATGGGTTATGATAGCCACGCCTTTCAATCTCATCTTCAACTTTGTGTTAGGAAATTATATTCATGGTTGAGGTTACTGTCTTGTCTTCAACGAACATATCGCAGAAAATTTCATTACGTTTGGATGATTGGACTACTTATTGAAAATGCATTTTCGGATTCGCTTCTTATTTCCCTACGTGATATTCGTATCCAATTCATTTTGACTAGGAGTGAATATATTCCTTTATCTCCTCCTAGTAAGTTATACAGGGTCCCGCAACAGCTGTTCCATATCTCTATTTGGGAAAGATATAGGAATCTAGTTTTCTATGATGTTGAATTATCGTTCGTACTCGACAAATTGAAGAAGTTTTCGGTCGGGTGTTCCATTTTTTCTGGGCGGGTCCCAACTTTGTTTTTTTAATGGCAACCTGTATTTTTCATTACTTTTTCGTTTTCTATATGAAAAATAAAATACACATCATACATATCTTCACCACCAAAACGGTTTCCGATATATTCTGCCTGACATATCTTTATTTCCAATATTCGTCACTCCGAGTATTTGAGATTATTAAGTTGTACCAAGTCCCATTGGAACTTACTTCTAGTCAAAAATTGGATATTGGTTGCTCTCTCAAACGGGATATCTGAAATTGAACTGGGATATACAGGGTATGAAAAGCAATCTGCCACATATTAGAAATAAAAATGGGCCGAATTTTGCTTATTTTGAATGAAACATCCTATAATCTATCGATCCATAAGTAACACCAAAGAAGGCTCTACAAATTTCGTCTCGTAGTACTTATGGTAAATTTCATCAGTTTTCCTCACTGAGTAAATTTTATCAACTCGCGAATTTGAACTTCGTCATTTAACTCCAAACCTACAATGAATATCAAGTCTCTGGGTATATTCTTCCGGAAGTTATTCTGTTCCCTTTCGGTCCCTAGGGTGGTCGTTGACACAATATATTCCAAATTAAACGACTTAGAGACTCGATATTCGTGCCGTATGTTTTCTGTTTAATTACGAAGGTTGAATTCCTGAATGTGTTAATTCGTCTGATGATTCCGTAGATAAAGGTACCGGATAAAATTTTATTTCTTCAATATTTCCAAATATACGAATTGGTTCGAAATGAATCGAACTGATCTGAGAATGATAGCTTGAGGTTCATGGAGAATTTTATCAGGAACTAAACCTGGATTTTTTCTAACGATTAACTGAATTGAAATATTAATTTTCAGCGGACTACAAATCACATTATGCAGCCCCAGTTACGAAACACGTCCAAGTTGTCAAAAAACCAATCGAAGTGGGGGTAGTAGAAGTGGTTCATGAAACACACGCTGTTGCACCACCACCACCCCAGGTGAAACCAGTGACAACTGTCATCCAGAAAACCGTTATTCCAAATTACGAGAAGAAAATTGTGAAAGTTCCATCGTATGAGGAGAAAGTGATTAGGGTTCCTACTGTAGTTGAGAAAGAAGTTTGAGTTCCTGCTGCACCTACTATAATAGAAAAAGAAGTTCAAGTAGAGCAGCCTGCACCACCACCAAGGCCAACTTATGTGTGAGTTTTACTGCTTTTTTGTACTGCAGTCCGATTCTGAACTATCCTAGAGCAGTTCAAAATGCGATGAAACCAAACACGAATTGAGTTCGGGTTCACATCAGGATCGTAGGAGAAGAAAATTTCAGTTTGTGTTCAATGACAGAATAACGGAATGTAAATCACGTCTTGTCTGTTGTGTAATTCAAAACTAGGCGAAATTTCCTGTCACATCTTATATTTAATATACAGGGTGTCCGGTTAAGCTCGAACAATATTTGTACAGGTAATATACTAGGTCATTACCACTCAGAATATCGAAAAATTTTCACCGATTTTGAGATAATGCGCATTTTGGAAATTCATGAAAAATCGCTACCTTTCCTCGATGTTTTGGACACAATGTCTCTGAATTGGTACTATTCGGCTGTTCAGATGTATGAAACAATTTTCAAAAATTGATACAATTCTGCGAAAACTGGGGATGAAATGATATTTGAATTCTATATACTCATTATAATCATTATAATTCTCGCAATTTTTACCCGATTTCCTGAAAAATTACATAACTTCGTGAATGAGAACATTCACTACAAAAATATGCGCACTTTTTCCTTGCTCGAAAATTGTATGAAATAGACTCTGATTTTTTCTGGAAGGAGTGATATCTCTGTTGCAAGAGAATGGTGAGATATAATGAAATGATGGAATTATGATTAATAATAATGAATTGATGGATTGAGAGTTTAAAAAACAAAATACAATTTCAAATCGTCTTCTAATTAATATCTTTTCAAATCATAGTTTTAAGCAAAAAATTCCACAAACGAATCTTCAGAGGAGAAAACTAAATTGTTCCCTATCCTTTCTGACGCGGATACGATAATCTTTCAAGAAGGACCTTGTTCTATCATGAAGCCAAAGTGAAGTTAATCAGAAGAGTTTAGTTCATTTATCGAGGGGCCCTAGAGTGGCTTTAAGATGTCTTATGTACAAGGTACCTCAAACCCACACATTGTCCAACTCACGGGCCAGTAAGATACTTTGCCTTCCTTCTTTAAAGATGGGTCAGTTCCTATTAACAAATCAGAAGTTTGTATTGAACCACAATTTTGATAATACATGAGTCTTATTTACTCAATATTATAATGAATTGGAGACTCCAAAGCAGTCTTGGAATTATGTGATTTATTTCACTTGATATTTCACAATAATTGAGTTGGTGTATCCATGTGGACACTCAGAGTAGTGTTGGTGTGGTGGAAAAGCATGTTCAAAAAAGGTCCTTGTTAAAAGTCATCTCGGCATCAGAACACACAGAAATCAATTTAATACTTTCTTTCTATAATTTCTTTATGGAATTTATTGCTTGAAACCCTGGTTTGAAAAGATTATCGAATAACGTGCTCTTATTCCTGAGTTCTAGATATTTCATCTCATATTTATTAACTTGTAAATTATTTCAATAACGTCTAGAGTCACTGGAAATGAGATCACGTGTTACAAGCACTATCTTATAGTTTTGAAATTTGCAGTCTTTGTACCTGGGCTATCGCCCACTGACACATCTTTATACCGGGGCTATCGCCCACTGAATCATCTTTGTACCGGGGCTACCGCCTACTGCATCATCTTTATACCGGCGCCCACTGCACCATCTTTTCACCGAGCTACCGACTACTGGATTATCTTTTTACTGGGGCTAACGCCCATTTGAATATCCTACTACCGGACCCAAAGTTTAACTGGATCATCTTAGTACTAGAAGCAATTTTACTGGATTATCTTAGTACTGGAGCTGATTATGGCTGGAATACCTTCATACCGAAGCTATTTATTACTGGAATATCTTAATTCTGGACTTTGCTCCGGATGGAATCTCTGAAAACTGGACTACCTGCATCATACCTGTATTTTGAAGGATCATACCACCGGATCCTTACTATTAAGATAAGTGCTTCTTCGAATCCCGGATCTCAGATTCACTGTACCTAAATTTGTGTTTGTAAATAGCAATTTTAATTGTAAAGTTGAAATAAATAGATAGGGAGTAAGAGATTGCATCATTACCACCAGATTAACGACTAGGGATACATTCAGGAGTTAATTTAATTTCAAAACTGGTGTAATGACAGTCATACAAGCTCCCAATGTCATTGCAGAAAAAGGAATAAAGCAGGTAGGACAAGCGGTTTCCAGGGAGCAAGGAAATCTAGTGACTATGGTTGTAATCGTCAGTGCTTCGGGAAACTCAGTACCACCTATTTTAATTTTTCCTAGGGCAAGGTTTCACGATACATTTATGATTGGCGCACCACCAGGAAGTCTCGGATTAGTTAATAGTCCATCTAGTCGATGGATGACCAGGCTTTCGTTCCTAAGAACACTAGAGCACTCAATAACCTATACAAAATGTAGCAAAGAAGATCCCATATTGCCTGTTCTAGACAATCACGAGAGTCACTGCTCTTTGGACGCAGTATTGTATGAGAAAGATCATGGCATTGTGATGGCAACATTTCCACCTCATTGTACACATTGGCTGCAACCGTTGGATGTATCTGTAATGGGACCTTTTAAGGCTTAATATAAAGTTGCACAGAATGATTGAATGCTATCGCATCCCGGTAAGACAATAACGATTTACAATATTGCTGAGCTTTCTGGAAGAGCATTTCTAAATTCATTTACCAAGTGGAATATCATTGCTGGTTTCCGAGAACAAGGAATACATCCACTCAATCGAAATGCATTTTCCGACGAAGACTTTGACTCTACAGTGACTGACCGGCTAGATGCCAAATATTCGATAATCACGGATGATGCACCACAACAATTATTATCCGATACTTTATTACCGTTAACCAGTAGGGATAGCATTAATACTTTAACAGATTTCTCATCTAACGGCGTACCTACTCCGACTATTGAATCTGTACGACCGTATCCAAAAGCACCCGCAAGAAGTGGAAATCCACGTGGAAGAAAGAGAGTTCGATCAAAAATTCTCAAAAAACCTCAGAGAAAGAAGCATTGGAACATTCGTTAAGAGCCAAAAACCCAAAGAAAGCAAAAATTACAGAGAAAGTCTTCAGTACGGAAGAAGACGCATCCAAATCAGATGATTCTTTCTCCATCCTTGACGATTCTGATATTGTAGAGTTTGAAGAACATTCGGAAGCAGAACTTGAATCTGTTGAATTTGAAAGTTTGTCAGGAGGTGACTTCATAATCGTGAAATTACATGAGTATCAAGTACATGAGAAAGAACGATCTTGATTTCTATTTTCCTGAAATCGACGATATTTCCACTGTAGAAATTGAGGATGTTGTCGGAAAATTACCTCCTCCAACACAGTTAAAAGGCACCGAAAGAACACAGTCGCTTATTTCCTTTGAGTTGAATTTATCTTCATTCTATTTTCAATAAATATGTAAAGTATCTCGAGTTTAACAAATTCCACATCAATTTTGTATAGAAATATATACCTTTATTTTCGTTTAAAAGTTGTGTTCAATTGTACCCCACTTAGTGTTGAATTGTGCCCCCTTGGTGGGGCACAATTCAACGATGAGACCAAACATAATGATAAACCTATAAAATGGATACATGACCCACTTTATACCAATTTGCTATTTGCTGTTGACAGACCGAATATGTCATTATTGTCTTGTCTCAAGAACTCCATCGTAATGGTGATCATTTACAGAAAAAAAGACCATAAATGAAAAGGTGTAGAAAGGTTCCCCCTCTCCTACAAAATGGTTGGAAGTTCTCGAAACCTCATCAACCAGTTCTGAAAATACTATTAATGCTTTGGGAGCAACATTTGCAAGAATTAGGTTACCCACAACTTAAGTATCGGACAATGAAAGTGGATTAACATTAGCAGAATTTCGAGATTTCATGTGTCGAAATGGTATTGAACACATAACATCACCCCCAATTTATCCAGAATCTACCGGAGCTGCAGAAAACAGTGTTTAAACATGACTGTTTGCTTTGAAAAAAGTTTTATTTTCAAACTCTAAGATACCTTCTAGAACTGTCATAAATAGATTCCTATTTGATTACCGGAATACCTCCAATATGGGAGGTATTTTTGTGCTGGGAACACACCAGTGGTACAATATTGTACCACTGGTGGGTCCCCAGCACAATTTATGTTTAATCGATCATTGAGAAGTAGATTTGACTTAATTTTACCAACTAGAAGAGTTAAAAAAGAAACGAAGGTTCATTTACTTTGTGTTCATTAACTTTGATAATATTCTTTGAATAATCTCGATTGTTTTCCCCTGCAACATCGTGCCATGTTAACTTGAGAGCCCAGGTTCATTGGGCTCAAAATAAACAAAAAAAATATTACAGAGGAAAGAGAAATATTGTGTGAAAGAAAAGTGAATTAGTTTTAGGTAATGACTAAAGAGTTGTAAATAGAACTAGTTGGGATAGAGGAATTGTACATTGACAAATTGGATATTGTACATATATGATTGAAATTCCGGAGTTGAAAAACCTAACATGAAAAAGTCATGGATATCAACTAAGGGAAACTTTCCATTCAGCCGTTACTTTCAATGCTAAGAATTCAAATAAGTTGGATGACAAGAATCTTTGTGGTAGTGATTTGGAAGTGCTAGAAAATGTCAACTGGAAGCGATATATCCTATGAAAAATTATCAACAGGTAATCAGACTGAACAAGTAGAAGTTAGTCGATACCCAAAGAGAAATCTTCAACCAGTTTAACGTTTCTGCTTTAAATGATAAAGGCTTTTGAATTGTATAATAATTAGGAAGGGAGATTTGTAATGTATTGGAATGTATATGTTGTCTTCATATTCATAGAGACATAGAAAGTCTGGTTTTATAAGAAGAATCTGTACAAATGATTAAACAGTAATAAAAATGTTGTCAAAGTTGATGCAGCATATAGATTATGATAGCGAAAAAATTGGAAAGTGATGAGTTGCAATAAGTTTAAAGCAAAGATTTCTCAATATCTCAGGAAGATTTGTATCAATAATGGGAAACTTCCGCGACATTGGACAGGAGATTACTGATGAAGAAATCATTAATATGTCCAAATGTCAGGTGTATTAGGAGACGTAGATTAGATAGATGGAAAATCACTGAAACAGGTAATATTTAGGTGAAAACTAAAACATTAGTATTAACGTTCGAAGGTACTTCGCTGTCGAAATACTTCGAGCTCTACACTACAAGGCTACCGGTTTATTATATATACCACCGGTGGTCCAATGTAACAAATATCTAAGATATGGACACGTCAAAAATCTGTGTAGAGGGAGAAAAAGGTGCAAGAAATGTGGATCGCAACATGAAGACGACAAGCCATGCGATGCAGATCCCTCCTGCATATACTGCCAACAGGATCATAATGCCATAGACATGTCATGTCAGGAATAAATAAGGCAAGTGAAGATGAAGGAAATCATGGCTTTGCATAAAGTGTCTTTTTATGAGGCTGATAAAACCTGTAAGAGACAATCTGCCTCTAGTCCTACAGATTTTCCGACTTTTGGAAATGAGGAGTTGAATGATTATCAAAACCCCTCTCGATAGCAATCGTTTGCATGCATTGCATCAAAAACTCAGGTCAGACCGCAAGTAGAGGATCATCCGAATGATATGGGCCCAAAAGAAGAGCTCCTTTCCAGATAGGATACAATAAAGAGGCACACAAGACGTGTCCAATATTTCTTTATTCTAGACTGCCTTCACAGGATACAAATACAATTACTCAATCCATAGGAAATTCCTCCAATGAAGCTCAGAATATCTTTTCCTCTGAGCTACTAGTCCTTTCATGGGGTACTCAGATTTCAATGAGTCTGAACGACCAGTCTATGCAAATAGAATGCCCCGATATTGATAATAATAGCAATAATAGAAAGATTATTACTTATGACGAAGATTATCTGCAATATGGTTTGTCTTCTTTGACCCAATAGGTTTAATTAAATAACCCATTTTTCCTCAAATAATACTTATGATAACCCACTCAATGAATAAATTTTCCTTACCCTGACTTTGGTTATGATCCCTGACCATAGGTCATTTTAAATAAACTTAAATCATTATATTAGGTATACGATATTGTTATATGATTTATTTCAAAATGATCAAGATTCTGCAGTGGAATCCGAACTCTCTTTTCAAAATTTAATGACCTAAGGGTCCTCATTAGAGATACTAATCTGGACGTAATTGTACTCAATGAGACATTCCTAAAGAATAATTATAATAAAGATAGGAATTGGTTTCAAGGAGAAGAAAGAGCTCCAGTAATAATTAATAACATAATCACAAGGACGAATATCCGTCGATTTATCAACAAATAATCCCCCTTGATCAGAGCTAATCATCCAATCAACCAAAACACCTACACCGAAGTAGCGAATCCAAGGAGAATGACTACAGCTGTTTCACAATTGTTATTGATCGTCAGGTCAACTTACCTTGGATAAAACGCAGAGGAATCTCTCGATACTTGTGTCACCTTTCAGATGGACCGCTGTAGTGGGAGGGACAGAGATATGACAGAGAGGATGGCTGTGGTGGCTTGGCAAATGCGGTTAAAAATGGTTTGGACTATGAGAAAGTCAACCTACATGGGCTTATCGTACCTGACTGGGTACAGATCCTTGGCATAAGGTGTGCTGGAAATAGGATCCTCAATATATATATGTCTCTCCTGATGTCTCATTGAGAGATACCTTTCTGGATCAGGTTTGCCATACTGGCTGATAAATCTCCTTAATAGTAATAGACATCAATGCACAAAACCCCTCGTGGAGGTCAGGTATCGCAAATCATAATGGTGATGAGATAGTGTCTCTCTTAAGGGTTAGCAATCTCGTCCTCCTTAATGATGGGACACCAACTAGACGTACTTGCCCTCAAAAATGCGAGTGCACCAGACCTGTCCATATGTACGGGATCCATGACAGTAAGATGTTCATGGTCGGTGATGCCTGATTCTTGCCTCAGTGATCATTTCCCATATGCATAGAGGTGCAGGATAGCTTCACAACCCCTCTCTTCGCATTTATAATTCTGGAAAATCCTACTGGTCACAGTTCGTCCGTCCTGAGCTGATGTACAATCGGCAGATAGATGAATTTTCTGAACTCATTGATGTCATACGAAACGCAGAGGAAAGGTTTATCCCAAAATATAAGAACCAGTATGACCCAAAGCATAACGATCATAGGTGGGACGATAATGTATAGGCAGAGATCGCCCTTAGAAGGGCTTATATGTCGAAATATAATAGACTCTACACACTCGAAAATTTTCTGCTGCCTAGACAACAGATAGCTGAAACCAGATGCCTGATTAGAAAAAAAAGAGAATCTTTTCGAAAATTCACTGAAAGCCTATCGGTCGAAGACACTTATCACTTTTGGAAGTTGGTAAAAAGGTTTTCGGGTAACCCCCCGAGGTACAGTGGTAATGGAACTGGACTATGGGATCCTGGCTCATCTTTCTATGCCGAACAAGATCATCCTCCTAGATCTGTATAATGGTCTGCTGCAGGGTGGAGCGCCCCCTGTTTCTATGAAGAACTCGCTAGTTGAACCAATCTCCAATGTTGCCAACAGTTATCGCCCGATAACCATGTATCCATTTATAACTAACGCTGTTGCCGAGGAAGCACAGTGCATTTTTGATTAAACGATAGAGAACTCTCATACTATCACATTCAAGAATAGGGACCCAGAGGAATCACACCACCTGTAGCAGAACAGATCAGAATTGATGATAAGTGCCTTCCTTGGATGTAACAAGTAAAATATTTGTGAGTCACATTCCAGCACAAGGTTACTTGGGGTAAGCATATCGACAACATGTGTGCCAAGGCGACAGTTCAATGCAAGATTATTTAAAGTTTGTGTAGACCATCTTGGGGTACTCGTCCTAATGCCCTCCTTAATATCTACAAGGGTCTAATTAGATCCCTATTGGACTTTGGCGGCATCCTGTATGGGAGATGTGCCAGATCGGATGTACAAAAACTAGATTTAATCGCGGCCATTCCGACATCCCTGGGTCTAATGAAGTCCACTCCCACGAATCTTTTATTATTAAAGGGTGGTGATCTTTCCTCCAAACACAGAAGATAAGGGCTATGTTTCAAATATAGGGTCTTTCAATAAGGACGGGTCGATTTTGACATGAAATAAATCAAATGTCTGTAATTTTGGATGATTGAGCCGAAAATGGTCTCAATCGACTAGGTTGGACTCACTGATGACGAATCCGGTGTCAAAATCGATTCTGTCCGGCCGGCCGGCCGGTTGGCCGGCCGTAGACACGATAACTGTCGAACGAAGTGAGCTAGCAACTTGAAACTTTCAGGGTAGGTCGCGCATTGGAATGCCGCGGTTAAGTTCGTTAATGGGCCAAATCGATCAAATAGTTTCGGAGTTATAGGCATTTGAAGTTTTGAAGTTATTTATTTTTTATTTCAGAAACTACCTGAGCGATTGGATTCAAACTTGGCGGTTAGGTGATTGCCATGGTGATTTGGCATTACTAACTGAATAAAAAAATATAGGTTAGAAAGACGACGTTAAAACAACATGGCCGCCACAGGCTGCCAACATCGACCCGTCCCTATTGAAAGACCCTTCATGTGACAAAATTGCGTAGATTATCTCTCCACCCACTGCGACTGCTGATGTGGAATCCTAGTGTGTTGGACCGCTTGTGGTTCAATCATATTATACCAGGGTATAAACGGGCTTTCAAGATGTTGGGGGGTCGAAGTGATCCTATTTGGCAAAACAACTCACTACCCTACTTCTTAGCTGATGTGAGTATCAGAACCCACAGGGTAGAAATGTACCAGTCTGATTTGAGAATGGGTACGATTGAATACGTTGCAACGCTCAACTGTTTGCCGAGAGAGAGGTTCGTTGGTTTGTTGAGATGTATATGGACGCGTCCAGGTCACATGATCCGGATTCGGTTGGGTGATGAAGACATGCGGGAAGCTCCCGGATTTTTGGTCAATGTTCTCAGCGGAGATGTATACTATGAACAGAGCAGTAAAAGTTGGATTGGAGAGAAGGGTTCAAAATGTAATTCAGTTCCCTCGGAGCCTTGAGTCAACTGAAAAGTGGTAGAATAGATGCCAATACATAACCGTAAGCGTGCGTCTTGACAATGTTATTCAGGGCAAAAAACCTGGGAATACGGATTGTTTTTCTTTGGGTTCCAAACCATTCATATATTCCTCATTATGATACCGCAGATATGCTGGCTAATCGTGGCAGGGGACTACCGGGTGAATTCAAGCAAAGGGTGGATCCGCGCGAGCTGTGGCCCAGCTTCAGGAGGAGGCTTTGGTCTGACTGGTGTGGGGAACATAATAATATAGGAATGACTAAGGGTACGTAATTCTCTTCAATGATTGAACCGGTTAACAAGACATAGTTAAGGGAACTTAACATTCCAAGAAGGATGATCACGACCATGATCAGAATTAGATCGGGGTTAAAGACTCTCCTTTATGTAGCTGTGGTGAGGTTGGTGATTTGGCCCACCTGTTCTTCAGTTTTAGTGATAATAGTTCAAGGGTTGATTCATTGCATCAGGGTTTACTTGCGTGTGGGCTTTCATCACCTCTGAGTATACATGAAATGTTCTAAACAACGAACACTGAGATAACGTTGAAATTTCTGAGCAGTTCTGGTATCAGACTGTGATCAATGTTGCTTACTAAAAATAGCTTGCTTAATTGAGAAATGTTAGTGTTCACCATCTCATTATTTCCTAACCATTTGTCCTTTCAGAACCTACCTACCTTATGTGCACTAAAATGTTTCACTCCATACGTGTATATACTCAACACCTAGCTGCCTACGGAAGATATAAAGCTTCAATCGCACCTGAGTAAATTATACTAATATCAAACAGGCAGAAGTAGCTACACCTCAGATTGATGTTCACTTGATCTAGACTCCTACGCCCCTGGAAACCAGTCTGCTGGACTTTGATAAATACGAAGCTAGGAGACTGTTCCATGGTTTCCAGCTTCTCTCTATTGGGGGACAGCATACAAGAGAAGTGGAATTGCTGGATGAAGAAGAAGAATGATAGGAGCCCCAGTGGTAATAAACTAACATGATCACAAGGACGAATATCTCTCGAATAATAATTGGATTTATTGGATGGTTAGCTCTGATCAAGGTGGAATTTCTGTTGATCAATCGACAGTTATGTAAGATTATTACTACTGGAGTTTTCTTTCCTTTGTAAACCAAATCCTATCTTTGTTATATGTTAGACGTTATCGTCTGGAATAACTGCATGAACCGAGTATATCCGAAACGTGAATGACATTGTCATCTGCAATATCGCAGATGCAGTGACCTGATACGACAAACCGATGAACGTAATGCACAACAATCGAAGTATCGAAGGTAGGATTCGTAAGATGCTCCTGGGAAATAGAGTGCTCTACGTAGTTATACTGCAGTATTTTATCTGACAGGTGACAAATATCTAGATTCATATCCTGCTATTTACCCCAGGTAACTTGGTCTAATGATCAGTAAAAACTTTGGAACACCTATAACCATTCTCTTTGGATGCCCCTTCTTCGGTGTAGAAGTTTTGGTTGATTGGATGATTAGCTCTGATCAAGGTAGAATGTTTATTGATTAATCAAAGGACGTTTTTCCTCGTGATCATGTTAGCTAATGATAACAACTTCCAAAAAAAAATTTTATTTGTGGTTGCGAAGCCAATATGAAGGCTGGTTACCAAGCAAAGATCTAGAAAAATTTGCCATTGAATTTTTAGGTATTTCCCACTTTCTTACGGATAATCGGCGCAAAATATGTCGACAATTTTTGAACTCAATCGTTTTGTCACAGTGAACTCAATCATCATTGTTATGTTGATATGATATGTTAACATTGGTTCAGGAGACACAGAAATGACAATATTCCAATGGTCGAGTTGGAATTTTCAAAAAATTTGGTTGAAATGTCCACGATTTGCAAGTTAACTAATTCTATCAAATATTTTTCCTTTCAATCAGATTGTCAGATTAATTAGGATTTATATTTCTTCTATCAATTCAATCAACTATACCGAGTGTCACAGAAATCAGATTTCCCCCAAAAAAATCTTCATTTTACGATATATCAGATTGCAATTTGAGACATTGATACTGCTGAGCGAAATTTCGTGAAAACAAAAATTAAATGAAGAAACTTGGATTGAAATTCTAGATATATCTGTTATAGCCGTTACTAAAGTCAGTGAAACATTTTTCCACTCAAAATTTAGGCATAAGTTGCAAGTATTTTGGTTTAGTGAATTGCTAGGGGTAGGACTTTTGCTTTAACTTTTATAATACCGCTTCAAGGGTGATGAAATTTTGAACACATACTCTTTGATCATGTTTCAGTCAGATAGAGAAAGGATTCAAGTAATTTTCGACATGTGTTTTTGTGAATAAAGGGATAAAATCAAATACTGCATCGAAATGTGGAAAAAATGTCCTCTATAATATTCCTCTTTGGTTGGAAAATAAATGGAATTATTTATTTCTTTATTCAGATACTACACGACCGAGGAGTGTGCGTGCGAAATTTCATGAACCAAGACTCCTTGTATCCAGAGCTAGAGCAGTAGGCTCACCTTCGGCATTGGATTGAAACAAAAAAACGTGGTTCTTCTGTCCAAGTGGTCAGTTCCTGCTTGGAGCAAATTTGAATGATCAGACATAACTGCAAAAATTCATATATCTAACATAATGATGGCACCGAAGTGAAAAACAAACAAAATCTTTTCCGATTAAACTTTTTTGAACAATTTAATTCTTCTTTTGACAGTACTCCATTCGAAATTAGACGTAAAATTCCATTATGCAAAAATATACATCAGTTCATTCAATAAAATAGAAAATCACGTCTACTTCCGGTTAAACCTGAAGTCACAGACACGCAGTAATTCCTTAAGTGAATGGAAAACAATCTGTAGTATCAATTTTTGCGCGCATGTTCTAGGGGAACAGCGTGCTATCGTTTTGATCAAATGTCTGTAATTTTGGATGATTGAGCCGAAAATGGTCTCAATCGACTAGGTTGGACTCACTGATGACGAATCCGGTGTCAAAATCGATTCTGTCCGGCCGGCCGGCCGGCCGGTTGGCCGGCCGTAGACACGATAACTGTCGAACGAAGTGAGCTAGCGACTTGAAACTTTCAGGGTAGGTTGCGCATTGGAATGCCGCGGTTAAGTTCGTTAATGGGCCAAATCGGTCGAATAGTTTCGGAGTTATAGGCAGTTGAAGTTTTGAAGTTATTTATTTTTTATTTCAGAAACTACTTGAGAGATTGGATTCAAACTTGTCAGTTGGGTGGAGTATAACAACGCGCAACTTTGAGCCGAATTTCGTCAGGATCAGATTGTCATTTAATTTAAAAAAAAAATTTTTTCGAAATTTTTTTCCAAAAAATTTTTTTTTTCGGAAACCATTTATCATATCCGGAAAACAAGTCCACCAACACTTTGAACTTCATATTTAACAGCAGTGTACCAAATTTCAGTTCGATACGATCACAAGTTTCGGAGATATCGGGAAAAAATGTGTCAAATTTCGAGGTTTTCTTCTCGATATCGTTTATTTTTTCGGTATAACTCGAGAAATACTGATTCAGTCCTGATGAAACTTCACAGCTAGTTTTGAGATGCTGAAAGACAACTTCATGCGAAATTTCGTGATAATCGTGTCATTAGAACAATTTGAAAAAAAAAATTTTTATGATATTTCTCATCATATCATCCTCATCAAATTCTGTATGAAACTTCGAACTGTTATTTTTCGATGAAGTACTGGATTTCAATTCGATCTGATCTGTATTTTTGGAAATATTGAAAAAATAAAATTTTGATTGGGTATATCTACGAAATCATTGGGTGGATTTTACCCATTCACGAATTCGGCCTTCGTAATTTAGGTCCAAACCTTCTCTACAAATATCGAGTTCCTAAGTTGTTTCTTTCGGAAGTTATTGTGTTTACGCAGTCGGCCGTTAGGCTGACCGTAAACACAATAACTTCCGGAAGAAACGACTTAGAAACTCGATATTTGTAGAGAAGGTTTGGGGCTTAATAAGAAGGTCGAATTCGTGAATGGGTAAAATCCGCCCAATGATTTCGTAGATATACCCATTCAAAATTTTATTTTTCCAATATTTCCAAAAATACAGATTTGATCGAATTGAAATTCAGTAATTTATCAGTAAAAATTTCAAAAATCACTGCCGTGAAGGCAGCAGCTTTTGCGTGCATGTTCAAATTCGTTGCTGAAGCGGTCATCTACATTGAACATGCGCGCAAAAGTTGCTGCCTTCACGGCAGTGCTTTTTGAAATTTTTTCATTTGGATATCTTGGAAACTGTAGATTTTTGGGGGGTGAACCTGATTTTTGTGACAATTGGTATAGCTCATGAGTTAATCTGTATTCTCATTTAGTTCATAAATCATTAGAACTATCCCAAAAGAAGGATGAGTCGCGAACAATAACAAAAAACCAAGAAACGAAGCTGAGTGCACGAAAATTCGAAAACATACTACTGAAGCTCTACTAGTTTGCCGTCCAAACTGAGCCTGCGGCATCGGACGGTCTTGACATAAAACCGACACGAGATGGATTAAGTTCAGCGGTTCGTGAGTTGATCAGTTTCTGCTTGAAACACCGTCCACACATGAGATGGAGCCCAATTGAATTATCTCAAGATGCGCTCAGCTGGCATCTGTACAGTGCTTTATAATTGTGCTCTCTTGACCTCATCATTGTGAATAGCAACACTCGCGAATTGAGAATATAACACTCAGAAAAACTTGCATGTGCTTAAGAGGAAACATTACCCCGTTTGGTAAATTAGGGCTCGGCAACACAGCCACATGCAAGATTCATTAAACCTCGTTAATATCTCAAGGTCAATATACCTTTTTTCTGTCTGCCTAATTTAACGTTGCCAACAACCGCGAGAAATATTGGAAATGCGAGAAATTTAGGAAAAAAGGGTGTGTCCTTCTGCTGGCTTCAGTGATTATTTTTGACTATTTTGGGATGTACCTAATTTTTCACTGAGAACGCGCAATGTTAGTTATTTTTCCATTTTCCAGTGCATGTCAGTTTTTATTTTCCCGAAAATTCTTGAATATGAAAAAAAGGCAACATCGCGCATTCTTACAACTTTTTTCAACCATTTGCATCATAAATTCTTCGAAAAAAACGAACTCTGGCCTCTAAAAGTTACCCCCTTTTAATTCGAGATATTGTTTGCTCATAACTGTGTCGCCTGCGCGGCCTGTGTCTCCGTATATCCTCAGCCTTATGCTAAGTGTCCACCTGAGATTATAAGTCTTGAGATTTATCTCTGAGACATGGGCTCTATGTGCTCTCAAGACTCATGCTGTCTAGGAAAGTACTATTATCGACTTGTAAATGATTATTTGTGACAAATAATGAGTCTCAGACTGCTCTAGAGAGACATTTGTCACAGATTTACACTTATTTTTACGGTTGTTCTATCTGAATGTGACATCTCTTACGCATAATATCATCAGATTTTTTTATTTCGCTATTTGGTGAAACAGCAATTAAAGAAAATAATTTCAAATTGGTGTTTTGAATTTTAATGAAAAATATATAAGGAAAAACGTTGACATGAGCCACACATAGTTATCGTAGTGTAACTTGAGTTTGAGCAATAGATATAATGAGAAATTTTCCACAAATGGAATATTTGCGAGAACTTAATTAGTGGTAGGTCGAAGCATATCCACCTCCTCCAACGGACTTCGAGACACTGATAGATTTCGAGAAGCCAATAGATCCTCCCGCACTGGAACTTGAAGCAGCATTTGAGAGTAATTTGTTAACAGCTCCAAGGGTAGAAACAGGAATCTGTAAAGAATCAAAACTATCATCCGAATATCGAACAGTATCAGCCGATGCTAATGGGTAGTTTATTCTATCAAATCGAGTTTTGAATCCACTAGAAGTATTGGTATTGGTATTAAAACATTCTAACCCCCAAACTTGTTCTGATTAAAAAATAGAATAGAATATATAATAGGCCGAGTTTTTTAATTCACCAAATTGGTGTGGTGGAAGAGTGATGGATCCACCAAATCGTTCTTTTATTGTTGTTCGATTGACGTAAATGTCAAATTATCTAGTCCAAGTTTTATGTCCACCATACTCCACCACAACCACACCAGTTTGGTGAATTAAAAAACGCGCCCATATCATCGAACTTATTCACATGACACGTTGGAATTTGAAGTGGATCATATACCGTAATCATGAACTGTCACACAGATGAAATTTCAATTTGAACCACATTGAATGTCCATGGTGTAAAACGCAAGATCTGTAGGGATAATCTTGACCAATGTTGCAAAAGACTTTCTTCGTCAGACTTGAATATTTCAAGGAAGCTCATTAGAAAACTTCAGTTCCTAGTAATTCATGAATTGCGGTAGTTTTTCTTTAGATGGAGTTATACTCTCAGATTGTCTCTATGTCATGTCCAGAAGCTGTATTGGGGGCCATTCTTATGGAAGCCGGCATGATTTTATATGCTAACTTTGGGCCCTCCAATATAACGATATATGAAGAAAAAAGGTGAGAATTGTACTCCATTGAGAATCAGCCAGCTACATTTCATACTACGGATGTCATACATTATTCTGATGATTGGAAACGAGCAAAACGAAATATGTTCAGAAGTTATCATATATATTGACTTGAATTTTTTCTTATTATATTCACATGCTCATTTCAGTTCAGTCGATTACCGTGTACTGAATACCCAAAATCTCCTGTTCAAATCTTCTGTTCACTTCTTTTCTGTTTTTTGTTTCATGAACGTGTAGCTCTGTCTTAAGTATCGATTGAAGCTTATTTTGGGAGGATTTTGAATTGTTTCGATATTGTTCAATAGGCAACCTTTTTCCTAGAAACTGCTCTTGAAAGATAGTTTGATCCTGCAATCCGCAAGGGCGTTTTCCATAACGAAAAACAATATTCATTTGTGAATTGTTATAGTTATTATATTATAAGGAGAAGAGACTTGTACCCTTTGCAAAACTAGGAGCGGTTCCAATATTTAGCCTTGAGAAATAGATTACTCGAAAACAGACGAAGAAGGGTTCATAATTATATGGAAGTGTAATACGAAAATAATTGGAAAGCAATACGTAAGCTGAAATTGATAGAATGGGTATCTGACTTGCAATGTCAATGTTGATTTCACTATTCGAAATTGACGACAATGATGCATGCTACACTAAAAATATTTAACATGAATATGATAGGAGTTGACTTTTTGCTCGCATGTTCTAGGGAAACAGAGTGCTATCGTTTTGTCTAAATGTCTGTAATTTTAGAATTTTGAGCTGAAAGTGGACTCAACCGACTAGGTTGGACTTACTGATGACGAATCCAGTATTTAAATCATTTCAGTTCGTCCGGTCGACCGTCAGGCCGTTTGCACGATTACGGGCGTACAGAGAATCCTTGGTTGGGTTGCATTTCAAAATGCGATGGTTCAGTTGGTTAACAGGCAAAATCAGCCGGATGATTTCAGAGTTATAGCCATTTCAAATTTTGAGGTTATTTCTTGATATTTCAGGAACTATTAGAGTGATTGGATTGAAACTCGGCAGTTAGTTGGAATATAACGAGTCGAAACCTCTCGCAAAATTTCGTCGTGGTGGTGCTATCAGTAAATATCTAAAAATTATTTTTCAGAATCACATTGAAAAAACAATTTTTTTCACTTTGACCTCTTCATTTCACAGTCGTGTACCAAATTTTAATTCGATACGGTCATTATTTTCGAATATATTGGAAAGAAAACCTAGAAAAGCAGATTCCGCACACATGCTCACTTTTGGTGATATCCTTTGAATAAGCACGCAAAAGCTGCTGACTTCACGTCAGTGCTTTTCTAGGTTTTTTCAATGTAATTTTGACCCGATTTCGAATAGCTTCCGAACAGTTGTACAACTGGAGCACTGATGACACAGATGAACGAAAATTTTGTCTGTAGTTCTCAACTGGCACATTTCTCTTATTATAATTTCTTCTACTTTTACGGATCCTCTAGTAATCGACATGCTGATTCATAAATCTTGCAATAATTGAATTTTTTCTTATTATTTCCTCTGAAACGTATAATCTTTGACATATCTAATTCTGAATTCATCGGATGGAAATCGAGAAATTGTTTTTATGGATCCACCATGAGCTTGAGATCACATCGAATTAAGGTTGACTCGTCGCACTTGCTCCTCTTTCACAATCAAAGTAATAGGCTATAAAAAGTCTTAGCAGCAGTTTGGCAATGGCAAATAAACACGTTGCAGGGAGATAAAGAAACGAAGGCTTGGATTGCGCAATGATCCCAGAGGTGTATTAGCATTATTATATGATGCTTGTTAGGTACTTCAATCTTACATGTTCTGAATAAATCGCGTGCCAACTGTGATCTTTCATTAAATGGTGATGTGATGTTACAAAAGGTTGAAATTATAGCGATCTAGTGGTTTGATGTAGTTCCACCCAACTATCATATTACAGGTGAACTCACAACACCACCAATACCATGCTCAAGAAATGCTGAATATTCCATTTCATACAAATGAACTCACGTTTATTATATCGTTGAAAAATTGAGGGTTGGCAGTTTTGGTTACACTGGCAGTGTATGTACCCTCTGCAGCACCAACTCCTTCTCCTGCGTATCCACCAGCATATCCCCCACCATATCCACCAGAGTATCCCCCAGTATATCCACCAGAATAACCACCACCGAAGGAGCTGTAAAATGAATATTGAAATTATTGTAAAATTCATCTAAAAATTTATTTGCTTATAAATCTTTCGCCGTGCTAGGTACTAAGGGGTAAAATTATTTGTTCGTTAAAGTTTGAATTGAATTATGTACTCGTATGGCATTTCGTCTTCCGGTAGAAATCACTGAGAGACTGCAGAATGAGCCGCCGAATAGGTTTATTGAATGTCGCCAATATCAGTTGATACAAAGCATGTCCGCACAAGTAGTTCCATTCATTTAGAATAAATAAATTTGATATCGAATATTCGGTTGCGATATGAAATACCGATTGGAATCTCCATGATATATTTCGTAAAAATTATTTCATTCGGAGGGGATAAGCTATATAGCTACCATGAAAGGAAAACATAGATGAAGTAGGGTATACAGTGCGCGTCAAAATTATGGAACAAATTCATTTTCTCAGAAGAAAAATATTTGGCAACAAAATCCTGCAACAGGTCAATTTTTGTTTCACTTTTACCAAATTTCATGCATTTTTAAAGGATTTTTGTTGCTTGCTGTGCCATTCCCATCAACCCTCTGAATTTTTTGAATAGAAAAAGTGGGTCCGGTGTTGGCAAGGTCTTTGTATCTTCTTTACAGGCGTGCAGAAATTTTCAAGAAAAATTTTTTTTCATATTCAAAAAATTTAGAGGGTTGATGGGGATGGCACTGGGTGCAACAAAAATCCTACGAAAATGCATACAAATTTGGTAAAAGTTAAAGAAAAATTGACCTTTTTAAGTATTTTGTTGCCAAACTGCACTATTGTACACTAGTGTAGATCGTGTAGCACTGATAACGTTTGGTGAAATTTGTTGCAAACTGCACTCGTTCGTGTAATCACATATTATGAATTTCTTACTTGGTACTCTTTGAGGTGGCACAAAATATGGGTGTTAGGTTTTGTGTGTTTATATGAATATAAGTATAAATGTTTCTCATCCTATAAGCATAGTCCTGGCGCGGCGTGAATATTGATCGCAACCATTACATTTATTTAACAAGAAATTGACTACACTCTACACTGGCAAGTGAAAGTCAGTGGATAATGTACAATATCAATTTCATGCAGGTTCAACGATCAAACTTCAAGCTCTGGTTTTTAATTTCCCAGATAAAAATTCTTCCTCAACAAAACTTAATGAAACTTCTCCCAAAATAATGTATTACTCGAAGATGATATTCTGAGCTTTACAAAATGTTTATAGGTGATATCTTCAGCCCATGATATCATACGAAAAATTTCAAAAACCTTGTAATAAAAAGAACGAAAAAAGAAAATAATAATGATTCAATTCTGGACATATGTAGATAAATGCTATTCACTATTCAGAAATGGCATTATACATAAGTTACGTAACCAACGGACAGTTCCATGTAACTGATGGTTCTCAATTATCAAACTTCGAAAAGACGAATATTGATAATACAAAATGCTATAGATTCAGCCATTAGGTACTGTTCAAACCCTGGGTGAAATGTCTTTAACGTATCTACATGTCTTAAAATAATAAGAGTGTTAATTAACTCTGTGAAAGTACAACAAAAACCTTCATATGAATTGAAAAAAGTGTTTATCCAAAAACTTACAAATGTTTCCTCAGGAATGGACGCTTACGGAACTTCGTCTTATATACAACTGGAACGGTTTCAACAGTTTGTCTGTAATGTAAAAAGTCAATAATTAAAACAACTAATCTAAAGCGATTTGAAATCACTTAGGAACGTGGTGAGTTATTCTTGTTTGAACGACATATTTTTCGTAAGTAATACCATTCGGGCATCTAATTTTTCCTGTGAAAAAAATCGAAAAAACACGTCGCTGAGTAATATTTAAACAAGAAGCATGAGTGCTGGTGGCAACAAAAATCCGAGTCGAAGACGAGGATTTAAGCACCTGCACGAATGCTTTTTGTTTAAAAATATCACTTCGCAATGGGTTTTTTCGATTTTTTTCTCAGGAAAAATTAGATTCCCGAATGGTATTTGACAAGTCTATTTCATGAGTAACAGATTAGTCTGCATGCATTGTGTATAGGTATTAATTTGAAAACTGAAAAACAGGTTCCTAATTAATTACGTTTGTTTTCAAAGGTATTTTTATTTTTGGTGACAACAACTGTCAAGTTTTGCCGCGGGTAAACTCGAATAAACTGCTGACAGCTCCTGCAAAACAGTTTTTTCACCTATAGAAACCATTTGTCATTAAAAATTGCGCGTTTCTGATTGGTGGAAATTACGACGAGGGAAATAGTCTTGTATATTCACCTTGTCGCACCTTAAGAAAAATAACAGACATAACCACACTTTCTCCTTCCTCGAAACAGCTGCCAAATCGAATACTTGAGTTTGGAATATCTAAAACCGAAATGTAAACCGGAGTAAGGGAAAGGGTAAGTGTGGGGTGAGGGTAAGGGTAAAGGAACGGTAAAGGAAATATTAAGGGTGAGGGAAGCTGTTAGGGTGTTTTCGTTATTTGAACAACATATTTATCTTGTATATTCCCCTTGTCGCATGTTAGAAAAATTTGTCATTCGCGTACACACCGCGATTTTAAAGCGCCGAGTGGCCGCGACTGTACCTGCTACGACCTACGGGTGCCAAATTTTATAGAATGAAGCACACACAACTAGGAAGATGCAGGTCGTAGCGGCCAATCGTTCGAAAAGAGGTCGTGTGTAGGTAGGTGCCCTAGGTACATTTAGAATGTGACATGAAAAGCGTTGAATTATTGAATTGTTACTGTGAAAAAATTGATGACGGGTCTTACAACCATTCAAATTGCAAATGTCATTTTGTATCATATGAAACAATTTCACACAAAAATGTCGAAATTACACCTATAACTGCATTCAGTTCAATTATCAACCACTACACCAACTGACACAAATTTTCCGCCAAATAAAATTCGATTTGCCTATACGTTCTGTACACTTTCCATATCCTTCTGGTTCCGTTTACATAAAATATTCATATCAGCATTGAACTCCTCTCATTTCCGTGAGTAGGAAACTAGAAATTCACCAGAACTATGAATTATGGAATATAATCTGAATTGCTCAAATAGTATTTCTCCTTCCTGTACTCGAAATACTCCAAACATAAGTTGTATGAAAATGTGATCCCAGGGTATACAGCGTTGTTCTCCTTACATATAGTGGTTCAAAGTTCCAACATACTGGGTATCCGGTGAACCTTAAAAAATATTTGAATTGACGATATTTTCATTGTAAGAAAATGCGGAGACATTCTAGTCTATACTCCACTTTCACAGTTTTGACGGAAAAATTATTCTGTCAATTTATCGAAACAAATTGATGGAATTATCATTAATAGTAATAAAATCATTGCTTAGAAGTTTTTAGAAATATAAAACAATATTATTTCAAATCTTTTTTCAATTAAAATTTTCAAAGCAGAGTTTCAAGCAATAAATTGCACTAATAACTTCCATAAATAAGAATTGAATTATTTTCTATCTGTTATGAAGCCGAGATTACATACTTTCAAGAAGGACTTTTTAAAACATGCTTTGCCACCGCACAATTGATACTTTAATTGTTCATGTAGATACACCATCCTAACTGTTTGACCTTACTTGTATTTTCAACTGTAGCATAGGCTTGTTATATCGAAAAGCCCAAGTGAAATAGATATAAGTGGCCCGTGATTTCAACAATGTTTGGGTTTAATGCACGAAGTACAGTGGATGAGACATCCTCGACCAACCCTAGGGCCTCTAGTTCAACGGACTAAAATCTTTCGATAAACTTCACATGGGCTATTTGGTGGAACACGTTAAAGCAACAACTGCAACTGATCTGAAACAACTAAGACGGTGTATACAAATGCTATTAGGAATTCGCTGTGAAGAGGGCATAGCACTATGTAAAAGCATCTGCATCAGAAAAAAAGAAATTCTAGTTAATGCAATTTATTGCTTGAAACATGGTTTGAAGATAGTAATTGAAAGAAGATTTGAAGTTGTATGTTTTTTTTCTGAATACTCCTTAGCGATGAATTCATTACTATTAATCATTATTCAGTCTTTTTCTTTCAAAATTGTGAAAGTTGAGGATATATAGACCATAATATCTCCATATTCTCTTAGAACGAAAAAATCAGTCCTTCCAGGATAATTAGAACATTTTTATACGATTTCGAAGCGGGACACATTCACGTAGCTATAACTTTTTTCAGAAAATCGGATCAAAGTTTTGAAAAAAACAAGTAGAATTTGAATCTGTCATTTCATCCCCATTTGTCACAGAAATATTTAAATTTTTGGAAATTATTTCATACATCCAGAAAACAGCACTAATCAGCAATGACTAATCTGTACCAATTTAGAGACATGGTATTCAAGATACCACGGAAAGGTAGAGATTTCTCACGAATTTCCAGAATGCCTATTATCTCGAAAATGATGAAAATTTCACCTGAAAAATTTTAGATATTCTGAGTGGTCATGACCTACTCTATCATCAGTTCAAATATTGTTCACCGGACAACCTGTATATCTCTCAACTGTAGACTTTTTCTTCTTTCTACATATAACACTCCAGCATGGAAATCTATGAAATCATAAACGTTTTTCAACATCAACAAATTTTGCGTCAGCCATTAGGTCCGTACACAATAACAATGACCTACGCTTGAACATAAGTTTTGTTTTGATTCCCACTTCAGAACTGTTCTGAACGGTTCGAGCATGAGCGATTGTAATTTTTTGTTTTACCTAGTTCAGTTAAGAACCAAATTAGAACTATTTCAGAACTGTGAAAGGAGTTCAGAAGTTAAGTCGGAACTGCTTCATACTTGGAAAGTGCTGACCAGCGTGAAGTTGCTGTCTGTGTATCAACGATTTAAATGGTTAAGATTAACTTGACTTTTTCGATGTCTTGGTGAATTTTTCGATTGTTGTATTTGGTGAAAAACGGTTAGTGGTTAAATGTCAACCTTTGTTGATGAGAATGATTCCTTCGCTTTGAACTCCCGTAATACTCTTATGGATTTAACTTCCGTTGTTCCCTCCTGGAAAGTATAATTCTTAAATAATTCTATGAGTGCAACAGCTCTCTCCCTATGGAATAATAATGTTCGGAATGATTTTGTCTTTGAAAGGTATACATATCTGAAGTACATTCATCATTAAATTCATAATTAAATCAATCAATTATGTTTTTTGTTGAACTTAACTTCAAATTGATGGTTCATTCTGGAGTATATTCTTTTGGGTTGGAAAGAAAAATTCAGAATAATTGTTTTCACAAGAGAAAAAAAATAAATGAAAGCAAGTATCACCAAGAATATACAGGGTGATTCCAAATTAGACGTGAATCTTGGAGGTGTAAGTCTGACTCATTTGCTGTCGTTCGAGCCATATTTGTTGGTATCCGAAAATCAACAGTTTCCGAGAATTTCCCGACGGACAGAATCAATTTTGACACGGGATTCCTCATCAGAGAATCCAACCTAGTCGTTTGGGACCATTTTTGGCTAGAAATTCGAAAATTTCAGACATTCGGACAGAACGATCGCTCATAGATCCAACGATCGGCCTCGGAAACGGACGGATTTAACGGCAACTGACTTGGCGCGAAATACGACGACGAATAGCAGATTAGTAAAAAAGAAACAAAACTGGAGAAGAGATGTTCTAAGGTTTGCCTGCTGGAATATAATGTCATGGCGTACTAAGGACCAAGATGTTCTCCTGGAAATGAAGCATCATAAGATCGATATATGCGCGATCTCTGAGAGTAAAAGAAAGGGAAAAGGAACACTGAAAGTACCTGGTTTCATCTTAATCTACAGTGGAGTGGAGAAACAAAGAAGAGCAACAGCTGGAGTGGCGATGTTAATAGCAGAAAAATATGGAGACAATATTCAAGACATCCATTACGTCAACGAACGCATTCTTGAGGTGACATTACAAACAGGCTCAGAAAAAATTCACATCTTCAGTGTATATGCCCCGGACAGCAGCAGGAGAAGGGAAGAAACTGACACTTTTTATGATTTGTTGCAAACAGAAATAATCAAGATACCCTCGGATGAAAAGATTTTGATAATGGGTGATCTTAACGCAAGACTTGGCAGCGAGGTGATAGATGGAATCAAAAATAAGTACAACGAAGACCATATTAACGAAAATGGCGAAAGCTTGATTGACTTTTGCAGCACTAACAACATGAGGATAAATAACACATTCTTTCCTCATAAGCCTCAACACAAAATAACCTGGCAGAATACTAGAGGACAAAGTTCAATAATAGATTACGTGATATCAAATAGAAGTATACATCCAACGCAAATATTGGATGTTCGTAGTTTAACATCTGCAGAAATTGGATCTGATCATAGATTGGTACTGTGTAAATTGAGGCTTAAAATACAACATAAAAAGAAACAGCCACCGAATATCAAAAAGAAATTGAACGTCGAATCAATAAAAGATGAAACAACCAAGAACTTATATGAGAGAAGACTTACAGAGAAGATCAGAGATAACCCCATCGAACATACAGATGATGTCGAAGAAATATGGGATAAAATCAAGGAAAATATAAGTAAATCGGCTGAGGAGGCTCTGGGCTATAGAGAAGTAAACACTAACTCGAAACCTTCTCTTAAGCATTGGTATACACCTGAACTGAAATCACTGGCAGCAGAGAAACGGCAGGCTTATCTCCGATACAGAAATAGCCGGTCGGAGGAAGAACACATTCGATACAAGGAAATAAGAAATAGGGTAAACGCGAACATAAGACAAATGAAAAACGAATATTGGAGAAGATTTACGGTGGATATGGAACGCGACATGTATGGGGCACAGAAGAAGGTGTGGAATATGATTAGAGGTAGGAAAAAGGATATCAACGAGTATACACAATCCCGAATTATCTCAGAGCATGAATGGGAAGAACACTTCAAAACACTATATACCAGTGAAGATCAACCACAAGAGAATGATTACCTGCTCGACAATGCATCTGATCAACAAGAAAACAACAATCAAATAATAAGTCCCCAAATGGTAAAGAAAGCGAGAGCAAATTTGAAAACGAGAAAAGCCCCAGGTCCGGACAACATTCCCAACGAATTAATTAAATATGGAGGAGATGCATTACACGAAGAACTTACAAAACTGTTCAACAGAATACTTGTGGAGAAGAAGATACCTGGAGACTGGAAGAAGAGCATAACTGTACCTATATTTAAAAAAGGCGATATATATATATATTCTTTTGAGAACGAGCATTACAATTCTAAGATATATCACAGTGTTAGCAGAGGAAATGTAAACGGGGTACCATACATATTTGCGTATGATACAAGAGCACAGATAAAAACCTCAGGAAAAATTCTGTCTCCCCGCATAAGTGTAGTAATTTGTTTATAGAAGATGGATGGCATCTTTTTCATTTGAAAATAATTTTTTCGTCATCTTGAATTCATTTCGACAAAATATCTTGACATAATATCTGAAACAGAAAGAGGGACAGAAAACCAGAAGGAAGCAGTAAATAATATCACCTACATTTGCTCATGACCGAGAGGGTCTTTCGACCCGGTTCAGTCCTCCAAGCGATGATTTTCAGATCCTCAGATAAACGAAGAACGCTACAGGCCCCTTTATTGGGGAATCATCTCCCATAGATCCATAATTGTTCATTTCGAACTAGAAATCTAATAAAATATCGGGAATAAAGTGAAAAACTTGTGACATGTATTATGTCAGGATGACATAATAATAAGAAAAATACAGAAAACTATAGAGGAATAACACTATTGAATTCTACAATGAAACTATTCACCAAAATCACCGAGGGTATAATATCTGGATATTGTAGCATGTCAGAAGAACAGCAAGGTTTCCGTAAGAACAGATCGACAGTAGATGCCATATTCATCATTAGGCAGATAGAGGAAAAGTCTATTGAATATGCCAAACCAGCATATATGTGCTTCATAGACCTTACCAAAGCCTTCGATAGCGTGAGACTGGATGATGTCCTGCGAATAATGAAAAATAAAGGTATCCCAAACAACATAATACATGTAATTAAAGAGCTAAACTACAAAACAACAACACAAATATCAGTAAATGGTAAACTTACCAGATGTGTGCCAATAGCGACAGGGATAAGACAGGGAGACTCTCTGAGTCCGATATTATTCAACTTGGTAATAGATCAAATAATAGAATACGTCAAAAAAGCAGCACCAGGATACAGAGTAAATATGGGGGAGATCAAGATAATATGCTATGCTGATGATGCCGTTATAATATACGAAAATGAAGACGATCTACAAAGACTCTTGCACGCATTTTATACCATAAGTGGGCAATTCAACATGAAAATTTCCACTGAAAAATCTAAGACCATCGTAATAAGCAAAGAGCCCTTAAGATGCAAGCTAGTAGTAGAAAATAAACCAATAAAACAGGTCATGATCGTTAATTACCTGGGAATCGAGATATCCGCAAATCAAGACAGAACACGAGAAGTGAGAAGCCAAATTTTTTCCAAGTTCCAAATGTTTTCCAAGTCCGAAATCTTTAAAATTTTTTGTACTTCCATTGGGATTCGAACTCGGGATTTCTAGCTGTGAGACAAGCGCTCTAACCATGCGACTATACAAGGTATTGGGTGTGAGGGTAGAAATGTTGTATAGAAGCGGAGCGGTTTAAGGCGGAAATATATAAGTCCCGTTGGAGGGGCATACGGTGAAAACATAAAATTTTTCTAAGTACCTGTTGTTTTGGTCGCGCGCGCGCGCATGCCAGCGATATTTTGTTCAACGATAGTTACGTTTAGCGATATTTTCGAATAACGAAATTTCGAATAATGAAATATCGATATTTCGTAACCCTTCAAATATGCAGAGCTGCAGGTGTGTGATATATAAAAAATTCATTTTTCACATCAAGGCAAATACTCCATTCTCGTCAATTCTTATTAATATGTCTTCTTAATATACAGGAATCGCCCTCGAGAATAAACATTCAAATGAAAATCAATGGGTTCAGAGGTTAATTATGTGTTATCGCCTGATAAACGCTATATTTGGAAATCTTTGCATGGATTCAATAACAGCGAATGTGTAATTGCAATTATACGATTTCCTTATTCTGTGACGAGAACGCCTGTTCTTGAAGGCAAATATGCAAATCTCATCGTATAATTCCGTCTACCTTGTTATTGTTGTGACAACGGGAAAGCTATGCTGCGGGGAATCACTTGCAAACATTTCACACTAGTCAATTTCTCTAAAAAACTACTTACACAAAGTGAGATCTATTCTTTAATTTATTCAAATTCATGAAACTTTGTTCGTGAAATCATCTCTACAATATTTACCTAAGACGTCAAAACATTATAAGATAAAGAAGCAATGTTTTGACGTCTTAGGTAAATATTGTAGAGATGATTTCACGAACAAAGTTTCATGAATTTGAATAAATTAAAGAATAGATCTCACTTTGTGTAAGTAGTTTTTTAGAGAAATTGACTATTGTGAAATGTTAATTTGTGATTGTTAAGCGAATGTATTGATTGTTTGTTTTTTCCATTTTAGTAAACCCTGAAGAAGAATAGAATACTATTCGAAAGCTTGGTTAGATGACAAAAAAAGTGATTTAGTTTTTTCTTTTCCGTCCTGTTTCAGTCTAATTTCCCTAAAAAAACCAAACCCAAATATAACGGAAGACTGTTAAAAATATTTAGATTAACACATAAACATGGGATTTTTTGAATTCATAACATCGAATTATGGACAAGAAATAACAACATGTCTAAAAAAAATGGAGCAAACTAAACATAAAACTAAGTACATCAAGGAACAGATTGAAGTTTCTACTAGAATGCAAGAGAAGAGGACTTTGTCCGAATCATATAAAATATAGTCAGAAGAATCTTCTTAACATCTTGGAGGGAAACAATGGTCACTACATCAACAAAATGAGAAAACTAAGTGATTTCATAACAATGAAAATGCTCAGAATAGAGATCTCACACACAAATTGGACCCTGAATAAATTAAAAACAGACCTTGAAAAAGAAAAAGAGAAGGTGAAAGAGGTATTACCAACTAACATAATGGATAAATTTCAGAGAATACAAAGGAAAAACTATGACAAAGAATTTCAGGAAACTAAAGCTAGAAATATAAGGAAAATAAACAAGTTGGAGAATGGACAGTTAGATCAATTAACCACACAAGACAATTGGTTGATAAATTTGACACAGACAGATATTCCAGATAAAGTCAAAAAAATTTTATCCCTGGGACCAAAGTTCGCACTACCTATTACACCGGGGGAACTAAAGATGGATGAACTTTTGGCTGATGTTGAATATGCCATATCCAGTCTAGAAACACAACAGAAAAAAGATATATATAGGGCAAAAATTACAAGCACAATAACCAATTATGTTCATGTAAATAAAGATAAACAATATCCTCTCAACAAACATTACAAGGATACCTACCATTTCTTGAAAAATAACCAGAACCTCATAATAACCCAAAGTGATAAGGGAGGAGCGACAGTAATTATGGAAAAGGATCAATATCACACAAAAATGATGGAGATACTAGATAGCGAAGAAAACTTCAAAAAGATGAAAAAAGACCCAACAAACACCATACAAACCAAAGCCAATAAATATTTCAGTAACTTAGCTACAAAAAACATAATAACCAAAGAAGAAGAAAAAGGATACAAAAAGTATGATGCCACATGTCCAAGAATTTACGGAAAGCCAAAAGTACATAAGCAAAACACACCATTAAGACCTATAATATCAGGGATAGACTCACCCACCATGAATATAGCTCAATACCTAGCCTCGATACTAACGACAGCATATGAGAAAAATAATGAATATTATGTAGCTGATACATTCCAGTTCACAGAATTCACAAGAAATTTAATTATCCCAGAAGGTGAAGTATTACTATCATTGGATGTAGAAAATTTGTTTGGTAATATGACGGTTGATTTAATAAAGAAAGCAATAGAATACAAATGGGAAAGCATACAACCACATGCTAAAGATTTAAAAAAAGAAGAGTTCATTAGATTGTTAGAGTTTGTATTAGAAAATAATGTCTGTGTTTACAAAGGCAGTTACTATAAACAAATTAAAGGTTGTGCAATGGGCTCTAAGCTCAGCCCTATTCTAGCTCAATATTGCATGGACTATGTATTAGACAAAACAATTCCAAAATTAACCTACAAACCATCAGTAGTGAAAAAATTCGTAGATGATCTGCTCATAGCAACAAAAAAAGGAAAAATAGAAGAACTCATAGAAAAGTTTAACAATGGGGAGATTGATATCAATTTAAAGTTTACGGTTGAGCTAGAAAATCAAGATAATTGGGTACCATTCTTGGACACCAAGGTAATAAGAAAAGATACACAGGATATAATATTAGATTGCTATAAAAAACCCTCAGCAACTAACAGAACAGTGCATTTTATGTCAAATCATAGCATGAAAATAAAAATCAACACGATATACCAAATGCAAGAAAGAATAAAGAAGATATGTCATGAGTCACTTAAGGGTGAAAATCTGAAAATTTTAAAGAAAACACTACAACAAAATGGTTACCCAACTAAATTCATCAATAAAATAATAAATCTACCTCCAAATATACAGGAGAGAAGAGAACAAGGCGAAAGTGAGGAAATATCAAACAGAGGGATGACATTCTATTGTACCCTACCAAACATTGAACAACTGTCAGATAAAATAATTAAAGAGTTTAGAGATGAAAACATGAAAATGACCAAAAAGTATACACATCAAGTTGGAAAGCTATTCACAAGGACCAAGGACAAAAAAAAGAATGAAGAGAGATCAAATATTGTCTACAAAATACCATGTGGACAATGTGAGAAAAAATATATAGGACAAACATCACAATTGTTGAAGAACAGAATCCTAGGACATAAAAGTGATGTAAAGAATCATCCGGAAAGATGTGCATTAGCAAAACACAGCTCAGAAAAAGACCATCAAATCAGCTATGAAGAGGCAACAATACTTAAGTCTGAAAAAAACTATAAAAAACGACTATTCCTAGAAATGTACCATATTAATAATGAACCAGATCCAATGAATAAGAAAACTGATACAAATTCATTGAGCAATATATACACATATTTGATCTCAGAACAATGGAGAAAACAAAGAGAGGTATATATGGGACCAGTGGATGGTTAGGGGAAAAAAGACCAAGAAAATAACGGGAAAGAAGAAGAAAAATAAGATGACAGAAAGTGAACAATAATAATAATTATAGGTTATAAGATAAAGAAGCAATGTTTTGACGTCTTAGGTAAATATTGTAGAGATGATTTCACGAACAAAGTTTCATGAATTTGAATAAATTAAAGAATAGATCTCACTTTGTGTAAGTAGTTTTTTAGAGAAATTGACTAGTGTGAAATGTTAATTTGTGATTGTTAAGCGAATGTATTGATTGTTTGTTTTTTCCATTTTAGTAAACCCTGAAGAAGAATAGAATACTATTCGAAAGCTTGGTTAGATGACAAAAAAAGTGATTTAGTTTTTTCTTCTCCGTCCTGTTTCAGTCTAATTTCCCTAAAAAAACCAAACCCATATATAGCTTTATTCGACCGCACATACAGACCCGAATCTATACACTTGACCGCCTTTCCAGTCCAAAAGTGACGTGTTCAGACCCGGTCCCGGGTCTCTTAGCGTCTGACCATGTTTTTGAGGTCTGGGGGGTCAGGGGATGCTATAAACGAAATTTCAGCCGGGTGTAAAAAATCGGTGATACATCATATTATACACAGAAAGTTTCAGGGTTTGGCCAGTGCGAGGGCGCTTCTGCGGGAATCAACTAGCTGTATAAAATTCGTATGATTAATCAACGTTTCGAGTCCCTAAACTTGGCAACACTGTACAGCGAGATATACTAACCTGGAAACTTCTATTATGGATACTTGTACGATCCCGCTATGGGGAGTCACCGTCATGGGGAAAGTTTATTGTGAATTCTCCATACTGGACGAAAATGAGATGTTTTATATTTTCGAGCTACACAGTAAAAATCCAAACTCAGACGCCCGGTAAAGGGCGTTGTCCTCGAAACATATGATATGATTCCATACAGATACTCTGAATTAGATATTTCATCTTTTCGACCAGTAAAATAGGAAGTTGCTTTTTGGTATTGTAGTTCGGAAAAGGGTCAATAACACATGGAAAATCTTTCATACAGAGTTTCAAAATTGAATATTTCAAATTAGGCTCGTTCCTTCATGAATCAATAATTAAGGTATCGAATTCTTAGAACATTAGGAGTTTGGTGATATTCTCCGTTGGCAAAGAAAGATATAGACAATAAAAGGTCATCACTAAGCATATTTGATTCACCATTGGAAGGTTAAATATTTTGGGATACAGCTATGAGAAAGTGTGAAAGGATAATATTCTCTTGATGGAGTTTAATAATCAGAAACAAAGGAATGTTACAGAGCTATTGCTACACAATAGCCTTTCAGTAATATCATCCGAGATACGACGGATTTTTTTGTCACATGACCACATATCGTATCTGGAGTGATCGAACGATACAAAGAGAAGAGAGTTTATGATAAATAAGTATTTCGACCGGTTCAGGACTTTCTTGGAAGAATAAATATGTAGAATTTCGAAATTTTGCGGTTATTTTCCCAATATCTCGAGAAGAAATGACGTGATCAAATTGAAACTTCATGTCTAGCTTAAGAATATGTCTTCTGGATTGTTGTGAAAAAAAGTATTTTCAAAAATTCCCAAAATTCTTGACAAAAATTGTTTCTACTTAACAGATTTCAATGAAATTTGGCACAAACCTTAAAATCAATATCCAACCGAAGCACTTCAAATTTCAGTTCTATCTGATACCAAATCCAGGAGATATTGGTAAAGAAATATGTATGCCAAACTTCGTGGATATTTGAAAATTCAATGTTATTTCTCCAACATTCCATACGGAACTAACGCGATCAGATTTAAATTTCGTAGATAGTCATGTATTAGGGATGCGCAACAATTCTTTAAATTTCGTGAGTGTGTTACGGACTCAAAATCAAAAAATAATTTCCTTTCGAAAATTTTCCAAGTTTTATTCGAGGTTTTTCTGCGAAAACAATTTATTGCATTTTGATGATATTCGACACAGACCTTGAACTCGTGTTTTAATCTTTGGAGATATTGGAAAAAAATATTTCAAATTGTATAGTTATCAACTAGGTATCGTTGTCATTTCTGAAATACTTCAAAAAATACTGAGCTGGACATGATGAACATCTTAATAGTTGGAAAATGCTGATGAGCAAATTGTTGCGAAATTTCGTGATGATCGTTCGATTGGATCGATCAAAAAAATCAGAATTATATCTGCTGATCGGCTAATGATATGTGCCTCATGAAATTCCGCTGGGACCATCAAGTGTTCATTCCTCATTGAAGTACTAGATTTTTATAAGATTTTATTTGTATTCTTGGAAATATTGGCCAGATTAAATATGTATGTTCGGGACCATTGAGTGGATTTCACCAATTCGCAAATTCGGCCTTCATAATTGAACTCGAAACCTACCCTTCATTCATCAAGTTTCTGATTAGATTATTTCAGAAGTCTTTTTTTTACCAGTAAAACCTGCCGTTAACACAATAACTCCCGAGAAAAACTTCGATATTTGTAGAGTTGGTTAAGACTGCAGCTTGTTCCTTTCCAGTCAAAAATTTCTAATCGAGAAGTTTTCAGGTAATTCCTCAAGATGAATAAGTCAGTGTCCAAATGTGTTCAAACTATATTAGTTTTTAAAACCTGAATCCAAGAATTTTGCTTCACGTGGTGTCACTTATTTCTTGGCATCCATTGTACAAGCCAGAAAGAGCAGCGTGGGTATGTGATACTTTCACGTGATGGCCGCGAAGGAATTATCGGTACGACTTAATCGTAAAATGAGCCTGTTTTAATAGAAGCACAATGCGGGTACATATTGTGTTATGTTCTTTAAATGAGTGTTCTTTTCGAGTATTGAACATTTCAATTTTCATCCTCTTATGGATGCAGTAGAGACTCTAACAAATGAGTGTGGTTCTATATATGAATACTTTTTACGCGCTTGTCTGGGGAACAGCGCGTTATCATTTCGTCACGATCTCTGTAATTTTAAAATTTTGAGCCGGAACTGGTCTCGAACGACCAGGTTGGACTCACTGATGAAGAATCCGTGGTCAAAATTGATTCTGTCCGTCCGGCCAGCCGTGTGCGCTGTAACCCTCGCAAGGAAAGACCTAGAGTCCTGAAATTTTCAGTTAAGGTTAAGATCCTGAATATCTCAGTTGAGTTCGTTAATGGGCCAAATCTGCCAAATGGTTTCTGTGCTACAGCCATTTGAAATTTTGATTTTTCAATAACTCGAAAAATATTTATCTGATCGAAATGAAACTTGGTTGGAAGATGAACAGTGTCAATGAGAAGAATTATCCATGGAAAATTTCGAGAAAAAAATTATTGTTTTTTTTTCGAAAATTTTTATATTTCATTAAAATTTCACCATTTCGCAATGTGAACAAGCGCGTAGAAGCTGCTGACTTCACGTCAGCAGATTCTAGCAGGTTCTAGATTTTTCTTCTTTATTTTGTTTCTGTTCGATCATTGGTTTCGGAGGAACAAATTGAAATCGACAAAAATTTTTCGTGCCTCGGGAGGGTTAATTTTTGGGAGAGTTGGGAATTGAAAACTAATATAGTTTTAGTTAATTATTTTATTTACTTCCAGCCATCATTCCACATCTGGAGTTGGGCGATCTATTTCTGAATTTTCCTATGCAAGTATTTGAATTCGGATCATTTGTCTTGCATACATTTTAGGGTCAATACCTATTTTCAGAGAAAAAGAAAATATTAAATCTACCTCTTCATGCTGAATCAAATATAATTATATTTTTTAATGATCCTTCATTGTTCTTGACAGTAGTAATCCCCGTCGTAAGTTGACTGCCCCTTTGTCCTAATTTCGAAAATAAACGGAAAACAGGAAGATGTAGACATAAAATTGATTCCTTAAAAATCTGCGTTCACAGAGCATACCACTAAGTTACAAATTGTCTCATGTTCTTGACCTCTTAAATATTGATTCACGAAATGAAGATGATGACGGCACTGGACTGGTGTAGCTTTTCATGACTTTCCGGTTTGTGAATCGTGATGATGAATGGAATATTTAATTTTCAAGATCTGTATAGAAATTTCATGATGAAAATATGGTGTGTTTTTATATTTTAATCGAGATATCCAATCGATTAATCGTAAATGCACCACGGAGTTTACATTTTCATCAGAGAAATTCCGAAGAATTTCAGCAGGGCGTTTTTTTCAACGTAGTTTAATCGATCAATTTCTGATTACTAATCGGATCAATCTTACTCGGAAGTCGATCGAACTGATGGATCATTCTAACCTTACTTCAATGTTTTGACCGGGAGTTTTCGTGGATTTATCGAATATTGTTAAGTGTGTAAAGTAGAAAAATGTATGGTGCAGATGTGCAGATGATTTGAAAAAATTAGCTATAAAAATAAGATACCTAGGTACATTTTCCCCAATACGGTTATAAGCATTTACATGTCTTTCATTATTTTTCGTTTCCAATTCAAAAATTACGAATTCCTCATCACTAGCAGAATTATCATCAAGTTTCTAACATATTTTGCACAACGGAAATAATTCCGCATCCATAATAATGATTTCTGATAAGAATATGTGCGAAAATACAGCAAATAACTATCACAGAATGATAGGATATCTGCAAAACAAATGAAATGATTGATTTCTGAACATTATGATATAAAGTATTCGTTATCAGTAATTATACCAGAAAAACCGTTCATTAAAATTCAAATCCAATAACGAAATTCATCGGGAATTCACTGATTTCTGTCTGTAATTCCACCCTATGTTTAGGAACCTTTCGAGAGATTTGATGATGTCACGTCAATCGTTTTTTCATCGCTCGATGGAATTCATCGCTTCAACTGATTAAAATAAAAACGCACCCATATTGAACTGTTTTAGCCGTTTCCTTTTTGGTAGTTGGATCGCAGTTAGAACGAAATTTTTATGACTTGTTTACAACCATCAATGGTACTTAAACATAGTAATAAAAATTCCTAATAAACATACCCCATGACGACGGCCAGCTGCAAGCATCAGCGGGATTGTAGAAGTCCACAGAAGTGTTCTTCGGTATAGCGAGTCATCGTCATGAGTTATTCTGATTCTGAACCTTCGAATTGGATATTTCAGCTTTTCCACATAATATGCAAGCCGAAAAAACAGCTTATATGATCCCGCTATAGCATGCCGTCGCCATGAGAAACGTTGAATTTAAATTCATTACATGGAACTCGAATATTTGATATTGCATCCTCTCGACATACACACCGAAAATCGACACTTTGTCAAAACTTATGTAAGCCCGGTGAAGGATACAAGCGTCGATAAAAATGTTTTTGCCATGACTCATATTTGGCTTGGAAAGTTTTCATGTTCGTGATTTTTATCGATTCAATATTTCATAGATCCGAATTTGGATCATACAGTTTGAAAACGTTCACTATTGGCACATGATTTGAACTTGTACAGAGCTAACACTTCTTTATTTTAATGTCTTTTTCTCGAGTTTTGTGAATGTTAAAAATCTAGTCTATTCAAACCGTAAGAGAATGAAGTATACAGTATGGTTTCATTGGATGTCAATTCAGCATGGGGAATAAAATAAATTGCACTTTTCGTGACAAAAAATATTCCCCAGTAACAGAATTATGCAAATAAATGCAAATAATAGCGGTGCATTTTCCAAATAGTTTTGCGAGCATGTTCTGGAAAATAGCGTGCCATCGTTTTGTCCAAATGTCTGTTATTTTTGTACGTTGAGCAGGAATTGGTCTCAAACGACTGAGTTGGACCCCCTGATGACGAATCCGGTGTCAAAATCAATTCTGTCACGATTGAGTGAGAATACAGCCTTCTATAGACTTGAAACAATGATTAAACAAAATTCTCTTGATGTTGACTGAAAATTCTACTAGAGTTTGGTGGTATATTTCTGAAGCATGCTATACAAGTTGGAATTAATGGTTGATTTTTTTCGCATAAATTCCAGAGTCAATAACAAAAGCATATTTCGAACGCTGTCTTTAAAATCCCGGTACCGGTCACACATTTTATCATTGCATAGTTGATGACGTCACCCATATGACGCACAAGTTACCGGGATCCAAGCAAATCCCAGTAAAAAATGTAGTCTTGGGCGGTTTCTGTTCATCAAAGTGAAACCTGACCTTACTATTAAATTGTTTCGTTGATGTGTCAAAGTGAAATGTTTTCCCGAGTTTTCAAACATGAAAAAACTGAAGAACATTCAAAAATTTTGAGGAAGTTGAGGAGAATTTGGAATTGTACAAGACAAAAAAGTTCTGGAAAAGGGACGCTTGATTGATTACAGCCAGCGGAAAAAAAATCTTCAGCTTCTGAACTTCAGGTTCAGGAGCTTTTAAGTGCTTGTTCAATTTCGTTGCTTCAGGCTATCATTTTAATAATATACTAGATTTCAATTCAATCAGATCTGTACTTATGGAACAAATTTGATTGGGGATATTTTCAAATGTTTTGGGCGGATCTTTTCCATTCACGAATTGAGCCTTCAGAATCAAGCCCCAAACCTTCTCTATAAATATCGAGTCTCTGGGTCGTTTCTTTTGAAAAGTATTGGGTTTTCAGTTGATCTTACTGCCGATCGTGAATTCGACCACTACCCAAAAAAGACTTGATACTTGTAGAGCAGGTTTATAGTTTGATAACGAAGGCCGAATTTGCGAATTGCTCACCTTCACCCAAGGATTCCGCAGATATTTCAATTCGAAATTTTATCTTAAAAGATTATCAACAAGACACATGGGAAAAAAATTCTGTACCTCAGTACTTGATTGAAAAATTACAGCTTCAAGGTTCAGGCAGAACTTCGTGAGGACCATGAGATTTGAAGATCGCAAAATTCTGAAATTTTTTGTGTCGATTATTTTAATGGAACGATCATCAAGAAATTTGGCACAAATTTAGGCCTCAGCTTCCGCCAATAAGCTACCAAGTTTCATTATGACCGGATCATCATTTCGAGTCATTCCGGAAATCAAATGATACCGAAGAAATAGGTTCGAATTTTGACATATATTTTTCCTGGTATCCCTGAAAATAAGTCGATGAAACTGAAACTGTGCTGCGCAATAGTAACCTCAAGGTCTATGCCAAACTCTTAGAAAAGTGAGATGAAAGATACCTATTTCATTAGTGTTACATCCCAAACTGTATATTTACGTATTGACTCGAAGTAAATCAGTAAATTCGATTTAAATAAACTGGCCGTATAAATTAACATAATTTTAAATTATCCAAATGACCATACAAACACATTCGAAACATCGAACTTGACTTAGATCTCGGTACCTGGAGCATCATCAAAAGTCAATGTAGAAAATTCATCACGGTTACCGGGAGTCTAGACACAGCGTAAAAAATAAGGTTAGGTTTCACTTTGATGAATAGAAACCGCTAACGATTTTTTATCGAGATTCGCCAAGATGCTGGCACTTAGTGCGGCATGTAGGTGACGCCATCAAATATACCGAGATGAAATCTGTGACCTATACCGGGATTTTAAACATAGCGTTAAGCGTTGAAAGAAATTATTGACTCTGGAATAAATATATTCTCATTATTCGTAAGAGTTTTTTTTCCTCCCAATACCCAAACCAGTAGGTTGAGAGTAGGTTGTTGGAATTGAAACTTAGAGATAAAAATTCTTTTTAATCCTGATAAACTACCTAATAGTGAAGGGCTGAAAGAGTTCAATATATTTATTATGAAATTCTCATGAAAATCTTGGAAATTTGATAAGTCATTCAGCTCTCTGATTCACAAACCACAGTCAGGAAAACTTATGAGAGTGTAGTGCCGTAGTTATTTCGTGAATCAATATTTAAGATGTCTCAACCTCGAGAAAATTTGGAATTTGGTGGTGTTTCCTGTAAACACAGGCCTTGAAAGTACCAGGTCAATATCATTATGACCTTGAGCATAATCTTTCGCAGCGAATTTCAGTACATGTTTATAACTGTGGAACTTCGTGTTTTTTTCTCGGTACCTATCATTGTTTTTTCCAGAATAACTTGTAAGCACCTGATTCAATCATGATGACGTCCAGCTAGGTCCGAAAAACAACTTATTAGAAAATTTCGCGATGATCATGTCATAAGAACAATTCGAAACAAAAATTGAAATTTATATTTCGTATATTCTATATTTTGCGATCTTCGGATCATATCCTCACGAAATTCTGTACGAACCCTCAATCATCATTTTTCAATAAAATACTGGATATCGATTCAATCCAATGTGAATTTTTGGAAACATCGGAAAAATAAAATTCGATATATCTCCAGAATCATTGAGTAGATTCAACCAATTCAGCTTTCGTTATTAAGGTATAAACTACTCTACAAATATCGAGTTTTTAAGTTGGTTTTTTCCGCTCACGATCGGTCGTGAGAACGAATTGTTGAATGAATAAAATCTATTTAATATTTCCGCCGATAACCCATTCAGAATTTGATTTTCGGAATGTCACCAACAACACAAATTAGATCAGATTAAAATCCAGTACTTGATGGAAAAATGACAGCACTAAGGTTCATGCCGAATTTCGTGATGATGGTATAATTAGAAGATCACCAAACGTGAATTAACCTGACATAAAAATATCTTATTTTCTATTTTGATATCAATGACGGAAGAAACAGATTTTGAGAATTCCTCTAAACTATATGTGTGATTCATATGAAGTTTCTGACATAGAAGAGGAATAATGGTCTTAAAACTTCAATTTTTATTGGAATCTTCATGCAATGCAGGGTGGGATGTTTCGTAAGTTTGGCTGTACTACCACTTTCAAACCAACAATAATTACTACTTTCGCAGTCACATAGTTAATAAAATCTTTTCAGGTTAATAAAAGTTTGAGAGGTCAACAGTTGAAACTAGAAATACGGAAAAAACGACATATTAAAACAAAATTATTTCTCAATATGTATTTGTTCGGTACTTACTAATTAAAATTGAATTTTATTTCAACATATAGTCTGTTCCGTAGTTAAAGTTTCAACTTCTGACCTCTTATTTTTTTATCAACCAGACTAAATGATTTTATTTACTGTATAAATATGCAGCCAGTAATTTTTGTTGGTTTTAAAATGGTAGTTTCGGATTTATTTTTTTTGAGGTTATTTCCCTGATATTTCAGGAACTGCCCAAACGATTGGATTGAAGGATGGCGATCAATTAGAACATAAAGACGCGCAACTATTTGCGAAATTTTGTTATTGCTTTTAATTGTCATAAAAATTCAATTCAATACGATTTCAACTTCCGGAAATATTTGGAATTTTTTTTTGAAATTTCGTGTTTTGTTTTCTCGGTATCGTTGTTTTTTCCGGAATAACTAATAAAATTTTGATTCCATCATGACAAAACTTGGAAGCCTGTTCGAAAATAATGATGAACAACTGTGTGTAGAGTTTCGTGAGCATCGTGTCATCAGAAAAATTCCAAGAAATTTTTTTTTACTATCTATGGGACTTCGATGGCTAAAAGCATCTCCTCATGAAAAAATGAACACAAGTAGTAATAATTTTATAACCATAGTGGATACGAATATTTTATACGGATTGGAACACCTTCAGAAAATAATAAATATTTCACTATTTTACAAAGTATTTGATCTTGATATCACAATAAATCGAGATACTTGACCGAAGTATCTCATTCGCATTCGATTCAATTTTCATCATCAATTTGTATCGAGTAGACATTAGGATCTCTTCATAGCATAACTTATACAAATTCGACGATTCAACAAGTTGACCTTCTTTCTTAAACCCGTTCATACACCACAATCGACGCTATTGGTCCCGAAAATCTGGCAACAGCGCTGGGATTTCGAACGTTGGCTGGATATGTTTGCGTGGTATATGAGGGATCGGATTGGGGGCGAAGTGGTTCGGGTTTGGGAAATGTTATCTATTATACAACTTTTTTGTCTTAAAGAAATTCTTTCCCCTCTCAGGCTGCCTAGTGAGTTATATTTTAAAACAACTCATTTCCACTTTATATACTCGTCAAAGTCATTTGGATCATGTGGGTCTTAGGTAGCCTGTATGATATATCGGGACTAGATGCGTCTGTTGGATCAATATATATATATATATATATATATCCATTCAAAATTTAATTTTTCGAATAGTTCGAAAAATACAGATTAGATTGAATTGAAATTCCTGTTTTATCCTGGTGAATTTCTTTGAGTGTGAATTTTCAATCGAAATTGGCATCGCATTGTTCAAAGTATAAAATATAATTTCGGTCAAATTGCTTGTGCGAATAATATGAGAAAATTCACAGGGTGATGATATTTATCAGGAGCACTACCCCCTGTTTTTCCCCAGACCTTTTCTTTTCCGAGGAGACACTGTAAATTTGAGAAATTGTGGAAGAATTTGTGTTGTTATTCTGAACTTTATGATCTACTGTGATTTTGTCGTATCTGCTACCGATTTCGAGAAAAGAATTTGAACGGTTCAGAAAATCCGAACTGTCCTGAAAATTCAGTTAGCAAGCTGCAGTGAATACATTCATTATTAGTTTTATGGATATATTCCGGATCTGTAGCAATGATTCATGAAATCCCGATTAACTCCTGAAATCATTTTGTGAATTGCAGATACTATGAAAACAAATATTCACAAGAAACTAACCCGGTATCTCGAAAACGAACGTTTATGGTCCCATGTTGAAAAAAATTGTTCTGTATGTGAGAACGCCCTTGCTGATTGCGGGAAAAAACTATTTGTCGAGGGCTGTTTCTATTAAAGAAGATACCCACAGAAACAATGCAAACAATCAAAAAAGCGAACTGGAATGTTTCAGAGTAAAAATCTGACTCCTTCATCAGGCGAACGGGAAAATTTGCAGAATAATTTTTTTTGATATTCCGTTTTTTGAGACCTCTGTCGAACTGACATTTTCAAGAAACAGAACAACAGAACATATTCATTTGGTTTGAAAGTTTTAATTCTACCTCTTTGTTCAGTAATTTCAGCAAAGTATGGTCCATGTTTACAGAACAATGAGCAAAATAACTTTCTCCATTTAAAAATGCAGAAGGACTCCTTAATTTTTTTTTTCAGATTATCTGGTTCTGACAACAGTATGTTATATTGATTTCCAACGGTCGAATAAACATGGTTTGCTATTTGGGATCTTGCTATGTGTCCAATATATGGGTTAGTTTCGTGTTCTCTTTTTCTGATATCTAACAGAAGATGTTTCCCATGTGTATGACTTTCTGCAAATTTTCTCGTTTCTCTGATGAAGGAGTCAGATATGTACTCTGAAACGTTACAGTTCGCTTCGTTGATTGTTTGCATTGTTTCGGTATTGTTGATTAGGCAACTTTTTTCCTAGAAACAGCCCTTGACGAATAGTATAATCCCGAAAGCCGCAAGGGCGTTCTTACATTAAGAATTATTTAATTAAATTCTTAATAGTTCTGTTTCAGATAGCGGGAGTGAAAACCCAGAAAAATCTGAAAAATGATTCAAAACGGCTTTAACCGATTAGGAATGTATTATCTCAGTTTGTACCAGCAGTAAAGAGAACCCTGTATACAGCTACTTATTTTTAACACAGACCATAACGGGTTGCGAAGCAGAGCCTTTTTATTCAAGTTATCTATAATGAAAACCTAGAAAAGCACTGATGTGAACTGAGCAGTTTTTGCACGCATGTGCACTTTTGGTGATATCCTTTGAACAAACGTGCAACAGCTGCTGACTTCACGTCAGAGTTCCTAGGTTTTTTGTATCAACTGCTGGATTTCAATTCGATCTTATATGTATTTGGGAAATATTGAGAAAATAAAATTTTTAATGGGTATATCTACGGAATCATTTGGTGGATTTCACCCAATCACGAATTCGATCTTCGTAATTAAGCCCCAAACCTTCTCTACAAATATCTAGTTTCTGAGTCGTTTCTTCCAGGAGTTATTGTGTAACACAATAACTTCCGAAAGAAACAACTTTATTTTTCCAATATTTTCAAAAATACAGATCAGATCGAATCGAAACCCACTATTTTTTTGAAAAATCACAGGATATCATGAGGATAATATGGTCAGAAGATCACAAAATATTGAATAAAGAACAAAAAAAAATTAAATTTTTATTTAAAATTGTTTTAATGACAAGATCCTCACGAAATTTTGCGAAAAGTTGCCCATCAGCATTTCCGAACTAGTTGCCAAGTTTGGTTTCGATCGAATCAGTATTTTTTGCGTTATTCCGGGGAGAACAACGATATCGAGAAGGAAACCACGAAATTTTTATATTTTGTCTCAAAATCTCCAGAAAGTATGGTCGTATCAAAATGAAATTTGATACACTGCTGTAAAATATGATGTTCAAGGTATGAGCGGAAATTTTTTACGGATTCAAGGAACAGTTTTTTGGGGAAAACATTTTTTTCAAAATTTACTGACAGTGTGACCCCAACAAATTTTCTTGAAAAGTTGTGCTTGGTTATGATCCAACTAACTGTCAAGTTTCAATCCAATCGCATGAGTAGTAGGAAATTAATTTCAAACTTTCAAATGACTATACCTCCGAAACCGTTCTACCGACTTGTCCCATTAACGAAATTAACCGGCGCATGCCAATCCGCGACCTAACCTGTAAAATTCAAGTCCGAGCTTGCTTCTTTCGAAAGATATCGTGTCGTCGGCCGGCCGGACAGAATCGATTTAAACACCGAATTCGTCATCAGTGAGTCCAACCTAGTCGTTCGAGACCATTTCGGAAAAATTGCGAAAATTACAGACATTTGGACAAAACGATAGCACGCTATTCCCCAGAACATGCGCGCAAAAAGCACTGACGATTTTACGCGCTTTTTCAAATCATTTGCCAAAACACCTGTTCAGGTTTTGACCCAGTCAAACTCAGATTCAATTCCCGATGAAATTGTGCATGAACCTCAAGCTACCATTTCTGATCAATTCGATTCATTTCATTCCGATTCGTATTTTCGGAAATGTTTTGAAAGACATTTTGGATGGGTACCATTATCTACGGAATCATCATCAATTTCACACATTCACGAATTCGACCTTCCCAATTGTGCGCTTATCTTACTCTCTAAATATCGTGTTCCTATGTAGTTTTTTTCTAAAGTAAATGTGTTCACGACGGTCCTTAACAACAATGGTGAGAAAAATAACTTTCGGAAGACTCTACCTAGAAACACGATACTTTCATTGCAGGTTTGGAGTTCAATTACGAAGGCTGAATTCGCGAATTGGTAAAATGCACCTAATGATTCCGCATTCAAAATTAATTTTCCCATTATATCTAGAACTACGTATTGAATTAAAATCTTGTACTTGAATTAAACATTATAGTTTGAAGGTTCATGCGGAAATTTGTGAGGACCATATGAGTATACTATACCGGCAAATATAAGATATTTGAATGAAAATATTGAATATTTTTTTCATTGATTTGATAGATCACGAAGTTAAGCACGAATTTGCTGACAGCTGTTGACAACCAGAACCAAGTTTCATCATCATCGGATCAGAATTTCTCAAGGTATTCCGGAATAAACAACGATGTTTAGGAAATAACCAGGAAACTGTACAATTTTTTTTCTTCATATATCTCTAAAGGTTATTAATATACGATCAAACTAACATTTTAAACACTGTTGCTAGATATCGAAATCAAGGTCTGCGCTAAATTCCTTTGCAATTTGATGGATAGTGTGTGAAAATTTGAAAATTTCAAATGAAATTGAGCATTTTTCGATAGGAAATATTTTTTCCAATTTTCTGTTTCTACGATGCATTGGTATTATACAACTTTCAGCGAAGTTTGAGTTAATTGTTCTTAAGTTATAAGGGAAATCACATTTCTGAGATCCACGAAATTTGACATGTTTGCTTATCCAATATTTCCTGAAATAAATATCGGATCAAACTGAAATTTGAAGGCACTATTGCCGAATTTGACTTGAAAGTTCGTGTCAAATATGTTATTGCAGTCTGATTAATGGTTTCCGAAAAATCAATTTTCTTCAAGCATAAAGAGTGAGTTTCCAAAAAAAATATCCATATTTTTCACCAATATACTCGTCAAGAAATTTTTCGTAATGTTGCGTTGCAGTATTTCTCACAACTAGCTACGAAATGTTGATCTGATCGCGTGAGTACTTCTTCAGATATTCGGATAATAACTTCAACATTTCGAATAACAACGAAATTGAACCTGCAGTTTTTGCTGTTAATGAATATCGGATTTAATTGGAATTAAAAACATTGTTGGTATATATCGACTTCAGAGTATAAGCCAAATTTCATTGAAATATCATCCCAGACATCAACAAGCACGCATACATTCTTCAATTTGCTGATGACACAACATTAATATCTCACCATAAAACATTGAAAGAATGTATGAAAGCACTACAGAACTTGTCGGATGTCACGGTGGCATGGATGAGACGTTGGAGGATACAACCCAACCCAGCAAAATCCAAATTGATCATTTTCAACCACAAAATCAACGCCAACTCTCCCAATATAAAACTTGGAAATGACAGAATTACTCCAACAGATTCATGCAAGTACCTGGGCATACAGATTAACAACAAGTTGGACTTCAGGGCACATTTAAAAATTCAAAAGAAAACAGCGGGACATTTTAGGTCTCATACTTATAAAAAGAAAGGAATCAGCAGTAAAACAGCAAGTATGATTTGCAAAATGATATGCAGGCTTTTATTGGACTATGGACATACAGTATTTTCAAATACAACAAAAACAGCTCTAAACATAATTGAGGTGGCGGAAAGAACTTGCCTACGAAAAATCACAAAACTGAGACATCCCAACAATCCACTCTATAACCCAACCAATCAACTTTTATACCAGATAACGGAAATTGAACCAATACTGGAAAGAATGCAAAAACTCAGCAAGAAATTCATCACAAACCAAAATAACATCAACCTAATCGAGCCGTTGTTACACCACTACAATAGAGAATCTACACCAAAGGCAAAGTTGCCAGCTTTGCCACTTTTCGAACACCTGAAATCCCTAGAATAACAGTCGTTATTGTTCAACAATATGTAATAATTCCTAACAGAATTGTAATATAAAATTGTATATAACTGGCTGGAAGACTGCGGTCGATGGCCATTTGATTGCAAGATCAATAAATTTAGTTTCTCTCTCTCTCTCTATCATCCCAGAAAAAACCGAATGCAACAAAAATTCGAAAAATTTTCGAATGATGATCTCTAAAGACTATTCAACGTCTTAATCCACACGAAATTATCAATCATGTTGCAAGTAAAAATTCTTGAGCTAATTACGGGGTTTCAATCTGATGGCATCTGTATTTTTCGAGATATTGAGGAAATAACCTTGATAACACCAAAATTTTACATATTATTTATATAATAAATATCGGATCATATTCAAACTTGAAATATGTCCGAGAAAAAACAATTCAACGAAATGTGGAGAATTGTCGATTAATTTTTCATTTCTTGATTTCTAAATGTTGGATCAACACAAAATTTTGAACCTAGTTGCGAGTTGGTATTCTTTAACCGACTACGAGATTTCAATCTGATTGCATCTGTTTTTCTTGAGATATTGCGGAAAAAACGATAAAATTCCAAATGACAAAGAAATTTAGCATATTTGTTTCTTATATCTCCGATAGTAAAGAACGTAACCGAGATATTTGGACTCCGAACTTAATTTGATCATTTCAAGTCAAGTCAAATTTTTCCAAAGGTAAAGCATATACAGAAGCACGGACGGATGGATAAAATTGAATTTGACCACTGATTCTTCTTCGGGGCATTCAACACCATCGTTTTATTATCCCTGTATATTAAGCTAAAGAAACCAAACTTGGTGAATATTATTTGCCAGTAAAACTACACATCTTGGAATTCTTTCAACCCTAAAGTATGCTCAGAAGCGGTTGATATTCCAACCCATTCTAAGTATACTTCAGGGTCAACCCCTAAGATATTTTTTCTCGAAACTTTTTCACCTTGAAATTTTCCTTTGCAATAAACATGGCTTGAGAGCCCATTTCATTTACCAACTTTTTTATCTCTACAACTTCCTTCGAAAACCTAAGCATTCACGAGAAAAATATAACTCATTAAACAGCATTTCTCTGAACAACATTCAACCAAATTATGATTCTACTAGTCTACGACTTTCACGACTGACACAATAGCGATCAATAAACAACAACCTGTCGAATATCGAGAATACAATTATATTAAATGTTGAAAATGGCCTCCTTCAGCTTCATTTCAAGCATTTACTCTTCTCCTCATTGAAATGCGTATGCGATGAAATATGCTTGCTGAATTTCTTATCGTTTCATACCCTGACACAATGCGATTTCGTAAATAATCGATATTTTTATTTCGTAAATGCTTAAGTTTTCGGGACTAATTGTAGAGTTAAAAAGTTAGTGAATAAATTGGGTTTGTTGTTTCGAAGGGAAAATTTAAATCCAGAAAAGTGGTAAGAAAAAATATCTTAGGGGATGACTATTTGAACCCCTTCTAAGCATACCTGAGGGTTTAAAAAATTCCAAAATGTGTAATTTTATTTACAAATATTGTTTCCCAAGTTTCGTGTCTTCAACTGAATATACAGGAAAAAAAGAAAAGATAACAATCTTTGTTTAAAATCTTTGGAGGGGTGTAACTTTTTCGGGGGGAGGTTTCTCAAAAAATTTTATACCAAATACCCATCTTTATTTTCATCACAGAATCACCCCTAATATTTTTTCGGTGTTATTCAGATACACCCCGTAAAACGAAGAATAAGGATTTTGATACTGCATTATAATAATTTGCAGACTTGAAAATGTTTATGTTTAATTGTTTTTCGTAGAAAGAAATATTGATCTAATTTTTTCACATTTGTGTTGATTTCAATTCATTCGTTATAGTCGAATTGATTCACCTTACATTTTATCAATAATCGAAAATGATTGAAAAAATAGAGTGGAGGGCCAGGAATCTTTCAAGCATAGGGCCCTGGAAATCATTAATCCGCCGTTAATCCTGACCTTCCTTTCAATCTCTTTTCTCATTCTCTGAGTATTGGCAAGTGTATTTTGGGTTGCAAAACAATGTACGAGTCATATTCAGTTTACTGGACGATCACTGAGTACCGGCTATGGGTGGGTTTTTAATTTAGGTGAAGGGGTTTCAAGAAGTAGGGAAAGACATCATTGCCTTTCCTGGATATTGGAGATTGCAATGAATGGATTCGGAAATCTACATTTCTGGAGTTTTTAGGTTTTCACTCCCAATATCTAAAAACGAACTATTAATGATCATATGAAATATGCTATTCATAGAAAATGCCCTTGTGGATTCAAACTTTCAAGGAGTGTTGAGGAAAAATATTAGCTGATGAACAATATCGAAACAATGCAAAGTTTTACCCAAAATATCCGTTAATCGTTAATTTTTTCATCAAATGTTTTCTTTACGAAAAACTAAAAGTGAGGAGATAAGTTTCTTCTAAATATTCGATATGAGAAACAAGGGGGACTTCTCGAAAAATTTGAAACTATAATACTCGGCATTTGCATGGGATGGGACAATCTATTTGAGCCGTTGAAACCCACTTTTGAGGAATTCTGGGCTGCCTTCTGCCTCATTTTATATATTTCCTATAATATCTGTTGAACCTTATATTGAATAAGGAATGAATTTCAACGGCACAATTGGCACAAAGAAGCAAAATTCATTAAATAATTTTTTTTTTCTGAAATCCATAATTGCTAGGCAAACTTCACAGAGATCTGGGTGGTCAATTTTATACATTTCGTAAAATATCTTGGAAACTATCAGAAAAATCTAGGAAAGCAATGACGTTATTCACCCAAAAATGTGTAATATTTTTTTCCCCACAGGAATGTTTGTTACAAAAAGGTTCCGTTACTTTTTCATTTTATTAATTTCTGTATAGTTTTCACCGATTATATGTGTTATTTCTTCTTCAAAAATGTTTTTTTATATTGCATAGTTTTTTCAACAAGAATGAAAGAAGAAGGAAGAAGATTATTTCACATATATTAGTTAATATATGAACGGAAAACCATAATGCTTCTGATTTTGTGATATTTTTTAGAAAAAAGGTTTAAGTCTTTTGCATAATATATGTTGATACATATATGAACAGAAGACCATAATGCTTCTGTTTAATTTTTCGTATATTCATTCAAGTTTTTCCAACTCTCATAAGTGATAATTCGGAATGATTTCCTTTTTTTCACCCAAAAATGTTTAGTATTTTCTTCTCCACAAGCAAAATTCTCACAGAAAGGTTTCTTTACTTTTATTTTATTAATTTTTGTACAGTTTTCACCGATTGTATCTGTGTTATTTTTGATTCAAGAAAATGTTTTTTTTAATATTATTGTATATATTTCTGAAGATAAATAGTTTTATATTGGTTTTCATTTTTGCAAATAATAAACTTTTCAAATATCAGAGTTTGGTTTTATTACTGCTGCACACTGTTGAATAATCTGTTCATAACCCCATATTAAATTTTCTTCTTATTAAATAGATGAAACTATAATTGTATGGCTTCACTAATTGGTAAAAAATTACATTGATAATCTTCATGAGTTTTATACCAGTTCATTGAGTAGGCAATATCATTGAGTTTTCAAATACTATTATTTGTATTCGAAAACTCAATGGCAATATGCATTATTTCCACTGGGCCATTTATGGTTGCCATTGTTTCGCCTTCAAACGCCCTTAATTTAAATGACACTGCAATCGGCCAGAGTCTCATTATGGAAGTGGACCGGCGTTGGCCATAGGCAACTTGCGAATCGGCCATTTCTGGCCAGAATATTCTGGGCCGGCATAGTGCCGACCAAAATTGTTTGTTGGGAAAGTAAAAGAATTACAACTTCCATTATTCCCCTCGTTTGATGGGATGTCTGATAAAACTGTATATGTCTGCACAACCACAAGGATTGGGATCGAACAAAGTTGGTTTATTCATGGTTCGATTTTATATTGAAATTAATCTCATACTTTTCTCATATGGGGCGTTTGCCAAAAATTATCCGATGTTGTCGGAAACCAATATCTCAGAATTTTTGGTCGACATCCGTCATATTGTCGTCAAAAAAAGGCGTGTACTTGCTAATCCACATTTCTTTCTGTAACTTTTGTAGCCTTTCGGATTGAATACTGGCTCCATAAAGATGATGCCTTCCAGTTTCGTGATCTTTCCAAGACGGCGAGCAGAACCTTTTCGGAAGTGGAGAATCTTTCATATTTCGATAGCCTGAATTTCATATTTCTCTGGATTTTTGTAGAAGGAGCTGGCCTGTTGTCTCTTCTATAGCTTTCTCAATGTTCATCTTCAAATTGGATCCTATGTTTTAACTGGCAACTGAAAGAAAAATTGTAATTGACACCTTATTTTATGAGCTTCCATGGGTCTATTAAACCCTCTGGACGGCCAACAAATTAATTTCTGAAGAGTGATATCCCGATAAATCAAGGAACGAGAGATAGAGAGAGAGAGAGAGAGAGAGAGACAGATAGAGGTTGAGAGATAGAGGGAGATAGAGATAGAGAGAGAGAGAGAGAGAGAGAGATATGAAAAATGATTTCACTGGCAAACTATGACGTAAGCTGTAATTAATATGAGGCATTTGCTCAGAGAATCTCTAGGCAATTGACTCTTTCCTGGTATTAAATGGGAACTTAAGAGTCTATTTTAGCATTTTTTTTCAAACGTCATAGCAATGCTTTCAATGCACATCATTTTTCGATGACAAACACGATATGATGACCAGAACAGTTGATATTTGGAGCTAGAGTACAGCTAAGAGTTTGAGATTCCCATGTTTCTAGTTTTTTCTGTCCCAATTTACATAAAATATTGTAAAATCACGGGACTTATAAAGTTCTTTCAATCCCTCGGCAAACTGTAGTCCGAGCGTAGGGATTAAGATTGCCACCTTAGTCCCCAAGTTTATAATATAATATTAAATGACTTTTACTTTGAAAATTTTATACATTTGTGCTGACATTTTTTCTTGTAGTGCTTCTCTTCAGATTTCTATGAAATTCTGCATAGACCTTGAGCTCAAAGATTCCTAACAGTGTACGAGTTTGATCCGATTCTGATATTCAGAGATATCAGGAAAATATATGTTAGTGTTACGGAATAACTCAAAAATTACTAATCCAATCCTATCTTGTCCAAACTTGCTCACCTGATGGAAATTACTGATGCACAATTTTGTTCAAAATTCCCTGATGATCATGTTCAACGAATCCGTTGAAATATCCATTGAACATTTTATTTCTCCAATTTTTCATAAAATACTAATTGGATCGAATCGAATCTAGTTCATGATGGAGGTGAATTATTTGGATGATATCAATATTGAAGGGCGCTACGAAAAAAAAGAAATCACCACAGAAAATATTGCTCTTCGACAATGAAAAAGTTTTTATCATAAACATAGTGGGAATTCTGTGAAATAAAATCAACATTATAGTAACGATATATGACCATCTAGATACAATTAGCAGTGTTCGATGACTTCACTCTTCACGTTTCTGCCACTAATGCGATACTGAATCTTTCCATCGCTTCATAAGAAACCAAACAACTACTTAACTATTCCATGTATCATTACGTCCTTCACCGTTTAATTGGTGTTCAGGTATTCCCACCGAATTTTTTTGAAGATAAAGATGCTCTTTCAATAAAAGATCCCAGTAGTTCTCGAGTTTTGGTGTTGTTCAGTTAAAAGTTGTTCTTCATGTTATAGGACATATCAAGGTAATTAATTAATATTATTTTTTAAAGTCAAAATATAAGAGCACTAAAAAACTTCTTCATTCAGACTCAGTTATAATGAAAATATTTTTTCAAAACAATAACTTAAATCCGGATCTTTTGTGTGGTTGTCTCAATTCATAGCCTTAGCGGTCACCCATCCAGGTAATGGTGCACAGCTCAATGCTGCTTGGTTCCCGGATGGAACAATTTCAAGATCTTCTCATCACATGCATCTCACAAAATATTAATCGCTAAGCCGATATTTCTTAAAAAAAGATTTCATCCGATCAGCTCGATATTCTTGTTTATATTGCGAAAATGAATTCCAAATGCGTAATCTATAAGTAGAGAATATTTCTGCGATTCCACCTAATCATGAATAAGGGTATGAATTCCCTTCGACTCATAGTTATTGAATTTACTGTTTGCCTAAAGAAGCAGTAAGTTCTTCTCTTTTCAAGGTTATCCAATTTACTCAGTAAGATCTTTCCTAGGGAATAATTTACTTTAGTTGATACATGTCATAGTTCATCAAATACTGTACACAGGGAAATGTCCGTAACCTCTATATATCTGAAATTGAAATTGCAACGAAAAGTGTTTTGAACCTTATAGTTGAAAGAAAAGCATGGAGGTGAAATAGAGATCTTTTGAGCGCTGGTTGACCACTCCAGATTTTGAACTCGCTCAAATTAGCCCGACCAGTTTGCAATATTCTGATCGCATGGTGCACACGGAATTTTTCGTGAGCTCTGAAGCACATTCTCAACTCAATATTGAGTTTAATACGAATGGAAACTGTGTATTGGGGGAAATAGTGGAGAAATCGAATGTCGATGAAAAATATTTACGAAATAGTTGACCGGATTAGATCAATTCAGCGGAAATTTCACCTTCTTAATCATGCTCTGAGCCTGATGTACAAATTTCGATTTTCTCAACGGTGGCGTAGGTATACAAAAGAACTTCAGTAGAAGTTGGGAATGACAACTAAGTAAAAATTTCACTGAAATCTGGAAAATAGTTTCCGAGATATAAAATAAGGGATTTTATCCATTTTCTTGAAGTTATTTCAATCTTGTAAACATATTCTGCTGATTTTTTTTCAATACATCAAAACCAACAGTTCCAATTACATCGAATCTGTATTGTCCGAATCAAAGAAAAGAAAATTTCAGATGGTAATCAAACAAAACCATTTAGTGGATTAGCCCGTTGTTGAACTTCACTGCTATAAATTCATATCGCACACCTGCAATGGAAATTTTAAGATGTTTTCCTGGGAAATTAAAGATTTCACAGATCGTTGTACTAGCGTTTTTCGATTTGACAATAAATTATTGTTCAGTGAAACTCAATAGACGACTTCGGCCCAAGTTGGCAACCCACAATTTTCCTCACAAATTTACTATCACTGGGATCGGAAATTTCAGGACAAATTGGTCATGATAAGATTAATTATAAATATCCGTAAAAGATGCCTCGGCTCCTCAAACGAGAAATTCCTTCCAAATATAGGTTTTGGTAAAAATCATCTCTGCTTGGCTGAAATTTAAGTTGGGATTCCTGATTTCATGTTGATAGTGTTAAATTTATATATGCTATGTTCCGCAAATCAACTTGGCTATTTCGGTTGCCAGTTTTCCATTCCGTAAATATGAAATATCTGGTTGGTTCCTGAAAAAAGGTTAATTACGGAATTTGATTGATGAAAAAACGTTCTTCCTATCACTTGAACGACAGTCAATGTTCTATGGTTACATACCAATAGCATAGAATAATCTTCATTTAGTTTATGATTGTTAGAACATAGAAGAGACAACAATCGACAATGGAAAAATTACTAGGTATGGTCCATGATGTAAGTAAAACATGGTGTGCACATCTGCTCATCTGTGATCGTATTTACCAATGATGACGCCACTTTTTCATTCAAATTCAAAGCACAGAATATATATTTTCTTTAATTTTAATGACAAAAGTGACGTCATCATTGGTAAATACGAACACAGATGAGTAGATGGGCACACCATGTTTTACTTACATCATGGGTATGGTCTATAGATCATAAGGTAAATGAAGATTGTTTTATGCTATGGATATGTTACCATAAAACATTGATTGTCGTTCTGGTGCATATACTTAATATGTCTATTTTCTGGTGACAGAAAGATTGCTTTTTCATCAATCAAACTCCTTAATTTCCTTTTTTTTTTCAGGAACCAACCGAATATTTAATATTTACAGAACGGAAGACCGGCAACCGGAATAACCAAGTTGATTTGCGAAAAATATCTTATATAAACTTGACACTGTTAACATGAAATCAGGAATCCCAACTTGAATTTCAGCCTAACAAAAACCTTTATTTGAAAGGAGTTATCTCGTTTGAAGAGCCGAGGCATCTTTCACGGATACCTCATCATGTCGAATTTATCCTGAAATTTTGTTGTGGGTTGGCAAATTGGGCCGAAGTCGTCTATTGTGATGAAATTTATATACTCTTTGACATTCATCTTTATGAATTTTCCTTAACCTTCATAACCGATTGCCCTGATTACTTCATTGCGAAGCATGCAATGAAGTAAAGAACTCCGAATTGACTTTCGAATTATTATTCTTCCAATAAAAATGTATGAAAAAAGATTATTAAATATGGTAACCAACATATCATCCTAAAGCGGAATTTATGGTTCAACATGTTTCGACAGGAAACAGTATGTACGGATAAAAGCTAATTTTGGGAGGATTTTTCATCATCTTTAGGTGTCGGTCATATAGGTTTTTTCTGAGTTTTCACTTACACTATGTGGAACAGAACTATTCAAAATTGAATACAAATTATTTTCATGTAAAACGCCCTTACGGATTGCAGGATTGAACTATTTGTCAAGGGCAATTTCTAGGGAAACATGTTACCTTTAATGAACGATAACGGCACAATACAAACGATAAACAAAGTAAACTGTAACGTTTCAGATTACAATCTGACTCTTCCATCAGAAAAACGCAAGATTTCGCAGGATTATTATCTTTTGATTTTTTATGAGACTTTTGTCAAACTGCCACGTTTTTAAATAGACGACTTCGGTACAAGTTGCCACTCCACTTCGAATTTCGTCAAATTTACTAGTACTGGGAAAAGTCAATTTCAGAAAAGACTCGACACGATGAGGTTCGCGTTATTTAGAAAATATCCGTAAACGGTGCTTCGGCTTGTGAAACTAGATAGTTCCTTCCGAATATAGGTTTTCGTTAATATTATCTCTGGTTGGCTGAACATGAAGTTGAGATTCCTGATTCCATGTCAATGAAGGATATGGTCTACAAATCAACTTGGTTATCTTGGTTGCTGGTTTTCGGTTCCCTGAATATGAGCTTCAACTTAATAATATAAAGTTCACATGAATTTCCTCCAAATAAAGACCGAATCAATGAAGTTGTTGAATAGATAACTTCAAATTATAATCACTTTTTCACATGAATTTGAAAACATACATCCGTTGAAAATCCACCTTCGAATTCGAAGTTATATTGTTGAATAATGATACGAAATATTAATTAAGGAGTATCGTGAATTCATCTGCATATTTCAAGGCCGGCTACCAGCCAAACTGGTTGTTCTAAATTATTCACCAGATATGTAGGAAGGAAGTGCAGTTTGGAAAACACGAATGATGATTTCCGCCCGATAAGTCCTTCTACACTAACTATCAACAAACGAGTTCGCAGACTGATGTGATCTTTAAAGAAGTAAATCGTTTCAAAATGGCGATCAACAAAATATATTCACGATGAATTATGGACAGATTGAGTATACTTAACGTAATAAAAAACTTCGTTCAGCTAGATTTGCTTTATTTGAGCACTCAAGTACTAAAATTCCTTCAGCTGATACCACCAACATAAATCATTGATAATTTGCCTGTTAGGTGATCGCAACTTCCGAATGAAATAACTTGGAATCTCGAATTTTTAGAACAGATGTTTACCTTCATTACGGAGGACGAATACCCCAATATTCCTCAAAATTTGCAATATTTTTCAAGATATAGAGTGTATCGTATTGAAATATAGCACTTCATAAAAAAATGACAAGTTGAAGGTTCATATAGACTTTTGTGGGGATAACAAGAACATATGATAGCAGAATGCAGAATATTTGGGGAAGAATGTTGAAGAATTAGCATTTCTCAATTCGTTAAAAAGAAATGAATTCAATTTTCCCCTTTATCTCTGAAAAAACTCAAATTGAAATTAAATTTGGTGAACTGTTGAGAAATGAATATTCAAGATCTGTGCAAAATTTCTTCGAAATATCAAAATAGTGCTCAATAAGTTCATGAGATATTGTAAAAACCTGAAAAACAGTTATCGTGTCGTCGTCCAGACAGCCAGACAGAATCGATCTTGACACCGGATTGGTCATCAGTGAGTCGAACCTAGTCGTTCGATACCATTTTCGACAATAAACTGGAAATTTCATAGATTTGGACAGCGCGCTGTTTCCAAAAAAAATCGCACAGAACAAATTGTAATGACCATTCAGGTTATATTCACTACATACAATGATAGAAATGTAATTGCTTGGTTTATCTGGTCAACCACAAAACAAAGAACGTCAGAGCACAGAATCTTTTGAAGACATCGAATATTTCAAAAGATTTTTTTCTGGTTATATAGTCCCGACGTCGTTCCGCATATGCGCTCTTGTCGATACTCCCACAGAATTTTTATTGGAGTAGGCCGGAATATTTTTTTGATTTTTTTCAGAAACAAAAACGAATGTTCCTGAATTCGAAACCAGCGGTGAATTCTGCTCATAAAAAATTTACAATACCTAGCTCTTTTTTTTCCGTAAATGAAGTGTTTTTGAACGAGCGAACTTACATAATTGAATTGCATTATCAAATATTCAGCCACCAAACCTAGTCGTTTGTTATTATTTTGCCTCAAACTTTCATTAATTTCAGCAAAATTAATGATCTCAATTCTAAGAAGAAGTACGCAATTATTGGTTTTTTGGTAATAAATATAAATTTTTCTATTTCTTCTTTTTGTTTCGGCTACTGTATTCAAATGATCCAAAATGATTATTATTAGTAGATAGCCACGGAAAAACGATAGTTTTTTGCTGTGCATCGCATATTAAAATAATTGAGTATTTGATCGATGTCGTAAAGTTTTTTTCTTGATAGTTGATCAATTTATTTTGATCCCATTTCGCTTTTTCTTCATATGACAATTTTTTTGTGAGAAAGATCTATAGGTATTCAAAGCTAATGGAGAAACGATCTGAATCTGAAGACTAATAGGGATCCCTACGAGACCAACGAATGCATTATTTTATTTCAGTTTACAATCCTCAGTTGGTTGAAATGTTCGATTATATATTGTGACGAAATTTCAAAGATAATTCTTCCGTTAGTGATAACTTCTTGTACCATTTTGATTCCGTATAAACACAAATGTTCACAAGTTATAAATTTTTTAGATACGTAGTGTAAAATGTTAAATCATATTTTGCATTTTCGTGAATAAATTTGATGATAATTTCGATATTCGAGTTAGATTTAAGCATATGGATATAGTTTTTAAAAGAAAACTCAGATTCCATTTGAGTTTCTAAGTCTCTTTCGTTGGGGTAGAATCATATAAATTTATGTCTTTTCCGTCATTTATAATTTATATCCCTTTTGAACGTACGCCGGCATTATGTTTAATATTAAAAAAAATGAAATTTTCCAACATTTATATTTGTCAATTGATCAATGCACTGTTCCCAACTCACTGACATTTGAATAATCCATACTAATTAGTGATTTTGAAGGGCAAGCTTTTCAATTCGTAATTAATTGTGTTGCTTGAGAAATTCTCCTTTAATATCATTCTCGAAAAGGAATCGGCGGTTATCACAATTCAATACTAATAATAATGACATCAACAGAGAAAAATTCGATATAAAACAAACGAAAACAATCGCGAAAAAGCTCCCGACTGAACGTCTCTGCTTCTCATTTCTATATTTTCGAATATATTTTGTGTTTGTATTCAAATCACTATGAATAAAAATAATAATAAAGCACCCTTGATAATTTTGAGTATAATTGTCTGTTGTTAATTAAACTTATTTTATATGGTTTTATACTACGTAATGAGGTTGTTAGGTTAATTGTTCATAAATTGTGTCTGTTTTGGGGTTCATTATAATCTGACTACATCACTGAGTCTTCATCAAAAAATATAAACATAAGTGAATTTGACATCGAATTCAGTGACTTTAACCTCGGCGTTTGAGATAATTTTTAACAACCAATTACAAAATAAGAGATATTAAATCCCATTGATATATACGCTATTCCCTCAAAAATCTGCGTCGAATGTTTTTCACAATAGTTGAGAAATCAAATTAAGAAGAGTCGTCGATAGGGAACATTTCTTCATGCCGATTAGTTGGGTAGTGCACGATAAATTTTCTCCGTTAGTCGGGTCTTCGTGGGATACTTCAGTGCTAAGAGTATGAAAAGTGCATATTAAAGAAGTTCTCACTTTTATCCTCAGGGTGTATTCTCAGTATTCTTTCCTGATATCTGAATCAGAACTATTAAAATAAAATGGAAGTTATTTAATGGATTTGCCTTTGCGGACCGGTGGATATAGACTATTTGTCAGGAGCAGTTTCTTTAAACAACGTTGCCTAACGAACCATAGCGATAGAGTATGAATGATGAATATCAAATGTCATTGTATTTGAATAATTTGGTTTCAGATATATGGAGATAAAACCAAAAGTTAGAAGAAAAACTCCAACTCCTCCCAAAAATATCCTCCAATCATTATCTTTCTTCTTTGTTCTCCTCCCTCAATATTTTCAAATGATGAAGAATTCAAAGTTATATTGAATTTGAATTTTCCTTTAATCACCCTGCTGGCCGTAAACCCCCAATTTCTTTCTGAAAAGACCTGTTGATTTAAAATGACCAGAGTGCGTTTGAGAGTAAAATACGCAAGTTGAGTTAGGTGAGAAGTAAGCTCCGGAGCTATAATTATAACAAATTTCTCTTCGCTGATCATTCAGGACTGAAACTTAGTACTTAGTTGTGGAATACCCATACAAAGAGGGACTTGACATTCGTAGAGATGGCTTTGAGCCAAACTACGATAATCGAGCTGGTGAGTGGGAATCCTATTTTTCAATATTTCGAAGAGCATTTATCTTATCGAGTGGTATTCTTATATTTTCCTAAATACTTTCAGTTTGAAGGTCCATGGGAAATGATTTTTTGATCATTGGAAGATTGAAAGATCAGAAAATTGTTTTTTTCTGGAAGCCAACTTCAGTTGGGTGAGATATCACTCCGCTATTAATATTCGAAATCAATCACTCCGAACATAGATAATATGGGACCATTTCAGACGCGAAAAGGCATCTGAGCAAGCGCCCAAAACCTCAAGTTTGTGGTTTAATCGATTCTATTCTGAAGCACCTTCCAGAAATAATCCTTGATGCTAATGAATGGAAGAAAAATTATATGGAGAATAATGTAAACTGAGTAACTGAATAATTCGAAGTTATGAAATGGAGACATCTGTTTCAATTGTTAATTTTAATGAAATGAAGATTCTCATTATCATTTTTTTACACTTTTTATTATCAACAATTTCTGTTTTATTTGTTTCAGAAACGTAATGTTACGAGTAATAACGGCACTACTTGCAGTAACCTGCATTGCGTATGCTGGAGAAAGTGTAAGTAACCAATATAAGTGGAATCGGATTTCAAAACTTTTCAAAAACACCTCCGATTCGCGAGAAGAGTTTGGAAGTGAGAAGTGCAAAGTGACAGGTTATTCACAAAAATATGGCTATTTGAACAAAAAATTACCAAACAAAAGCAAACAGAGAAGCGTAGTTGTTCCCAGTAAAAGGCTTTTGATTGTTTTATTGAAAGGAAATCGAAACGTGACCATTATAACAGCGTTACATATAAACGGAATAAACAGAAACAACCTAAAATTTTAGATGGTCCCACAGATTTTCTGTCAGAATGATAACCTGCTCGTTCTGGGAACAGCACCTTATCGTTTTTCGAAAATGGTCTCAAACGACTTGGTTGGACTCAGTAATGAAGCAGTCGTGGTCAAATTGAAATATCTCCGTCCAGCCTTCCGTCTGGCCGTATGTGATCTAACTTTTGAAATGGCGCAATTAGAGACTTAAAATTTTCAGGTTTTATTTGGAGCCTAAATATCTCAGTTGAGTCCTTTAATGGGAAAATTCAACGAGCATGATCGTTTGAAATTTTCCTCGATATCTCAAAGAATATACAGTGTGCCCACGGATTGAGTGCCGGTAAGGTGTAAATGACAAAAAATTTTCGAGTTAGACTCTGATATTTTGGGAATCGCCCCTGCTTGGTCTCAAACTAAGATGTTGAGAAAATGAGCCAAATCAATTAATATACAGGGTGGTTTAGAACTGATTTAATGAAAATTTTTAAGAATAAAGTGCCTTTGCTTTAAAAAATATCGAGAAAGTTTATTGGGAAAAGTTGTTTATAATCGAAAGACACGGCTAAATCTCGATTCTCAGATAAATCGTTCAACTTTGATTTTGTGAATAGGTTATGAAAATATTTGATAATATCCATGGTTACAAATGCCAGACGTGACTTAAAACGTAAATTTTATTCGTCATAAACGAAAATTTTTCAGTTAAAAATATGTTGACCATAGAACGAAGGGTGTTTATTGTGGAGTGCTACAGTTTAGGTGCAGACATTTCGTATCTGGGAGTAATAGGACAATTCCATGAACGCTGGCCAAATGTTACGGTATCACGTAACCCTGTTGAAGAAATAGTGTCAAAATTTAAATTATTGATCATGACAAAATATCTTACGTATCGGATTAACAAAATATTCATGAACTTATAAGTCAAGGTAGGCTGATTTATCTGAAAATTGAGTTCCTGCAGCAGCACGCCATTCCAAACAACTTTTTTCAATAAACTTTCTCGATATCTTTCAAAACAAAGACACTTTATTCTTAACAATTTTCATTAAATCAGTTCTAAAACACCCTGTATATTAATTGATTTGGCTCATTTTCTCAACATCTTAGTTTGAGACCAAGCAGGAGCGATTTCCAGAATATCAGCGTCTAAATCGAAAATTTTTCGCCATTTACACCTTACCGGCACCCACTCCGTGGACACACTGTATATGGGATTTGATTGAAACTTTGTAACTGGCTAAAGAAAATCAACGCGCAACTTAGTGCAAAGTTTCGACAAAATTGTATTTGTAAATTCAGCGCATTTTGTTGAACATTTTTTGTTCTCGGAGACCATTGATCAGATTTGATCAAAATGTAGCACATACATTGAATTTTAGACTCCACAATAAAACTTCGAATTTTAATTCTATTAAATATTTATTTTCGGAAATATAACGAAAAAATATGTCAAATTTCGTTTATTTTTAAAATTTCAACGTTTTTTCCTCAATAATATCTCAAGAAGAACTGTGATCAGATTGAAAAGCTGTTACCTGTTGAAGAATATGGGTGCGCAAATCAGTTTGAAATTTCCTGTGCATCTACTTGTTTAAATATTTTTGAATAATTTTCATCAGAAAATTTCGGTTGGAATTTGTTTTTCTCATGCTATTGATCAGATCACAATGAAATTTAGCAGAGTTTTCGAAGTCAATATTTGTCAATAGTGTTCAAAATTTCAATCCGATTCGATATTTCTTTTCAGACACAGACATGTAGAATCAATTTCCCAAGAAGCACTTATTGGATCAGATTTAAACTTCATAATTGGTTGGTGAATAAGAACTTGCAATTCACTGCAGAATTTTATGTGGTTCCTTTCTGCAGAAAAAATTTCTATTGAAAACTCCAAAAAAATTCTGTTAATTTTTTTTTCTTGCAGACCATTTACCACAACAATGTTTAAGATTCAATTCGATCATTCATTCATTTTCTGAAGAAAAAATTGTCAAATTTCGTTTTGATTCTGAGCTTTGAGGTTATTTCCCCAATATCTCGAAAAGTACTGATGTAATTTGATTGAAACTTTTTGAAAAATACCGCCTCGCAACATTGAGCAAAGGGCTTCAGGCTTGAAATAGTGGAAAATGTAAAAAAATCCACATTTTTTTTGAAAAAATTATTTTCTTGCGAATCAGTCACCAGATTTCAATGAAATTTAACTGAAACGTTAAGGTTATTCAAAAAGCGACCAAAATTCCAGTTTTATTCGACTTTAATTTCAGGATATTTGAAAGTTTGTGGTTATATCTTCGATATCTCAAAAATAAATAAAGCGATCAACCATAAACTTCGTAGGTAAATGGAGAAAAATGATGTAATTTTTTTGCCATATTCCATAAGTATCGTAGAATCCAAGTCTAGAATTTTCTCTCGAAAATTTTAAACGGAAACTATCGAACAAATTCCAATGAAATTTGGCACAGATCGGAGCTTTGGAGATACTACGAGAAAATATATCGAACTTCTTGGCCATTTACTAAGTATCGTTATTGTTTCCTGAATACTTCGAAATAATACCGATCCGATCTTGATAAAACATAGGAACTAGTTGGCAAATGCTTATGAACAAATTTGTGTACAATTTGGTAGTAATCGTTCAATTGAAAAAATTTTAAAAAAATAGTTAAAAATTTCTCCCTCAAATAGTTTATATTTGGGTTTCAGTGTTCAGATGATCCTCACGAAATTTCGCACTAACCTTCAAGGTGTCAACTTTCATTAAACTGGGTTTTCAAATTCGATTCGATGTGTATTTTGGAAAACATTGGGGAACTGAGAATTTCAATGGGTATATATACGGAATCATTGGGTCGATTTTATCACTTCGGCATTTGTGATTAAACTTGAACAATTTTCAAGTCTGTTAGTAAATTCTTCCGGAAGTAAGAAGTTAACTGTCGGTGGTTGAGCCGGTCGTGAACACTATTACTTCCGGAAAAAACGACTTTTTTATATTTGAATTTGTGAACAGGTAAAATTTCGCCTAATGATTCCTAGATAAACCTCACGTCGGGGCTTTTTAAGAGATCTTCATCATATTTCTTGTAAATAATGTTTTCTTGTCACCTTTTTCAGAAATTGTACTGTTGACACCAGGAATTCTGCGAATTGAATATTGTGATGAGAAAATTTCAATGAACCATGGGATGGTACACCACCTCCGAGTCTGTTTCTCTCAATGATTTTTTTCAAATGAGGAATGTATTATTCACACGGCAAATTTTATATTCTCCAATATAATCCAAATTGTTTTCGATCTTCAAATGGCATGAAACGCATGAACGCTGTTATTATCTAAACCCATAGATAGTTTGTGGATACTTACAACCATTTAATTATTCGATCCAAAGACCCATGGCCTTTTTTGATTCTACAGAGCCATGGATCCTATGATTCAAAATACGTGCAAAAAAGTAAAAGAATAGGTTGAATGGAAATTACTTGTTTTCGAATGGTAAAATCCGAAATCCGAGGAATACTCGATGGAACATCCATTTATATTAACTCTCTTTGTATAAATCCAATTTGAATACAATGGTGTAATATAATAACGAAAACTATAATTATAATATCATTTGGAAATGGAAAAAACATTATGTCACATCCGGAAACAAACGGCAGTAACATTTTCTCATGTCAAGAACTGTCGTCCAATAAATTCAAGGTTCGAATTTCAGAAAAAAATCCAAGGAAATAAAGAGCACAACAGAGAAAACCATGAGTGTGATTCATGGTACCTAGATAAAAACACCAGTCACTAGTAATGAAATTGTCGTGAAACCTTTTCTTCAGAATCTCTTGATCCAAAAATTCCAAAAAAATCGAGAAACAACTGAATGATCATTTCCAATTCTTGTTTTAAGAACCAGGTTGGAGCAAACAATACCTCGAATACAACAGAGTGACTTTTGGAGGCCAGAGTTCGTTTTTTTGAAAAAAACATTTTTGGTGCAAATGGTTGAAAAGAATCTTGAGAATGAAATGGAGTGAAAAACAAGTAAATAACTAACAGTTAGCATTCTCACAAAAGAATTTAGTACTTCAAAAAAAATTTCCAAAAAATAATTTCTGGCGCCTGCAGCACGACACCCCTGTAAACGTCGAAATTTCTCCGAATTGTAAGATTTCATGCGGCTAGTGTCAACATGATCACCGCCATGCAGGTGCCTAACCTTGAGATATTAACAAGGTCCTTGAAGCTTCCTTACTGAAGGCCGCCTTGAACTTGCTTTTCTATGTAATGAAATTCAAGGCGGCCTTCAGTAAGGAAGCGTCAAGGAGCAACTATAAATACGGCCCTTTATGAAACTTGAATGTGGCTGTGTTGCCTCGACGTAATTCAACACTCCGCGGTGTTGTTTGCTCTTAACACTTTATCTTGTTGTTAGAAGTATAATAAAACAAAATTTCAGAGCACCGCTTTTCCAGTGAAGTAGCACACTTGGCCTCCGCTCAGTACGGCTGGGGTAATTTCGGCTCTGGAGTGATGGATTGAGATGATAAAATATTGAAATGCCGGAACTATGAATATTTAATTATGAAATGAATAAAATTCATGAATCCCAACAATTCACCAGAACTTGCAAAAATATCTACGGAGTTCGAACTCAGATATTTATACAATCTAATATCTTACCTATTATCATCAGGCCAATTACTGTGAGGTCTTATAAGGTGGTATCATAGAGATATCAGATATATTATTAGACCTACGCATTATTTGATTGTTCTCTATCAGTAGGTATACGTGGTTTTCTCGCGACCAGCAAATAATGAAGGGTGTCACTTCCGATATTTTTTATCGGAGTGGAACAAAGAGTCTGTATATAATAAAATTTACACATTAATGTTATTCAGGCGAAAATTATGAAACCAGCCTCAGATGCAGGGTTGCTCTTTGGATAAGGTTTTATACTTGGCTCTGATCCCGGATTCAGATATGTCAATATAAAACTAGGCCAATTGAAGCCAACGCAATCGATATTAAAGTCTAAAAAAACAATATAAAATAATATGAGAGTTTTATTTTCATCGAAATGATTATTCGATTTACCCCTACCTCTCTCTTCTTGGTGGAGAACGGAAAAAGAGGGAGAGGGAGATACACCGATTAATCAGTTCGATAAAAATAAAAAGGCCGCCTACATAATAACAAATTATTCTATGTGATACACTTTTGAAATCATATGTAGATTCTCATGGAAGTCGTTCCCCCGTTTGAGGGACATTGACTTTGTTCAATTCTCTCAAACATTTTCTGAAGGCAAAAATCGTTTCATACAGTTGGCATGGACACTCTAATGAAGAGTCGTGAATAAATTCAAATTGTTGAAGTCATTCTGACCGAATTTGTGATTTGAGGTAGAATTTTTCATTATTTTCATAGTATTTTGATGAAAAACTTTGCGTTGATATCATCCCCCCTTGAAAATAAGCAAGTGGCATATTGCGAATTTATATATGATAAGGCGAAGGAAAGAATTCAGGATTAGAGGAAAGGCATGCATGATGGCATATTCGGGCTAAATGGTATACCTATCATATGTACTGAAAAACTCACTGGGGGTAAAACTTCTGAACTTCCAATAAATGTCTACATAAGGTGGCAAAAGTATACTGACGTAGTTTCAACAGATGCTGTTCTGTAATCACAGAAGAACTGATAGAGGAGGGTGAATGAAAATTACATAATAAAAAGAAACTGCGCAGAAACACGTGGGATAGGCTTTTGCGAGCAAAATAGATTTCCGTTCGCATTCCTGTTGATTTCACTATCCAAGTGTGTTAAAAAAATATGTGTTTTTTTCTTTTTTATTTTTAATGAAAATTTAATACCTAATATTTGGTATTTTATTGAAGGATATTTGATTGTTCACTACAAAAAGTGTCATATTCGAAGGTATTCCATTTTTCCAGACATATGCGGGCTAGGTGGTTTGTTGTATATTTTGACTATTAGGATTTTTTCGTTGTTTCTCATTCTCTAAATTCATTTCTACCCTAATCAATAAAAATTTCACCTTATTTACTGAATACACAATACATGGTGATCTCTTAGTTTTCATCCATATGAAAGCTTTCGAAGGAAAGTATGCGATCTTGTCTGACTCTTTCTTGTATCTCAATCAATTCTCCACCAAGTGAATTTCTGTTCAGTATAATCCTGGAAAACGAAAGCAGATAGCACGCTGTTTCCCTAGAAAGAACGTGCGCGCGAAAACTCGGGCGTTCGGTAGAGAACAGACGGACCTATGTTGTCTTCGAAACGTATACTATAAATATTTCCGGAAATAAAAAAGTATTTGGAATTTGATGATTACAAAGGTCCATTCTCAGAGAAAATTACAAAGCGAAACTGAAATCAGGTATGGGTGACAGTTCTTTCAATGAGGTATAGAAATATAGTACAAATTTGCTACTCCAATTCGAATACTTCACTGCTGTTGAATGTGCCTATGAATTACAAATATAGCTGCGGAGATGACAGTTCTCTTGTCCATAAAGTTAGTGCAGTCGTGAGCATTTACCTCAATAAAAATTCTTCATATTTATGTGCTCGAGCAAAACATGACCTCATGAATAATTAATAGATTTTTTATTCTTTAAAGCGTAGTATTCTTGCTCAATGATCACTAAAGATGGAATCGAGGCAACTATAATTATGTACCATACCTCCATGGAATTAACATATTCTCAATTACTTTCTTCGTTTCAGTTGAATTGTTTTGATTTATCATTTCCGTGACTGAAAATCCTTCGGCATTGTGAAACACCAAACTTTTTTGGCCTCCTGAAATTGAACAAATAGAACTATGCTGGATCAAATATTCTCTGTAAAAATTCCGAGGAGAGCAGTGGCGTGCTGGATAGCTCATAAACAAGATATCTTCCAAGGAAAGATATTATCGATAAATTGATATTCTGGAAACCATTAGAAAAAAATTATGAAAACATCTGTTGTTCCTTTCGAAAGATGTCTTTTTCAAGGTGCAAAGTTCCCCCGATAATTTTGTAGACATATTCAATCAGAATTACTTGTATTCTATATTTTGTTGAATACAGATCCTAGCCATCTTTTTTTCATTCCAGACGATTACATATAAGCAGCCAAAACACGACAGTAATTCACTAATAACTTAAAATGACACAACGAAATGTAACTGATCAAAGCGGTCCAGTTTTTACATATTGGCCTCGCCAAATGCTACCATACTTTGAAATGAAAAAAATGTTTATATCTTCTGATCATAATATACTGACGAAAATCTCTAGAACATTCAGCTGCCATTTTTCAATTAAGTTACTCATTCCTCCAATGATTCTGCAGGTATACTCATTCGAAATTTCATAGTCCCAATATTTCCATAAATACAGATAAGCCGAATTTCAATCCAGTACTCGACTAAAAATGACAGATTAAGGGTTTATCCAGAATTTTCTGAGGATAATATGATGAGAAAACCGCAGAATATTGCATATCTGAAAAAAATTGTTCGAAGGTCACGACTAAAGTAATTTCGCATCAAGATGTTTACAGCATTTTCACTGGTCACCGAATTTCCTCAGGATCAAATCAGTATTATTTGAATTATGTTTGTGAAAACAACGAACCCATCAGGAAAGGAATAAGTGATTCAACATATTTTCGATCAATACCTCCAATATTCAAGGAAAAAAATGAAAAACATTACGAAAATTCGTTTTTCAATTTACTGACAGTGCAATCTCAAAAAACTTTCGCGCTCCGAAACCGTTCGGCCGATTCTGCCCATTGACAAACCGTCGCATTTCTGAATGCAAGCCACCCTAAAAGTTTCAAGTCGATAGGATCTTTCGTAGGCCCATATCGTTTCTATAGCTGGCTGGCAGGATAGATTCGAATTGGGCACTGGATTCGTGAGAGCTAATAAATCGACACCATTTCTGAGAAGATTTATATTCAAAGGATTTCCGGAGTAAGCAAGAATACTTTCAGACGTTCATGATTGAGAAGAATGAAGTTTGCTCTTCTCTCTCCTCTGCATTCCTCGAGAATGAGCAAATCAAACTGATCAGTTGAATCAAGTAGTTCAGAGGTTTCCGCCTTGTCAAGTCGAATCACATTCCATAGCCAAGGAATCTGGTTAACTTATTTCAAGTTCCAAACATGGGGATTCTTCACTGATCAAGCAAAGTTGAGTTTATTGAAAACAAGGGCATTATATGACATGTCTCAAGGTGAATAATCGGCACTGCCGCAAGTATGAGCATCCTGTTGAAACAGCTTGTATGGCTTATTCACAATGAACGAAAGCGTAAGCGTTACGTAAACGTAATTTTCACGTAATTTATATTGTGTTCACAATGCACCTGACGGAAAACTGTCATTTTCCTACTTCATCTTTCTATTGTTCATGCTAACCATCAAAATTTTATTTTATATTAAAACATATTTGCTACAGTTCAGTTCATTGAAATCATTTTCGTTCCTCTTTCAAAATGTTTGAGATGTTATTATTATTTTATTGAGAACTTAAGCAGGAGTATGCCGAAGAAAAGGATCATAAAATTCAAAAATGTTTCGCTTTTTTCGCGCATGTTCTAGAGAAACAGCGTGCTATTGTTTTGTCCAAATGACTGTTATTTTCGATAATTGAGCCGAAAATGGTCCCAAACGACTAGATTGAACTCACTGAGGACGAATCCGGTGTCAAAATTGATTCTGTCCGGCCGTGGACACGATAAGTGTCGAACGGAGCAAGTTAGCGACTTGACACTTTCAGGGTAGGTGGCGCATTGGAATGCTGCGGTTGAGTTCGTTAATCGGCAAAATCGGTCAAACAGATTCGGAGTTACAGCCCCTTGAAACTTTGAAGTTATTTATTTTTTATTTCAGAAACTACCTGAGCGATTGGATTTAAACTTGGCAATTAGGTGGAGTATAACGACGCGCAACTTTGAGCCAAATTTTGTCAAGATCATACTGTCAGTATATTCAAAAACATCTTTTTATAACCGTAAACACAATAACTACCGGAAGAAACGACTTGGAAACTCGATATTTGTAGAGTAGGTTTGGAGCTCAATCACGAAGGTCGAATTCGTGAATGGGTAAAATCCGCCCAATGATTCCGTAGATATACACATTCAAAATTTTATTCTTCCAATATTAATTCCTCGATATCTCATGAGGTATTGATTCGATCAGATCGAAACTTTGAAGATTGTTCGAGAATACCAACGCGCAACTTAGTGCAAAAAAATGTTTATTCGAAAATGTCTCAAATTTTGTTTTAAAAACCTTTTTTTCTCGGAAACTGTTGACCAAATCTCCACGAAATATGAAAGACCTTAGAGTCGGTATCCAACAACTATGATCAAGATTTCAATTCGATCCGATATTCACTCTCGGAAATAAAAAGAAAAAACTATGGATGGTCTTCGTAATTTTAACATTATTTCCGAATTATCTCGAGAAGTACTAATGCATATAGATTAAAACTTCAAAATCATTCGAATATTATCCACGCGTTACGGATTTAGTAGCTAAAAAATAAACGAAAAATATTCTAAAATCATGTTTAATCATTTTTGTCTCAGGGACTTTCGAACAGATTCCTATAAAAGTTTTTATATACTTTGAAGACAATATTGACAGACCATATTTCAAATTTCAATGTGAGTCGCTAGTTATTATCGCAGATATAGAAAAAAAAATTTAAAATTTCAGTGTCAATTGAAATGTCTAGGTTATTTCCTCAATATCGCAAGATATAGGTATAGATGATCAGATTAAAACTTGGCAGTTAGTTGAAGAATTTCTACATGTTTACATGATACAAAATTTTGTATGGATATAGTCGTAATAATTTTTTTTCAAAATTATTAGGTATTGGAAAATTTTTGTGATTTTCGTTGAAAATTTTTTTTCGGGGACTATTGATAATATTTCAATGAAATTTGGTACAGTTCTTGAAATCGCTTTGGACCGACAATATTTGTTATTTCAATTCCGATTCAAATCCGATATATATTCACGAAGAGTATGTTAAATTTCGTTGTTACTTAAAAGGTTGAGGTTATTTACTCAATATCTCAAGAAGTACTGACACGATCTGATTGACATTTCGTAACTAGTTGTGAATAAGTGCCTCTCAACATTACGAAAAATGTCTTGAGGATCATAATTGTGAAAAATGTGAAAAAGTTTTTTTGACAAGAATTTCGTTCTTGTTAGGCATTCTGGGATAGTTTCGTCAATAACTCAAGAACGGCTTACGCGATTAGTTTTAAACTCCTAAGATAGTTGTGGAAAACCAATGCGCAATTTTCAGCAGAAAATTTTTCACGGACTATTCATCAGATCTCAGAGTGATTTAGCGCATATCTTGAAGTCACTATTCAGCAACAAACTTCAAAATGTCAGTTTGATCGTATATTCATTTTCGGAAAGATTTGAAGAAAGATTTTTGAATTTCTTGGTTATTTCCTAAATATCGTTGTTATTTTCCGAGATACCTCGCGAAATTCTGATCTGATGATAATGAAACTTGGTCACTAGTTGTCAATTGCTGATCAGTAAATTTGTGCAAAATACGTGATTTCACATTTCAACATTTTTTTCAAATAGTTTGTAGATTGCGGTCTAATAATCATATGATCCTTCCCAAATTTCGCATGAATCTTCAAGCTGCCATTGCAATTGAAGTATTGGATATTGATTCGATACGATTTGTTGTTTTGGAAATACTGGAATAATTTAATTTTGAATGCGCAATCATTGGGTGGATCTTACCAACTCGAAAATTCCGCCTCCGTAATCAAACTCCAAACAATGCAAATATTGAGTCTCCAAGTAGATTCTTCCGAAAGATATTTTATATACTTTTGTTGGTTGGGGCGGTCGTAAACACAACAACTTCCAAAACAAACGACTTAGAGGCTCGATATTTGTAGAGTAGGTATTCCATTTAATTATGAAGGTCAAATTCGTGGAGTGCGAAATTCGCCTTTTGATTCCGTAGATAAAGGTATCTACATACTCATTCAAAATTTAATTGTTTCAATACTTTCGAAAATACGTGCGTTTGGCGGGGTCTATACGTGAACAGGTGTTTTGGCTACCAATTTGAGCATGTGCATAAAGTACCTGCCCGCACGTCAGTGCTTTTCTAATTATTGTTCTTAGTATTTCAACGAAACGAAGCTAAGTGACTTTGTTTTCATCACTTTCATTTCAGATAAATTCATATGATATGTAGTCGCGTGAAAAATGACCAAACGCTCCTATAGTGAAACTTGGACAAAGCATTCTTCCAATATGGCGTAGGGTTTTCCCATACGAAAGGCGTGCAGAATCTTGTAACATTATGCTCAAATTCATAAGAGGCCAATCCAATGAGACCTTGAACAACTACTGCCTGAGGAGTTTCCATAATAGTTTGTTAAAAAATATAATTATTAATAAATACCAGACTTTGTAATGGATGCCTTCTATATCCGTATAAAAACGAGTAGTCCATAACTACATATTGAGACTGAATTCCCTGTTTGACGTCAGATGTTTTCGCAATTTGAGTCAATAATATTTTACATTTTACAGCAACTCATCTGCGTTAAAACTCAAATGAATATGATGATTATATCTGCAGCAATATTTCACCCATTTTAATTCAGTAATCAGCCTTGAACTTCCTATGGAATTTATTCATTCGTAGCTTGTAGCGAAAAATGTTCTTGAAGGGAAGGCGAGGTATACAAGATGTCTCAAATATAGAATGTTTACCTTTTCCATTACCCATACTACTTTCGGCACAAGATAGATACAATATTACAAACATATATGTTATCATATTCATCTTGCGTGAAAATATCTGTAGTTTTCAATTCCGATCTGTAAAATTAGTGTTACTGTTGTTGAAAATTAGATATTGCCGTGTCTTCTACATAATTTAATTTCTACATGAAAAGCTCTGATGTCCTGGAATTGAGATTTTGATTTTGTGTAACTAGTTGGAACTTTTCAGAAGCTCATCTTCTAAAAGATCTTAAATAACAATATGTTCTTTCTCGGAATTGTTCATTCAGAAAACTCTCAGATCTTAGGGTAAGATTGAGTACTACTGGTCACTTCAGGAAAAATTTTTGTAAGTCGGTATCCGTTTATTCTAACTTCCGAAAAAATATTCTTATGACAAAATTGGCCCCTGAAAATGATCATCGATAATTTCGAGTTCGTAGTTCTAGAACTACTAGAACCTAGAACCTAGAAAATAGAATTTTTTTGCTACCTATTCCTACTCATGCTGACCTGCATAACCCTCGCAGAAGTGTTAATCGTTTCGATTCTTTTAACATTCGATTTAATTGAATATTGAAATAATATTGGGTATGTAATTGTATGATCGCAATATATCCACATCAATATCTGAAAAAATAGCACTGACCCGTATTACCAACTGACCGGCATTATCCGTTTCTCCTTATATTAAATGTTTCGAAGAAAATTGTCAACAAATTTTTTACTATTGGTGACAAAATCAATTCGGCTGTTCCAGTTTTATTGAAAATTGTTGATATTCATCTGAAATAATGTCAAGCTAGCTATCAATTATCATTACGGAACATGAAAAAACTAGTTTACAGTTATCCATTTATGAATATTGAAATATGCACCTATTCAAAAAGGAACTCATTTTTCTTCTGGCTGTCATGAAAATAAATCGTCATTGGTTTGTGAGATAGGTACGACGAGGAATCAATTCAAATTTTTAATTTTAACACCCTGTACCTTAGTTCGAAAGTGGCAGTGATTTTTTAAAATTGTTACCTGCAAACTCATGAGATCATTTCGTGAGGTGCGTTCGGGCATTAATTTGAAAAATCAAATTCAAATGCGCATAAGCATAATCTACTCAAAAATTTTGTATCCTATATTAATGATAATATCAGTTATTTATTGACAATGTCAGAAGACCATCCTTCGAAGTCTTTAAGCCTTGTTTAAAATATTTCGATTCGAAATAACATCTCCTGATTCTTCCAAGAACAACAAACAGAGGTTCATAAATTAAGGGTAAATACTGAAGGGACTTTTTACTCAGATGATTTGAGAAGGAGAAGCCTCAGTGAATATTCCTAAACGCTGATTGCTAGATGAAAAGGCTCTCCGTGGTGATTTCTTTCGGGAATTTTTTGATGTTTTAATACAATTTTTGTTCCATCCAGAAACTTTTCAAAAGGTTCTTGTTATTTCGTACTGTTGTTGAGAAAACTTCATTTTGATAGAGTAATCTGAACTCTGATTAAAGGCAGTTAGGTCATCATAAATACCCTAAATTAACTGTCATATATATTTTCAGCCCATTACTTTCGGAGAGGACGGAATTGGTGTTAGTTTTCTTGGATTCAATGCAAAAGCTGGAATAGGTGGAAACGGAAAGCTCCACGCATCTGCGGGAACACCTTGGGGTGCCCAAGCAGGGGCTGGTAAGTTATTTTTTTCTTTCAATTTTCCATCGATGAAATTGTTGAAGAATAATATTTTCCAAAATGATCACCAAAAATTTCATATGATTTGAATAATGCCTTTTAGGAAAAAAAAACTGCATTTGTACTCGAAATAATAATCTGGAAGTAATTAAATATCCATTCTCGCTCGCTTGTTCTAGGAAAAAAGTTATATTCATATTTCATGACATCAGATCCCGCTGCCAGGATGATCTTGCACAAGTAGCAGAGACTGAAAAGTAGGCCCAAATACAAAGTTTGTATGCATACTGGGTGAAATACGCTCAATTGTTTAGTCTAAACCAATTCTTAATTTCAGTTTACCAATGAAAATTTTCGAATGTACAGATCTGATGATGTTGATATTTATTTAGTACCTAGTTGAAAAGGTTGTTTGCTCATTGTAGCCAAGTAGAGTGCTCCTCAAGATTCTCGAGACAAGTTTGGCTCAAATGTGGCCCCGAACTATTTAAGCTCTTTTATTGTAAATGAGTATTTCGAGTTGAATTAACCCCAGAAAAATCTGAACCCCAGAAAAATCCCAGAAATTGAACCCCAGAAAAATCTACTCCGAAACTTGATAATTGTGAAGTAGTTTTTAAGTTGAATCGTGCGGACAAAATTCATCAGTGGCGGATCGGCGATTTCTGGGGTCCTATATACGCTTGAAAATTTTCGGGGCCCGCTTCCACACTTTCAATTTTTTTCAAAACAACTTTGCAATAAGAATTCGGTGTTCAAACAACAGACATGAAATTTGTTGATAAAAAATAAGGCATTCCAATACAAATGTAATAAAAGAATTGAAATCAACTCAAATGTGAACAACTTAGATCAATATTTTTTTTCCCCAAAAAGAAATGAACATCAACATGACATATTTTGAAAATAAAAATGAAATATAATATGAAATGCCAAAAAAGTATTCAAATTAACTTTTTTTTTTCATTTTCATATCTACGAATATTTTATTGCAGCATCACAATCCAGACTCTTTGATAACACATTTTCAAAAGGATTCCTGAGAACTGCAGTCTGTTTTTCTCCATAACTTGAAAAATGAATGCTCTGCTTCGCCACTCGTTATTGGCAAGATTGAAAATAACTTCGAAGCTTTATACAGGTGAAAAGTAAAAGGGGAAAATTTGCACAAATTTACGAAAAGAGTGTCATACCGCAAAAATGTCGTTTTCGAGATACCTACAGGTTATTAGAGTTTGAATTTTTTCATATTTTTTTTCCCATAGTATCTCCACTTTACAAGTTTATTGAATCTTTATGAATAATTGCTACACTTCAGAAAAATATCCATAAAAACAAACAATGAATTTATTCAACGTATCTTACTAACTGGATTTTCATGACAATTCGAATATTTCCAAGGATTTGGAGAGCTTCCTGTAATTTTTCTCGGAATCTGTTGCAGATGCAACGAAATCACAAAAGATCATAAAGTTCAGTATAGCAACCATAGACATATTAAACTCTCTGGACACGGCGTACGAATTCATTTCCAAAGAGTCGAATGGGGATATTGAAGCAAGTGAGAGGTCCAAGAGAGAGATGGACCTGGATCGGGCAGACCATAGACAAGATACACGATACCAATATCCGTTATTCTATAGCGCATGGAGAGTAAGATGAAGGATGATCTCACTCGCACAATATGACGCATATCTAGAGATAAAATCAAGCATTCACTTAGGGAATCTCCGGGGAAATGACTTCTTCTTGGTATATTAGATTACATTGAAGTTTTGAAAATTGGTGATGAATGTGAACATAACTCCGATATGAATATTCGAAATGATTAATTAATAACAATATATTATGAATTCTCCTGGGTCGCTTGTTTCAGGACGGTATTCCCAGCCCCAAATGATTTTTTTCTTATCAGAGTACAGACACACGATCTGAGCGGCTTCCGGTGCAATTTAATTGAGTTTTGAGCTGCCTCACAAGTATATACGGTGTTTTGAACAGTACGCGAGCCACTCAACACCGTCCAAGCTTGCGAGGAAGCCGAATCAAATTGCCTCGAAAGTCGCTCAGCTCGCGTGTACGCAGCTTTTGAATTTTGTGCGTTAGATGGTCTCAAACGATTAGAATGCACTAAATAGTGAAGAAACCTGTGCAAAATTCATTTCTGCGCTCGGATTCATAGCAATTATACATTCATTTGATTTGTCAACTCTCTTTCCAAATTATTGTATTTTACTTTCATTTTATGTCTCCTCGTACAATTAATGGTACAACACAAATTTACCATTATTCACCAGTGAACCCGGTTTAAAATAAAGGAAATCAAATTCTATTCGAAAAATTTACGAAAAGAGAAAAAATGGGAATTCTATCTTCTATACAGTCTTCATATTCTTATTCAGAATGGATTAACACAAAATCTGCTTAGAAATACTGCGACTTGCAAAACTTTTGAAAAAAAATGATTTCAAACATAAACTAATAATTCCATTCTATGGCTTCAAACTGATCTGTCTTATTTCTGCCGTATTCTATGATGGTTTGGCCCGCCCTAGTTCCATCTTTGTCGGCCCGCTTCCTCTCTCTTTAAGCCCTGTCCATATAGTTTTATAGGTCTATGATAGCAACAAAGGTTTTTTTCGCAGTTTTGCAAACTAACAATTGCTCACCAAAAAACAAATTCTGGAGGAAAACACGGGACAGTGTTCCAGGAACATGACCCTGTAGATTTGCAACCGAAATTGGTATTGTGTGAACCCTTAAATGTAATTCCGGTTGAGTATCTTGTGAAATGTACATAGATAATATGAGAAAACCTGAAAGAAATGCAAACTTGAACACCTCGAAAAGGAAACGTTGTGGTGGTTCTCATATATCAAATATACTTTGAATTGCACAGTTAAATCACGATACACGAAACTTCGTAGATCCTAAATTTATCTTCTACTAAGAATTAATTCAAAAAGTCTAATAAACGGTTTCCACCATACAAATTCAAATAAGGTGTTTGAAGTTTGGAAGAAACTTATTTGAAGCGTTCTAGAATTATCGTTTCGCAAATAACTTATAAGTATTCTAAATGCCAAAGAAGTGTCTTGTCCATTCCCTCCGCACTATAACGACAGTGGCATGTCCTAAATTTCAAAGGAATGCCGATAACTACTGCCACCCTTGCGGAAATTTATCACAGTCCGATAAAATTAATTGAAGGAAACTTGCGGATGCAGAACATTTGATTTGATAAATAGAGAAATATTGGGAATTTGGATTATTTATTTGTCTGCTACTTTGATAACAAAGCCAACGTTTCGAGGACAAATTTCCTCTTTATCAAGGCTAGAATAAAAACAAAAACAATCAAGTCAACAATGATACATGACAAATTAAAAAAGGTCATTACCTAGTCAACTAAACTGTACAGACTACGTCAATGAAATAAAAAACAACAATGAACAAGGTGAAGTACCAGGGCAACATCATACATGAGACTACTTGAGAAACAAAAGTCGAGAATATCACAATCATACTGATTTACAGGTTACAATCTATGGTTGCACAGAATACACGTTAACTCAGTCTTCATCATCACATTGACATTTATTATATTAAAATATTTTCGGTTAAAATGTTAAAATGATATCACATGTAATTGTCTTCTTTATGGGCTAGATGAGACTAATTAATTGGTTATATAAAATACTCAGTCCTTGGACATCTTCTCTTTGGTTAATTGTTTTGTTTTTCTTTATAAATATCATCTCACTTATATTCCTAGCATATCCATTTCTCTCGTAATTTAAAATTCTCACGTCATCGAAGTTAAATTTATGTCCCTCTACATGTGCATGCGCAGTTAAAGCTGTTTTATTAGTGTCGGTTATGTTTTTACAATCGTTCTTGTGTTGTCTTACTCTACCCCAAATACCTGATAGAAAGAATGTGTAACAATGTTAATAACGCGAGCGATTCTCTAGTCAATAACGTTACTAGAGAAAATAATTTCAAATTTTATAAGTTTCCTTACATACCTGGCTTATCCCAAAATATTAACAGAGTTTTCAACGATTTCAACTGTCGCTGCGCATACTATTCCAGAAACAAACTTAGGAGATATTTCACCAAGTTGAAGGACGAAACACCACCTTTGTTCAGATCCAGTTTAGTCTATCGAATTCCATGTTTCAATTGTGGTAAATCATACATCGGACAGACGAGACAATACCTTAAAGACAGAGTAAGACAACACAAGAACGATTGTAAAAACATAACCAACACTAATAAAACAGCTTTAACTGCGCATGCACATGTAGAGGGACATAAATTTAACTTCGATGACGTGAGAATTTTAGATTACGAGAGAAATGGATATGCTAGGAATATAAGTGAGATGATGTTCATAAAGAAAAACAAAACAATTAACCAAAGAGAAGATGTCCAAGGACTGAGTACTTTATATAACCAATTAATTAGTCTCAGCTAGCCCATAAAGAAGACAATTACATGTGATATCATTTTAACATTTTAACCGAAAATATTTTAATATAATAAATGTCAATGTGATGATGAAGACTGAGTTAACGTGTATTCTGTGCAACCATAGATTGTAACCTGTAAATCAGTATGATTGTGATATTCTCGACTTTTGTTTCTCAAGTAGTCTCATGTATGATGTTGCCCTGGTACTTCACCTTGTTCATTGTTGTTTTTTATTTCATTGACGTAGTCTGTACAGTGTAGTTGACTAGGTAATGACCTTTTTTAATTTGTCATGTATCATTGTTGACTTGATTGTTTTTGTTTTTATTCTAGCCTTGATAAAGAGGAAATTGGTCCTCGAAACGTTGGCTTTGTTATCAAAGTAACAGACAAATAAATAATCCAAATTCCCAATATTTCTCTATGTATTTAAACAAAGATGGATGATTTGATTTGATGTTATTTTTTTACTGATGACAGCATAATTTTGATTCAAGTTTAGTGAGGTTTCATGTGACTGAAAATTTACATGATACTCTACATTTCCACTTGCAGGATGAATTTTCATTCTCCTGTAGACCTTGGGGCCCTTCACTAAGAGTACCGGTTTATTCGCCACTGAGCTACAATCTGATGGCTCAAAATAAAAACGAAATTTGAAATATTTTGTCGACTTTTTCTCCCAAAATAAATATCGGAACAAATTGTTATTTGGAATAGTGTTGTTAAATATAACTTCAAGATATGTGCCAAATTCCATTGCAAACTGGGGAAAAAGTGTCTCAAAAAATTTAGAAATGAATTCGTTTAATTTTTTCTAAATGAATTTATCATTTATTTTCTAGAAAAAAAAACTTATAAAATAATGCCTTAGATTGCGAGGTGGTATTTTCCAACCATTTGCAGAGTTCCCCATATCTCCGAAAATGAATAGCGTATCGGATCGGAATTTGAAACAATATTGACTACCGTTGACATTCAATCCATGTGGCAAACTTCATTGTGATTTATTCAATTGTCTTAAATAAAAAGTTTCCAAAAAAATTCGAAAATTTGAGAATTTTAAAAATTTTGCAACAACTATATTAACACAAATTTTCACACTCAGTTGCGCATTGATATCCTCCAACCGATCACTAAGCTTCCATCTGAACCTATCAGTATAGTTTTTGGTATATTGAGGTACTGAAGTTAAAATTTGAAATATCAACGAAATTATATATTCTTTCCTGATATCTCCGAAATAAATATCGCACGGAAAAGGAATTTCCAGATAAATTCGTTAAATTTTTGATAAAATTTTTTGCAAATTTCCAACAACTAGTTCCACACGGAATTTTGCATTAATTTGTGTGTTTAATTTCTCCAACTAGTTACAAAGTTTCCATTTGATTGCATCAGTTCTTCTCGAGATAAGGAGGAACTTACCTCCGAAATTGTTTGATCGATTTCGACTATCAACGAACTCAACCGAGAAATCCATGCTCCAACCCAACTTGAAAGTTTAAAGTCGCTAGCTGCTTCCATTCAAAAGTTTAATCAGGTACAGACGGACGTACGGATGATCGGACGGACAGAACTCAATTTTACCACGGATTCTGCAACAGTGAGTCAAACCGAGTCATTTGAGACCATTTCCAGGAAAAAATCGGAAATTACAGACAATATGACGAAAAAGTAACGCGCTATACTTTCCAGAGCAAGAGCGTATAAGTGAGACACATGCCTAGCGATCGGTAGTCAACAACTTCCAAAATAACTAAACCGAGATACTCAGGATTAACACCCATTCTCTGACCACGGTTCCTTCACGAATGAGTCCAACATAGTCGTTCAAGACTATTTAGGGCCAAAATTAGAAATGTTTTAGGCAGACTGATATTTTTAGGACAAGCTAGTGAAATATGCTTTCACTAAAGGGTAACATAATTATTGTGGAAGTGGAAACAGAGTTGCCACATTTATTATCTACTATATAGCTTAATCCACCATTTGCGCTAAATTTTTAGGAACTGAGAAGGTTGTTATTATGTACAAGTTTCAGTTATTTCTTGAATTCGAGTATAAACTGGGTCGAAAAGAATTCGACTCATTGATGAATATTTCAATGTATAATTCAATTTTGTCGATTCATCAGCAGATCCCTGAACACGGTTACTTCCAAAAGTAAAACCTAGGACTCCTAGAGGACCTAGGGATTTGTATCTTCACAGTATAAATCAGAGTGTGCTAGCTCTTCCGTAAAGACGTAAAGTTATAGCTATCTGATTCATTTACAATCTCAGAAATTATCTGCCAGTATTCACAGAGATTTAATTTCCGCTTTCGAATCATTGTTCATTTGAAAATATCGAAGAAAAATAAATTTTCGTGTTAGTATATTTATGGAATCATTGCAAGATTTTCACCCATTTATGCATTCGACGTCAAATAACTTCAAACTGAATCTACAGAAACGATTAAGAATATCTTTATTCGTTTGAAATCAAATATTTCGGTGTGAAAAAATATCTTCAGATCCACCCTCCACTTTCAATGGTGTATCTCTTTGATTGTGCAATCTCTTGAGACTCTTTGGGTCTCTTATTGAAGGGGGAATAAACCCCCACAAACTCACATTCTGCCACGAGTTTTCGAATATCTTCTTGATAACTCGGCAAACCGCTCTTCCAATTTTTTGAAGGGTTTTCCAACTCCTTATAAATGATTGAACCAAATTATTGTCATCTCGTTTTCCCAAAAACTAATGTTTCATTCCTAAGTTCTTGCTTTGTTATATTGATTTTATGAATCACACTTAATATTTCGCTCAGGAATCGAAGGAACAGCCAGCGATGAATCCGTAAGCAGTGGAGGACTGTATGCTGGGGCAACAGCAGGTGGGGGCGTATCAGCTGCAGCTGGCCTGGGTGGTAGTTTTTCCAAAGGTGGAAGCTATGGAGGTTCCTATGCAGGTGCTTCAGCCGGAGGAAAAACCGTCGAAGTTTTCAAAGAAAAATCTTCAGGAATAGAAACTTCTGGTAGCATTTCAGGTAAATTGGAATAAATTATAACTAATCGGGGTTCTACTAATTTCTGTGAGGTACTTGAATAAAGTAGTGTTGATGTAACAATTCTTTTATTGAAAGACCCACAAACGTCTTTCCACGTCTTGAAAGCAATGAAGGCTTACACATTTCTTCAACTGTGAAAATTTCTGTCTGAATTGGTACAAACTAACTTTTTATTGCTGCTTAATTATTCAATAGTTTTATTATACCGTGTCACAAAGTTGCTTCCCTGTAAATGAATCCATGAATAAACCACCTAGAAAAGCTTTACTTCCTAATCACATTATCCTCATGGAAATTCTGTATGAACCATCACGCTGTCATTTTTGAATCAAGTACTGAATTTCAATTCGATCTTATCTGTGTTCTTGGAAATATTGGAAAATAAAATTTGAATGAGTACATCTACGGAATAATTCGGCGGATTTTACCTATTCACGACTTCGACATTCTTCCAGAAGTTATTGTGTTTACGGTCGACCTAACTGCCGATCGTAAACACATTAACTCCTCAGAGAAAAAACCCAAAACCTTGATATTTGTACCGTAGGTTTGGAACTTAACTCCCAAACAGTTTAGCTGTTTTTGTCTATTAACGATCTCAACCGTCACATTTTGAAATGCAACTTACCATGATAGTTTCAGGTTTATAGGATTCTCCGCACGCTTGTTATCGTGCCTATGGACAGCCGGCCAAATAAAATCAATTTTGACAACGGATTCGTCGTTAGTGAGTCCAACCTAGTCCTTTGAGATCATTTTTGGCTGAAAATTCGAAAATTACAAACATTTGGACAAAACGGTAGCACGCTGTTCCCTAGAACATGCACGCAAAAAGTTATATAAATTATGTCACAGATTCTTCAAAGAGATGATTAAATTCAAACATTACTTCCGAGTTATATAAAAGGTTGAAGCAGATATTTCAACATGGCTTTTAAGATGTATATAGGTTAGTACCTATATACATCTTAAAAGCCATGTTGAAATATCTGCTGACCTGAAATAGTGTCCTGATCGACGAATATTCAGCTGCCCATTAAATTTTTCGGAACTAATATATAAGGAAATCTATGACAACAATCCTATACTAGCAATAATCATGAGACAGGTATCCCCTACAGAAAACGTAGTTTTCTGATATCTTCGTGAAGACTAAAAGATTCATTCATGACGCGATATCTATTTTCAATAATATGCGTGGATTCGCTTGCCTCATTATAAGTAATTAGAATCGACATTGCATACCTCGAAGAAGATGACTGGCTCAACAGTCAAAAGTCGTAGAAAAGAACGGACGTGAGAGTCAGTCGGTTTGATTGCAGGTTAAAATTTGTTGCCAAGGCGGTATTTCCGATTAATTTAGGAAATAAAAAGGATAATAAGAAAACAAATTTTGGAATCTGACATATTTTCCTATTATTTTCGAAAATGCATCATGAATCGAGCTAAAATTTGGCTCACTGCTGTAACGTATCAACCCAAAGGTCTATGTGGCAATTTTATCAACATGTTGTGGTGAGTTCCAGGAAAAATATTCAAAAAAAGTTTCCGCAAATTTGTTATTCAATATAAAAATGCATGATCCTATCAACATCCTCATGAGGTATACGTCGAAAGTCATGAGTAATTTCTGAGTTTATCATCAGTAGTTCCTGGGACATAGAGTAACATTTGTCCCACTGACAAGCTGAACCATCGCTTTCTGACGCAACCTACTGTGAATGTCCATAACCCGTTCATACTGACAGTTAACGTGACTTTGGCTGGCCGGTGCGTCGACAGAATTGAAAAAGACCTTGAACTTATTCGTTTATGACCATTTACAGGGAACAATTTCAGAAAGTTGGCAAATTGTTAGTACGCCCTAGAACATGCCCGCGATAAATTTATAACAATGAAATATAGTCGGCACCTATTCTGAAAAAGGGTTTTCCTAGTCGGTGACAATGTTCTGATATGAAACGAGTAAAACCAAGAAAAGTCTTCGTCAAAAAAACCTCAAATGAAATAATAAAGTTTACCTAATACTTCAAGGTAGCTACGAATATATTTTAAGTACGTTGGATACATGATAAAAATAACAACTGAAATTCACTTTTTCATTTTTTGAGTCAGCAATGGTAGCAACTACCTCAGAATCCAAAATCTCAACTCCAAAAATAAGTGATGGTGAAGTTTTTCTCCTAGGACTTTTTTGGTTTATACAAAACAGCATTTTCCTTTCACTAGCTTGTAACGGTTGTGTCGATTGGGTATTTTCTCTGACTTCAAAAGAAAAGGACCTAGCGGCTTGAAAATATCATTTGATTAGGTTTTGAATCCAAATATTCAGTACAAGTTCGTAAGTGGAAAGAATCGGTCGAACTGATTCGGACTTATACCTCTCTGAGACATTATGCAGAATTTTGTAGGGATCCACCAGCTAGAGAATTCAAAAACATATTTCTAGAATGTTGAGAAATACGGATTTTCGTAGTCTATTCATCAGATTACGATGCAATTGGTCACACATCTTGGAGGTAATGAAATAAAATGAATATTCGGAATTTTGGACTAATTTATTCATTGCTCTTGAAACAATGCCGACGTTTCAAAACGGATTGTTTCTTTTTCAAGGCTGAAATTCATGAATAATACACATTTAAATTACAAAAGTGACATCAAACAATGAATTACAAACCTAGTTTTCAAACAATATCGTCAACTTATCAAAAAAATTCAACATTAATCAAAGAAATAAAATGTTTTTGCGACATGTGACATTGGAATCACTAAAATTGACGGTCTCGTCGCGTTTATCTGATATCTGAATTGACGTGAATTGGAATGGGCGTTTCTAAATTACAATTGACCAGTTTTTGAAAAAATGAGGAACAACTGACGAAACGATGAAAACGACACTAAACTATAGCAACTTTTGTCTTTCTTCTTAAATTCTTCCCTTTATACTGATCAACCGTTAATTAAGTTGTTATAAATGATGCTGAGGTGTTGTACATCTTCTCGGTGGTTGACTATATTATTTCGTTTAATTTGTATCATTTCACTTATATTCCTTCTATACCTACCCGTATTGTTATCTATCTGGGATCGTCGTATTTTCGAAGTCGAACTTATGGCCTGTGGTCATTTGATGTAGCGTTAGGGCTGTTGTGTTATAGTCGGCTATACAGGGCCTTTCACGAGAAACCTCACCCATATTTATACGGGAAACTACTGAACGTATTTTCATGAAATTCAGCACTTATAAGTATTTCACGATGCTGATGACATCTAAAATATTTTCAAGGCATGAGCACCTCCGGTTTTTCCGGAAATGACGTCAACTTCCGTTTTTCAAATTAGAACACCATTTTTTTATTGCAGAAATAGATTCCTTAGAAAATTTCAATTTATTTTGATGTAACATTTTTCAGTTTTGGTTGGAAAATTCTCTCTGAGCGGGTAAATTCGAAACAAAAATCGAAAATAGAGCTCCGCTGAAACAAGAATAACTTCGAGGTTTTTGGATGGAAAATTTTCATTTTTGGGATTTTTCAAGATGTAAGATTGATGTATCTACTTTAGAAATCGAAATCACGATTCATGATACAGGTGGTGGAAAAATCGCTTTCAAAGTTAGGGATGACAAAATCGTGAAAAATCAATTTTTTCAAATTAGAACCCCATTTTTTTATGGCAGATATTGAATCTACGTTAAAAAATAATGTGAGTGTATGCATCACACCCTTGCCCTAAAGTGGATATTTTCTGAGTTATTCACAAAAAACTGTTTTTCGTCTTGAATTTTCAGCTATTTCTTTTCCCTTCACGCCAAAAAGATGACATTTTCAGGAACTGTTACTTAAACCATGTTTTAGATTTTACTACCCTAATATGCAAGAGAAAAAAGTTACAGGTTGTTCCTAAACAGATGGCGAATTTGGATTCGAATTTGTATCGGAAACCTCTTTATTTCAACTAATCGGCCATCGGTTTTCTCTCCAGTGATAAATAAATAATTCCTTATGAACCATATGCAAAAACTTACCATGTTTTACATTATTTTTTTTTAATGATAGATATCATTAATTATATCTGCCAAATTCCTCTTTATTCAGTAGCATTTTGTGTTTACTATTAATTTGGTGATAATTCGTATTAAGTTATAAAATCGATCACTATGCCTAATTTCACCAATGAAGATTATTTAAATCTCATTCTACTTCATGGAGAATGTAATAAAGTTGTAGATAGAATGATTCGACTGTTCATTGAGAGGTTTCCTGACCGACCCAGACCAACGAGAGATACCATTAACAGAACCATGACAAACTTGAGAAATGTCGGATCTTTCGTTAAGAAAACTACACACAGAGAAAAAAGTGTAGTAGAAGATGAGAACAACGAAATTACAGTTCTTGCATATTTTCGTGTGAATCCTCAAAATTCTCTCAAAGATGCCGAGATTGATCTGGGATTATCTCAATCGAGTGTTTGGAGAATATTAAAAAAACATAAAATGCACCCATATAAATTCAATAGGGTACAGCATTTGAAGGAAACTGATTTTCCCGCTCAGAGAGAATTTTCCAACCAAAACTGAAAAATGTTACATTAAAATAAATTGAAATTTTTTAAGGAATCTATTTCTGCAATAAAAAAATGGTGTTCTAATTTGAAAAACGGAAGTTGACGTCATTTCCGGAAAATCCGGAGGTGCTCATGCCTTGAAAATATTTAAGATTTCATCAGCATCGTGAAATACTTATAAGTGCTGAATTTCATGAAAATACGTTCAGTAGTTTCCCGTATAAATATGGGTGAGGTTCCTCGTGAAAGACCCTGTATTCTTACAGTCTCTCTTGTATTGTTTTATTCAGTTATTGTTTAGTTTGGCCTATATACCATTTGTTGCAGTCGTGATATACTATCTTATGAATCAGGTCTGATTCAAACGTATAAGGTGTTCTCTGTTCGAGCTTAGTGAAGAATTGCTTGGTAACTAGATTAAAGTAGGCGCATCTACACTTCAGATCAAGTGTGTTTATTCTGTGGTGCAGGCTGGATAAAAACGGGAATTTTAAATATGATGTTGTGTCATTAGGGGTGTTGTAGCAATAGGTGTTGTGGCATTCAAGATATGTTTTCCTATCATTCTATTTACAATATATATGGGATAGTTGTTTTGAGCCAGGATATCTCTAACTTTCTCTAGACTTGCATTATGGAACTTGGTGTTACTGCATTTTAACGATCTTCTTATGAGGTTGTTCATGATGTTGTTCTGTCGTTGCATGTTATGGTTGCTGTAAAAATTAATATATCTGTTGACGCTTATTGGCTTGGCTTACCAATTAGTTATTAGCAGTGCCATCGAGTTGTTTGAAAAATTGTGCTTCACGGACAAGTTCTAGGAATTTGCCTTTGCTTAAATCTGTGTAACAGCTTATGAAGTTCCGTCCCTTTTTAATTATGGAGAAAAGTAGTTTTTTTGGGATGTTGGTGAACAGTGATATAACAACAATGATACTAGAACATAACCTGGTGGGACTATTATATCGCTTAGTAAGACTAATGAGAATGAATATTGTAGGTTGAAAACTGAACTAGACAATGTGGCCGTCAAAATTTCAGGCAAATAGTTGACTATTTTATAAGTTTGGGATTCAATGGGGCTGAAAATGTATCTCAAACTGAGGGTATTTTTGTGGACTTTCCGAAAGCAATATAGTTAAGGTGTTATACTGTTTTCTTCCTTCAGTGACTTAGGGCACCTGTTGACTTGCCTCTGGATTTTTGACGTTGGGTCAGATTTTAATTCTTCGTAAGATCAATGTAAAGGAAATAATTTGAGAAGAAAGACAAAAGTGGCCATAGTTTTCGTGTAATTTTCATCGTTCTGTCAGTTGTACCTCATTTTTTCAAAAACTGGTCAATTGTAATATAGAAACGCCCATTCAAATTCACCTCAATTCAGATATCAGATAAACGCGACGAGACCGTCAGTTGTCGTGTTTCCAATGTCACATGTTCAAACCGTAAACAACAAATATGATTTTCTTTGATTAACGTTGAATTTTATGGATAGATTGACGATATTGATTGAAAACTAGGTGTGTGGTTCATTGTTTGATGTCTCTTTCGTAATTTCAATGTGTATTGTTCATGAATTTCAGCCTAACAAAAAAAAAACAATCCGTTTCGACACGTCGGCGTTCTTCTAAGAACAATAAATAAATTAGTCCAAAATTCTCAATATTTATTAGGTGCGCAACTAAGTTCTCGCTGTTTTTTCGATGAAAATATAACTTTATTATAAAAAAATGGTTACAAATGAATCATTCAAAGTATTGCCCATCGCTAGACACAACTTTTTCCCATCTTTCTGGTAGAGCTCGAATACCTTGACGCCAGAAGTGTTCGTCTTTTGAGGCTATCCACGAATCAAGCCATTTTTTGATGTCTTCATATGAGTGGAACTGTTGATCAGCCAGGCCATGTGCCATCGAACGGAACAAGTAAAAATCGGACGGCGCAATATCTGGGGAATATGGCGGGTGGGGTAGAACTTCCCATTTGAGCGTGCCCAAGTAGGTTTTAACAGGTTTGGCAACGTGAGGCCGAGCGTTGTCATGCAGTAAAATCACTTTTTCGTGCCTTTGCTCGTATTGTGGCCGTTTTTCGCGCAGTGCTCGGCTCAATCTCATCAATTGAGTTCGATAACGTTCCCCAGTGATGGTTTCGCTCGGTTTCAACAGCTCATAATAAATAACACCGACCTGGTCCCACCAAATGCACAGCATAACCTTCGCAGCGTGAATGTTCGGCCGAGCCGACGACGTAGAAGCATGCCCGGGTAGTCCCCAAGATTTTCTCCTCTTTGGGTTGCTGTAATGAATCCATTTTTCATCACCCGTCACGATGCGATGAAGAAAACCCTTCCTTTCTTGCCGCTGGAGCAGTTGTTCACAGGCGAAAAAACGACGCTCAACGTCTCTTGGCTTCAACTCATAAGGAACCCAAGTTCCTTGCTTCTGAATCATCCCCAATGCATGCAATCGCTTGGAAATGGCTTGACGGGTAACTCCTAATTCTGCAGCAAGCTCTTCTTGAGTTTGGCACGAATCCTCATCGAGCAATGCCTCCAATTCAGCGTCTTCGAAGGTTTTGGGTCTTCCTTCACGTGGACGGTCGTCAACATCGAAATCACCGTCTTTGAAGCGACGGAACCAATCACGGCATGTTGTTTCGCTTAGAGCAGCGTTTCCGTACACTTTTTGGAGCTCTCGATGCGCTTGAGCTGCCGTTTTTTTCGAATGAAAAAAGAAAATCAACACTTCCCGCAAATGACGATTGTTTGGCACGAAATTCGACATTTTCACTTAACCAGAAGTATATAATGCGAAAACAAAATCACTTATGTGTCGCGGCGGTTTGTTTACCATATGTCTAAGCTTGGTTCATGACGTTTTGGATATGTCAAAATCGACTAGCTCTTACTGCTAGAGCCATCTACTGACAAACAGCGAGAACTTAGTTGCGCACCTAATATTTTATTTCATCAACTTCACAATTGACCGAAACCAAAAAATTATTCGAGCGACAAGTGTTTCAAGTTTGGATTTGATCCGATGTTAATTTTCCGATACATATATTGGAATGAATATTTATATGAGGTTCTTGGCTTATCACAAAGTTTGTGATTATTTCCGAATACTTCTAGAAAATGAACTTTAGAGTTATTCCGAAAAAACATATGCTGCGGAACTGTAGATTTTGTTCGTCTTAAAGGCTTGTTAAAGTTTATTGTTCTTCAGTTTCGGGATACTATGAATGGATTCTTGATTTTCCGCATGATTCTGTGAGATGTCTCGTGTTATTGAATATATTCAACATTTCTGTGGACCAAACAAAAGAACAATCTAGCATGCTCTACAGAATGTTTGCGAGTAGAACCAATGGTCAATAATATCACAATCTCACTGTATGCCCCGTGATGTTTCCATAATATCAGTTCACAGATGGTAGCTTCACGAAATTAAATGAGTACCGAAGTGCAATCAATATTCAATACGGAAAATTAGCGAAATTCACTGGCTCAGGTGATGGTTCATCAACAAAGACTGAAGCGAGTTGATCGGCTCCCTACACTTGGTTCGATCTAGCAACGCAATATCGGATTTTATATACTCAAATCAGTTGTGTCATATCTCAAAACATAAGAAGCAACTGGCGTATTGGACCAAACGCAGAGGAAAATCCAATCTTACAGTATTAAATTGGGTCGCTCAGAAATATAAATGGATAAATCAAAAACATCCATGATTTTTTTATCGGCTTCCGAAATCAACTTGGGTGATTTTGTCTGAATAGTCTCCTCACGTCGAAGAACTCGACTGATAAAATCGATGTGATATTCTCGTTATTTTAATAGCTATAATTCTGGAATAATTAGACAAACAGGCACTTGCGTAGTTTTTCGCTACGAAAATCGATTAAATATATTGCCCTAATACATGATAGGTTTAATAACATGTTTCATGAGAAGTCGGAGATGATATAAAATGATTGCACAGTTTTTTTTGATGATCTTGATTCTAGATATGAGGATAATCAAGATTGGTTTGAGTTGACTGAAAAAAGAAGATGTTTTAGATGATTATGAGAATAATTGTGATTTTTCCATTAAGTAGATAACATGTATCGTGAAGAGGGCATACAAAATTTTTCACTCAACAAAATCTTAGAAAAATTTGCCAGAAAATTGGCATATTCGTAGCGAAAATTCCGACAAGTTCAGGTATTTCTGTGGATTCAACAAGTATCGGACAGATGTTATTGGAGTTTTTCTTGGACATTCCAAGTAGTTATTCCACAACCAAGCACTATCTAGATTGGAATTCAATAAAGGATTAGTCTTTGTGGAAATTCTTGTAAACTCAAATTCCGAACATACAAAAATTTCAAAAAGCACTGCCGTGAAGGCAGCAACTTTTGCGCGCATGTTCAATGTAGATGACCGCTTCAGCAACGAATTTGAAGGTGCGCGCAAAAGCTGCTGCCTTCACGGCAGTGGTTTTTGAAATTTTTTTCTCATAAATTACTGGATTTCAATTCGATCTGATCTGTATTTTTGGAAATACTGGAAAAATAAAATTTTGATTGGGTATATCTACGGAATCATTGGTTGGATTCTACCCATTCACGAATTCGACCTTCGTAATTAAGCCCCAAACCTACTCTACAAATATCGAGTTTCTAAGTCGTTTCTTCCGGAAGTTATTGTGTTTACGGTCAGCCTAACGGCCGACTGCGTAAACACAATAACTTCCGAAAGAAACAACTTAGAAACTCGATATTTGTAGAGAAGGTATGGACCTTAATTACGAAGGCCGAATTCGTGAATGGGTAAAATCCACCCAATGATTCCGTAGATATACCCAATCAAAATTTTATTTTTCCAATATTTCCAAAAATACAGATCAGATCGAATTGAAATCCAGTACTTCATCGAAAATAACAGTTCGAAGTTTCATACAGAATTTAATGAGGATGATATGATGAGAAAATCATAGAAATTTTTTCTTTCAAATTGTTCTAATAACACGAATATCACGAAATTTTGCATAAAGTTGTCTATCAGCATCTTAAAACTAGCTGTGAAGTTTAATCAGGACTGAATCAGTATTTCTCGAGTTATACCGAAAAAATCAACGATATCGAGAAGAAAACCTCGAAATTTGACATATTTTTTCCCGATATCTCCAAAACTTATGATCGTATCGAACTGAAATTTGGTACACTGCTGTGAAATTAGAAGGTCAAAGTGTGAGTTTAATTTTTTTTGGATATGATGAATGGTTTCCGAAAAAAATGTCGAAAAAAATTTTTTTCAAAAATTACTGACGATATGATCCTGACGAAATTTGGCTCAAAGTTGCGCGTTGTTGTACTCCACCTAACTGCCAAGTTTGAATCCAATCGCTCAGGTCCTTTCTGAAACAAAAAATAAATAACTTCAAAACTTCAAATGCCTATAACTCCGAAACTATTCGATCCATTTGGCCCATTAACGAACTTAACCGCAACATTCCGATGCGCAACCTATGCTGAAAGTTTCAAGTTGCTAGCTTGCTTCTGTCGACAGTTATCGTGTCTACGGCCGGCCGGCCGGCCGGACAGAATCAATTTTGACACCGGATTCGTCATCAGTGAGTCCAACCTAGTCGATTGAGACCATTTTCGGCTCAATCATCCAAAATTACAGACATTTGGACAAAACGATAGCACGCTGTTCCCCTAGAACATGCGCGCAAAAATGACTTTTTTGAGCAGTGTAATACAGGAAATCCGAAAAATGTTTAGCTTACATTGGGACTGGTCAACCAACAGTTCATATCCAAGGGCGGATATAACGTGACGCAATGAGGCACACTGCGACAGGACCTATACCTGCGGACAGACACGTGAGCAGTTTAATTTGTCTACCTCGCAAGTGCGTTCAGTGTTTTGAGCGGCTTGCGAGCCATTTCAACAACGCGACGCTGTACGCGGCTTAAAGCTGGATTTATAAACTCGACGTTCCCGTTCCCGTTCGCAGTTGACGTTCCCGTTCAAAGTTAAAATGCACTAAATGCGCAGGGGCATTTATAAAGTCCGCAGCTGCGTCAGCTGACTGATAATGTGCCGCTCTCCTGTTTTTTCCGCTGCCGTTCGAGATGACCATGTTTCATCTTTCGACGTTCCCGTTCGGGTTTTAACCAATAGGATGAGTCCAAATATTTTAAATTTGCGAACACAGAAGACCCAATATTTTGTCTATGAAACAAGGTTAGGGATATTGATGTACCAGTTTGTTTATTTCTTTTCAAAACAGTCGTTTAGCCATAAAAACATGATTCCTTCCAAAGTTATCACTACAAAGTATTATTTTAAAATCGTGAAGATGAACGTAACAGAACCCAATGTGATTGGTAAGTATTTTATTTAATAATTTTTATCATTGAGGTAATCTAGTATTGCTGGGTTCAGTAATCACTTTCGTTTGATTAGATTAGATTTCTTAGTCAGTGAATGCAGAATATATTGAGCTTAGATGTTTTATTTTAGAATTATATAAATATATAGGAGCATTCTTAGACTGCTTATTTTTGGGTTCAATACTTGTTTGAATGTATTCTTTTTTGTGATGAACGAATTGAGAGTGCTGAAGTTCTGCATTATTAGTTCTACAATGAAATAGTGAAGCGATGGACATAACAATGATTCCTATTGAGCTTGGTAGTTTTATTTAATAATTAAACAATGCAAAATAAGTATTAATAAGATATTGTAGAAGTTTTATTTTTTTTCAGAAGAAGGTGACTTGGGAGTTTTGATAGAGGCTATCCAGCACTATCCATTCCTTTATGATCTCAGCCATAGATTATAAAAATGTAATCCAAAAAGAGACAGCATGGAGGGAAATCTCCACGTTTGTGCACATGACGGGTAAACTGACTTTTGATATCTTGAAATAGTAGTATTGACTTGTTTTTCAGTTCCAGACTGTATGCGGCACTTCCTTTGAGGTGATTGCATCAGGGTCTGCACAAGTAGAGGAGACTGATCTGGAAATATTAGGAGCTGAGGAACAGGCTATGTCACCATTCGTGGAACAGTTTAGAGAGTCAGCGGCAGAGAGCCGAAGAGATTCGTTAATAGAATGTGAAGGAGAGTCGGTGGTGGGAACTCCGAATTCATCGGTGTTAGGCACTCAGGAGACACCAAAAAGTAATGTATTACTGAAAAATTATTAAGATATTTGTGAATTAACCAATGTTTTTCAAAGGGTTTCCATCCAGAAAGAGGAAAAGAGCTGATAGCGGCGATGAAGTTTTGGAGCTGATGGGCATAGCTAAACAAATAGCTGATTCTCTTGAGAGAAGACAGGTGGATGATATAAATCGGACATTTGTCGATTATGTTTACAGCATTCTTTCAAGGATGAGGCCTGAAGATGGTCAGGAAATAAGGGGACAAATACTCCAACTTTTACAGCAGGCCCAGACCCTATGAATTTATTGTTACATATAACATATTTTATTTATTGATTCAAAATATAACTTTTAATCTATATACATATTATTCATCAAATTTGTCCAATGCCTAAGCATACTTCCTACCACAGCTATAAATGGTGGTTGGTAGATACAGAGAATTCACTTGAGTACAACGGTATTGACTAGAAAGCGATCAAGCGCTTACACCGCCATTGATTAGATGAATATTCGACATATCCCAGTTGGAAGATTTCCGAATTGAGTAGAACTTCAGTGGGGAAAATTCCACTTATTTTCGAATCCCTCTGCTATTCTTTCCCAATCTTCTGCGGTAGTGGGTGTCCTCAAATAAATTGGGCTGAGCGTGTCCCAGAGCGCTTTACAAGTGTCATGAATGATAACATGCACTGTGATTAAACCCACATTAAATGTCCATGCAAGTGACTGCATGCTCATTCCTGGCGATAAGTATCTAAAAACAAAATGGATTAGAATATTTATTTCTATAACATAAGGAACCTTTCTTACTGCAACGTTATCACTAGACGTTCCTCCGGAGATATTCCATCACTTCTTATTTGGCGTTGAATTTTTTGTTTAAGCAAACCAAGTAGTTTGTCGAAGACAGCAATATTCATTCTCGTGAATTTGAAGAACTGTTCGCTATCCCAGTTCTTCATTTTCAAATAATACTGAAAATTGCCTGTTGATCTTCTGGCTCTGTTAATCGGTCTCACTTTATATCTGCGGTTACGACGTCGCAATCTTCTCTCCTTTATTTTATTAATTGCATAATCACATAAGGTAAATCCTAACGCACCGAAAGTAACAGCATCTGAATCGTTCATATTTAGTGATAAACTAAACAACTCCGTGAATACTCAAGTCAACTTACAGCAGTCTCAACGATCAAAACAGGAATGGAATGCCCATAACACGTTGGCTAACCTAAAATCTAAACGTCATAAACATAAACAAATCTGACAAATCAATCTTCTTTTCTCTCTCTAGCGAACGGCGAACGTCTAGTGTCTAGTTTATAAATGGGGTATAGTTCGTTTCGAACTACGAGCGGCCAACGGGAACGTCAGCGGGAACGTCAACTGTGAACGGGAACGGGAACGAAAAGTTTATAAATCCAGCTTTAGACGTATGGGTTATGGTAGCCACGCCTTTCAATCTCATCTTCAACTTTGTGTTAGGAAATTATATTCATGGTTGAGGTTACTGTCTTGTCTTCAACGAACATATCGCAGAAAATTTCATTACGTTTGGATGATTGGACTACTTATTGAAAATGCATTTTCGGATTCGCTTCTTATTTCCCTACGTGATATTCGTATCCAATTCATTTTGACTAGGAGTGAATATATTCCTTTATCTCCTCCTAGTAAGTTATACAGGGTCCCGCAACAGCTGTTCCATATCTCTATTTGGGAAAGATATAGGAATCTAGTTTTCTATGATGTTGAATTATCGTTCGTACTCGACAAATTGAAGAAGTTTTCGGTCGGGTGTTCCATTTTTTCTGGGCGGGTCCCAACTTTGTTTTTTTAATGGCAACCTGTATTTTTCATTACTTTTTCGTTTTCTATATGAAAAATAAAATACACATCATACATATCTTTACCACCAAAACGGTTTCCGATATATTCTGCCTGACATATCTTTATTTCCAATATTCGTCACTCCGAGTATTTGAGATTATTAAGTTGTACCAAGTCCCATTGGAACTTACTTCTAGTCAAAAATTGGATATTGGTTACTCTCTCAAACGGGATATCTGAAATTGAACTGGGATATACAGGGTATGAAAAGCAATCTGCCACATATTAGAAATAAAAATGGGCCGAATTTTGCTTATTTTGAATGAAACATCCTATAATTTATCGATCCATAAGTAACACCAAAGAAGGCTATACAAATTTCGTCTCGTAGTACTTATGGTAAATTTCATTAGTTTTCCTCACTGAGTAAATTTTATCAACTCGCGAATTTGAACTTCGTCATTTAACTCCAAACCTACAATGAATATCAAGTCTCTGGGTATATTCTTCCGGAAGTTATTCTGTTCCCTTTCGGTCCCTAGGGTGGTCGTTGACACAATATATTTCAAAATAAACGACTTAGAGGCTCGATATTCGTGCCGTATGTTTTCTGTTTAATTACGAAGGTTGAATTCCTGAATGTGTTAATTCGTCTGATGATTCCGTAGATAAAGGTACCGGATAAAATTTTATTTCTTCAATATTTCCAAATATACGAATTGGTTCGAAATGAATCGAACTGATCTGAGAATGATAGCTTGAGGTTCATGGAGAATTTTATCAGGAACTAAACCTGGATTTTTTCTAACGATTAACTGAATTGAAATATTAATTTTCAGCGGACTACAAATCACATTATGCAGCCCCAGTTACGAAACACGTCCAAGTTGTCAAAAAACCAATCGAAGTGGGGGTAGTAGAAGTGGTTCATGAAACACACGCTGTTGCACCACCACCACCCCAGGTGAAACCAGTGACAACTGTCATCCAGAAAACCGTTATTCCAAATTACGAGAAGAAAATTGTGAAAGTTCCATCGTATGAGGAGAAAGTGATTAGGGTTCCTACTGTAGTTGAGAAAGAAGTTTGGGTTCCTGCTGCACCTACTATAATAGAAAAAGAAGTTCAAGTAGAGCAGCCTGCACCACCACCAAGGCCAACTTATGTGTGAGTTTTACTGCTTTTTTGTACTGCAGTCTGATTCTGAACTATCCTAGAGCAGTTCAAAATGCGATGAAACCAAACACGAATTGAGTTCGGGTTCACATCAGGATCGTAGGAGAAGAAAATTTCAGTTTGTGTCCAATGGCAGAATAACGGAATGTAAATCACGTCTTGTCTGTTGTGTAATTCAAAACTAGGCGAAATTTCCTGTCACATCTTATATTTAATATACAGGGTGTCCGGTTAAGCTCGAACAATATTTGTACAGGTAATATACTAGGTCATTACCACTCAGAATATCGAAAAATTTTCACCGATTTTGAGATAATGCGCATTTTGGAAATTCATGAAAAATCGCTACCTTTCCTCGATGTTTTGGACACAATGTCTCTGAATTGGTACTATTCGGCTGTTCAGATGTATGAAACAATTTTCAAAAATTGATACAATTCTGCGAAAACTGGGGATGAAATGATATTTGAATTCTATATACTCATTATAATCATTATAATTCTCGCAATTTTTACCCGATTTCCTGAAAAATTACATAACTTCGTGAATGAGAACATTCACTACAAAAATATGCGCACTTTTTCCTTGCTCGAAAATTGTATGAAATAGACTCTGATTTTTTCTGGAAGGAGTGATATCTCTGTTGCAAGAGAATGGTGAGATATAATGAAATGATGGAATTATGATTAATAATAATGAATTGATGGATTGAGAGTTTAAAAAACAAAATACAATTTCAAATCGTCTTCTAATTAATATCTTTTCAAATCATAGTTTTAAGCAAAAAATTCCACAAACGAATCTTCAGAGGAGAAAACTAAATTGTTCCCTATCCTTTCTGACGCGGATACGATAATCTTTCAAGAAGGACCTTGTTCTATCATGAAGCCAAAGTGAAGTTAATCAGAAGAGTTTAGTTCATTTATCGAGGGGCCCTAGAGTGGCTTTAAGATGTCTTATGTACAAGGTACTTCAAACCCACACATTGTCCAACTCACGGGCCAGTAAGATACTTTGCCTTCCTTCTTTAAAGATGGGTCAGTTCCTATTAACAAATCAGAAGTTTGTATTGAACCACAATTTTGATAATACATTAGTCTTATTTACTCAATATTATAATGAATTGGAGACTCCAAAGCAGTCTTGGAATTATGTGATTTATTTCACTTGATATTTCACAATAATTGAGTTGGTGTGTCCATGTGGACACTCAGAGTAGTGTTGGTGTGGTGGAAAAGCATGTTCAAAAAAGGTCCTTGTTAAAAGTCATCTCGGCATCAGAACACACAGAAATCAATTTAATACTTTCTTTCTATAATTTCTTCATGGAATTTATTGCTCGAAACCCTGGTTTGAAAAGATTTCACTCTGAAGAAGATTTGAAATGGTATTTCTTCATTTTATTTTCCTAAAAACTCTCAAGCAATTAATTCAATATTTTCAATCATTATTTCATCATTTTTTTCTCAAAACTTCGCAACAGAAGACTTTTATCTTCAAAAATGTGATCGTTTAGGTTAGATCAGAATATATCCCCATTCACTCACAACGGAAATATCACCCCTTTCAAAAATAATAATAGTATGTTCATACAATTTTGGAGAGTGGACAAAGTGTGCATATGTATGTAGTGAATGTTCACATTCGCGTGGTAGTTTTTTCAGAAAATCAGATCGAAGTTACGAGGATGATGATAAGTAGATTTCGAATTTGTCCTACCCGTTTCCTCAGAATTATATAAATTTTTGAAATTTTTTTCATACTACCTAAAGCAGCGGTCATCAGCAATGTTCTTTAAAAAATCTAGAAGAGCAATGACGTGAGATCAGGAGCTTTTACGCGCTTGTCCCGTTGCCAAAGCGATCATCTATACAAGTATTGATCCTGCCAAACGTAGATTTTGGTCCTCACGAAATTCTGCTTGAACCTCAAGCTATTATTTTCGATCAAGTAGTAGATCGCAATTAAATCCGAAATTTTGCATGGGTATAACTATCTAAAGAATAATTGGCGAATTCAATCTATTTAAGCATTGACCCTCTTAATTGAACAGAAAACCTACTCTACAAATATATTCCCTATGTGGATTCTTCCTTAAGTTGATGTGTTCACTGCCGGCGTAGCCACTGATAGTGAACAAAATAACTTCCGGAAGAATCTACTCAGTAGCTTAATAATTAGAGTAAGTTTGGAGTTTAATTAAGAAGGCCGAATTGGCGAATTAGTGAAAACTATCGAATGATTCTGTAGATATACTCTTTCAAAATTTCAGTTTTCCGATATTTCCAAACACATAGATCGAAACTCCAAACTAACTCTAAAATTATCAAGCTACTGAGTAGATTCTTCCGGGAGATATTTTGTTCACTATCAGTGGTTAGGCCGGCCGTAAACACATTCACTTTAGGAAGAATCGACATAGGGAATATATTTGTAGAGTAGGTGTTCAGTTTAATTGAGGTCGAATGCTTAAATCGGTTGAATTCGCTAATTATTCTTTAGATACTTATACCCATTCAAAATTTTGGATGGAATTGCAATCTTCTACTTGATCGAAAATAATAGCTTGAGGTTCATGCAGATTTTCGTGAGGACCTTATAAAAAATCTGCGTTTGGCAGGGTCAATTCTTGTATAGATAATCGCTTTGGCAATGGAACAAGCGCGTAAAAGCTCCTGACTTCACGTCAGTATTTTTCTATTTTTATTCCATAAAGACCATGTTTGGCTCAAAACTTGAAAATCACAGACACGATAACTCTTTTTCCCTTAGAACAAAAGCGAAATAAAAGAAAATAACTTTTTGCTCAATATGTTTCATTAAATAAAATGGATATCTGATCGAGTTGAAAAGTTGTTAATTATTGACTACAATATCTCCCAAGACGAATATCCGACCAAGCTGAAATTTGAAACACTATTGTGAAGTATATCTTATGTTTCAGAAAATTCAAAGAATACATGTCTGTTTAGACAGATACCGAGTCTTCGAGTTTTCGCTGTCAATTATATTAGAGTGAAATTTCAACGGAATCGGAGATATGCTTTCTGGAATATATGAATTTCTAAAACGAATTTTCTGAATTTTTCTTCTGATTTCTTCCTCAGAGAAATCAGGAAATCTGATTGGGCGCTAATAAAGTACTCGGTTATGAAGTGGCGGTTTGGAGATTTCAGTGTAATTTAAATGAAAATTTTTCACAAAAATATTCATTTATTCTTCATCTTGCTACTGTACATCTACCAACCAAGTCTCATTTCGATCAGATAAATATCTTTCGAGTTATTGAAAAATCAAAATTTCAAATGGCTGTAACACGAAAACCATTCAGCAGATTTGGCACATTAACGAACTCGAACGAGATATTCAGGATCAAAACCTAACCTGAGAATTTCAAGACTCTAGGTTTTTCCTTTCGGAAGTTATCGCACACACAGACGGCCGGACAGCCGGTTGGACAGAATCAATCTTGACCTCGGATTCTTTATCAGTGAGTCCAACCTAGTCGTTCAAGACCAAAATGCGAAAATTACAGACATCTTGACGAAATTATAAAGCGCTGTTCCCCAAAACAAGCGCGTAAAAATATTTCGAATCAGTATCAAATTTAGGAACATGGTGTCCAAAAAATCGAGGAAAGGTAGCGATTTTTCACAAATATCCAAAATGCCTATCATCTCAAAAACGGTGAAGATTTTATCTCCAAATTTCCCTATATTCTGAGTGGTCATAAGAATAAGAATAAGAATAAGATAAGATATATTTCTCACAACTTACTTCAATTACAATATTGGTACTAAATATATTATATATAAGGTGGACAATCTTCAAAACTAAAATTAACGAGAAATACACCATAGAAAAAAAGAAGACCCACAAAGGTAACACCTGTGGTGAGTGACCTTATAAATCACCTGTACCAAATTAGATGTGAACCTTGGAGGAGGTGTTTGTAGGACCCATTAGCTGTCGTTTAAGTCCTATTTGTTGGAAACCGAAAATCAACTGTTTCCAAATTATTTGAATTTTTTTGATTTTCAGAAAATTCACCACTTAAGTTAATTTTTCGTAAATTTTTTTTTACGTTGCCCAACTTTGATTATGATTTTGGATTCTATTCATAAGAAAAGGATATGATATGTTTGAAAAAAGCAGAACTATACTGTGATAAATATAAGAAAAGAATTAGTTTGAAAGGTGAATATATCAAGAAAAAAAATTCAATTTCTTATATCAATTCGCCTGCAACTTTCAAATCTCACAATTTAAGTATGCCCCAATTCTTTCAAAAACTTTTCAACTCCCTTTTGTTTCCTGAATAACCTTTCGTTAGAATGCGTTCACTAGATTCGGTTCAGCAGATTTTTGCGCGCATGTTCTAGGGGAACAGCGTGCTATCGTTCTGTCCTTCTTCTTCTTCATCTTTTTTGTAGGCTCATAGCCTGTTTTCTCCAACTCAATCATTCATCTCGTTAGATGTTGAGATCCAGGATTCACGCCATCTTTTAGGTGGTCTACCTATTGGTCTCCTGGTTTCCGGGATTCCATCCCGTGCAATTCTCGCTATCCTGTTCGGTGCCATTCTTCCCACATGCTCGTTCCAAGCTCTTCTACGCTTTCGTCCCCATCTCACTATATCGCCCACTCCGTGTTCGTTGCGTATTGTTGAATTACGAATACGATCTCTCAATGTATATCCCGATATTCTTCTGAGTACTCTCATTTCTGCAGTTCTAAGAATTGACTTCGTTTTACTATGGTCAGCTCTCGTCTCAATGGCATACGTCATGATCGGTCGAATACAGGTCTTGTATACTCTTATTTTCGAGTCCTTGCTCATGTATTTGTTATTCCAAACCACATCCGATAAGCTTCCTGAGATTCTATTTGCCTTGTTTACTTGGCTTCTCACTTCTCGTGTTCAGTCTTGATTTGCGGATATCTCGATTCCCAGGTAATTAACGATCATGTTCTGTTCTATTGCTTTATTTTCTACTACTAGCTTGCATCTTAAGGGCTCTTTGCTTATTACGATGGTCTTAGATTTTTCAGTGGAAATTTTCATGTTGAATTGCCCACTTATGGTATAAAATGCGTGCAAGAGTCTTTGTAGATCGTCCTCATTTTCGGATATTATAACGGCATCATCAGCATATCATATTATCTTGATCTCCCCCATATTTACTCTGTATCCTGGTGCTGCTTTTTTGACGTATTCTATTATTTGATCTATTACCAAGTTGAATAATATCGGACTCAGAGAGTCTCCCTGTCTTATCCCTGTCGCTATTGGCACACATCTGGTAAGTTTACCATTTACTGATATTTGTGTTGTTGTTTTGTAGTTTAGCTCTTTAATTACATGTATTATGTTGTTTGGGATACCTTTATTTTTCATTATTCGCTGGACATCATCCAGTCTCACTGTATCGAAGGCTTTGGTAAGGTCTATGAAGCACATATATGCTGGTTTGGCATATTCAATAGACTTTTCCTCTATCTGCCTAATGATGAATATGGCATCTACTGTCGATCTGTTCTTACGGAAACCTTGCTGTTCTTCTGACATGCTACAATATCCAGATATCATACCCTCGGTGATTTTGGTGAATAGTTCCATTGTAGAATTCAATAGTGTTATTCCTCTATAGTTTTCTGTATTATTCTTATCGCCTCTTTTAAATATAGGTACAGTTATATAAATATATAAATATAGGTACAGTTATACATATATAAATAATTTAATAGCAAATGTAACTGTTAATCAGGTTAACGAAAGCAAGTTTCTCAGGATAATTTTGGTCAATGAATTTTCACTTTGTGATAGTAGAATAGGTATAACAGCTTATTATAGACCACCAGCAACAAATCAAAAAAAAATTATATAAGAAACCTAGAATCATATCTAAATACAATGAATCAGCAAGGTCTTGAAATATACCTAGGGGACATAAGTATAGATTTACTTTGCTCTGATGTTGATACGAATGATTACTTGAACATTTTAAACTTAAACGGATTTATATCGTATATGAATAAGCCAACTAGGGTAACCCAGAATAGTAAGTCAACAATAGATCATATTTTTATCAGGATGAGTAATTCTTTACTAGATAGGGTTGATGTTGAGCCAGTTCTCTTTCAGACAGATATGACCGATCATTTCACCACCTTTGTGAGTGTAAACATTAAAAACACCTGTTGCATTGATAAGTCAAACACAAAACCAAAAATTACGAGGAAAATTAATTTCGAGAAACTTTCAAAATTAGTGAGTGATGAGGACTGGTCTGATGTGTTGATACTAAGCGAACCACAAGAATCATATAACTTATTTTTTGAAAAGTTAAATACCTACATTTACATGAGTACTAGCATAGAAAACCTTAATTCATCTAAAAAAAAAAAATTAAGCCTTGGATCACGGCGGGTCTAATCAATTCGATAAATGAAAGGAATAGGTTGAAAATAAAATTGCGGAAAAATTATTCAGATCAACTAGAGTCTCAATACAAAAGCTATCGAAACAAACTGAACTCCTTGCTAAAACAAACGAAAACTGATTATTACCAAAATGAAATTACTAAAACGGATGGGAATTATAAGAAGATTTGGAAAATAATAGATGATATTACGGGAAAACAACGAACTCGAACATTAGAAAACATTACTTTAGAAGACGGAAAAGGTGGGGCAGTCACTGAAAATAAAGAAAAAGCAAACTTCTTCAATAAATACTTTGTTACTCTGGGTGAAAAAATGGCTGAAAAAATTGAAAAAACTAGTTTACCTAAGAATTTCCAGACGGATACTTCCATAAAGTCTTCGATATTTTTAAAACCGGTAATATCTAATGAAATAATTGGTCTTATGTCAAATTTAAAGAATAACTGTTCGCCTGGACCCGATAATATATCTTCCAAAATTATAAAACAGCTTCATAAAGACATTGTAACACCATTAGTACACATCATCAATCTAAGCTTTGCGCAGGGAAAAATTCCGACACAATGGAAGCAGTCTCTTGTCACACCGGTCTATAAAACAGGAGATCCGACTCAAGTTTGCAACTACAGACCGATTTCTGTAATTAACAATTTCGCCAAAATATTCGAACAATCTCTAAAAAATAGAATAACCACATATTTCAATGCAAATAACATAATTACAGACAGACAATTTGGCTTCACAAAGAACCTTGGTACAGAGGATGCGATCCTTGATTTCTTACAGAAGCCAATTAGATCCATGGATAAATCCAAAAAGTGTCTCTCTGTGTTCCTTGATCTTGCTAGAGCCTTTGATACTATTCCACATAGTAGACTACTCGATAAGGCGGAGACTTGTGGAATTCGTGGTGTTGCCTGGACACTTCTCAGAGACTACCTCTCTGATAGATCTCAGTCGGTTGTAATTGGGGGGGAAAAGGGCTCGGCAGAGGCCCTGGGTATTGGAATACCTCAGGGAACGGTATTGGGACCGTTGTTGTTCCTCATTTATATGAATGATATCACTAAAATAAAAAGCTTACAGGCTCACCTAGTTTGCTATGCCGACGATACAGTAATCACATTCACTGCTGAAACCTGGGAGGAACTAAAGAAAATTGCGGAAACCAATATGAGGAAAATTTATTTATGGTTAAAGAATAACTTACTAACCTTAAATTTGAACAAAACTAAATATATAACATTCTCTCCATCAATTGTCGACCAACCCAAGCATTTCACATTGAGACTACATTCCCCTCTTTGTAATACTCAAATATGTACTTGTCAACAGATAGAAAAAACCTCTTGCATAAGATACCTCGGAATTATTTTAGATCAACACCTAAAATGGACAGAACATATAAGTCACGTAATGAAGAGAACAAGGTTGATATTTCATAAGTTCTATAGGTTGAGGGACATCCTCTCAAGGAAAAATTTACTTTTATTATATAACAGCTTAGCAGAATCAATTATCAGATATTGTATTGTTGCTTGGGGGGTGCATTTTCGACTTCGCTGCAGACGTTACAAACAGCACAAAATACTTTAATAAAAATTATTTTCAAAAAACCAAGATTATATTCAACAGAACTGCTATATGAGGAGACTGAATTGATGAACATCAAAGAAATTTTTGTAAATCAGTGCATAATAAGAATGTATAGAAAACAGAATATGTATGAGCAGAGAAGTGGAGGGGTGACTAGGTCGGCATATTGTATGAATTTTCACGTTCAACATTTAAGAAAGTCCGTAACCCAGAGATCATTTATGTATTTCGGTCCTAAATTCTTCAATATCATTCCAAATGACCTGAAAAAGTGTAGTAGAATGAGTTACTTTAAGTCGGAGATCAGACGGTTTATATTGGAAAATCCTGAGAGATTTGATTTCTGATGCACATGTTGGTTGGTAGTTCGGGAGTGGTTTTTTCTCCCAATCGGGCGTTATCGTTTCCTCCAGACTGAACATCGTATAGCACTGCCATTTTTCTTTATTTGATTACATTTCACAAAGCACCAGGGAATGTGCGGGGGTACAAACAGACGACTGTCTAGGTAGGTTTGTGCGTTATTGTGGTGTTTCATATATAATTTATAACGAGAATGTATGTACTATTATTATCGAAATAAATTTGAGTTTGAGTTTTGAGTTATGCTCTTCTTCCAGTCTTCAGGTATCTTCTTCTCCACAAGTATTCTGTTGAACAGTTTTGTAAGTTCTTCGTGTAATGCATCTCCTCCATATTTAATTAATTCGTTGGGAATGTTGTCCGGACCTGGGGCTTTTCTCGTTTTCAAATTTGCTATCGCTTCCTTCACCATTTGGGGACTTATTATTTGATTGTTGTTTTCTTGTTGATCAGATGCATTGTCGAGCAGGTAATCATTCTCTTGTGGTTGATCTTCACTGGTATATAGTGTTTTGAAGTGTTCTTCCCATTCATGCTCTGAGATTTTTCGGGATTGTGTATACTCGTTGATATCCTTTTTCCTACCTCTAATCATATTCCACACCTTCTTCTGTGCCCCATACATGTCGTGTTCCATATCCACCGTAAATCTTCTCCAATATTCGTTTTTCATTTGTCTTATGTTCGCGTTTACCCTATTTCTTATTTCCTTGTATCGAATGTGTTCTTCCTCCGACTGGCTATTTCTGTATCGGAGATAAGCCTGCCGTTTCTCTGCTGCCAGTGATTTCAGTTCAGGTGTATACCAATGCTTAAGAGAAGGTTTCGAGTTAGTGTTTACTTCTCTATAGCCCAGAGCCTTCTCAGCCGATTTACTTATATTTCCCTTGATTTTATCCCAGATTTCTTCGACATCATCTGTATGTTCGATGGGGTTATCTCTGATCTTCTCTGTGAGTCTTCTCTCATATAAGTTCTTGGTTGTTTCATCTTTTATTGATTCGACGTTGAATTTCTTTTTGATATTCGGTGGCTGTTTCTTTTTATGTTGTATTTTAAGCCTCAATTTACACCGTACCAATCTATGATCAGATCCAATTTCTGCAGATGTTAAACTACGAACATCCAATATTTGCGTTGGATGTATACTTCTATTTGATATCACGTAATATATTATTGAACTTTGTCCTCTAGTATTCTGCCAGGTTATTTTGTGTTGAGGCTTATGAGGAAAGAATGTGTTATTTATCCTCATGTTGTTAGTGCTGCAAAAGTCAATCAAGCTTTCGCCATTTTCGTTAATATGGTCTCCGTTGTACTTATTTTTGATTCCATCTATCACCTCGCTGCCAAGTCTTGCGTTAAGATCACCCATTATCAAAATCTTTTCATCCGATGGTATCTTGATTATTTCTGTTTGCAACAAATCATAAAAGGTGTCAGTTTCTTCCCTTCTCCTGCTGCTGTCCGGGGCATATACACTGAAGATGTGAATTTTTTCTGAGCCTGTTTGTAATGTCACCTCAAGAATGCGTTCGTTGACGTAATGGATGTCTTGAATATTGTCTCCATATTTTTCTGCTATTAACATCGCCACTCCAGCTGTTGCTCTTCTTTGTTTCTCCACTCCACTGTAGATTAAGATGAAACCAGGTACTTTCAGTGTTCCTTTTCCCTTTCTTTTACTCTCAGAGATCGCGCATATATCGATCTTATGATGCTTCATTTCCAGGAGAACATCTTGGTCCTTAGTACGCCATGACATTATATTCCAGCAGGCAAACCTTAGAACATCTCTTCTCCAGTTTTGTTTCTTTTTTACTAATCTGCTATTCGTCGTCCTATTTCGCGCCAAGTCAGTTGCCGTTGAATCCGTCCGTTTCCGAGGCCGATCGTTGGATCTATGAGCGATCGTTCTGTCCGAATGTCTGAAATTTTCGAATTTCTAGCCAAAAATGGTCCCAAACGACTAGGTTGGATTCTCTGATGAGGAATCCCGTGTCAAAATTGGTTCTGTCCGTCCGGAATATCCCGAAAACTGTTGATTTTCGGATACCAACAAATATGGCTCGAACGACAGCAAATGAGTCAGACTTACACCTCCAAGATTCACGTCTAATTTGGAATCACCCTGTATATTCTTGGTGATACTTGCTTTCATTTATTTTTTTCTCTTGTGAAAACAATTATTCTAAATTTTTCTTTCCAACCCAAAAGAATAAACTTCAGAATGAACCATCAATTTGAAGTTAAGTTCAACAAAAAACATAATTGATTGGTTTAATTATGAATTTAATGATGAATGTACTTCAGATATGTATACCTTTCAAAGACAAAATCATTCCGTACATTATTATTTCATAGGGAGAGAGCTGTTGCACTCATAGAATTATTTAAGAATTATACTTTCCAGGAGGGAACAACGGAAGTTAAATCCATAAGAGTATTATGGGAGTTCAAAGCGAAGGAATCATTCTCATCAACAAAGGTTGACATTTAACCACTAACCGTTTTTCACCAAATACAACAATCGAAAAATTCACCAAGACATCGAAAAAGTCAGGTTAATCTTAACCATTTAAATCGTTGACACACAGACAGCAACTTCACGCTGGTCAGCACTTTCCAAGTATGAAGCAGTTCCGACTTAACTTCTGAACTCCTTTCACAGTTCTGAAATAGTTCTAATTTGGTTCTTAACTGAACTAGGTAAAACAAAAAATTACAATCGCTCATGCTCGAACCGTTCAGAACAGTTCTGAAGTGGGAATCAAAACAAAACTTATGTTCAAGCGTAGGTCATTGTTATTGTGTACGGACCTAATGGCTGACGCAAAATTTGTTGATGTTGAAAAACGTTTATGATTTCATAGATTTCCATGCTGGAGTGTTATATGTAGAAAGAAGAAAAAGTCTACAGTTGAGAGATATACATCTTGTCCGGTGAACAATATTTGAACTGATGATAGAGTAGGTCATGACCACTCAGAATATCTAAAATTTTTCTGGTGAAATTTTCATCATTTTCGAGATAATAGGCATTCTGGAAATTCGTGAGAAATCTCTACCTTTCCGTGGTATCTTGAATACCATGTCTCTAAATTGGTACAGATTAGTCATTGCTGATTAGTGCTGTTTTCTGGATGTATGAAATAATTTCCAAAAATTTAAATATTTCTGTGACAAATGGGGATGAAATGACAGATTCAAATTCTACTTGTTTTTTTCAAAACTTTGATCCGATTTTCTGAAAAAAGTTATAGCTACGTGAATGTGTCCCGCTTCGAAATCGTATAAAAATGTTCTAATTATCCTGGAAGGACTGATTTTTTCGTTCTAAGAGAATATGGAGATATTATGGTCTATATATCCTCAACTTTCACAATTTTGAAAGAAAAAGACTGAATAATGATTAATAGTAATGAATTCATCGCTAAGGAGTATTCAGAAAAAAAACATACAACTTCAAATCTTCTTTCAATTACTATCTTCAAACCATGTTTCAAGCAATAAATTGCATTAACTAGAATTTCTTTTTTTCTGATGCAGATGCTTTTACATAGTGCTATGCCCTCTTCACAGCGAATTCCTAATAGCATTTGTATACACCGTCTTAGTTGTTTCAGATCAGTTGCAGTTGTTGCTTTAACGTGTTCCACCAAATAGCCCATGTGAAGTTTATCGAAAGATTTTAGTCCGTTGAACTAGAGGCCCTAGGGTTGGTCGAGGATGTCTCATCCACTGTACTTCGTGCATTAAACCCAAACATTGTTGAAATCACGGGCCACTTATATCTATTTCACTTGGGCTTTTCGATATAACAAGCCTATGCTACAGTTGAAAATACAAGTAAGGTCAAACAGTTAGGATGGTGTATCTACATGAACAATTAAAGTATCAATTGTGCGGTGGCAAAGCATGTTTTAAAAAGTCCTTCTTGAAAGTATGTAATCTCGGCTTCATAACAGATAGAAAATAATTCAATTCTTATTTATGGAAGTTATTAGTGCAATTTATTGCTTGAAACTCTGCTTTGAAAATTTTAATTGAAAAAAGATTTGAAATAATATTGTTTTATATTTCTAAAAACTTCTAAGCAATGATTTTATTACTATTAATGATAATTCCATCAATTTGTTTCGATAAATTGACAGAATAATTTTTCCGTCAAAACTGTGAAAGTGGAGTATAGACTAGAATGTCTCCGCATTTTCTTACAATGAAAATATCGTCAATTCAAATATTTTTTAAGGTTCACCGGATACCCAGTATGTTGGAACTTTGAACCACTATATGTAAGGAGAACAACGCTGTATACCCTGGGATCACATTTTCATACAACTTATGTTTGGAGTATTTCGAGTACAGGAAGGAGAAATACTATTTGAGCAATTCAGATTATATTCCATAATTCATAGTTCTGGTGAATTTCTAGTTTCCTACTCACGGAAATGAGAGGAGTTCAATGCTGATATGAATATTTTATGTAAACGGAACCAGAAGGATATGGAAAGTGTACAGAACGTATAGGCAAATCGAATTTTATTTGGCGGAAAATTTGTGTCAGTTGGTGTAGTGGTTGATAATTGAACTGAATGCAGTTATAGGTGTAATTTCGACATTTTTGTGTGAAATTGTTTCATATGATACAAAATGACATTTGCAATTTGAATGGTTGTAAGACCCGTCATCAATTTTTTCACAGTAACAATTCAATAATTCAACGCTTTTCATGTCACATTCTAAATGTACCTAGGGCACCTACCTACACACGACCTCTTTTCGAACGATTGGCCGCTACGACCTGCATCTTCCTAGTTGTGTGTGCTTCATTCTATAAAATTTGGCACCCGTAGGTCGTAGCAGGTACAGTCGCGGCCACTCGGCGCTTTAAAATCGCGGTGTGTACGCGAATGACAAATTTTTCTAACATGCGACAAGGGGAATATACAAGATAAATATGTTGTTCAAATAACGAAAACACCCTAACAGCTTCCCTCACCCTTAATATTTCCTTTACCGTTCCTTTACCCTTACCCTCACCCCACACTTACCCTTTCCCTTACTCCGGTTTACATTTCGGTTTTAGATATTCCAAACTCAAGTATTCGATTTGGCAGCTGTTTCGAGGAAGGAGAAAGTGTGGTTATGTCTGTTATTTTTCTTAAGGTGCGACAAGGTGAATATACAAGACTATTTCCCTCGTCGTAATTTCCACCAATCAGAAACGCGCAATTTTTAATGACAAATGGTTTCTATAGGTGAAAAAACTGTTTTGCAGGAGCTGTCAGCAGTTTATTCGAGTTTACCCGCGGCAAAACTTGACAGTTGTTGTCACCAAAAATAAAAATACCTTTGAAAACAAACGTAATTAATTAGGAACCTGTTTTTCAGTTTTCAAATTAATACCTATACACAATGCATGCAGACTAATCTGTTACTCATGAAATAGTCTTGTCAAATACCATTCGGGAATCTAATTTTTCCTGAGAAAAAAATCGAAAAAACCCATTGCGAAGTGATATTTTTAAACAAAAAGCATTCGTGCAGGTGCTTAAATCCTCGTCTTCGACTCGGATTTTTGTTGCCACCAGCACTCATGCTTCTTGTTTAAATATTACTCAGCGACGTGTTTTTTCGATTTTTTTCACAGGAAAAATTAGATGCCCGAATGGTATTACTTACGAAAAATATGTCGTTCAAACAAGAATAACTCACCACGTTCCTAAGTGATTTCAAATCGCTTTAGATTAGTTGTTTTAATTATTGACTTTTTCCATTACAGACAAACTGTTGAAACCGTTCCAGTTGTATATAAGACGAAGTTCCGTAAGCGTCCATTCCTGAGGAAACATTTGTAAGTTTTTGGATAAACACTTTTTTCAATTCATATAAAGGTTTTTGTTGTACTTTCACAGAGTTAATTAACACTCTTATTATTTTAAGACATGTAGATACGTTAAAGACATTTCACCCAGAGTTTGAACAGTACCTAATGGCTGAATCTATAGCACTTTGTATTATCAATATTCGTCTTTTCGAAGTTTGATAATTGAGAACCATCAGTTACATGGAACTGTCCGTTGGTTATGTAACTTATGTATAATGCCATTTCTGAATAGTGAATAGCATTTATCTACATATGTCCAGAATTGAATCATTATTATTTTCTTTTTTCGTTCTTTTTATTACAAGGTTTTTGAAATTTTTCGTATGATATCATGGGCTGAAGATATCACCTATAAACATTTTGTAAAGCTCAGAATATCATCTTCGAGTAATACATTATTTTGGGAGAAGTTTCATTAAGTTTTGTTGAGGAAGAATTTTTATCTGGGAAATTAAAAACCAGAGCTTAAAGTTTGATCGTTGAACCTGCATGAAATTGATATTGTACATTATCCACTGACTTTCACTTGCCAGTGTAGATGAGTATAGTAGAGTGTAGTCAATTTCTTGTTAAATTACTGTAATGGTTGCGATCAATATTCACGCCGCGCCAGGACTATGCTTATAGGATGAGAAACATTTATACTTATATTCATATAAACACACAAAACCTAACACCCATATTTTGTGCCACCTCAAAGAGTACCAAGTAAGAAATTCATAATATGTGATTACACGAACGAGTGCAGTTTGCAACAAATTTCACCAAACGTTATCAGTGCTACACGATCTACACTAGTGTACAATAGTGCAGTTTGGCAACAAAATACTTAAAAAGGTCAATTTTTCTTTAACTTTTACCAAATTTGTATGCATTTTCGAAGGATTTTTATTGCACCCAGTGCCATCCCCATCAACCCTCTAAATTTTTTGAATATGAAAAAAAATTTTTCTTGAAAATTTCTGCACGCCTGTAAAGAAGATACAAAGACCTTGCCAACACCGGACCCACTTTTTCTATTCAAAAAATTCAGAGGGTTGATGGGAATGGCACAGCAAGCAACAAAAATCCTTTAAAAATGCATGAAATTTGGTAAAAGTGAAACAAAAATTGACCTGTTGCAGGATTTTGTTGCCAAATATTTTTCTTCTGAGAAAATGAATTTGTTCCATAATTTTGACGCGCACTGTATACCCTACTTCATCTATGTTTTCCTTTCATGGTAGCTATATAGCTTATCCCCTCCGAATGAAATAATTTTTACGAAATATATCATGGAGATTCCAATCGGTATTTCATATCGCAACCGAATATTCGATATCAAATTTATTTATTCTAAATGAATGGAACTACTTGTGCGGACATGCTTTGTATCAACTGATATTGGCGACATTCAATAAACCTATTCGGCGGCTCATTCTGCAGTCTCTCAGTGATTTCTACCGGAAGACGAAATGCCATACGAGTACATAATTCAATTCAAACTTTAACGAACAAATAATTTTACCCCTTAGTACCTAGCACGGCGAAAGATTTATAAGCAAATAAATTTTTAGATGAATTTTCCAGTAATTTCAATATTCATTTTACAGCTCCTTCGGTGGTGGTTATTCTGGTGGATATACTGGGGGATACTCTGGTGGATATGGTGGGGGATATGCTGGTGGATACGCAGGAGAAGGAGTTGGTGCTGCAGAGGGTACATACACTGCCAGTGTAACCAAAACTGCCAACCCTCAATTTTTCAACGATATAATAAACGTGAGTTCATTTGTATGAAATGGAATATTCAGCATTTCTTGAGCATGGTATTGGTGGTGTTGTGAGTTCACCTGTAATATGATAGTTGGGTGGAACTACATCAAACCACTAGATCGCTATAATTTCAACCTTTTGTAACATCACATCACCATTTAATGAAAGATCACAGTTGGCACGCGATTTATTCAGAACATGTAAGATTGAAGTACCTAACAAGCATCATATAATAATGCTAATACACCTCTGGGATCATTGCGCAATCCAAGCCTTCGTTTCTTTATCTCTCTGCAACGTGTTTATTTGCCATTGCCAAACTGCTGCTAAGACTTTTTATAGCCTATTACTTTGATTGTGAAAGAGGAGCAAGTGCGACGAGTCAATTCGATGTGATCACAAGCTCATGGTGGATCCATAAAAACAATTTCTCGATTTCCATCCGATGAATTCAGAATTAGATATGTCAAAGATGATACGTTTCAGAGGAAATAATAAGAAAAAATTCAATTATTGCAAGATTTATGAATCAGCATGTCGATTACTAGAGGATCCGTAAAAGTAGAAGAAATTATAATAAGAGAAATGTGCCAGTTTATTGAGAACTACAGACAAAATTTTCGTTCATCTGTGTCATCAGTGCTCCAGTTGTACAACTGTTCGGAAGCTATTCGAAATCGGGTCAAAATTACATTGAAAAAACCTAGAAAAGCACTGAGGTGAAGTCAGCAGCTTTTGCGCGCTTATTCAAAGGATATCACCAAAAGTGAGCATGTGTGCGGAATCTGCTTTTCTAGGTTTTCTTTCCAATATATTCGAAAATAATGACCGTATCGAATTAAAATTTGGTACACGACTGTGAAATGAAGAGGTCAAAGTGAAAGAAATTGTTTTTTCAATGTGATTCTGAAAAATAATTTTTAGATATTTACTGATAGCACCACCACGACGAAATTTTGCGAGAGGTTTCGACTCGTTATATTCCAACTAACTGCCGAGTTTCAATCCAATCACTGTAATAGTTCCTGAAATATCAAGAAATAACCTCAAAATTTGAAATGGCTATAACTCTGAAATCATCCGGCTGATTTTGCCTGTTAACCAACTGAACCGTCGCATTTTGAAATGCAACCCAACCAAGGATTCTCTGTACGCCCGTAATCGTGCATACGGCCTGACGGTCGACCGGACGAACTGAAATGATTTAAATACTGGATTCGTCATCAGTAAGTCCAACCTAGTCGGTTGAGTCCACTTTCAGCTCAAAATTCTAAAATTACAGACATTTAGACAAAACGATAGCACTCTGTTTCCCTAGAACATGCGAGCAAAAAGTCAACTCCTATCATATTCATGTTAAATATTTTTAGTGTAGCATGCATCATTGTCGTCAATTTCGAATAGTGAAATCAACATTGACATTCCAAGTCAGATACCCATTCTATCAATTTCAGCTTACGTATTGCTTTCCAATTATTTTCGTATTACACTTCCATATAATTATGAACCCTTCTTCGTCTGTTTTCGAGTAATCTATTTCTCAAGGCTAAATATTGGAACCGCTCCTAGTTTTGCAAAGGGGTCTCTTCTCCTTATAATAATTATAATAACTATAACAATTCACAAATGAATATTGTTTTTCGTTATGGAAAACGCCCTTGCGGATTGCAGGATCAAACTATCTTTCAAGAGCAGTTTCTAGGAAAAAGGTTGCCTATTGAACAATATCGAAACAATTCAAAATCCTCCCAAAATAAGCTTCAATCGATACTTAAGACAGAGCTACACGTTCATGAAACAAAAAACAGAAAAGAAGTGAACAGAAGATTTGAACAGGAGATTTTGGGTATTCGGTACACGGTAATCGACTGAACTGAAATGAGCATGTGAATATAATAAGAAAAAATTCAAGTCAATATATATGATAACTTCTGAACATATTTCGTTTTGCTCGTTTCCAATCATCAGAATAATGTATGACATCCGTAGTATAAAATGTAGCTGGCTGATTCTCAATGGAGTACAATTCTCACCTTTTTTCTTCACATATCGTTATATTGGAGGGCCCAAAGTTAGCATATAAAATCATGCCGGCTTCCATAAGAATGGCCCCCAATACAGCTTCTGGACATGGCATAGAGACAATCTGAGAGTATAACTCCATCTAAAGAAAAACCACCGCAATTAATGAATTACTAGGAACTGAAGTTTTCTAATGAGCTTCCTTGAAATATTCAAGTCTGACGAAGAAAGTCTTTTGCAACATTGGTCAAGAGTATCCCTACAGATCTTGCGTTTTACACCATGGACATTCAATGTGGTTCAAATTGAAATTTAATCTGTGTGACAGTTCATGATTACGGTATATGATCCACTTCAAATGCCAACGTGTCATGTGAATAAGTTCGATGATATGGGCGCGTTTTTTAATTCACCAAACTGGTGTGGTTGTGGTGGAGTATGGTGGACATAAAACTTGGACTAGATAATTTGACATTTACGTCAATCGAACAACAATAAAAAAACGATTTGGTGGATCCATCACTCTTCCACCACACCAATTTGGTGAATTAAAAAACTCGGCCTATTATATATTCTATTCTATTTTTTTATCAGAACAAGTTTTGGAGTTAGTATGTTTTAATACCAATACCAATACTTCTAGTGGATTCAAAACTCGATTTGATAGAATAAACTACCCATTAGCATCGGCTGATACTGTTCGATATTCGGATGATATTTTTGATTCTTTACAGATTCCTGTTTCTACCCTTGGAGCTGTTAACAAATTACTCTCAAATGCTGCTTCAAGTTCCAGTGCGGGAGGATCTATTGGCTTCTCGAAATCTATCAGTGTCTCGAAGTCCGTTGGAGGAGGTGGATATGCTTCGACCTACCACTAATTAAGTTCTGGCAAATATTCCATTTGTGGAAAATTTCTCATTATATCTATTGCTCAAACTCAAGTTACACTACGATAACTATGTGTGGCTCATGTCAACGTTTTTCCTTATATATTTTTCATTAAAATTCAAAACACCAATTTGAAATTATTTTCTTTAATTGCTGTTTCACCATATAGCGAAATAAAAAAATCTGATGATATTATGCGTAAGAGATGTCACATTCAGATAGAACAACCGTAAAAATAAGTGTAAATCTGTGACAAATGTATCTCTAGAGCAGTCTGAGACTCATTATTTGTCACAAATAATCATTTACAAGTCGATAATAGTACTTTCCTAGACAGCATGAGTCTCGAGAGCATATAGAGCCCATGTCTCAGAGAGAAATCTCAAGACTTATAATCTCAGGTGGACACTTAGCATAAGGCTGAGGATATACGGAGACACAGGCCGCGCAGGCGACACAGTTATGAGCAAACAATATCTCGAATTAAAAGGGGGTAATTTTTGGAGGCCAGAGTTCGTTTTTTTCGAAGAATTTATGATGCAAATGGTTGAAAAAAGTTGTAAGAATGAGCAATGTTGCCACTTTTTCTTATTCAAGAATTTTCGGTAAAATAAAAACTGACATGCACTGGAAAATGGAAAAATAACTAACATTGCGCGTTCTCAGTGAAAAATTAGGTACATCCCAAAATGGTCAAAAATAATCACTGAAGCCAGCAGAAGGACACACCCTTTTTTCCTAAATTTCTCGCATTTCCAATATTTCTCGCGGTTGTTGGCAACGTTAAATTAGGCAGACAGAAAAAAGGTATATTGACCTTGAGATATTAACGAGGTTTAATGAATCTTGCATGTGGCTGTGTTGCCGAGCCGTAATTTACCAAACGGGGTAATGTTTCCTCTTAAGCACATGCAAGTTTTTCTGAGTGTTATATTCTCAATTCGCGAGTGTTGCTATTCACAATGATGAGCGATATTATATTATTCACATCAAATTTTGCAAGAGAGCACAATTATAAAGCACTGTACAGATGCCAGCTGAGCGCATCTTGTGATAATTCAATTGGGCTCCATCTCATGTGTGGACGGTGTTTCAAGCAGAAGCTGATCAACTCACGAACCGCTGAACTTAATCCATCTCGTGTCGGTTTTATGTCAAGGCCGTCCGATGCCGTAGGCTCAGTTTGGATGGCAAACTAGTAGAGCTTCAGTAGTATGTTTTCGAATTTTCGTGCACTCAGCTTCGTTTCTTGGTTTTTTGTTATTGTTCGCGACTCATCCTTCTTTTGGGATAGTTCTAATGATTTATGAACTAAATGAGAATACAGATTAACTCATGAGCTATACCAATTGTTACAAAAATCAGGTTCACCCCCCAAAAATCTACAGTTTCCAAGATATCTAAATGAAAAATTGATACTACAGATTGTTTTCCATTCACTTAAGGAATTACTGCGTGTCTGTGACTTCAGGTTTAACCGGAAGTAGACGTAATTTTCTATTTTATTGAATGAACTGATGTATATTTTTGCATAATGGAATTTTACGTCTGATTTAGAATGGAGTACTGTCAAAAGAAGAATTAAATTGGGCAAAAAAGTTTAATCGGAAAAGATTTTGTTTGTTTTTCACTTCGGTGCCATCATTATGTAAGATATATGAATTTTTGCAGTTATGTCTGATCATTCAAATTTGCTCCAAGCAGGAACTGACCACTTGGACAGAAGAACCACGTTTTTTTGTTTCAATACAATGCCGAAGGTGAGCCTACTGCTCTAGCTCTGGATACAAGGAGTCTTGGTTCATGAAATTTCGCACGCACACTCCTCGGTCGTGTAGTATCTGAATAAAGAAATAAATAATTCCATTTATTTTCCAACTAAAGAGGAATATTATAGAGGACATTTTTTCCACATTTCGATGCAGTATTTGATTTTATCCCTTTATTCACAAAAACACATGTCGAAAATTACTTGAATCCTTTCTCTATCTGACTGACACATGATCAAAGAGTATGTGTTCAAAATTTCATCACCCTTGAAGCGGTATCATAAAAGTTAAAGCAAAAGTCCTACCCCTAGCAATTCACTAAACCAAAATACTTGCAACTTATGCCTAAATTTTGAGTGGAAAAATGTTTCACTGACTTTAGTAACGGCTATAACAGATATATCTAGAATTTCAATCCAAGTTTCTTCATTTAATTTTTGTTTTCACGACATTCCGCTCAGCAGTATCAATGTCTCAAATTGCAATCTGATATATCGTAAAATGAAGATTTTTTTGGGGGAAATCTGATTTCTGTGACACTCGGTATAGTTGATTGAATTGATAGAAGAAATATAAATCCTAATTAATCTGACAATCTGATTGAAAGGAAAAATATTTGATAGAATTAGTTAACTTGCAAATCGTGGACATTTCAACCAAATTTTTTGAAAATTCCAACGACCATTGGAATATTGTCATTTCTGTGTCTCCTGAACCAATGTTAACATATCATATCAACATAACAATGATGATTGCGTTCACTGTGACAAAACGATTGAGTTCAAAAATTGTCGACATATTTTGCGCCGATTATCCGTAAGAAAGTGGGAAATACCTAAAACTTCAATGGCAAATTTTTCTAGATCTTTGCTTGGTAACCAGCCTTCATATTGGCTTCGCAACCACAAATAAATTTTTTTTTTGGAAGTTGTTATCATTAGCTAACATAATCACGAGGAAAAACGTCCTTTGATTAATCAATAAACATTCTACCTTGATCAGAGCTAATCATCCAATCAACCAAAACTTCTACACCGAAGAAGGGGCATCCAAAGAGAATGGTTATAGGTGTTCCAAAGTTTTTACTGATCATTAGACCAAGTTACCTGGGGTAAATAGCAGGATATGAATCTAGATATTTGTCACTTGTCAGATAAAATACTGCAGTATAACTACGTAGAGCACTCTATTTCCCAGGAGCATCTTACGAATCCTACCTTCGATACTTCGATTGTTGTGCATTACGTTCATCGGTTTGTCGTATCAGGTCACTGCATCTGCGATATTGCAGATGACAATGTCATTCACGTTTCGGATATACTCGGTTCATGCAGTTATTCCAGACGATAACGTCTAACATATAACAAAGATAGGATTTGGTTTACAAAGGAAAGAAAACTCCAGTAGTAATAATCTTACATAACTGTCGATTGATCAACAGAAATTCCACCTTGATCAGAGCTAACCATCCAATAAATCCAATTATTATTCGAGAGATATTCGTCCTTGTGATCATGTTAGTTTATTACCACTGGAGCTCCTATCATTCTTCTTCTTCATCCAGCAATTCCACTTCTCTTGTATGCTGTCCCCCAATAGAGAGAAGCTGGAAACCATGGAACAGTCTCCTAGCTTCGTATTTATCAAAGTCCAGCAGACTGGTTTCCAGGGGCGTAGGAGTCTAGATCAAGTGAACATCAATCTGAGGTGTAGCTACTTCTGCCTGTTTGATATTAGTATAATTTACTCAGGTGCGATTGAAGCTTTATATCTTCCGTAGGCAGCTAGGTGTTGAGTATATACACGTATGGAGTGAAACATTTTAGTGCACATAAGGTAGGTAGGTTCTGAAAGGACAAATGGTTAGGAAATAATGAGATGGTGAACACTAACATTTCTCAATTAAGCAAGCTATTTTTAGTAAGAAACATTGATCACAGTCTGATACCAGAACTGCTCAGAAATTTCAACATTATCTCAGTGTTCGTTGTTTAGAACATTTCATGTATACTCAGAGGTGATGAAAGCCCACACGCAAGTAAACCCTGATGCAATGAATCAACCCTTGAACTATTATCACTAAAACTGAAGAACAGGTGGGCCAAATCACCAACCTCACCACAGCTACATAAAGGAGAGTCTTTAACCCCGATCTAATTCTGATCATGGTCGTGATCATTCTTCTTGGAATGTTAAGTTCCTTTAACTATGTCTTGTTAACCGGTTCAATCATTGAAGAGAATTACGTACCCTTAGTCATTCCTATATCATTATGTTCCCCACACCAGTCAGACCAAAGCCTCCTCCTGAAGCTGGGCCACAGATCGCGCGGATCCCCCCTCTGCTTGAATTCACCCGGTAGTCCCCTGCCACGATTAGCCAGCATATCTGCGGTATCATAATGAGGAATATATGAATGGTTTGGAACCCAAAGAAAAACAATCCGTATTCCCAGGTTTTTTGCCCTGAATAACATTGTCAAGACGCACGCTTACGGTTATGTATTGGCATCTATTCTACCACTTTTCAGTTGACTCAAGGCTCCGAGGGAACTGAATTACATTTTGAACCCTTCTCTCCAATCCAACTTTTACTGCTCTGTTCATAGTATACATCTCCGCTGAGAACATTGACCAAAAATCCGGGAGCTTCCCGCATGTCTTCATCACCCAACCGAATCCGGATCATGTGACCTGGACGCGTCCATATACATCTCAACAAACCAACGAACCTCTCTCTCGGCAAACAGTTGAGCGTTGCAACGTATTCAATCGTACCCATTCTCAAATCAGACTGGTACATTTCTACCCTGTGGGTTCTGATACTCACATCAGCTAAGAAGTAGGGTAGTTAGTTGTTTTGCCAAATAGGATCACTTCAACCCCCCAACATCTTGAAAGCCCGTTTATACCCTGGTATAATATGATTGAACCACAAGCGGTCCAACACACTAGGATTCCACATCAGCAGTCGCAGTGGGTGGAGAGATAATCTACGCAATTTTGTCACATATTTGAAAGATAGCCCTTATCTTCTGTGTTTGGAGGAAAGATCACCACCCTTTAATAATAAAAGATTCGTGGGAGTGGACTTCATTAGACCCAGGGATGTCGGAATGGCCGCGATTAAATCTAGTTTTTGTACATCCGATCTGGCACATCTCCCATACAGGATGCCGCCAAAGTCCAATAGGGATCTAATTAGACCCTTGTAGATATTAAGGAGGGCATTAGGACGAGTACCCCAAGATGGTCTACACAAACTTTAAATAATCTTGCATTGAACTGTCGCCTTGGCACACCTGTTGTCGATATGCTTACCCCAAGTAACCTTGTGCTGGAATGTGACTCACAAATATTTTACTTGTTACATCCAAGGAAGGCACTTATCATCAATTCTGATCTGTTCTGCTACAGGTGGTGTGATTCCTCTGGGTCCCTATTCTTGAATGTGATAGTATGAAAGTTCTCTATCGTTTAATCAAAAATGCACCGTGCTTTCTCGGCAACAGCGTCGACACGCCTATTTTCTCCCATCCCCGAATCAAGAATAGAGACCCTGGAGAATATAACAGATATCGATAAAGCGTTATTAGTTTTCCGATTTCGATTTGACAGCCATGCATATAAATTATTTAGGAAGTCATTCAAACGGTCAATGATATGAGTCACGTGCTTCCCTGAACTTGATACAATAAAAACATCTGCATATTGAATTACTTCAATATCTTCCGTTTTCAATTCTGGCGGACAGAGGTTATATAGGTCGAACAAAGGATAGCTCACCGGTAATCCCTGAATCAATCCATTTTTGATTTCTTCCAAGAACTCCCCACCTGAGGCCCCCTTGATGGTGACGAATCTGTTCCTAAATATCTGATAAATCAGATTGGTTATATAACCAGGAACACCAGCCGCAATTAGATCCCACCAGAGCATATTCAGGTCGACACAATCATATGCACTGGATATATTCAAGAAAACCGCCACCATTACATATCGCATTGTAAAGGCATGATATCTGTTGGCTGCGAAGAGAGTATGACACTCGGTGACTGACCTACCCCTCCGGAAACCAAAAGTATGGGCCGACCGAGGCGAACCTTAATAATTTTCTCGTTTCCTGCTTTCAACATTATTCCAATATTTTAGTTATAAATGGATACATGGTTATCGGGCGATAACTGTTGGCAACATTGGAGATTGGTTCAACTAGCGAGTTCTTCATAGAAACAGGGGGCGCTCCACCCTGCAGCAGACCATTATACAGATCTAGGAGGATGATCTTGTTCGGCATAGAAAGATGAGCCAGGATCCCATAGTCCAGTTCCATTACCACTGTACCTCGGGGGGTTACCCGAAAACCTTTTTACCAACTCCCAAAAGTGATAAGTGTCTTCGACCGATAGGCTTTCAGTGAATTTTCGAAAAGATTCTCTTTTTTTTCTAATCAGGCATCTGGTTTCAGCTATCTGTTGTCTAGGCAGCAGAAAATTTTCGAGTGTGTAGAGTCTATTATATTTCGACATATAAGCCCTTCTAAGGGCGATCTCTGCCTCTACATTTTCGTCCCACCTATGATCGTTATGCTTTGAGTCATACTGGTTCTTATATTTTGGGATAAACCTTTCCTCTGCGTTTCGTATGACATCAATGAGTTCAGAAAATTCATCTATCTGCCGATTGTACATCAGCTCAGGACGGACGAACTGTGACCAGTAGGATTTTCCAGAATTATAAATGCGAAGAGAGGGGTTGTGAAGCTATCCTGCACCTCTATGCATATGGGAAATGATCACTGAGGCAAGAATCAGGCATCACCGACCATGAACATCTTACTGTCATGGATCCCGTACACATGGACAGGTCTGGTGCACTCGCATTTTCATGAGGGCAAGTACGTCTAGTTGGTGTCCCATCATTAAGGAGGACGAGATTGCTAACCCTTAAGAGAGACACTATCTCATCACCATTATGATTTGCGATACCTGATCTCCACGATGGGTTTTGTGCATTGATGTCTATCACTATTAAGGAGATTTATCAGCCAGTATGGCAAACCTGATCCAGAAAGGTATCTCTCAATGAGACATCAGGAAAGACATATATATTTTGAAGATCCTATTTCCAGCACACCTTATGCCAAGGATCTGTACCCAGTCAGGTACGATAAGCCCATGTAGGTTGACTTTCTCATAGTCCAAACCATTTTTAACCGCATTTGCCAAGCCACCACAGCCATCCTCTCTGTCATATCTCTGTCCCTCCCACTGCAGCGGTCCATCTGAAAGGTGACACAAGTATCGAGAGATTCCTCTGCGTTTTATCCAAGGTAAGTTGACCTGACGATCAATAACAATTGTGAAACAGCTGTAGTCATTCTCCTTGGATCCGCTACTTCGGTGTAGGTGTTTTGGTTGATTGGATGATTAGCTCTGATCAAGGGGGATTATTTGTTGATAAATCGACGGATATTCGTCCTTGTGATTATGTTATTAATTATTACTGGAGCTCTTTCTTCTCCTTGAAACCAATTCCTATCTTTATTATAATTATTCTTTAGGAATGTCCCATTGAGTACAATTACGTCCAGATTAGTATCTCTAATGAGGACCCTTAGGTCATTAAATTTTGAAAAGAGAGATCGGATGTTCCACTGCAGAATCTTAATCATTTTGAAATAAATCATATAACAATATCGTATACCTAATATAATGATTTAAGTTTATTTAATATGACCTATGGTCAGGGATCATAACGAAAGTGAGGGTAAGGAAAATTTATTCATTGAGTGGGTTATCATAAGTATTATTTGAGGAAAAATGGGTTATTTAATTAAACCTATTGGGTCAAAGAAGACAAACCATATTGCAGATAATCTTCGTCATAAGTAATAATCTTTCTATTATTGCTATTATTATCAATATCGGGGCATTCTATTTGCATAGACTGGTCGTTCAGACTCATTGAAATCTGAGTACCCCATGAAAGGACTTGTAGCTCAGAGGAAAAGATATTCTGAGCTTCATTGGAGGAATTTCCTATGGATTGAGTAATTGTATTTGTATCCTGTGAAGGCAGTCTAGAATAAGGAAATATTGGACACGTCTTGTGTGCCTCTTTATTGTATCCTATCCGGAAAGGAGCTCTTCTTTTGGGCCCATATCATTCGGATGATCCTCTACTTGCGGTCTGACCTGAGTTTTTGATGCAATGCATGCGAACGATTGCTATCGAGCGGGGTTTTGATAATCATTCAACTCCTCATTTCCAAAAGTTGGAAAATCTGTAGGACTGAAGGCAATTGTCTCTTACAGGTTTTATCAGCCTCATAAAAAGACACTTTATGCAAAGCCATGATTTCCTTCATCTTCACTTGCCTTATTTATTCCTGACATGACATGTCTATGGCATTATGATCCTGTTGGCAGTATATGCAGGAGGGATCTGCATCGCATGGCTTGTCGTCTTCATGTTGCCATCCACATTTCTTACACCTTTTTCTCCCTCTACACAGATTTTTGACGTGTCCATATCTTAGATATTTGTTACATTGGACCACCGGTGGTATATATAATGAACCGGTAGCCTTGTAGTGTAGAGCTCGAAGTATTTCGACAGCGAAGTACCTTCGAACGTTAATACTAATGTTTTAGTTTTCACCTAAATATTACCTGTTTCAGTGATTTTCCATCTATCTAATCTACGTCTCCTCCTAATACACCTGACATTTGGACATATTAATGATTTCTTCATCAGTAATCTCCTGTCCAATGTCGCGGAAGTTTCCCATTATTGATACAAATATTCCTGAGATATTGAGAAATCTTTGCTTTAAACTTATTGCAACTCATCACTTTCCAATTTTTTCGCTATCATAATCTATACGCTGCATCAACTTTGACAACATTTTTATTACTGTTTAATCATTTGTACAGACTCTTCTAATAAAACCAGACTTTCTATGTCTCTATGAATATGAAGACAACATATACATTCCAATACATTACAAATCTCCCTTCCTAATTATTATACAACTAGCTGCCCATCCCGGCTTCGCACGGGTGGTGTAACAAAAGAAAAACATTAAGACAAAATATATTATGTATTAAAAAAAACACCCAAATGTCTAAATTATACTTTATTGCAATGCCCTATAATGTACAATATTTTTTGTTTTTCCTTCTTGACAGAAAACAAATAGAGCAGATGGATTCCAACTTTCGAGCAGGCGACATACAACTGCCCATGCGAAAAACAGGGCAATTCAAGGTTTATTCCAGAAACTTGTAACGATTGACCTTGTGATTTATTTATTGTCATTGCAAATGCAAGTCGCACTGGAAACTGGACACGCTTATATTTAATAGGAAAATCAGTTAGTGGAATCCTTGGAATAAGGACATCCTCACCTTTGAACTTTCCTATGATCATAGTACCTTCTATCAAGTTTGTAAAAACTCTTTTAACAGAGAGTCTAGTTCCGTTACACAATTTTGGCTGATTAAGGTTGCGTAGCATGATAATTACTGAGCCAACTTTCAGCTGCAAATTATGTGGAGGTAATCCTGGCAAATCCAACGAATTCAAGAATTCGGTTGGATAATTGACGACTTAATTTGGATCGATATTGGAATCGATCGACGTAAAAGAATGTATTGGTCCATCAATTTCATTTTGAATTTAATTCATCAACATCCTTATTTTTTTGGCGATAAAATGGCTCGTTCGCTTAGCCAAGCATGGTTTCTATATTTCATTTGAATATCTGGGAATACTTTTGAAATCAATTCGTCCTTTGAAGTTGTGAACTGACAAAAGTTTGGTGGAAAAGAAATGAGACCATCAGAAGTGTCAACAGGAATTTTGCCATTGCCAATATCCAATAATGTTTTTGAAAACAATTCTGCCGATATGTCACTTTGTAAAGCCACTCTCATATTGATTGTTAAGTTGAGATTCTTAACATATTTCCATAAATTCGAAGTTTTCAAGCAAGCATTTATCTCATCAGCAGGCGTTGATCTAGGAATGACTGGCAATGTTTGACGAAAATCTCCTGCTAGTAGAATCATCGCACCACCAAAGATGTTCTGTTTGTTGCGCAAATCTCTCTCTAGTGCCACCAACGCCCGTTTATGGCCCATTGTGCATTCATCCCAAATTATTATTTTGGAATTTTGAAGTACTTTCGCTATTGCTGCTGTTTTACTTATATTACATGTAGGTTCCTCTACCGTATGCAAATTCAATGGTAGTTTGAGCACAGAGTGAGCGGTTCTTCCGCCTTCTAATAATGTAGCAGCTATTCCAGATGATGCAATTGCCAGTGCTATTTGATTTTGTGCCCGAATCGTATCTAAAATCAAAGAAATAAGGAATGTTTTACCAGTTCCTCCGGGCGCATCAAGGAAATAAATACCTCCATTGTCCTCATCAATTGATTTCATGACTGTATGATATGCTGACCTTTGATGATGATTCAAAAGTGGGAGTTTACTTTGTACGGATTCACTCAATGCATTTCTATCATATTCCTTTTCTCGTTGAAATTCACAATTAAATACATCATGCATGGGGCGTTAATGTGCTGCATTCCTAATTCATGCAACATCTTGCGGGACATCATTAAGCACAAATCCTCTAAAGATATCAATACCTCATTATGTATCTCAGCGCTAATTTCTAGTTCTGGATTTGCTGTTGTTGATCATACTCGATGCAGAATATCTTCAGCCATATGGTCTTTGTATTTGTCCCACAAATGATGAGGGTTCGATAGATAGCATGTTGAAATTATGATTGCAAAAAGTGACCGTATTTGATATGAAGTAGAAGAAATAACAGCATCGGAGAGTGTATGATCCCAATGTATCATCCTCATCATCCTCTAATAAATGTAAACTTTCACAGACTTCTCGATATGTTGCGCATATTTCACCATCGATGGTTCGCAAATATTCGAAGGTAGTTGGACCACCAACATTCAGCAATAATAAACGCAAGTAAAAACATTCTTCTTTGCTCGGGTGAATTGTGTAAATGCGCCCCAATGCATTGGTTGAATATACATTCACGTATCCCAGTACGGACTGTCCTCGTTTTTGCCATTGGAATTTTTTGGATGATGCATTCCATATGAAGTATTTTTGCATTTCTGAGTAAAGCAATGTTCTTGCAAATGAATTTCTTATGCATGTCTCAAAAAAGCTTGTCAACGTTGTGGCTGGTGAAATAAACTCGTTGTCTATTCTCTAAATGGACGGCTAAATGAACTACATTGGAATAACGTTCATGTATGGCAAATGAAGAAATTCTCCAAATAGATTCATTACTACAAACATATCTTCCCATCTGATATTGTGACACCTCATCGTTACTATTTGGAGCTGTAATACCAAAAACAGCCATGTCGCTGCCTTTCGTGATGTACTTGCAAACATATTATATAGATTTTACCGAATTACAGTACTCAACATTGCAATGTGCCTTGAATGTTTTTGACAGCAGCGACGAATATGGAACAACCCAGGTGTTGTTGACTACAACATCCTTATTCTTAACTTTCAACGCTATTGTTCTACCGCCATCTTCAACAGAGCGACAACAGTACAGGGGGTAACCATCATTACCTGTTATTGTCTCTTCCAATAAAGCACGTGGATAACGCTTGGAGCATTTGTTGTCGATCATACATCGTAATTCACGATTGTGTTCACCACACGGTCCATGTATCATATTTTTTATCACTATTTCATGCAATTCTGGATCTACATCCGGATCAGAAATTTCTGCACTGATGATTGAGTCGAATACATGGGGTCTGCTTTTTTCAGCCATCCACAGGAGAATGTGAGCATGAGGCAACCCCTTCGAACCATTTTGGTTTGCACGTGAAAGTAATAAACAAATCTGGTCGACCATAATGAAGCACTTAAGTCATAGCATCTTGCGCATATTCGTGCATGTGTCTGGGGCTTCCCACATATGTTGCTGGTAAAATAGTAAGTCGACCGACATTATTTCCATTTCCATCTGCGTTCATGGCATCGCGCAAATGAATATAATCTTCTGACCGCAACTTTCACTGATTCAAATGTATGTATGTTAGACATTCCGTTTCAATTTTGACATACAAATCAACGGCGAATTGATGGAACAACGATATGCATGAAAATTCATCGAGCTGACCTTATTGTTTGTTTCCTGCCCTGTAAGAGAATAATCAACATTAATAAAGAATTGAAACATAGAATTTTTGAAACAATATTACTCTGACGAACTGGTGGTAAAAGCTACGAAAACGGAGTAGAAAATAATAAATGGAGCACAAATCTAAGGACCTTATTCTCTGAAGATATCTTATTGAAATGCATTCTTACTATATTCTTTCATAATATAATTTATCAACACTCACCAGTCGCTGGGTTCTCCCCAGCAGAATATTAGTGGATATTGTAAAGCATCATACATACGATGTGTTTCACTGATACGTCTGAGGTTGCCACCATCACCTCGTTGCAAAACAATGTCTTGAGACTCCATATTTTCTCTAACTACCACAATAGCAACTTCATTTAACGTTGGTGCATTGAAATGTCTCCCATGTTCTCCTGCTGGCCTTTTATCTGCTTTGATCACTAATTTATGTTTGATGGCATTATTTCTAAGGCTGTTTTGAACAATTGTACCAATTGATTATGTTCATGCAAAAGTTATTGCGATTGCACGATGATTTCTCGTCTTGCTGTACGTTTGATGGCACAACGTTGATTCATTTCATCCTCAGAATTTCTAAGGAAATAAATCTGGAGGTAACAATGCTCCTGCACGATGGTGAATTTGACCTAGAACCTGTTGAAAAAAATTAGAAAAGTTTTGTTAATGAGTGTTAACAGAATTTTCATGTTTGCAGGTAATGTTATAATCAATGTGCAATATGTTTGTTTGATATAGAAAATGAAATACCTTAAAAGTTGGGTTGAAACCTCGTTCCTCAATTATGTTTGAACCAAAAGATGTCATTTGTAACACACCATTGTAATGCTGAATATTCTGCAAAATGTTTTGATAGAGGTTCTTGGCTTGAAAGTAACGAATTCACAGGTTCTGGTGGCGTTGTCATGGTTCCGAAATGGAACATTACATTGCCAGCATAATCGACTGTGGGATCATATCATATATTATATTTTCTTGTACCTCGCCTGAGATCGATAGTATGGATTCATCGGAAGCTGAGACAGATCTTGCTTGAGAGCCTCTCATTCTGTTGTCCAATCTCTGATTTGAAAGTCGTCTTGCGTTACGCGTCCGCCGACCAATATTTGGAACCCTTATTGATGGTATTTTTATAAGTGATATGAGTAACACACAACACAACGATTAATATCAAACACAATGCTATTAAACACTTTCAAGAAACACGTTTTACTGTAAATAACAAATAATACAGGTGGTTTGTTTATGTAAACGCAGATTGCAGTAATCGTAACCTAACAACCTAACTGTCGAACGTCGAAGTGTCAAAGTACTCTATGATTGCTCGTTTTGTCGAATACTTCATACTTACGTTTAATAGAGTTCTATGGTTGGAGGAAAAAGGAAGGCTTCGTTCTTTTTTCCGTGTATTTTTTTCGGGAATGTTCCGTTATACAAACCTAGACCTGAGAATAATGAACACAACAAAAAAAAAATTATCCAATTTGGTGCAGTCGTTTGAACGCAGTGCTTGTTCAAAATATCGATAGACCATAGATCCTTTTTTATTTATATAGATTCAAAAGCCTTTATCATTTAAAGCAGAAACGTTAAACTGGTTGAAGATTTCTCTTTGGGTATCGACTAACTTCTACTTGTTCAGTCTGATTACCTGTTGATAATTTTTCCTAGGATATATCGCTTCCAGTTGACATTTTCTAGCACTTACAAATCACTACCACAAAGATTCTTGTCATCCAACTTATTTGAATTCTTAGCATTGAAAGTAACGGCTGAATGGAAAGTTTCCCTTAGTTGATATCCATGACTTTTTCATGTTAGGTTTTTCAACTCCGGAATTTCAATCATATATGTACAATATCCAATTTGTCAATGTACAATTCCTCTATCCCAACTAGTTCTATTTACAACTCTTTAGTCATTACCTAAAACTAATTCACTTTTCTTTCACACAATATTTCTCTTTCTTCTGTAATATTTTTTTTGTTTATTTTGAGCCCAATGAACCTGGGCTCTCAAGTTAACATGGCACGATGTTGCAGGGGAAAACAATCGAGATTATTCAAAGAATATTATCAAAGTTAATGAACACAAAGTAAATGAACCTTCGTTTCCTTTTTAACTCTTCTAGTTGGTAAAATTAAGTCAAATCTACTTCTCAATGATCGATTAAACATAAATTGTGCTGGGGACCCACCAGTGGTACAATATTGTACCACTGGTGTGTTCCCAGCACAAAAATACCTCCCATATTGGAGGTATTCCGGTAATCAAATAGGAATCTATTTATGATAGTTCTAGAAGGTATCTTAGAGTTTGAAAATAAAACTGTTTTCAAAGCAAACAGTCATGTTTAAACACTGTTTTCTGCAGCTTCGGTAGATTCTGGATAAATTGGGGGTGATGTTATGTGTTCAATACCATTTCGACAAATGAAATCTCGAAATTCTGCTAATGTTAATCCACTATCATTGTCCGATACTTAAGTTATGGGTAACCTAATTCTTGCAAATGTTGCTCCCAAAGCATTCATAGTATTTTCAGAACTGGTTGATGAGGTTTCGAGAACTTCCAACCATTTTGTAGGAGAGGGGGAACCTTTCTACACCTTTTCATTTATGGTCTTTTTTTCTGTAAATGATCACCATTACGATGGAGTTCTTGAGACAAGACAATAATGACATATTCGGTCTGTCAACAGCAAATAGCAAATTGGTATAAAGTGGGTCATGTATCCATTTTATAGGTTTATCATTATGTTTGGTCTCATCGTTGAATTGTGCCCCACCAAGGGGGCACAATTCAACACTAAGTGGGGTACAATTGAACACAACTTTTAAACGAAAATAAAGGTATATATTTCTATACAAAATTGATGTGGAATTTGTTAAACTCGAGATACTTTACATATTTATTGAAAATAGAATGAAGATAAATTCAACTCAAAGGAAATAAGCGACTGTGTTCTTTCGGTGCCTTTTAACTGTGTTGGAGGAGGTAATTTTCCGACAACATCCTCAATTTCTACAGTGGAATTTCAGTCGAAAATAGAAATCAAGATCTTTCTTTCTCATGTACTTGATACTCATGTAATTTCACGATTATGAAGTCACCTCCTGACAAACTTTCAAATTCAACAGATTCAAGTTCTGCTTCCGAATGTTCTTCAAACTCTAGAATATCAGAATCGTCAAGGATGGAGAAAGAATCATCTGATTTGGATGCGTCTTCTTCCGTACTGAAGACTTTCTCTGTAATTTTTGCTTTCTTTGGGTTTTTGGCTCTTAACGAATGTTCCAATGCTTCTTTCTCTGAGGTTTTTTGAGAATTTTCGATCGACCTCTCTTTCTTCCACGTGGATTTCCACTTCTTGCAGGTGCTTTTGGATACGGTCGTACAGATTCAATAGTCGGAGTAGGTACGCCGTTAGATGAGAAATCTGTTAAAGTATTAATGCTATCCCTACTGGTTAACGGTAATAAAGTATCGGATAATAATTGTTGTGGTGCATCATCCGTGATTATCGAATATTTGGCATCTAGCCGGTCAGTCACTGTAGAGTCAAAGTCTTCGTCGGAAAATGCATTTCGATTGAGTGGATGTATTCCTTGTTCTCGGAAACCAGCAATGATATTCCACTTGGTAAATGAATTTAGAAATGCTCTTCCAGAAAGCTCAGCAATATTGTAAATCGTTATTGTCTTACCGGGATGCGATAGCATTCAATCATTCTGTGTAACTTTATATTAAGCCTTAAAAGGTCCCATTACAGATACATCCAACGGTTGCAGCCAATGTGTACAATGAGGTGGAAATGTTGCCATCACAATGCCATGATCTTTCTCATACAATACTGCGTCCAAAGAGCAGTGACTCTCGTGATTGTCTAGAACAGGCAATATGGGATCTTCTTTGCTACATTTTGTATAGGTTATTGAGTGCTCTAGTGTTCTTAGGAACGAAAGCCTGGTCATCCATCGACTAGATGGACTATTAACTAATCCGAGACTTCCTGGTGGTGCGCCAATCATAAATGTATCGTGAAACCTTGCCCTAGGAAAAATTAAAATAGGTGGTACTGAGTTTCCCGAAGCACTGACGATTACAACCATAGTCACGAGATTTCCTCGCTCCCTGGAAACCGCTTGTCCTACCTGCTTTATTCCTTTTTCTGCAATGACATTGGGAGCTTGTATGACTGTCATTACACCAGTTTTGAAATTAAATTAATTCCTGAATGTATCCTTAGTCGTTAATCTGGTGGTAATGATGAAACCTCTTACTCCCTATCTATTTATTTCAACTTTACAATTAAAATTGCTATTTACAAACACAAATTTAGGTACAGTGAATCTGAGATCCGGGATTCGAAGAAGCACTTATCTTAATAGTAAGGATCCGGTGGTATGATCCTTCAAAATACAGGTATGATGCAGGTAGTCCAGTTTTCAGAGATTCCATCCGGAACAAAGTCCAGAATTAAGATATTCCAGTAATAAATAGCTTCGGTATGAAGGTATTCCAGCCATAATCAGCTCCAGTACTAAGATAATTCAGTAAAATTGCTTCTAGTACTAAGATAATCCAGTTAAACTTTGAGTCCGGTAGTAGGATATTCAAATGGGCGTTAGCCCCAGTAAAAAGATAATCCAGTAGTCGGTAGCTCGGTGAAAAGATGGTGCAGTGGGCGCCGGTATAAAGATGATGCAGTAGGCGGTAGCCCCGGTACAAAGATGATTCAGTGGGCGATAGCCCCGGTATAAAGATGTGTCAGTGGGCGATAGACGGCAAAATTTCAAAACTATAAGATAGTACTTGTAACACGTGATCTCATTCCCAGTGACTCTAGACGTTATTGAAATAATTCACAAGTTAATAAATATGAGATGAAATATCTAGAACTCAGGAATAAGAGCACGTTATTCGATAATAAGAATGAGACAAGAAATCAAATGCACAATATCATACAAAGGAAAAATGTTAACTTGTGTAACCTGCATGGAATGAAATAAATCAGAAATCACAATTTGGCATTCACAAACGCAAAAAATATTGGTCGGGATATACGTAGTACTTACCGCCTTTTGAATAGACGTCTTATAGGAAACAATAAAACTTCAAAATTCCACGATGTTAATGGATTACGAGATAAGTTAATTCGCTAAACTCTAGCAAGGTGTTTAATCTTCAACTTCCTACGCACCAAAAGAAAGAATTTTCCATCGGCTGGACCGAGTTGGAAGGGTCGCGCACGCGAAACACACACTCAACCGTCAAAGCGAAGAGCGTTCTTTAGCGACCGATCATATAATTTCAGTAAGGCGTTTTTCTTGCGATTGGAATTGAAATTATTACTATGACGTATTTTCGCGATGGAAACTGAAGTGGAGCGTTTTGTAACGTTACAGTTTCATCTAAGTTGAATATTCTCTGAGAAGTGAATGGATGTTTCTGAAGAGCTCTTGAATAATTCTCGTGAAACTCATTAACATTGGTTTTGCTAAAACTTGTGCTTCTAGTTAAACTTGTGTTTTCCGGCTTGCGCAATGATAATTGCTTGTGTCTCTTCATAAAGCCCTTTACCCAATCTGGTCCTGCTTGTCCATTCTCTGTCCAATTTTCAGGAAATTTTCTATTTAATTTCAACGCATAATCAAAAGCCAAAGTCTGTAATATTTTGTATGTAAGGCCATAATTCATACGTGAACATTTAAGAATATATAAGATTGATTCCTGTTCTTGTTCACTAGTTAATACCTGTCTGAAGGAATACTTTGAGGAAAAATGCTCGCGATTTGGTGTTCCTCGGTGTTTTAGTCGATGATGAAGTGCAGTGTGATCAACCCCAAACATTTCAGCAGCCTTTTTTAGAGATAGCTTGTTTTTTCGCACACATTCCATTGCTTTCGCCATGTCGTTTTCACTGAATTCTGGTTTTGTTCGCTTTTTTATATAATTTATCACCACTGTGTTTGGTATAGGCAAAGATCTGCGAATAAAAATATTATTATGATTTTTATCATGTTTGTAACGTCTTTTTCAAATGTGCGTCAAGGTATGACTTTTGAGCACTGTTCAAATGTCCCCATTCGGTTTGTTCAATTGTGTTCTACACATATGAAAGAAGTCGAATCGAAATAAAACAAATCTATTAAAACTTACCTCTCTAAATTCAACAGTATCCTTATTCTTGGCACTTCAACTGTCCAAGAATATCGATATTTCTCTGAAATTGCCGCTATATTGGGTTCAATTTGAAATTTCAACCACGTAAGAAATTATAGCCTAATGAGGTGAATAACACATCCGATGTTGGATGCAAACGGGCAGCAACTGTTCGGCGTAACGAATTGTGTTAGTCGTAATGCGTTTTCACTTTGTTGCCAAATTGACCTTTCGTAAAAATTTAATACAGATTTATTTCAAGATGTATTGTTCAATAGTGCCCCCGTTCGGAGGTGCCCCCCTCTGCCCTAAATAAATCAACAATCATTAAATATTTTTTATTCCCCATGGGACCCAACTAATCAATATGTATTCGGTCAAACGGTCCATTAGGATATTTCCACTGATTTAATTCAAGTTTGGGAGAGTTGTGAAAAAATTTAATACAAGATTCACATTGCTTGGTTAACGTCACGATATCACTATCCATGCCTGGCCGACAGAAATAAGAACGTGCCAATGTTTTCATTTTAACTGTACCTAAATGAGTACTATGCAATTCTCTCAAAAAAAATGAACGTTACTTAGCTGGAATTAAAATACGATGGTTCCAGTAAATACAAAATTCATCAATTCCATATTCTAAACTTTAAGAAAAATATGGTTTTAATTCTTCATGCGGCAGGAATTTCGGCCAACCTTTTACTATGTATTCCCTGAGCGTAATGAGAATAATATCAGTTTCTTTCACGATATTTCTATAATCAATATTGATTTCTGAGTTCTGAAAAAAAAATAACAATAATCGATTTGAATATCTTCTCCAGTCATATCTGAATTATGGCATGGTAATCTCGATAACCAAGCTTCATTCTCTTCCGATTTAACATATTCTTTATCATATGAATAGTTCGATGAAATAACTGCCCATCGTCTCAACCTATTGGCTGAAAATGACGGAATTTCGTTTTTCGGATTGAAAATAGTCAATAATGGACGGTGATCTGTACATAAAATGAAGTGTTTACCATATAAGTACTGATTAAATTTAGTCATTCCAAAATTTATTGAAAAAGCCTCTTTCTCTGATTGAGAGTATGCTTGTAGAGTCTGTCTCAGTACTTTCCAAGCAAAAACAATAGGTCCTTCATCACCCGAGGGCAAAACATGACTCTACACTGCACCTATACCGTAACTGCTAGAATCTACCGTTAACTTCAGAGGTATTTCTGGGATGAAATGTATCGAAATATCTGCTGAATTCAACAATTTTTGCGCGCATGTTCTAGGGGAACAGCGTGCTATCGTTTTGTCCAAATGTCTGTAATTTTGGATGATTGAGCCGAAAATGGTCTCAATCGACTAGGTTGAACTCACTGATGACGAATCCGATGTCAAAATCGATTCTGTCCGGCGGGCCGTAGACACGCTAACTGTCGACAGAAGCCAGCTAGCAACTTGAAACTTTCAGGATAGGTTGCGCATCAGAATGCCGTGGTTGAGTTCGTTAATGGGCCAAATCGGTCGAATAGTTTCGTAGTTATAGGCAGTTGAAGTTTTGAACTTATTTATTTTTTATTTCAAAAACTACTTGGGAGATTGGATTCAAACTTGGCAATTGGGTGGAGTATAACGACGCGCAATTTTGAGCCAAATTTCGTCAGGATCATATTGTCAGTAAATAAAAAAAAAATTTTTTCGAAATTTTTTTCAAAAAAATTTTTTTTTTTTCGGAAACCATTCATCATATCCAAAAAAAAGTCCACTTACACTTTGAGCTTCATATTTCACAGCAGTGTACCAAATTTCAGTTCGATACGATCATAAGTTTCGGAGATATCGGGAAAAAATATGTCAAATTTCGAGGTTTTCTTCTCGATATCGTTTATTTTTTCGAGATATCTCGAGAAATACTGATTCAGTCCTGATAAAACTTCACAGCTAGTTTTGAGATGCTTAAAGACAACTTTATGCGAAATTTCGTGATAATCGTGTCATTAGAACAATTTGAAAAAAAAAATTTCTATGATTTTTCTTATCATATCATCCTCATCAAATTCTGTATGAAACTTCGAACTGTTATTTTTCGATGAAGTACTGGATTTCAATTCGATCTGATCTGTATTTTTGGAAATATTGAAAAAATAAAATTTTGATTGGGTATATCTACGGATCATTGGGTGGATTTTACCCATTCACGAATTCGGCCATCGTAATTTAGGTCCAAACCTTCTCTACAAATATCGAGTTCCTAAGTTGTTTCTTTCGGAAGTTATTGTGTTTACGCAGTCGGCCGTTAGGCTGACCGTAAACACAATAACTTCCGGAAGAAACTCGATATTTGTAGAGTAGGTTTGGGGCTTAATAACGAAGGTCAAATTCGTGAATGGGTAAAATCCGCCCAACGATTCCGTAGATATACCCATTCAAAATTTTATTTTTCCAATATTTCCAAAAATACAGATTTGATCGAATTGAAATCCAGTAATTTATCGGTAAAAATTTTTTAAAAGCACTGCCGTGAAGGCAGCAGCTTTTGCGTGCATGTTCAAATTCGTTGCTGAAGCGGTCATCTACATTGAACATGCGCGCAAAAGTTGCTGCCTTCACGGCAGTGCTTTTTGAAATTTTTTGATTTCTAGGAATGATTTCTCACATTCTTCATTCCATACGAAGGAACTATTTTCATTCAACATTTGTAGGCCTAGGTGCCTTATCGATTGCTTCTGTTTTATCTTTGCAAGGATGCGAACCAATTTTGTCAAAAGTATACCCTAAATATCCTATTTCATTCTGAAAGAATGTACACTTATCTTTACGCAGTTTGACACCTGCCTCATTCAAAACTTTGAAAACTTTACGTAACCTACGCAAGAGTTCTTCTAAATGTTTTTCCGTTATCAAAATATCATCCAAAAAACCTCTATCTCGTCAATTCCGGCTAGCATACTTTCCATAATTTTCTGGAACTTTGCAGGAGCCAAAGCTGTACCAAAAGTTAACCGATTATACCTAAATAATCTCTTATCTATTGACACAGTTAGCAAGTGTTTAGATTCCTCACTTACGCATATTTGTTGACATGCCTGTGACAAATCCAACCGCGTGAATTGAATTCCCCCTTGCAACCTACTGAATCTTCAATACGTGGAACATGATACCTATCCACTTCAATACAAGAGTTGATAGTGACCTTGAAACCTTCACACAAACGCAAGCTGCCATCTTTCTTGAACACCGGTACCACTGGTGCCGCCCATTCACTGTAGTTTACAGGTGAACATATACCTAAGGAAGTCAAACGATTGATTTCCTTATCTACTTTACCTCTAATTCCAGTAAAATCGACTGTCAAAATTTACTGACAAGTACTGGCCAGGAATATCGGAACTCAACTAGAATTTTGGTGATATACTAGGATCCTTCAAAACTATTTCTGCTACACCTTGATTAAATTGACCCAATACATTGAAAATTAATTTCCGAATTCCAACAATAAATTAGGTAACTCACCTGCATAATTTGAAGCTCTACCACTTGCAACAAAATTACAATCTCCAAAATTAATATGAAATAAACTCAAGAAATTTCGCCTAAATATTGGAGAAACACCTACTTCTATGACATATCTCCATCTCGTTCGGACAATTGTTGAATGTAAACTTTGTTTTCAATATTCCCTTTGGTTTAACTTTGAAACCATCATAAAAATAGTAAATTTTATTTTTTTTCAAGAGTTTTTCTTGTGAAAGTGCTATGTAAAATAGTTCAAAAGAAATTGCACTTATTCCAGATCCTGTATCAAGTTGAAATGTCATAAGTTTTTCATTAACATAAGTCGTTACATAATAAGGAGAAATAGGAGCCTCGTCTAGTTTCAATAAATTCAATTCATTGTTGAAATTATTTGGGACTCCTGACTCATCAGTTTCACAAATAAAACTATCGAAAATTTCTTTTCGGTTAGATCTTTTCTTATAACAAACTTTTTCCAAATGTCCCTTGACATGACAAAAATGACAAGCATAATTTACATATTTGCACTTATCTTTCGAATGTCCACTGCCTCTGCAAACTGAACAGAAAGTCTTTTTTTCCGCTTGTGCTCCATTAGCTGCCTTATTTCTATACCCATATTCAGCATACTGCGCATCTCCCGACGCGGCTGTTGTTCTTGTAGCCGTATCCGGCGTATCTTATCGGCTCTGACCTGAATTGTGCAGAAATAAAACTTCTTGTTTCAGCTTGCTTTGATCCATGTAGCCAATTCACCGATTGTTTTATCTTCCGGTTTTATCGGACTGCACTGATCGAACATCAATCGATACGAATCTTCACCCAACATATTGAGAAATATAAAACGGCATTTTTATCGCTAATACTGTTGGCATCGAAGTAATTCTGTGAATGTGCCGTGTATATTGTCCAGTTTGAAATTTCGAAGTTGAATTCTTGTAGGCGTCCGATGATGGCCATATCCGCACACAGGTTTCCACTTTCTTCGTCGTTTTCCATCATAAAGAACTGAACAGTTTATTATTGAACAGCGTTTATCATTATTTGATTCAAAATTTTCTCGTCGTCAATGAGATGTCTTTGCTTCAAACTTATAAACTTATTGCAATTAATTACTTTTCAATTTGTTCGCTATAATAATTTATACGTTGCATCAACTTTGAGAACATGTTTATTACTGTTTAATCATTTGTACAGATACTTCTTATAAAACCAGAGTTTGCGCATATAGAGAATATAGAGACAACATATACATTACAGATATATACTTCGTAATTATTAAGATCGAAGTCATTGTACCTAACGAATCAATTCGCCTGTCCGCTGAAAGAAACCTAACCCCAACTTTTTTAATTCCTTTCCGATTAATATTCGAAATTTTATAGTTTATTATTTATTAATTTACCGATGTTCATCGGGTTCAATTTTTAATTTCTTGGATAGCACATTCAGCAATGCCCTCATATGGACCCTCATCTTTATCGGAATAGAAGCATAGTCTTTTTTTAATTTTTGGACAACCCTGCGAGATGGTTTCCAAAGTTTCATCTATATTTTCTACAATACATTCATTGCCTACTCCCAATGCTTCTTCCTCAAATACAGTTAACTCATCTTTAAGTAGACCTATATTAATTGAATTCGGGTGTGGATACTTTGCTGACCAAAATATAATCCTCTAAATCACGACCTTAAAGAATATTTAATTGAACCAAACTCTAAAACTGAGTTGTGTACATTGATATGTTCGTGCCACCACATTCAAATTTCAAATCCACCCCGAATTGGGGGTAGTTTATTCTTGTAATTTTTCAAAATAATTTGCTGACCGGAGGTTTCCAGCTGAGATATTTTATCGAAACGCTATATTATGATTGAATATAGCATACTTTTTGTGCCACCATAAAAAAAATTCAGATCCGCCCCCCGTTGAAGGGTAGTTTATTCTTGTGATTTTTCAGAAATCCTTGCTGATGGGAAATTTCCCGTAGAGATATTTGATTGAGACGATGTATTATGACTGACCGTAGCATACTCTTTATGCCACCATAAAAAAACATTCAGATCCACCCCCTATTAAGGGTAGTTTATTCTTGTGATTTTTCAGGAATCCTTGCTGATCGGAAAATTCCCGTGGAGATATTTGATTAAAACGAGGGATTATGACTAACCGTAGCATACCCTTTGTGCCACCGTAAAAAATATTCAGATCCACCCCCTACTAAGGGTAGTTTATTCCTGTGATTTTTCGGAAATCCTTGCTGATCCATATTTTCCACTGGAGATATTTCATTGAAACGAAGTAAAATAATTGCAAATCAGATACCCTCTGTGCCACCGTAAAAAAATTCCAGGTCCGACTCGTTTAAGGGTAGTTTATCCTCGTAATTTCTCGGAATACTTTGCTGACCGAAAATTTTCAGTGGAGATATTTTATTGAAACAACGTATTATGACTAACGTAGCATACGCTTGGTGCCACCGTGAAAAAATTTCAAATCCGCTCCTCTTTAAGGGTAGTTTATTCTTGTGATTTTTCAGGAATCCTTGCTGATCGAAAAATTCCCGTGGAGATATTTGATTGAAACGAAGTATTATGACTAACCGTAGCATACCCTTTGTGCCACCGTGAAAAATATTCAGATCCACCCCCTATTAAGGGTAGTTTATTATTGTGATTTTTCGGAAATCCTTTCTGATCGATATTTTCTAGTTGAGATATTTCATTGAAACAAAGTAAAATAATTGCAAATCGGATACCCTCTGTGCCACCGTACAAAAATTCCAGTTACGACTCTTTTAAGGGTAGTTTATCCTCGTAATTTCTCGGAATACTTTGCTGACCGAAAATTTTCAGTGGAGATATTTTATTGAAACAACGTATTATGACTAAACGTAGCGTACGATTGGTGCCACCGTAAAAAAATTTCAAATCCGCCCCTCTTTAAGGGTAGTTTATTCTTGTGATTTTTCAGGAATCCTGGCTGATCGGGAATTTCCCGTGGAGATATTTTATTGAAACGATGTATTATGACTAACCGTAGTATATTTTTGGTGCCACCATAAAACATATTCAGATTCACCCCCTATTAAGGGTAGTTTATTCTTGTGATTTTTCAGGAATCCTTGCTGATCGGAAATTTCCCGTGGAGATATTTTATTGAAACGATGTATTATGACAAACCGTAGCATACTCTTTGTGCAACCATGAAAAATATTCAGATCCAACCCCTATTAAGGGTAGTTTAATTTTCGGATTTTTCGGAAATCCTTGCTGATCGGAAAATTCCCGTGAAGATATTTGATTGAAACGATGTATTATGACTAACCGTAGCATATTCTTGGTGCCACCATGAAAAATATTCAGATCCACCCCCTATTAAGGGTAGTTTATTCTTCGGATTTTTCGGAAATCCGTGCTGATCCATATTTTCCACTAGAGATATTTCATTGAAACACAGTAAAATAATTGCAAATCGGATACCCTCTGTGCCACCATACAAAAATTCCAGGTCCGACTCCAAGCTTATGCTACGTTTAGTCATAATACGTTGTTTCAATAAAATATCTCCACTGAAAATTTTCGATCAGCAAAGTATTCCGAGAAATTACGAGGATAAACTACCCTTAAACGAGTCGGACCTGAAATTTTTGTATGGTGGCACAGACGGTATCCGATTTGCAATTATTTTACTTCGTTTCAATGAAATATCTCTACTGGAAAATATCGATCAGCAAGGATTTCCGAAAAATCACAGGAATAAACTACCCTTAATAGAGGGTGGATCTGAATATTTTTTATGGTGGCACAAAGAGTATGCTACGGTTAGTCATAATACATCTTTTCAATCAAATATCTTCACGGGAAATTTCCGATCAGCAAGGACTCCTGAAAAATCAGAAGAATAAACTACCCTTAAACAGGGGCGGATCTGAATTTTTTTCACGGTAGTTTAAAGCTTATGCTACGTTTAGTCATAATACGTTGTTTCAATAAAATATCTCCACTGAAAATTTTCGGTCAGCAAAGTATTCGTAGAAATTACGAGGATAAACTACCCTTAAACGAGTCGGACCTGAAATTTTTGTATGGTGGCACAGAGGGTATCCGATTTGCAATTATTTTACTTTGTTTGAATGAAATATCTCCACTGGAAAATATCGATCAGCAAGGATTTCCGAAAAATCACAGGAATAAACTACCCTTAATAGTAGGTGGATCTGAATATTTTTTACGGTGACATAAGGGGTATGCTATGGTTAGTCATAATACTTTGTTTCAATCAAATATCTCCACGGAAATTTTCTGATCAGCAAGGATTCCTGAAAAATCACACGAATAAACTACCCTTAATAGGGGGTGGATCTGAATGTTTTTTATGGTGGCACAAAGAGTATGCTACGGTAAGTCATAATACATCTTTTCAATCAAATATCTTCACGGGAAATTTCCGATCAGCAAGGACTCCTGAAAAATCAGAAGAATAAACTACCCTTAAACAGGGGCGAATCTGAATTTTTTTCACGGTAGTTTAAAGCTTATGCTACGTTTAGTCATAATACGTTGTTTCAATAAAATATCTCCACTGAAAATTTTCGGTCAGCAAAGTATTCGTAGAAATTACGAGGATAAACTACCCTTAAACGAGTCGGACCTGAAATTTTTGTATGGTGGCACAGAGGGTATCCGATTTGCAATTATTTTACTTTGTTTGAATGAAATATCTCCACTGGAAAATATCGATCAGCAAGGATTTCCGAAAAATCACAAGAATAAACTACCCTTAATAGGGGGTGGATCTGAATATTTTTCACGGTGACACAAGGGGTATGCTATGGTTAGTCATAATACTTTGTTTCAATCAAATATTTCCACGGAAATTTTCTGATCAGCAAGGATTCCTGAAAAATCACACGAATAAACTACCCTTAATAGGGGGTGGATCTGAATGTTTTTTATGGTGGCACAAAGAGTATGCGACGGTAAGTCATAATACATCGTTTCAATCAAATATCTTCACGGAAAATTTCCGATCAGCAAGGATTCCTGAAAAATCACTAGAATAAACTACCCTTAAACAGGGGCGGGTCTGAATTTCTTTTACGGTGGCACCAAGCTTATGCTTCGTTTAGTCATAATACGTTGTTTCAATAAAATATCTCCACTGAAAATTTTCGGTCAGCAAAGTATTCGTAGAAATTACGAGGATAAACTACCCTTAAACGAGTCGGACCTGAAATTTTTGTATGGTGGCACAGAGGGTATCCGATTTGCAATTATTTTACTTTGTCTGAATGAAATATCTCCACTGGAAAATATCGATCAGCAAGGATTTCCGAAAAATCACAAGAATAAACTACCCTTAATAGGAGGTGGATCTGAATATTTTTTATGGTGGCACAAAGAGTATGCTACGGTTAGTCATAATACATCGTTTCTATCAAATATCTTCACGGAAAATTTCCGATCAGCAAGGATTCCTGAAAAATCACAAGAGTAAACTACCCTTAATAGGGGGTGGATCTGAATATTTTTTATGGTGTCACAAAGATTATGCTACAGTTAGTCATAATACATCGTTTCAATAAAATATCTCCACGGGAAATTTCCGATCAGCAAGGATTCCTGAAAAATCACACGAATAAACTACCCTTAATAGGGGGTGGATCTGAATTTTTTTTATGGTGGCACAGAAAGTATGCCACATTCAATCATAATGTAGCGTTTTGATAAAATATCTCGACTGGAAACCTTCGGTCAGCAAATTATTTTGAAAAATTACAAGAATAAACTACCCCCAAATTGGGGTGGATTTTAATTTTGAATTTGGTGGCAAGAAGTTGATCCTCGATAGATCTTAGGTTTGCATTATGAGTCTCATATTCTTACTAAAAGTCTGAAATTGACGGTATGATTCTATTTCGGTCAGCAAAGTATTTTTATCCATTGAATTCCACTCATCCCTATTCAGCCGTGAAGAAGAAACACTTGCACTAGAGGATAAAGATTCCAGATCCCGGGTGACCAGAGTGGGGTCTGTGTGACTCATAGTAAACCGCTATGAGATAAGGAGCTTATCTAGAATGCGACAATAACCGATGTCAGGTTATAAATAAAAAAAAGAAAACCTAGGAAAAAGTTATAGATTCAGGAAAGCAAATCAAGCTGCCGGAATGGCCTTAAGTAAAGAAAGTTCAGCACTAATTTAATGGAAGGTACTCAACTCACCACAATTAGGATGATCACACTCACAATGTCACGAAAACGGGAAATATTAAGGTTAATCGAACTCCAATCACCAAAATACATCACATTCATAAAATGTTCGAGTAGATATGCTTTTTATATTTTGCCATAAGCGTAGATTTGATAATGACATTGACTCTGGGTGATCCGAAGACAGGGCAGAGAAAACTTCGAGTTAACGAAAGTAATTTTTTACGTGATCGTTTCGTCACAATGTCTGTAATGTTCGAATATCGGGCCAAAATAGACTTAAAATATTACGTTGAAGATCCTGAAGGAGAATTCATGGTGAAATCCAATTCTGTCCCTTCGTCCGTTCGTGCTCTAACTTTCGAAGGAAAAAACCTAACAATTTGAAATTGTCAGATTAGGTTGAGAGTCTCAATATCTCGGTTGAGTTCGTTAACGGATAAACCGGTCGGATAATTTCGGAGTAATAAGGACCATTTGAAATGTTGAGGTTAATTTCTCTCATGAGGTATTCTGATTCGATCAGATCAAAACCTTGTATGTAGTTTCGAAATACCAATGCGCAACTTAGAGCAGAATTTGTTGGGATCTAAATGTGAGGTAATGTTCAAATAAAATATTCATTCGGAAATTTTTAAAATTTTTGTAGAAAATTTTTTTTCCGGAAATGTTCACTACATTTCAACGAAATTTGGCAGGAACATTGAAATCAGTATTTTACAACAATGTTTCAAATTTCATTCCTATCCGATATTTACTTTCGGAGATATAAGGAAAAAAATTGCCTAATTGTTATTTGGAAATTCAAAGTTATTTCCGCAATAGCTCAAGAAGTACGAATACAAACTATCGTGATCAGTTGAAGAATACCAACGTACAACTTTTAGTTGATTTAGTACTTGGAATACAAATAATCGCTTAAAAGGTCCTTACCTCACAATAGTGCTCAACAAGAATTCAGTGTTGATTTCAATGACAATAGTATCTACAAAATACAGTTCTTTTGGGGGAATCATATGATTATTCGACTACACCTGATCACATATCCTATGACCTGCTGTAATAAGACTGTGCCAAGACTAGGGATTCGGAGACGCGCATTTTAATAAGATCTTGAGAAAAACTACAAAATGCAGCGTGTCCGCTAGCGCCCCCTGCACTAGGCGGCAATATGTTATGGGCGGGTAACGTAGAGTACTCGGTACTCCCAAGCCCGCGCGTCTCAAGTCGAGGCTGAGAGATAGCGTTCGCCACAGTCGAATAAAATCGCGCAAGTACACTAATGGAAAAAATTAAGGGATCAAAAAAAAATTCCAAATTTTTGGGCAGTTTTCAACAGGCCGTAACTTCGAGAGAAATGGTCGTACAGAAAATCAAATGAAAGGAAATTGTAGCTCCAAGTGTCTAGTTTTTGGATTCGAACTTCAAAATTTTGTACCTCCGCGGTTTTTGAGAAATCGTAGAAAAACCAGCAACAAGAAAATTTTCAAAATTTTTTTAGTTTTTTTTTTGGTCTACGGAAGTGGAAATTTTTTTTTTAGCTTAACCACTATAAGGATCGTATACCTTGTTCATTTAGCTTTAATTTGCTTTTTTAAACACCCTGATACGCCCACTTCTCGCCGAGATATCGGTCTTCAAATGGAAAAGGATCATTTTGTCTTTGATTATCGATATCTCAGTAACCAATGATCGCACAGAAATTTAAAGGTGGGTTTCAAGAATTTGAATAAATTCTCCTTAACGACTGGCCATTGCTTTTCCGAAAATTTTTTTTTCTTTTTGTCACATGAATTTGAAAATGCAACAAAAAAAGGGCTTTTGTGGTTTTTTGCAAAATCAAGCGCTGGATCGAAAATATTGAGGAAACCACTAATGTTAAGTGTGCCTTTTACAGTTCAATATGTCCACAAAAACCCTACAAAAAAACCAAATTAATCAAGCCAGCCGTGTTTTTGCTGTTGTCTACGATTGGGGAAGTTTCGAGCAACAATATTCGCATTGACGAAAGGTTGTCGTCGAACTTCTCTAACAATTGTCCGATCATCGCGGGCATTAGTGACTCGATGGCGACTTTGTCCGGGGTGACGATTGTATTGGTTCGTCTCTTGGTATCTGGTATAAGCTCTAGATACGACGGATTGACTTACACCCATCCGGATGGCAACTGCATGTTGACTGTAACCTTCGTCAATAAGAGTCACTAACCGAGCAACTTCCACCTCCGATAAATGTCGTCTAACCATGATTGAAAATCAAAAAGTAAGAAATTTCCAATTTTTACCAAAAAAATTGAAAAAAATTTCTTTTACTGCTTAGGGACTAGTTTTGGAAAAAATTGTTGAGTTAAGCGATCTGCTACGGATTCACGAAAAGTAAAAAAAACAATCGCCGAAAAGCGTGTGAAAAAGATCGAAATTGGATTGGGAGTATTAACTTTTTTTTTTAATTTAATAAAAAGAGATCAGTAGAATCAAGGAATGCAGCGGCGGAAAAGCGATAAAAATAGTTGGGAGATGGTTTTTTGAATTTCCTTATTTTGTTGAGAAAATTGAGAATTTTTTCCAAAAAAAATTTTTTCCAAAAAAAATTTTTTTTGCATTTTTTTTTAATTCAAGCACTTTGTGGAACAAAAATGTGGGTAAAGGTCGGAAAAACAATTTTTTTTCTCATTTTTAAAAATTATGAGCTTTCCAGAGCAAAAAACGTGATCCTGTAATTTTTTCAAAAATTCGACTGAGTGAAACAAAAAAACGGCTGGCTGGATTAATTTGGTTTTTTGTAGGGTTTTTGTGGACATATTGAACTGTAAAAGGCACACTTAACATTAGTGCTTTCCTCAATGTTTTCGATCCAGCGCTTGATTTTCCAAAAAACCACAAAAGCCCTTTTTTTGTTGCATTTTCAAATTCATGTGACAAAAAGAAAAAAAATTTTTTCGGAAAAGCAATGGCCAGTCGTTAAGGAGAATTTATTCAAATTCTTGAAACCCACCTTCAAATTTCTGTGCGATCATTGGTTACTGAGATATCGATAATCAAAGACAAAAGGATCCTTTTCCATTTGAAGACCGATATCTCGGCGAGAAGTGGGCGTATCAGGGTGTTTAAAAAAGCAAATTAAAGCTAAATGAACAAGGTATACGATCCTTATAGTGGTTAAGCTAAAAAAAAAATTTTCACTTCCGTAGACCAAAAAAAAAACTAAAAAAATTTTGAAAATTTTCTTGTTGCTGGTTTTTCTACGATTACTCAAAAAGCGCGGAGGTTACAAAATTTTGAAGTTTGAATCCAAAGACAAGACACTTGGAGCTACAATTTCCTTTCATTTGATTTCCTGCACGACCATTGCTCTCGAAGTTACGCCCTGTTGAAAACTGCCCAAAAATTTGGAATTTTTTTTTGATCCCTTAATTTTTTCCATTAGTTTAGTATTTTGTGAGAATCCAACTGTTAAAATTTAAAAAAATATTGATTAAATTTCGATGAAATTAGGCAAAGATCTTTGAGTCAATATTTAACAACAGTATATTGAATTTCACTTCGATCCGATGTTAATTTATGGAAATGTTGGAGAAATAATATGTGGAATTCAGGTCCTATTTGAAATTTCGAGATTATTTCCTTCATATTTCGATAAGTACCGATGCGATTAGATAGAAACTAGTTGCAGATATGGACGGGTCACTTCATACGAAATTTTTGTGGAGTTCAGTTCGGTAAATGAACGCGAAGAAAATATTTTTTCCTGAAAACAGTTTTTTCGGTAATTATTTATCGGATTTCAATGAGATTTGGCACAGTATTTCAAATTCAAGTGCGATTCGACATTCATTCTCATTGATCGCTCCTTGAAATTTCGAGGTTATTCACTCAATATCTCAGGAAGAACTAACCCGATTAGATATTAACTTCCTAGTTAGTGAAAGAACAAGCAACATTATGCAAGATTTCGTGGGGATGATACAAGTAAAAATTTAGAACGAAGATGATTAGATTTTCCGACTTTCGAAAAACAATTACCTTGGGAACTATTCTTTTCGATATAAAATCTCACAGACCCTGAAGTAAGTGTTCAACAATTTTTTTGTTTTTGATTTGACGGTATCAGAGCCGAACATCTTAAGGAGACATCAAGTGAGATTATTCCTCTATTAACTGACCTGATGAATAAAATATTTGAATCTTGTCAATGCCCGCGAGCATTCAAGAAGTCAATAGTCACTCCTACATTAAAAAAAGGTGATCCTGAAATAGTTAATAATTATAGACCCATCTCGCTTTTGACTTTTGACTAGTTTCGCTAAAATCTTTGAGAAACTGCTTAAGCCTAGACTAATGACATTTGTTGATAAGTACAGCTTAATATCTGATAGGCAGTATGGATTCAGGCAGGGTTTGTCATCACGTGACGCAATAGCTGCACTTACAGGGGAAATATACGAACATATAGATAACAAGAGACCGGCAGTGTGTGTTTTCCTGGATCTAGCCAAAGCTTTCGATACTATTGACCAATGCCGTTTGCTGGAGGTCCTAAGTTGGTCGGGTATAAGAGGTAATCCACTGAAGCTATTCGGAAGCTATCTTTATGAACGAAAGCAGGTAGTGAGGGTTAACGGAGTCCTGAGCTCGGAGGAGGAGATTAATTGTGGTATTCCACAGGGCACGGTATTGGGTCCCCTATTATTTTCCCTATACATAAACAGTCTACTTGACCTGGAATGCGACGGTTCTATTTTTAGCTTTGCTGACGATACGGCCGTACTTTTCACAGCGGAGGATTGGGATAGCCTGAAAGCAAAGGTGGAGGATCAGATTGTTGTGCTTAAAGACTGGTTTGATCAAAAATCGTTGACAATCAACTTTGACAAAACGCATTTTTTACCATTTGCAAGTTACGGAAATCAACTGCCCAATTATAAAGAAATAAACTTTTACAGTTATGGAAAAGTAATGAAGATCACCAGAGTAAGCCACATCAAGTATCTGGGTGTTACGATAGATCCCCATTTGAGATGGGATATACATATCAACAAAGTTTCGGAAACACTCAGATACACGTTTAATAAATTCAAATATTTAAGATCGATCCTTGATATAACTCACCTCAGGATGATATACTGTGCCTTGGTACAGTCTCGACTACAATATGCCATTCTCAGCTGGGGTGGATTGCTTGATACTCACCTAAAAAAAATGGAAATATTACAAAGGAAAATTCTCAGAATCATGTACTTTGAAAAGAGGGATTATCCATCCGATTGTATTCATGGAGATTCACAGCTACTCGATATTAGGCAACTATATATGTATCACATCATATTGTTCATATATAGAAATAAAAGTATACTACGGAGGTTAGATCACGGTTATTATACCAGAAACAAAGCTAAAGGTAATGTACAGGTCACCATTGCGAAGAAAAATATTGGCCAACACACATATAGATATCTCAGTACCAAAGTGTTCAACTACTTATCTGAGATGTACAAAAAGTATATATATGAGATAAATAATATCGGCCTATTGAAGAAAATATTCGAAGGATATATACTTAGCCTGAGTAGAAATACTGTACACGATATAATGGTGACCGGTGAAACGAATAGCCACAGCACAGGATGATGTTGGGATGTTTCTTGTCGGGGTTTATGGTCGATATTTGTTTTATCTGATATTGGGGCACACTGACGTGTACACGACTACCACAGATAAAGGTACATCAGCAGGAGAATAATACCCACGCACAACTTCGGTTTTAGTGGGGAACTCATGTTTGTTTATTGTTAATTGTATCTTTTGGAATTGTGCTATTTGAAATTTGAATAAACATTATTGTTCATTATTATTATATTAGCTAAAATTAAAATGCAAAAAAAAACAACAGTGTTCAGTTTCAGTCCGATCAGATATTTATATTATTATTATTGTATATAAATATTCAAGATGATAACATAAATCAAAATGAAATCAAATAATTAACAACCACAAAAATAAAATGAAATGATTGCAATAAACCAAAGAGAACAAATATCAATAAGTCATTTTGAATGAAAACGCATCCAATGAACAACAAATATCTTGTAACAAAAATATTGAACTTCAAAATTAAAAAACTATTCAAAAAACAAGATTATTAAAATAGATCGATAAGATAATCAAGTGATTATACAAACACAACAAATGGATAAAAGGAAGAAGTAAATAAAACAAATAAAAATATACAACCACGAGATACAACTGATAATTTCTCATCAAATCCTCTTGCAGACCAATATAGGCACTGCTCTCAAAGGTCGGTTCTTCTTTATTCTGTTTCTGTTTCTGTTTCTTTATTCTGTTTCTTTCCAGATCCAATTCCTCCCGATCTCTACTACTCTTCTCTTCATAGTATTCCTAGAGGTCTTTTTTCATTTCGTTCAGACTATGATTGCGCCTCTTATGTTACCGTAATGACTGACCTTTTTCTTGGATATATCCATGACAAATTCTCTTTGATTATAAATACATATTATCTGTAATGCCTTTAGGATATGCCTCTATTGTCTTCGACGTACCACGTCTCGAATGAGAGATTTAATTATTATATCAACATACGATGAATTGAAGTCAGAAACTTAGGAAAACAGTAACTTAATAAAATACAATATGAATCTAGAAAGGAATGACGTGAGGTCTGGAGCTTTTACGCGTTTGTTAAAATTCTAAATATCAGATCAACATGAAATTTTGCACCTTGTCGCGCATTGGTAATCTCCAGTTGATTACGAAGTTTCAATCTGATTGCATTTTAGTTCTTGAAATATTGCGGAAATTATGTAAAAATTTCAAATAACAACGAAATTTGGCACAATTTTTCCCCTTATATCTCCGAAAGTAAATATCTGATCGGATTGAGATCTAAAATATTGTTGTTAAATACTGACTCCAAGGTTTTTGCCTAATTCCATTGAAATCTAATCAATATCTTCAGAAAAAAAAATGTTCATAAAAAATTTTCGAATGGAATTTTTCTTTTAGTTTTCTGACAACTGGATCCACACAAAAATCTGTTCTGAGTTGCGCGTTGGTATCACAAAACTGTCCAAGAAGTTTCAATTCGATCGAGTAAATACTTCATAAGGTATCGAGGGATTAACCTCAAAATTTCAAATAGGCCTAACTCCGAAACTATTCAACTGATTCCACCCATTAACGAACTCAACCGGGATATTTAAACTACAAACCTAATTTAACAATTTCAAGTTGCGAAGTTAGAGCACATACGGACGAACGGACGGGTGGAAATAATTGAATTTGACCACGGATTATTAATGTATTGTATTTCATTATGTTACCTTTTCCTAAGTTTCTGACTTCAAACATATGTTGATATACTTATTAAATTCGCTTTACCAATTCAAACTCTTCAGGAATCAATCGATACACCAACTTTTCATTTCTATTCGTAGAACAATGCATCGATGGGTATTTATGACCGCCATCACAGTAATAAGGAAAGTTATTCAATATTATATATGAAGCTATTCAGAATAATACCTTTCTGAAGAGTTTCATATCAACAATTCTCGTTCTATCGAGGTAAATCAAAAATGTAAGAATGTACCTACCGGACGAGGAAAACAGCTAAACAAAAATCTGTTAGAATGCAATTAATACTAAGGCCTATGGCTATATGATGTAGAATGCACTTTTAGTTTTCTATGTTCTACTTTCTGTGTGATATTCTGTTCTTGACCATTTTGACAATTGACTACTTGTAATGTCGCCATGTTGTAGTAACAAGGTTATATGGAAGCTTAAATAAATCACTCGTTATACGTGCTAGTTTAATTAATCCATCAGGTTATGGGCCCAGATGGTACGTTTAAAATAACGAGGAATATAGCAAATTACTTATTTTCAATATAATTCTGAAAGTTTGGAAAATATCAAATCTAACCTTAAAATGGCTGAAGCGCTGGACAAGTTCGTTGTCGAAAAATATGGTATAATGCAATTCGATGGAACTGGATACGATCACTGGCGATTTCGCATGGAAATACTATTGGATCAACATAATGTGAAAGTCTGTATTAAAGGTGAACGCAGTAATCCCGACGAAACGTTCCTGAAGCTGGACAAACAATGCAAGTCTCTCATAATACAATGCATTTCTAATTCCCAACTACAATATGTAAAAGATAAATCCACTGCCTATCAGATGTGGAATGCATTAGAAAAAGTATTTCAGAGGAAAGGTGTTGCTTCACAGTTGTACCTGCGTAAGAAGCTTTTAACAATGAAGTTCACTGATGATTCACTTGAAAAATACTATGTGAAGTTTGATGAAATAATCAGAGAACTGAAGTCTGTTGGAGCAAAACTAGAAGAAACTGATGTAGTTTGTCACTTGTTGTTAACGCTACCAAAAAGTTTTGACAATATTGTTACTGCTCTAGAAACTTTGGATCCTGAAAAATTGACATTGGAATTTGTCAAAGGAAAGTTGTTGGACCATGAAATGAAAATAAAAAATAGTTCAGATTCACCTGCAAATTCTGCAGCCTTTTTAAATCGTAAGCAGATGTTTGGGACAAAATCAACAAAGAGCCCATGGCGTGTAGAGGCAAGTAAAAATGGAGGTAATAGCAGTAATCATCAATCATTCAAATGCCATAATTGTGGGAAGAAAGGACACACAAGAAGTCGATGTTGGTTCCGTAAACAAGCAAATGAGGTAGAAAACGAACCTGAAGAAAAGCATGTGGCATTTCCTGTTATGAAAGATAGACCTGGTAGTGTGCAAGATGAAGAAGTAACTGTAAGATGGTATATCGACTCTGCAGCGACAGATCATCTTGTAAATGATCTCTACATATTTAGTTCAGTCAGGGATTTGGAAAAACCCATCAAGATATTTGTTGCTAAGTCGAATGAGTATTTATTGGCTACAAAGGTAGGTAGTATATATGTTATCTTGAAAGATTGTAAAAAACATAAAATAGCTGAGATTAAGAATGTCTTATATGTAAAAGACCTTCGTCATAATTTGCTCTCTGTTCAATGTTTAGTTAAAGAAGGATTAAAGGTCACGTTCGTAGAAAGTAAGGCAATTATAGAAAGAAATTCTGTTTTATTAGCAGTTGGAAGTAAAATAAATAGTCTTTATCAGATTGAATTTGAGGTGTTTAAAAAACATGAAGCAAATAATGCCTGTTCTGATATTAATATTTGGCATGTGAGATTAGGTCATTTGGGTTACAGTAATGTTTTAAATTTGGCAAGATCTGATATGGTTAAGGATATAGACTGTAAGCAAAAGTCAGATACAAAATTGAATGAAAGCAAGTGTGAAGTTTGTATACAAAGTAAAATGACAAAGTTACCATTCAACAAGCATTCTAGTAGGAGTACAACTAGACCACTAGAAGTTATTCATAGTGATGTTTGTGGACCAGTCACTCCATCAACTTATGACAATAAAAAATATTTTGTTACGTTTCTTGATGACTTTACACATTTCACAGTTGTATATTTAATAGAAAATAAATCTGAAGTTTTTGAATGTTTTAAAAAATATGAGGCATTTGTATCTGCAAAATTTTCGGTTAAAATTGCAAATTTGGTATGTGATAATGGTGGAGAATATTTATCCAATCTTTTTGTAAGTTTTTGCACAACCAAAGGTATTCAAATTTGTAACACGATACCTTATACTCCTGAACTAAATGGTGTTGCCGAAAGGTTGAATCGGACTCTATTGGAAAGGTCTCGAGCTATGATTCTACATTCAAAGTTGGATAAAAAGTTTTGGGGTGAGGCTATTCTATGTGCAACATACCTTTTAAACCGAAGTCCCACTGTAGCACTAGAGAATATTACACCAGCAGAAATGTTTTATAATAAAAAGCCTAGCATAGGTCATCTAAGAGTTTTTGGTTGTCTCGCTTATATTCGCATACATAAAGGAAAACTTGAAAGTAAATTTGATTCTAGAGCAGAAGCAAGCATTATGATGGGCTATACCCATAATGGATATAGGTTGTGGAATCCTAAAACGAATAAGATAGTGACAGCTAGAGATGTAATATTTTGTGAAAATCGAAGATTGGAAGATTTGCTAACAACTGGAATTACTGAGATTGAATCAAACTGTGATACAACTAAGATTGAAAACCAACAGGAAGTAGATGAACAGGAATCTTCAGAGAATGAAATTGATGAAACGGAGGAAACACAAGAACTAAGAAGAAGTACTAGAGCGAAGAAAGTACCTTCAAGATATCAAGATTTCAATATGGAAATTGATCACTTAGCAATGAGTGTTGAATCCTTTATAAATGATGTACCACAGAGTCTGGAAGAAGCCAAGTCTAGAGATGATTTCCATTTATGGAGACAAGCCATTTCAGAAGAAATAACTTCTCTAAAGAATAATAATACCTGGACTCTCGTTAATAAACCACCAAATATTTCACTAATTGACAGCAAATGGGTATTTCGTTTAAAGAAAGATGACAAAGGGAATATTTGTAAATATAAGGCTAGACTAGTAGCAAGAGGATTTATGCAACGAGGAGGTTTTGATTATGAAGAAACGTGGGCACCTGTTGCCAGATTATCAACAGTTCGAACACTAATTGCAATAATAAATCATAAAAATTTAACCGTTCAGCAAATGGATGTAAAATCAGCATTTCTCCATGGAACAATTACCGAGAATATTTATATGACAGTACCAGAAGGTCTGAATTATGGAAACAAGGTATGCAAGTTAAATAAAGCTCTGTATGGATTAAAACAGGCCCCTTACTGTTGGAACAAGAAATTCAATCAATTTGCAGTCAAACAAGAACTAGTTAGATCAGAAAATGACCCCTGTCTATACTACAAGCATGTAGGTAATATAGAAATATATTTACTACTATATGTTGATGACATAATTATAGCTAGCAATAGCAAAATCGAAGTGAACAATTTGAAAGAAAAACTGACGCAGACTTTTGAAATGCAAGATATGGGTGACTTGAAGCAATTTTTGGGAATAAACTTGAGAAGAACTGAAAATGGAATTTATTTAAGTCAAAAGGATTATATAAAAAGTATATTGGAAAAATTCAGAATGCAAGACTGTAATGGATCAAAAATTCCCATGAACATTAATAAAGTAATTCATGATGTGAAAAAGACTACTAATTCTGTGAAGAAACCGATTCGTGAATTAATAGGGTCTTTGATGTACATAAATCTAGCAACACGTCCTGATCTTAGTGCGTCTATAAATTTTTGTAGCAGAATTCAAAACAACCCTACTGAAGAATTGTGGATTCTATTGAAGGGAATATTAAGGTACTTGAAACAAACTATGAACTTTGAGTTGTTTTTTGACAATAAAGTGTCAACTGTGTTGGAAGGATATGCCGACTCAGATTGGGCAGGAGATGAGACTGATAGAAAATCGACAACCGGGTTTTTGTTTAAAGTGTTCGGAAGTACAGTCTGTTGGACAACAAAAAAGCAGTCAACTGTAGCAATCTCTTCAACCGAGGCTGAATATGTTGCTCTTGCAGAAGCAGCACGTGAGGGTATTTGGCTTTCTAATTTATTAAAATCATTTGGTTTTGCAAAAACAACTTTTACAATTTATGAAGATAATCAATCTTGTATTGAACTTACACGAAAATGGGAACATAAGAGATTGAAGCATATCGATGTGAAATATAACTTTGTTAGAGACTTAGTAGAAAATAAATCAATGTTTATTAAATACATTAATAGCAATGATCAAACTGCAGATATCTAAACTAAAAATTTAAAATATCAATTGTTTTCAAAACATAGATTTCATTTAGGTCTTAGAGAGTAGATGTAAGATTTGTATTAATTGTGGCAGGGTGTTAGAATGCAATTAATACTAAGGCCTATGGCTATATGATGTAGAATGCACTTTTAGTTTTCTATGTTCTACTTTCTGTGTGATATTCTGTTCTTGACCATTTTGACAATTGACTACTTGTAATGTCGCCATGTTGTAGTAACAAGGTTATATGGAAGCTTAAATAAATCACTCGTTATACGTGCTAGTGTAATTAATCCATCAAAATCAAGATATCATTACTTGCGAGTTCACATCGTGAATAGGAGTACGTGATTTTCAATGTGGAGATTTGAATACGATGAAAATCTAAGATTTTTTTTTCACTTCAGAATCCAATATTTAGAAATTTATAAATAAGTGCAGAGAAATATTCTTGAAATAATGAACAATCGAACGGATTCGTATAATTTCCAAATTTTCGAGGCCTTCGAATGATACCTACACCCTAATAATTTTCCAAAATATGTATTTTTTGCCTAGCAGCATACCTGAAAAGGCGTCTAAGTGATGTCATTTTTTTATCATTTTACGTCCATGACGTCTCTACCTAACATAGGACCTCTAAAGACGTCATTAACGACTGAAAAAAGGCGACATTTTCGACGTCTAATAAACTTCTTTTTGAGCGCATGTTCTGCGGAACAGCATGTTATCGTTTTTTACGCTGCTGTAAAATGGAGAGTGGAAGGACCGAACAAAATTGTTTCCAAATATGATGAATGATTTCCGAAAAATAACTCTTTTCGAGAAATATTCGGAAAAAAGTTGATTTTGGTTTATTATTTGATAAAATCAAATAATGAACCTTAGTGATCCACCAAAAATTAAGAAATTACACCCTCTGAAAATGTCACAGTTTACATTTTGAAGTATGTAGATTCGAATGAACTAAACCGTCCATCCGCCGTTCGCTGTCGGCGATGTCCCTTGTCAGAGACTTTCCTCTGAAAGTACTGAACCGAAATCAGTGAAACTTGGTTGAAAATCGTGTGCGCTCAAGATTGATCCCCAAGCTTTTGAGCAGATTGAAAATTAAAAAAGAAATATTTCTCGGAAACTTACCAACAAATTCTCATGAAACTCTCAACGTTGATTACTGTTGCATAACTCAACCTAAAAATTTTCACCCAGATGATTTCCGATCAGTGATCCCTATAAAGGAAAACGCTGCAGATTGTGTGGTGAACAACCAATGAGTTATAAATAATATATAAGTTTTATTCAAGATACCAATGGCATTGGGTTAGTTAATTGAGAAAATATTAAACCCTTGTGTTAAATTTGCAGCGTTTTGGTTTACCAACAATACGATCTCAACAAAATTTTGAAAAAACTGCGCGTCGTGATACTTGAAATACTTGTCAATTTCAACTGCAATCGCTCTGGTAGTGTTTGAAATATCAAGAAAATACCCCGAAAATTTCAAAAGACTATAACTCGGAAACTATATGTCCGATCTTGCCCAATAATGAACATAACCGTTGCATTCAGTAATGCAACCTACACTCAAAGTTTCAAGTCACTATTCTGATTTTGTAATCGGATTCGTATTCAGTAGGTTCATTCTAGTTGTTTAAGACCATTGTCGGACGAAATCTGAAAATAACAGACATTTGGACGAAACAATGTGTCCAACAATGGCAAGTGGTACATGTTAGATGGAATTGAATATTCCAACTGTCAATGATGAGTACTGAATAGCTTTTTGTATCACAGCAATAAGCTCTGTCTATGTTTGATCATTCCTCTTATAATGTTACATTTTCATTATTTTGCTTGTGCAAACTTATTCACCATGTATGAGATTTGTGGTCTGAATTCAGCGTCCGAATGCGCTCTGAATTTCCTGAGTAGTTATTGCATAATTGTCAAAGATTCCATAACGAGCGCTCTTCGGAGATTCCTCTTTCTCAAATGAGTAGATCACTTATATGATAATTATTATCAAGACACAACATTCATTTTACCAATCAAGGACTTTCCCAAGAATGGTTCACTATCTACCCAGACTTCATGCAGAAGAAGTTGGAAGGAGACGTTTACGGTAAGCGAAGTGAATAACAAATTCTTTCAACCAGAAATAGTCGAGTTGCGGTGATAGAGTGCATATTTCTGCAGAAGTTTTTCTAGTGCAACCGTTTTATTTAGACAAAGAAGACTCGCAAGTCATCATAGGTGAGAAGAAGCAAATGATATACCGTTACTTCAGCCTTCAGATTAAACGATTTGTTATACTCTAGAGAACTAATGAATTTCTTTCATTGGTCATGTCATTACAACTTTCAACACATTATTTATAATACTTATCTCGCTGCGTAACTGGTTGCTAAGGTGAACGTAGCGCACGTAATATATACATTTCTTACAGTATATTTTATATTTCCTGGGAATTATTTAATGCTCACGAGAAAATCGATTCAAGCTCGGTTACGAAGTATTTGTCCATCTTACATTTTCGGCATCGGACTGCTTTACATATTCATGACCTTCTGATAGTCTAGTTAACAAGTTCAAGAAGGTTTTAATTTCTCCCAGTCCGGATACAAATGATATATTTCTAAATAAATGTATAAACTTGTTGAGTTAACTGGATAGAATACTGATATCATGGTTAGCAGTTTATAAGGATCTTTAGAAATTACCAATACATTCAAACATTCCGGGTTGATTATAAGTGATTATAAGTTCAAAAACTAGAGGTTCCAATTTTAAGCGATCAACTGAAAAACCATTGATTCAAAATACTCTCGAATCGGAAAATAATTCATACTCACTATATTATTATCTCGTGAATTATATGTATATCTGGTACCAACGATCCACAACCGACAACTGCACAAAATCACAGTGACAACTCCGGAAGTATTTATCTTCATTACAAGAACCTGCATACAGAGCAAAAATACGACCTTGATAAGTTTTTAAATTGACACCCTGTATATCCCTATCATTAGTATGTTTCAGCCGAGGGACGGGCAGGTACTCAGCTACGGAATTGAAACTTTCTCAAGTGAAAACATTCATCTTTCCACAAAGATAGTATGGAAATTCTAGAGAAGCTTTGCCAAAGCGGTCATAATTTTACGTATTGAGCCCACCAAAAGCACCTTTACTTCCCGATGAAAAGATGTGGCGATTTCATTCTCGTATATTGCCGCCACAAAATTCTGCTTTGGATTTTTATTACGAAGGCCGAAATCGATAATGGGTAAAATCCACCAAAGGATGTCGCAGATAAACAGATATATAAAATTCATGCAGAATTGCATGGGGACCATTTTAAAATAATAACGAGAAATGTTTCTATCAGGAGGTTAAAATGGTGCGTTTTCGTCAGAAAATTTTTGATGTAATTGTTTTGATAGTATCATCATCACGAAATTCGGCAAAAAATGTATATCGGTATTTTCAATTTTTAGCTACCAACTCTCATTGTGATTAATTGATTGAATCAGACTCATATTTACACACTGTTGCACAGTTGTGAAGAATAACGTTCATAGTATATGCTGAATTTGTTTGAAAATCTGATGGATATTTTTCAAAGAAATCATTCTGAGGAAAAATCTCGACAAAATATTTGCTCAGATTGTTCTAATATACACGGTCATCACAAAATTCCGCTTGGAATTATACAAGAGCGTTTTTCGCAACTAGGTCTTAGTTTTTTTCATTATTGGATCCATCTTTTTGTAGGATATTCAGAAAGGAATAATGAGAAATTTTTCCTGACATCTTCAAAGATTACAGATCGCAAGGTCTCATGAAGAATTGTGGAAATTTTTCATTCTTCTATTCACCAATAGTACAATCCCAACATAATTTTACTAGTGGTTCGCGTTGGGATCCTACAACAAACCATCTGATTTCGATATAATCGCTCGAGTAATTTTCGAGATTGAAGAAGTAATTCATAAAACTGTAATTTTGTAATTCCGAAACCGTTAGGCTGATTTAGCCTATTACCGAAGTTAACTTCATTGGCCCATTCTGTGACATAAACTTAGTCGTTTTAGGCCATTTTCGGCTGGAAATTCGAAAATTACAGACATTGGAGCTGAACAATAGCATGCTGTCCTCATGACATGTGCGTAAAAATTAATGATTTAAAAAATCTATATTTTGTTCTCCTTCCGCTATTTCACCGTTTCTACACATTAACAGACTTTACGGAGAAATTTCGAACTCCAAACCTCATCTCAAAATTTCAAGTTGCTAGTACTCTTCCTTCTGAAGTTAAAACACTTTTGGTCTGGCAGACGGCCGAACGGAGGCCCAGAATTAAATTCGACCAAGAATTTTGTCCAGGAAATCAAGTCAATTCGATCAAGATCATTCTCCTCAGGTTGAACTGTGCTGCGTTGTAACGCAAAATGTTTATTTTTTCCTTCCAAGTTCCCAAAATATTCCGCATAATCTATTAAACGGGACACTCAGAACGCACAGCACTTTTCGATTTTTGGAATTTTGTTTAGAGCTGAATTGTATTGGGTTTCCTTACCCAATACGGTAGAAGAGATATTCAATGAAATGTATAAAATAGGACAGCCCAGCACTTAAAAAAATGGGTTTCAACGGTTGAAATAGATTGTGCTTTACGTAGGTATGCAGAGTGTTGCCGTTTGAGTTCTCTTAAGTCTCCCGCGTTTGCTGGAAAATTGAAAATCAGCCCAGAACTTTCTTGTTTTCGTAATGAGAATATATGCCAAAAATTGTGCTATACGTGACCGGATTTAAGTCAATAAAATTTTCACGAAAATCCTAATTTCACAAAACGATGATACAAATTGATTGTTTGATTTTTGTGACAGTGACTAGCATCAATCAAACCTGTTCCTCGAAAGTTACTAAAATGCTAATAAATTTGGACAGTGGGAAGATTACCTACACAAGTGAATCTCAAAGTCTTGGAAAACACAATCAAGAAATGCGGAAGAAATATTTATTTTCTATTTCTTATATGACATGAATATACTAACAGGTGCAGAATATTTTAAAGAACTGGAAAGTAGGCCAAGCCACATTTTTCCGAGAGCAATAACTCATATTGCAACCACTTAATACTGAAGAAGAGTAAACCAAACAATCCTGTTATTTGTTTGAAAGAAATCCCTATTGGTTATGGTTTTCGAAAGTCTTTGTCTCATACTTTTGACCACTTCATTTTCATTTCTCAACAATTCACGATATCATAAGCGTAAGATGGAAGAAAGTTTTTTCTGAAAATCTGTGCTAGTACAACTTTCTTCCGAAATCTTCATCTTCAAATTAACGAGTTTCTCTGAAAATTTCATGGTCATAGATCAGATCACTTGTTTAGTACAATCTGCACATGTTTTCATTACGAAAAACTTAGGTGTTGGGCCCATGTTGTTAATATTTTGTTGATTCTCATTAACACACAGCGGCACAACTCAGCATATGTATAGCGCAGATCACGGTTAAGAGGTTGAAACCTTCTTGTTTTTTATATTTCATTGAAACGTATAGACTAGATTAGCAACAGGCATTCGAACCCATCGGTAGCGCAAACACATATAAATTCCCATAATGAGAAGAATTTCAACAACATAAAGCAGCATGAACCTAGCACAATTCAGCAGCATTTTTTTTTCGATAATCAAAAAACTCCGGATCAACTTTGAACACATTTGGATTGGGTTCCGTAAGGATTGTAGAAAATGTTCACGGCATAAATCAGTTAAAACCCTGCACAATTAAGCACACTAATCAATTTTTCGAGTATCGAAAAATTCTGGACTCTTTTCCAAATTAGTTTTTTTCGAAAAATATTCAGGAGATTTGTGAACATTTCATCATCACAAGCAGCTTACGAACGGCACAATTTAAATATATTTTCATCACAAGAAACGAAAGTGTTTGGCTTATTCTTATCTAAATTTCAAATTCTGTGAAAATATCTACAACACAAGTCAGCACAAATGCTACACGATATTTTCCACTCATTCTTGAAAAGACACATCAAGTGTGCTGAGTTAACCTTTTTCTTAATTTTTGGTTTTCTGGGAGATAAGAAGTCCTAGGCTGACCTTATCATACATTTTGTTGAATAGCTTGGGAAGTTTATGGAAATAATAAGAACTCAACAGCAGAAAGCAGAACAATCTTAGCACCATTCAGTCAAAAAAAAATTGTTCAAATACCGAGAAGCGCTTGGGCAAATTCACATACACATGTGGGATGGTTCCTTCGGACTGAACCAGAACGAAAACTTGATAACACCATTAGTCAATTAAGTTTCACCTATCTGGGTTTTATCGGTCTTTCAAATTGTTTATTAATTTATTATGAACTTAAGACATTGAATAAGAATTTTTCGAATATGCGGAAAGAACGATTTCAAGAAAAATTATAAGAAATAGTGGTAGGAGATTTTTTTGCTCTCATTGTACCAAGTTTCTTTTTATTTATTTAGCAATTAATTGGTGTTTATAGTTTCCAGTTTTAGTGCTTTTATGAATTGATGTGTTGATTGGACAATCTACTTAATATTCATCCAAAACTTCTCAGCAAAATTTTGTGTCTCCGAAATCAATAATGCGAAAGATGTAGGCTGAAAATTATATAAAATATATCAGGACGAATAGTAATAGTGAATAATCTGAATAATTTCAATTTATGAACATTCGCGCAATTTATAAACATCAAATTTTCTGATGAATGTAGGTACCTCCTCCTGAACTATAAACTACATGAAAACTTCATATGGATATATTGGTAAATTCCCTCACCTCCTTGAGCAGTTCAACTCAGGAAGATGATTTCTTTCAGAAACCTTGGTGTATTCTCCAGTTGGGCTTGTGACCTAACAGCGTGTTTATATAGAAAATGGGAGGAAAAATAGTGCTCATATGTAACAAAAAAATCCGTAATTCTATTGCAGGAATTCTTGTTTTATCAGGAAGGTGGCTCGCGTAGCGCCTAGAGCCTGGTGGGTCACCTAGCGAGTAGCTAAGTGAAACGAGCGGTCGAGAATTTTCACATCCGGCCGTACTACGCGCTTGGCAGTTTTGGCACCTTGCTAGTATGTCGAGGTAAACAAACGTGTTGGTGTTTTGTCACTTGAGTCTTTCAATAGGTGAGAAATCGAGAAAAATCAGTGATATGACGTCAGCAGCTTTCGCGTACATGTTCAAATAAGTTGCCAAAGCGGTCATCTTTTCACGTATTGACGCCGCTGAACGCACCTTTCCTTTCTGGAGGAGAGATTTGATGATTGACAATATGATAAGAAGTAATCATATTATTCCCACGAAATTCTGCATGAATTTTGAGCTGTTTCAATCAAGAACTGGAATTCATTCCGATCCAATCTGTATTTCTGGAGATATTGGAATATGAAATTTTTAATAGGTATATCGACGGAATCATTAGGCGGATTTTACTCATCCACAACTTCGACCTTCTTGGTTAAGCCACCTACCTACTCAACAAATATCGAGTTTTGAAGTAGTTTTCTTCAGGAAGTTAATGTGTTTTCAAAATTGGACAAATTTTTCTCTCAATATTGCTGAGATCATTACTGTATGGAACTGACAGTTGGTATACTATTGTGAAATATGAAGCTCAAGGTACCTATAACGAAAATTTCTTTGAAACTACAGAATAGTATCCGAAAAAAGATTCTTCCTAGTTTAAATCTGACCCCTTCAGCATTTCCTGAAATATCAGCAAAATTACCTCGAAATTTCAAATGTCGATTACTCCGAAATCTTTTAGCTGATTTCGCCCATTACAAACTCGTCGTATTTTGAAGGGCTACTTAACCTGAAAGTTTCAAGTTGATAGGATTTTCCGTACACCCGTAATCGTGCCTACGGAGGGTCGGACAAAATCGATATTGACACCAGATTCGTCATCAGTGAGTCCAATCAAGTTGTTCGAGACCATTTTCGGAAGAAAATTCGAAAACAACAGATATTTGTACAAACCAGTTGCCAGTTCCCGACAACATGCGCGAAGAAGATGAATGAAATATTAATATTATCAGTTTTCCAAAGAGAAACCTCTGTGGAATCCAGCTGATGAAAGCCCATTAAATGCAGGTGCCTTAAAAAAAACGGAGAAGGGTAGCAGTGGCAGTAGAAAAAAAAATTTCTGGACGAACATTTAAAAAAAAACTATGTTTCAATGTCTTCTTTTCCCTTTTCCTTATATGGACAATATTCCATTGAGGCGTAAACAGAGATCGAAAATTCAAGACTGTTTTCACTGAATTTGAAGCTGTAAAACATAAAGTTCAACAATCAGTACCAGTGATACATATTCCTATACCGAATATAACTCAACACTCAGTAAAATATGAATAGCATACTTACATTGAAAACAACGAATAATTCAATGAATGAGAAGTAGATGAAATTTTTTTCTACGGAATCATACAGAACATTAAACTCCTCATAACTATAGCGTGGCTTCCTTTTATCCCAACATGGTATACTTCAAGAATGAATTTTCTGTAAGTAGTAAATTAAGAGCTATTTTTGGAAGTGAAATCTCGTCAACATGCCGAAAATAAAATAACCAAGACTACTAGCGACTCACCCCGTTGATTACCTTCAGTGCGGCCACCGTGTATCCTAGCAATTAGCGAGAAGGCAAGCTAGTAGGCTCTTGGCGTTGAGCAAGCCGCCTGTCTGTGCCTAACGCATGCTTAAGCGCTCCTGGCATTCACTTTCGGCACAATTCGTTCATCATGTTATCATATTTAAACACTTGATACCATTTTTTCTAATATGTGCTGTTATTATGTATCATTCTGGCCCATTAGAATACCTGATGAAAATTGATTGTATTTTGTGCATTCATCTCCTTTTCACACCTAAGAATAGATGCAATATAGCCACAGGACCACCTGGTCTGTGGTTTAGCAAGGTGTTTCGGCATCGCAGTTTGCTTTCAGAGCCAGATATCGGGTGTTGCCGGATGGCTTTCACGTATGGCGTTTAGGAACAAGCATTCCAAGCGGCTGTGAAAAATCGAAATTAGATTTTCCATTCTATTCTGTTCATTGGTATCGATCGAGCAAATTGCGAAAATAATTGTGTCGATTTTTAATTCTTCTGAATTAGTTCTGCATTTGAGTGTTTCTCCAGTCTTTTGCTATTAGAATAGCATAAATTCAATTTCCATGATCAAAACACAGAGTTTTTCAATTAACTCTTGTTATGAAGAATGAAGCTATTTTTAAATTATTCTTTTGAAATTTCACGTAGTTGTTAGTTGATTGGTGATATCCAACTGGTGCATCATTACAACATCCACAAATATGATGATAAATCCACATAAAAATGAATTAAAAAATTCAATTATTGCTCTCCATGTACTGCGTATCCTGATTTTTCATATCTCGTATGTTTCCACGAATACTTGCAGTAAATAAAATCGTTCCGGAAGCAGGTAAATACTCCTATAATCCAATTATTCAGTTCATGTGATCCCATTATAGAGGTATCGTATTTTTGATGCTATTATTCGATGTCGACGTTGCGTCCAACAATTCAATCGACTAATTCATGATTATAATGTTAATAGTGTTGTATTTTTTGCAGATAATGTATAAACCACTTGTCATTGCGTTAGTTGGTGCTTTCGCCGTAAGTGTAGTATTGGCACGACCCGCCAGTAATGAATTGGACAATGTAAGTACACAAACAAAGTTACACTGCTATTTTAGATTTCGAAGGTTGCACCGGGATTTCCACAAGGTAGTTCATGAATTATTATATCGAAGATTTTCTCTGTGTTCTTTTATCGAGAAGCTATGCTTTCGAAACTTTTATGGCACTTGAAAGAAATCGGAATTAACTGAACATATGTATCGAAAGTAAAAAAGGTTGTATATGAACTCATCAAAGGATTAAAACTCATCAAGGCTCCGCGTAACCAGTCAACTGAAATCTTCATCGCAATATTTGACGTCTAGCAGTTCGCGAGACTGAAAAGAATATGGTGAAATAAAAAAGTGATTTTGCATGTGCTGAAATAAGATGACTATTTAGCAAATTTCTACGAGAAAATTGTGAATTGTGCATAACTTTACGGATATTGAAACTGTTTCAATTTTGATAATAATAGACATACATGAATGTGTTCAAGAGAGAGAAAGAGAGAGAGAGAGAAGAGACAGATATGTTGTGGAGGAAGAGAATAAATGTAATTTTTTCATGGAAATTACAGGCCAGTGCATATAAAATGATTATTATGAAAAAGTAAATAAAATTACACGTCTTTTGTCAGAAACCTTCATCAGCATTTCAAGTAAAAAATGAAGGTACATTCACTTCGTGGAAATGCTTCTGGTATTTTTGGTCGCATTTTATAAGAAACACCATTTTGTTTAAATAAATGGTATTCTGGAATTTCGCTCCGAAAACTATCACAAACGACTTACTTCGAAACTCTCTAGAACTTCTAAAAGTTTCATCCTGACAAAATTTCGCTTAAATTTGCCTTTGGATATTTTCTAACTAACTACCAGGATATAAGTCAATAATAATATAAAATTCAAATGGATAATTTGAGAAGGTATCGTTTGGCGGATTCGACCGATCAACGAACTCACCTAGTCGTAGCTGTTGAATTTTGATACGCAACCTACCCGACCAACGCATGACCTCTAGATCAACCAACCGGAATAATTCTTTCAATTCCACTATCAGTGCTACCACAATGAGTTATACGAAAAGAGCGAATGGATGGACATAAATGTCACAAGCAGGCTTTGTTAAAATGAAAACTTAACGAAACAGCAGATGAAAATCACTTCCTAAAGTATAAAATTTTGAGAGACAAAGCTGATCGAATCAGAATCTAGTAGGTTGTATGTTGAATGTACAAGGATATCACAAAACTGTTTTATAGCAAATAAAATCTGTTTCTTGGGCTAATATGTAAATAAGTGACCGTTATAGCTTCGAATATGAACACGCTCGCAATAACTCCTTACCTCACGCAGTGTTTTTCTAGAATTATTCATTTTTGTCTGTGTCTGTACAGAGCTGCCCCAAAATCCTTGGATTAGTGCTCGTTAAAGTAATCGGAGCACCTTTGTGTTCCCAAGCACTGTACTTGCGAGCACTATCTTGAGACAGTGCTGAGTGTTCAGTACTTCCAGCAATTTTTCAGAAGGCTTAGTGCTAAATAATCTGGAGAAGTGCTCTCGAGCTAATGCACTTTGTAGTCAAAGTGCTCTGGAGGACCTTTTTGCTCCTGAGAACCGCAAAGTGTTCACAACCACCAGAGTACTCTAGGGCGCCGCAAGTGCTTCCAAGTACTTTGAACATAAAGCACACTTGTTGGTTGGTGGGAAGCTGAGAATTATAACACTGAGTATTCTATTATGGAAGCTCATTATTGGAAATTCGAACAAAGCACTGATATATGGGGTCGCGAGTTGGTTCTTGCTAGTCCAAATGCGGTTATACTGTTATATACCCCAATCATCCATGCTAGTTTCTAAGAGAATGATCGAAATTAATTATCAGGTACCAACTTAACCATATTTGGCATCAAATCTACCCTGAAATTGACAGGCAGCTTTGAATGTGGCCACGAATTCTGAATAAATTAGACCAACCTAATCGTAGAAGACTATTTTCAGCCTAAAGTTCCTAAATCACAGATATTTGAATGACATAATGCTCACGAATTTTTGCATAGATTTTCGCCTTCGTATCGTTCATTTCAAAACATGATTTCAATTCCAATAAAAGTTTTTTTGTCGTAATGCATTCAGATAGGCGGACATAATCGAATTCTACCAAGAAAAGAAATTTCTCCAATCTAATCAGTTGAGACTGTTGTCGGATCAAAATTCGGAAATTAAACATAAAATAATGACGGAATTGTCCAACAAACTTGTCCTCCTTCTGCCTCCTAAATAAAATCCATAACAGAAGATGAGTGCTTTGCTTGCAAATACTTTCTGAAAGTACTCGAAACTCGCGAGCATTCCATAAATAAAAGGGTTTAGTGCTTGATATTCCAGAGCACTTTTTAATTAGGGCTTGGTGTTTTGTGCTAGAGGCAGTTGTCATCATTGCTCGTTACAGCTCTGGAAATCTCATAATGGATTCTGCTAAATACGATTTACCAAACCAAATCCAACCAACCCCAAAACCGAGGGTTCTCGCTCATTTGGGGACAAGACAAGAGACAAGAGATCTGCCAGTGTGGACAGTTTGGTATTTTTATGTTGAAATTAAGCTATTTTTCGGGGAAATCCATTCGAAAAATGTATATTTAGCGTATGTTAAATACACATATTTCGATCATATATTCTAGATATCTGGTTTCTGGTTGAAAAAAGATAAGAATCGAAAAAAAAGTATTGAAAAGAACCGATTCCATTAAATCAGTTCAATTAAGAACTAAAATATTTTCGAGTATTTCAAATTTGTTCAACATCTGAAATTTCATCACTGAAAATTTTTTTAGCATGCGTAAAATATTCATCGGATATGATTTCATTTTTGAAATATCATTCAGTAAATTCAAAGTCAGCTTGTTTTTTTTCAGGTATCAGCAGACGATACATCCCTCAATATTGTGGATCATGTCAAACAGCAAGAAGTTTTGACAACCCCAGAATCGCACAAGAACAGCGCTTCTGTACAAATAACAGGAATAAGTACAGGAATAGATTCTCCATCTTCTAATGGTGGTGACACCAATTTCAAACCACAAAGAGCTGGCACTATGTTCGCAAGATTCATTGATGACATCTTTAATGTAACTATTTTATCATGTTTATTATTCATAGATAAGAACTCGAATAACCAATTTCAATAATGGCAATACTCCTTCTACCTTTCATCGATTCCGTGAGACAAATAGGAATAGAACCTACCGCGGAAGTTATTGTGTTATTGTACAAACGAAAATTTCTGATAGGAGCGACTGAAATATTAATTGATTTTGCAGAGTAGATTCTTAGCACGAACGTAGAATTCGTTATTGGATGAAATCCACCTGAAGATTCCACAAATGAAGGGGGCCAAAAACCTCAACAAAAGACTGATATTTTATGAAGGGGTATCCGGGAGCTCTTCGTTGAAGAGTTAGGTCTTCTCAAAGATGACGGCTTTGAAGAGTTATTCTTTGTGATGTTTTCCTTAGCAGGTCAAAGGTAAACAAACGAAGTTATGCAGAAGTATTTCACGGATACAGAATCACCTAGAACCGAATATTTGATTAATCCTCCATGAAACAGAGTGATGTAATCGACAAAACTCATTTCATTTGCCACCTGAACTTTTCTCAGGGTTCGAATATTATCCTTAGAAAGATGCGTTTAAAGGAAGGTTACATTTGTGAATTGATGTTCCCCTGAGAAGCGAGCTAGCGACATGAAACTTTCAGATTAGGTCACGCATTGGAATGTGATGATTAAGTTCGCTAATGGGACAAATCAGTCGAATGGTTTCGGAGTGATAGTCAATTGAAATTTTGAAATGAATTTCCTGATATTTCAGAAACTACTCATGTGATTCAATTGAAACTTAACAGTTATTTGGAGCAGAAAAACGCATAACTTCCCACATAATTTTGTTGAGATCACACTATCAGTAAATTGTGAAAAAAAAATTTTTCAAAATTTTTTTGGGTCGTTAGGCCGACCACCGTAAACAAAATAACTTCCGAAAGAAACTATTTAGATACTCGATATTTGGAAAGATGGTTTGGGGCCCCATTACGAACGCCGAATTCGTGAGTGGGTAAAATCCACTCAATGATTCCGCAGATATACCATTGAAATATCTCCGAAGATGAATATCGGATCACAATAAACTTTGAAATACTGACTCTAGTTTGAATCTGATCGAGTCTACTTTTCTTGGAATATTGGGGAAATAACTTTAATCTTTCAATATCTCCGAAAATGAACTTTGAAGCACTGTTTTTGATTATTGACTTCAAGGTATAACCTAAGTTCCAATCTGATCGCTTCAATAGTTATCGAGATATCGAGCAAATATTCTCAAATTTTCGAATACAATGAAATTTTACATTTTTTAACCTAATATCCCCGGCAATAATAACCATCAAATCAAATTGAAATTCGTAAAACTGTTAAGGAAGACTAAATTCAAAGTCTGTAGCGAAATCCATCGAAATTTGGTCAATATATTCAGAAAAATTTTTCTTTTCGATAAAGACCATTTTTCAATGAAAAACCAATTTTTCAACAAACATTTTCGAATAAACATTTCTGAGAATTTTCTGACAACTAGTTGCATACGAAATTCCGCAATAAGTTTCGAGTTTGTGTTCTGTATATAATAACGAAGGAAATAAAGTAAAAATTTTAAACAACAACAAAATTTTACATATTTACATCTCCAGAAGTAGTTATCGTATCGGATTGAAATTTGGAACGTACTTGTTGAATACTTTTTTTGAAGTCTGTGCCCAATTTCGTTGAAATCTGATCGACAGTTTTCGACAAAACTCTTCGCTTTTCCCCAGAGGAAGAGCGTTAAAATTGGGTCCTGATTTTATTTTGAATAATATTTAAAATTCGTCGTGCAGATTTTTTTTTGCTTAGAAACGACTACGTACCTGGTATTTCGAATGCCCTACAAAAATCAGAATAAAACCCTCATCAGTTCGTCTTCGTTGAAGCAACGGAACACTTCTAATTCAACACTTGGTTGCCATATCATTGCGTGAAACTTCATGCAAAATGTCGTGAAGATTGCAGAATCGCTAAATCATCATTGAGTGGAGGCAATAAGAAGATTTAAGACTGTCCCTACTACTAATTTGATTGGCCGCGCAAAAGCTTTTGACGTAGCGTAGGTGCTTTTCTGGGTTTTTCATATTTGCAAACTGTTCATTGCTAAAGTTGACCCTTTCCTTTAGGGAACAACGGAATCAAATGATAAACACAATAATGATTCAAAAAAATTCCATATTCTCATGAGAAAAATATATTTGCAAGTATTCACGCAACACGCAAAAATTTTCTTTTCATATATCAACTATGGCGTGATAAAATTAATAATATGAAGGGTTTTCCAATTTTGAATAGCCCGCTATTTCGGTAGATGTCACTTTTGAAGCTGTCATTTTTTGACATTTGACAAGTAGGAACTACGCCATTAATAAAAATGGAACGATACACGCTTCAACAACGCATTGAAATTATTAAAATTTACTATAAAATGGTGAAAATTTGGCAGAAACGGTTCGTAAAACTCGAATACTTTTGGGTCGTCGTGAAGCACCTTGTCGGACCGCAATAAAGGAATTGGTGGAAAAATTCGAGCTGTTGGGACAAGTTAGTGATGTGAAGGATAAAACCCGTGCACGTCGCTCAAGAACAGCCGAGAATATTGCTGCTGTAGCCGAAAGTGTTAAAGAAAACCCAGGTTTGTCCATTCATTGTCGTTCTTTGGAATTAGGCATTCCACAAACGTTTTTTGCATGAAGATTTGGGTCTTAAGGCTTATAAAGTTCAGTTAACATAAGAACTCAAGTCAGCCGATCATCAACAAGGTCGTGTCTTTGCTGATTGGGTCGTTGAAATGCATGAAAATGATCCGGAATTCCATCGAAAAATCATCTTGAGTGATGAGGCCCATTTCCACCTCGGTGGCTTCGTCAACAAGCAAAATTGTCGCATCTGGGGCTCGGAAAAACCGAGAGTAATTGTTGAAAAGCCTCTCTATCCTCAACGTGTGACTGTTTAATAATATATAATAATAATATATTCGGTTCGGTTTATGGTCCGGCGGAGTCATTGGACCTTACATTTTCGAAAATGAGGCTGGAGCAACAGTTACGGTGAATGGATTGCGCTATCAAGAGATGATTAATGATAATTCATGACCGGAATTGAATGGTATTGATCTGGACAACGTTTACTTTCAACAAGATGACGCTACGTGCCACATAAGCAACAAAACTATTGATCTTTTGCGGGAAAAGTTTCCGGACCGTGTTATCTCTCGAAGAGGTGATCACAATTGGCCACCGAGATCTTGTGATTTAACACCTTGCGACTTTTTCCTTTGGGGCCACGTGAAAGAGAAGGTCTACGCCAATAGCCCAGCGTCGATTCAAGACCTCAAAGATGGAATTTGTGAGGCTATCGAGGACATAGAGAAGGCTCGTTGCGATTTAGTTATGGAAAATTTCATTAAAAGGATATGCTCCTGTAAGCGTGGTCGTGGTGGTCATTTGCCTGATATTATTTTCCACTATTAACTGCATAGCTTCTTCTTTATAATGAGATAAACATCCGATCATTTATATTGAAAAATGGCATTTTTCTTTGAATATCAAAATAACACCTCTTATTGGAAAACCCTTTACTATACAATACTATACTATCAATACCATCACAGTTATTTTCCTACCGACAAAAGTATTTCGGTGTGAAGATGGTGTATCTAGTAAAATTTTCCATAACCCTTGTATACAACAAACTAACTAAGCGGCCAGAAAATATAATAGTTTACAAAACCGTTTCAGTACCGTCCTTGATTGATATATTCATACCTAAGGGATCCACATTTTCTAGACAACATGGCATTTGAATTGAGAAGCTGAAGACATTGATCAATTTTAATAATCCACACCCTTATAATTGTGGAAAATTTTAATTTTTCAATGTTTTCAACCATTCGGATCAGTTCTAATTGAATTGAACTACTTGTGAGGATGAATAACAGACAAACGCTTTATGCCTTCATGCCGTCACTTATCCAAGGTTCAATCCTACCTTTTTCGAGTAACTGACAGAACAAATTTATAAATCTCACCTGTGAATCGAACCTTTGCCTACCAAGCAGATATACTCAATTGAATTTTTGCTAAGATAACTTGAGTAAGACAAAAGCATGCGTGAATAAATCCACTGGTCATTTACCTGAATTAGAATTCAAAGCGTAAAAAATGTAATTATTAACTTCTCAGTGAGGTATCATCAAATCTGAGTTTTCTGCCTGGAAGCTCAGCATGCTAATCGCAAGGCTTTTTGAATATCATGTGAAATTAGGCTACACACACACTTAGCATGAGGTCTATCAGTTCGGAATTTCGTGTTCATGATAATTAAAAAAATAAATCTAAAGGTGGCATTAAGGATTATTCGGAATTTCATTAAAGTTCTTAGTTATGATATATTTATTGCCGATATTCTTTTTGATGTTCTTATAGAATTCTGCATAAGTTGACCAAACATTCTATTTTGATCCGAGCTAATCATAAAATCAACCATAGCCTCTACTCCGAAAAAGCATTTTTCAAGAAATACGTTCAATATCAGAACGACTCAACACGTTGAATTCCAGAAGGGGTTTAGATACTTTTTACCTGTTGGGTCAGTTTTTTTCAACCAATAAGTGAATTGAATCGCAGTAAAAAATTTAAAATATCACGGAATCATATATCATTGCTTTGAATGAAGTGACACAATTCGGAAAAAAGAAGGTAGCAATTTTATAAGTTACAATGGATTTTTTTATTTTTCAGATACCGATTACTGTCCTGCAATCTGTGGCGAAACTTATTACAAATCCATTCACGACGAAAAGTCCAGATGCAGAAAACCACTGAGGCGATTTTCATAATTTCAGTTTTATATCTCCATTAATTTTAGTTATGATTTTGTTGATAAATATAAAATGATGAGATTCTTTTACAAGATAGATACATAAATATACGATTTTGTTTTCGATATCTTATTATACAGTTTTGCGAAAACGGATGGAATATATTCATTATTTGTTAGGTGTCCCCATGAAAAACACTTCTGAAAAACATTGATTTAGATTTTCGAACCAAAAATTTTATATTCGTTACATGTTAGCTATGTGAAAGATTTCATTGATTTATTCATAAATTATTCCAATTACGGCAACATTGCACACAAAAAAAGTTGTTTCGAGTGAATAAAGCTGTTTGGTTCCAAGAAAAGCTTTCTGTTTCATTAAACATTCGAGAAAATATTCCTTTCAATTCAGACATTTGTTTTCTCGGAATTATTTCCTTATGGTGAGAGGAGAGATCTCAGAGAAAGCATCTGAATTTAATTTTTTTTGTTTGGAGCATTTTCAATAACTCATTCTAAAAACATTGAACTCTCATATTGAGTTATCTTATTCTCACATTAAGGAAATTTCTTCTCCATGTTAAAAAGTAAATTTCTTGATACTTTTGGTTCGAAAATTCGTGTTGGACTCTGGAAAAATCAAATCGATATTTGTATTTGTTCCCTATTCCAATCAGCTGTTTATGCCAGTCCAAAAATAATGGCACTTCACTGTTGCATTCAGGACTATCTCGGACAAAAATCAAATGAAACAAAAGCGTAATATCTAACAATAATGAAAATATTAGTGGTTATAAAAGTGTACAAACAAGAGTATAAGACAGCCATGAACGTTGGTACAGGATGAGCAACGTACAAACTCTTAAAAAGGAACCCACCAGTTAAATTCTAGCATGAAAGTAGTGAAGTGGCAAAAGAGTAGCGGAGTGAAAGTATAACTGGTGACAATGTATCAAAAAGAATGAGGGGTCACAACTTCGTATCACACAGAATTTATGGTTTGAGGAAATCTTATAAAACAAACCTAAGCAAGAGACCAATTATTGTTTTTCTATCGTCTGGCCAACATAAAATATATCCCGTTCAGTGCATAATATTTTAGTACCTTAGACTACAAAATTCGAGTACAACGTCCAGAATTCTTTCGATTCCGTAGAGTTCATCAAAACTATTCAATTACCACCGGACTAGGTGCTAATTTTACTCGGTGTGACCTCATAGTGCGAGAAATAATTGACAAATGTTCGGGTCGCCTTTTGTTCTTGATTCAGTTTTTGAAATTAAATGTTCATGACACAATTGCAGCAGCGCCGACGGACAAGACACTGGAGCTTCTGAAAGCATTTAACACATTTTTTGAAAGAATACAATTCACGATAGAAAAAGAAGAAGACCAAAAATTTCCTTTCTTGCCGTGAATTTAATCAGTGAAAACAATGATCGGATTTTTGCTAACTGGTTCACAAAACCTGGAGCATCAGGAAACGTACTAAATTATTCATCGAATCATCCGCAAATTCATAAGAAAAACCTCACTACTAACCTATGATATCGATACTACGCTCTTGGTGACCAAACATTTTGGCGCGAGAACGAGGTTACGATCAAATGAATATTAAAAATAACAACAATCCCAAGTACTTGGTTGATAAACTAATGAACGATTACAGACAAAATTCACTAACAATACAACGAACAACTCTACACATGAAACAAGTACTACAAATTTTGATGACAATTAGTCATCAATTCCACAAAAACGTCAAGATTGGCTTCTTACCCGTTAGAGAGAGTAGAGTCTCCTTTTGGTAGCTGAAAGGTACAGTTGCCAAACCCCTGAACTCCAATTCAATTTACAAAATTCCATGTGAAAATTGTAACTTGTCATATACGGGGTGATTCCGGAGGAGACCGTCAGATTTTGGGATAAGTTTACACTAGTCAAGACAATCTCGAAACAATATTTGGTTTATGGTTGGGGGTCTCTATTGAGAATATACAGGGTGATTTGTCCGATTCGACTGATTTTACTTTTATTGATAACTTTGGTATGGCTTATTCGATTTTAGAGAAATTTTCAGCGTAGTACAATAGTATTGAACACATTCATGGATTTAAATTTTTTTTTCAAAATAAGTGGTTGTTATTGTGATAATTCCAGGTTAATTCAGCAGGTTAAAAAAACACCCTGTACATCGCATTTTCGAAACTACGCTATCTGTTTACGATTTTACTATAATAAGTCATTATTTGAGAGTTTCTAATTTTTTTGGCACACTTCTAGTTTTCTGAGAATTTTCCATCAAAAAAAGACAATGTCGAAATTTCGCTCCAATCGATTCTACTTTCGTTGATAACTTTGGTATGGCTCATTCAATTTTGATGAAATTTGCAGTATGGAACAATCTGAACGAGTACATTCAATAATCGCAAAAGTCTCTCAAAATTCAGGGTTGTATTTGTGATTATTTCAGAATAATTTCAGATTAATTGTGCAGTTAAAAAAACAACACCCTGTACATTGCTTTTCCAAAACTTTCTTATTCGTTTCAGATTCTACAATAATGTGTCATTATTCAGAGGTTTTTAATTTCTTTGGCGTACCTCCATTTTTCCTAGAAAACATTTTTGAAGAGAAGCATGATCGAAATTTGGCTCACAAGCATTGAGAATATTCCGCACTAGGTAGGAAAGCTGTATTGTCCAAGAATGGCAAGCAGTTCTTAAGTTCTAAAATATTCTTTTCAAATTCCAAATTCATATTTAATTGCTAATATTTTGTATGAAATCATTCAATTCAGAATAAATTTCGAATTTGAAGAGAATATTTTAGAAGCGACGAATAACTTTGTATTCTTGGACGATACAGCTTTCCTACCGAGTGCAGAATACCTTCACTGCTTGTGAGCCAAATTTCGATAATGCTCTTCATCAAAAATGTTTTCTAGGAAAACCGGAGGTGTGCCAAAGAAATTAAAAACCTCTGCATGGATGATGACATATTATTTTAGAATCTGCAACGAATAAGAAAGTTTTGGAAGAGCAATGTACAGGGAGTTTTTTTTTCAACTGCACAATTAATCTGAAATTCTGAAATGATCACAATTACTACACTGTATTTTGAAAGATTGTTGCGATTATTGAATGTACTCATTCAGATTGTTCTACACTGCAAATTTCATCAAAATTGGATGAGCCATACCAAAGTTATCAATAAAAGTAGAATCGATTGGAGCGAAATTTCGACATTATCATTTTTTGAAAAAATTTTCTCGGAAAACTAGAAGTATGCCAAGAGAATTAGAAACTCTCAAATAATGATTTATTATAATACAACCATAAACATATAGCATAGTTTAGGAAACGCTATGTACAGGGTGTTTTTTCAACCTGCAGAATTAATCTGGATTTATCACAATAAAAAGCGCTCATTTTGAAAAAAAATTTGAAATCAGTGAATGTGTTCAACACTATCGTACTACGCTGAAAATTTCATTGAATTCGAATAAGCCATACGAAAGTTATCAATAAAAGTAAAATCGGTCGAATCGGACAAATCACCCTGTATATTCTCAACAGAGACCCCCAACCATAAACCAAACAGTGTTCCGAGACTGTCTTGACTAGTGTAAACTTATCCCAAAATCTGACGGTCTCCTCCGGAATCACCCTGTATAGGCACGAGGAAATAATATTTTAAAAGCAGAATTCACTAACAGTTATACGATTACAAAGAAATCAGCAAACGAAAATGAAAAAATTGCTCTATCCCTACATCCTTTTGAACAAAACAATGAGTTTGATTTCGGCGAAGTTGAATTGCAGGATAAAGAAAACTAAAACGGAGCTGGGAATAAAAACCGATGTAAAATCGTTGAGTATCATTTTCGGCATATTGTTGAAACAAATTAAAAGATAGAATTAATATCGCGCTGTAAATACCTACGCGACTTCATTATAAAAATGCTTATCATTTCTCGATAGATTCATATTCGTTCCTAATGTTGGGTTGACAACAAATAAACAAAACGATCGATATTATTATCTGATGAACAAATTATTGACTGCACTTTCAATAAATTACTCAGTTTTGTACATCAATCTACCCTGGCTGGTAGGTACCAGGTAGTTCTCGTGCGAAATTTGAATAGGAATTGCAGATAATCTCATTTCAGTATCCACTATTTATAGGAAGGCATAATATGTATTTGATTCATAAGGATCAAATGAGAAACTTCTAGGAGGTTACCTATAAAACCTACAAACCTACACATACAAATCAGTTCAAAAATAATTCACATCTACTCTATCATATTTCGTTACTGGATTACCTGTATTAACAAGAAAAAAGTGTCTAATAAATATATAGTTGTGTAATTGCACGAAGATCTACTTTATACTATGGTTCTATACTGAGAACTAGTTATAACCTAGTACGCTAGTTGATAGCACTATGATCCTAATTATGTAACATAAACAAATATAACAGACTTCATTCATCGTGTAAAAAGCTCTCTTTGTCACATTATTATATTTCTGGAACGAAATTTACTACCAGTATCGGTTGGATAACAGCAAACTTGTACAATTTAATGCAAGTGAAAAATTACTTTCTCAAATGAGCTTAATTTAGCTATGTGAACCTGGCAATTGACCTTGAAATTTTCTCGTGAAAATTTTGTGATCGATTGTACCCGGTAGGTACCCGATTGTACCACAAAAATTTTCGTTTGTACCCCTAACGTTTTCTCTATACAGCCATTATAACTTTTGAACCCACCGGCACCCAAAAAAAAATTCGAAATTTCCTCATGAAAACTTGGTGAAGGATTGTACCAGGTAGGTACCCGATTGTACCACTTTTATTTTTGCTGAAATCCCCATGGTTTTTTTACACATCAATTCGAATTTTTTTTTTCTCTTCAACTCGTGATTGGCCGATAATTAATGTAATTTTTGTATGAAAATTCTGTGGTCGATTGTACCCGGTAGGTACTCGATTTTACCACAAAAATTTTCGTTTGTACCCCTAACGTTTTCTCTATACAGCCATTATAACTTTTGAACTCACCGGCACCCAAAAAAACAATTCGAAATTTCCTCATGAAAACTTGGTGAAGGATTGTACCAGGTAGGTACCCGATTGTACCAAATTTATTTTTGCTGAAATCCCCATGGTTTTTTTTGTAAATCAATTCGAAATTTTGTTTGTCTTCAACTCGTGATTGGCCGATAATCGATGGAATTTTTGTGTGAAAATTCTGTGGTCGATTGTACCCGGTAGGTACCCGATTGTACCTCAACATTTTTTGTTTGTACCCCTAACGTTTTCTCTATACAGCCATTATAACTTTTGAACCCACCGGCACCCATAAAAAAAATTCGGAAATTCTTCATGAAAACTTGGTGAAGGATTGTACCAGGTAGGTACCCGATTGTACCACTTTTATTTTTGCTGAAATGCCCATGGTTTTTTTTACACATCAATTCGACATTTTATTTCTCTTCAACTCGTGATTGGCCGATAATCGATGGAAGTTTTGTGAGAAAATTATGTGGTCGATTGTACCTGGTAGGTACCGGATTGTATGACAAAAATTTTACATCAAACTGAGATTATAATCTGGAATTATACTGGAATATTTCATTAATGTACGATGAACAACATTCCAGTGCTGCAAAGCATAAAAGTGCAAATTTAAAGAGTCTACACCATGTTTATCTACGGCAACGAAATGTGCATGTATATAATGTGGATAAGTTCACAGCTAAATGCGCAGTGATCAGTTGGTGATTCACATGGGTGAATAACTTTAACTTAGGTACTCTCGGTTTGATAGTTAGCACATATTTTTAATTTCAATCCTTACTGATTCTATAATATAATATCTAGTACAATAATGCCTAAAGCACATTTCGGAAACAAATTCCTTTGTCGAGAGACATCGTTAAGTTCATATGAGATTTCTAGTCCTCCATCCATGAGACTCATCCAATAAATTTCAATGGAGGTGTGAAAGGCCTTGAAAGTATAAAAGGAAATAATACAATCAAACATCCATACAGCAATTATAATACATGAAACGATTCTCGAGGAAGAACACGAACTTATGATTCCTATGAGCGACAGATAAATTTCCCATTGGGCTGGATGTAATCTTGATATCATCCATTGAATGATGTTTTTTTTTATAAGATATGGAATATTCCTTCCATTTTCGCAAGCTCCTATGAGAATGGAACAAAAAAATCGAATCGCTGTGTAGCACAAATCTGGAAGTTCGAACCGAAATGAGGTGGATATTTGCCTACCTAGGTACCTACTCGGTACAAATCTAAACTAAATTTTGACGGAGAAATTCCGATTTTTTCAGCTGCTGACAAAGACAAAATTCATAATTACTGTATAGAACAAACAATATGAAAAATTTAAATTTATGTCCGATCACAAAATTTTGAAGCACACATTTTCATTTAAATTGCAATTTATTTTTGGGTGTCGGTGGGTACAAAAGTTATAATGGCTGTATAAATAAAACGTTAGGGGTACAAACGAAAATTTTCTGGTATAATCGAGTACCTACCAGGTGAAATCGACCACAGAATGTTCACACCTAAATTCCATCGATTATCGGCCAATCACGAGTTGAAGAGAAAACAATTTTCGAATTGATGTGTACGAAAAACCATGAGAATTTCAGCAAAAATGAAGATGATACAATCGGGTACCTACATGGTACAATACTTCACCAAGTTTTCATGAAAAAATAAAAAAATTTTTTTTTGGGTATCTGTGGGTTCAAAAGTTATAATGGCTGTATAAAAAAAACTTTTGGGGTACAAACAAAAATTTTTGAGGTACAATCGGGTACCTACCGGGTACAATCGACCACAGAATTTTCACACAAAAATTCCATCGATTGTCGGCCAATCACGAGTTGAGGAAAAAAAAATTCGAATTGATGTGCAGAAAAAACCATGGGGATTTCAGCAAAAATAAATGTGGTACCATCGGGTACCTACCGGGTACAATCGACCACAGAATTTTCAACAAAAGTTCCATCGCTTATCGGCAATCACGACTTGAAGAGAAAAAATTTTCGAATTGATGTGTACGTGAAACCATGAGGATTTCAGCAAAAATGAAGTTGATACAATCGGGTTCCTACATGGCACAATACTCCACCAAGTTTTCATGAAAAAATTTAAAAAAATTTTTTTGGGTATCGGTGGGTTCAAAAGTTATAATGGCGGTATAGAGAAAACGTTAGGGGTACAAACAAAAAATTTTGAGGTACAATCGGGTACCTACCGGGTAAAATCGACCACAGAATTTTCACACAAAAATTCCATCGATTCTAGGCCAATCACGAGTTAAAGAGAAAAAAAAATGTCGAATTGATGTGTAAACAAAAAAAACCATGGGGATTTCAGCAAAAATAGAAGTGGTACAATCGGGTACCTACCTAGTACAATCCTTCACTAAGTTTGCATGAGGAAATTTCGAATTTTTTTTTTTGGGTGTCGGTGGGTTCAAAAGTTATAATGGCTGTATAGAGAAAACGTTAGGGGTACAAACAAAAATTTTTATGGTACAATCGGGTACCTACCGGGTACAATCGACCACAGAATTTTCACCCAAAAATTCCATCGATTATCGGCCAATCGCGAGTTGAAGAAAAAAAAATTTCGAATTGATGTGCAAAAAAAAACCATGGGGATTTCAGCAAAAATAAATGTGGTACAATCGGGTACCTACCTGGTACAATCCTTCACCAAGTTTTCATGAAGAAATTTTTTTTTGGGGTGCCGGTGGGTTCAAAAGTTATAATGGCTGTATAGAAAACACGCTAGGGGTACAAACAAAAATTTTTGTGGTACAATCGAGTACCTACCGGGTACAATCGACCACAGAATTTTCATACAAAAATTCCATTAATTATCGGCCAATCACGAGTTGAAGAGAAAAAAAAATTTCGAATTGATGTGTAAAAAAAACCATGGGGATTTCAGTAAAAATAAAAGTGGTACAATCGGGTACCTACCTGGTACAATACTTCACCAAGTTTTCATGAAAATATCGAAAAAAATTTTTTGGGATATCGGTGGGTTCAAAAGTTATAATGGCTGTATAAAGGAAACGTTAGGGGTACAAACAAAAATTTTTGAGCTACAATCGGGTACCTACCGGGTACAATCGACCACAGAATTTTCACACGAAAATTCCATCGATTATCGGCCAATCACGAGTTGAAGAAAAAAAAAATTTCGAATTGATGTGCAAAAAAAACTATGGGGAATTCAGCAGAAATAAATGTGGTACAATCGGGAACCTACCTGGTACAATCCTCCACCAAGTTTTCATGAAGAAATTTCGATTTTTTTTTGGGGTGCCGGTGGGTTCAAAAGTTATAATGGCTGTATAGAAAAAACGCTAGGGGTACAAACCAAAACTTTTGTGGTACAATCGAGTACCTACCGGGTACAATCGACCACAGAATTTTCATACAAAAATTCAATCAATTATCGGCCAATCACGAGTTGAAGAGAAAAAAAAATTCGAATTGATGTGTAAAAAAAACCATGAGGATTTCAGCAAAAATAAAAGTGGTACAATCGGGTACTTACCTGGTACAATCCTTCACCAAGTTTTCATGAGGAAATTTCGAATTTTTTTTTTGGGTGCCGGTGGGTTCAAAAGTTATAATGGCTGTATAGGGAAAACGTTAGGGGTACAAACGAAAATTTTTATGGTAAAATCAGGTTCCTACCGGGTACAATCGATCACAAAATTTTCACGAAAAAATTTCAAGGTCAATTGCCAGGTTCAAATAGCTGTAAAATTTCCAGAATTTTTGGGAGAACAGAAAATCAAACATTCAATCGAAACTGTTTCATGTTTTGTGAAGAGACTTATCAGTGTTGACAAATATGAGATCCCACATTTTTCTCAAGAAAGCATCAACACATTTCTCATTCGAATACAGTGATTCCAAATCAATATTTTGTTTCTATATACCTTTCATAGAGATATGGATCCCTGGTTCTCTGATTCCTTCCATCAGTTGTAGCTATTCGTGCAGATTTATGATCTTAGTCTGCAGAGGAGCTGTCTGATATTCTCACATAGCAAGTCCGCACAGGCGATCACAAACATCTTAAGAGGAAACTTTCCAGGAATATAATTTGACCACACCAAACTTTCGATTATCAGTGAACTCTCAGCTATCGATTTCGGTCTTTAGGCCATCATCAGGCCAGCTTAAAATATAGGAATAAGAATAGCATAGGTATATACAAAATGATTTTCACATGAAACATTCTATTTACGCGATTTAATTGATAATGATAAAGTAAACAACTATAAAATCGAATAAGTTTTTTCTTGATTTTTTATGTGTAGAAGTAAGTGACTTGCCGTCAGATTTGTGGAATACAAATTTATTTTATTTACACCTTGTTGTTGTGTTTAAATAATTAAAATTCTCGATATTGAGGTCGTATTTTCTAAAATATAGGATCTTAAAATTCTCTAAAACTTATAATGCGAACTATGAAAAGGAAGGAAAGAAAACAAAGGTTCAATAGCCTGTCACTTAATCTGTCAGAATATAAGGTCAAATCACGAGAACGAATATTCTATCAGATTTGAACTGTCGTTATAACTAGATTTTTCTATAAAAACTAAAAAAGGTGGTTCTCTGTAAACTCGGAGGTGGTTATTATTTTAATTTTCCAGGATCTCCTATTCTTCTAGAAGAACCAGTTTTCTATAGTTGTTTTTTCATGTATCAATGTTAAATTTTCAACTGTAGTTTTATGTTTACTTTCTATTGGATGACTACCTAGAGCTCAATTCAGGGCGGTTCTTTAAATGTTCCGTGAATCTTATTTTGGCTGCGAGAGTAGTCATACCTATATAAAAGGATGGACATTCATTGCAAGTAATTTTGTAGATTGTCCACCTTTGTTTTGTTGTTAACTAACATGTTTTCTAATGTTCGCGGTTGTCAATTGACTATAGAGAAATCGAATTTACTAAGGGAAGAATTAATTTTCCCATTGAAACCTTCGAAATACGGAATAGAAATAAAATGTTGTCTAATACAAATGTGGGGATATATTTTTTTGTAAAGGATTATTCTCTTTATGGACTTGAATATGTTGTCAATATATATTATTGGGTATTGATTTGCTTCTGCAATTTTATATACTGTATAAATTTTCCTGGTATAGTTTTCTCTAGACAATGGAACAAGTCTGTGGAATAGAAATCTAAATGCTAAATTTTTCAAAGAGGATGAGTGGTATGATTTAAAAGGAATAATGACATCTGCCTGCGTTGGTTTTCTGTAAATATCGTATGTGATTGTTTTATGTTCACTCAGGTTTATAATCAGGTCTAAAAACTTTAAGGAATTATTTATCGCCCTCCCCAAAGTGAATTTTATCATGAATTTTATTTTCAACATATTGAAAAAAGTAGTCAATTCTTCTTCAGTCCCGGACCATATACAAAATACGTCGTCAATATATTTTCTCCAAAGTTCAATATGTTTTCCTAAAGGTAATAGCATGATCTTATTTTCTACATGACTCACATAAATATCAGCCATTTGCACGCTGAATGGGAATCCCATTGGTACATCATCCTTCATTGTATATACCTCATTGTCGAAAATGAAAAAGTTTTGTACTGTTGCAATCTTAGCGAGAAAGATAATATTCTCTATGTCGAAAACTTCTAGATCAATGACATTATCTTACTCTTTTTACTCAACTAAGATCCGAGAAAGCACACCACTTCCCCAGTATATCCTGTTAATATCCTATTCGTGGCGCATGTCCCAGGACATTAGGAAGATATACGCAGGATATACAATTGATGATATCCCTGTAATTTAGGGTTCGTAACCAAGTACCGTAAAACCTGCCAACTTTGCCCAGGTGTAAATCGATTCTTGTTACTATTTTCCTCATTAGCACTACTTTTATGATTCTTTTGTCGTATAATAGTGTCTCGCGATTGTCAAAACAGAATTAAGCAGCTTCCTCCATCCGAATATCGCCCAGAATTAAAAAAAAAAAAAAATAAATATATGGTGGGCAATGTTGTCAGCAAATCTTTCAACATTATCCACACATTCAAAAAATATCAAGAATCAATTTTGGAGACTTGATTTGATAACTTAGACCGACTTTTTTTATTCACAACGATGGTTGGGTTCTTTTTATGTGAAAAAAATCTATATAGAAAATCCAAATTATCATTTTCGAAAAATTCCAACAAAATACACATTCTGATTTCAACTCAGTGAGTTTTCGAACATCAAAATATGAGGAGATAAACAGATCAAATATGAACTTCACAAAAACAAGAAAAATTAATGTATCACAAAACATATATGTATCAGTCTTAAAACTCCTCAGATTTAAAGGTTGTACATTTCCAAATAAGGTTCAAAATTTTAGATAGGAACTCTCCCATAGTATGTTCAGTATTTAATAGTAGTAATCATGAAAAACACACTATTTTCCGGATTTATTTTGATCTTAGACTATCGGTTTCGGTTAATTAACCATCATCAGGCCAGCTGAAAGTATACAGAATAAAATATATGAGTCTTTCACGAAGTACGTCATATAAAAAGTTAGTTGTTAGGTTAAGAGTATGCAAGTCACCGTTAATTGAGTTAAAATGGATCTAATTAACATCGATATATTATGCCTATATGATTATTTTTTTCTCATGTAGGTTGTTTTTCGAATTTCTTAATTGTATTATTGTTATTCTTCCAAATTTATGTGATACCTTTTTCAATTTCTTGATGGCGTAGTATCATCTGTAATGAACAGTTAAAAGGAATTTGCCCCGGTTATGGTGATAAAATGAAGTTCTCTTAGGAAGGGTGGAAAATTTGAAAAGTAGTGTATTTATTCTTAGATATCTATAAGTTTGAATACATTTTTCAGGTAAATTCTTGATTATCATTTAAGAGCAAAGGATTGTTTTTATTTTTGAGTATCTCTAGTTGTTCGAGTAACGTTAGTCTGAAAAAAGTACTTTCTTTGTGTAGTATTTTTTTCAATTATTTGAGTTTAGAATCTTCAAGGTATGAACCCAAAGCAGAATGCGGCTGATTTCTTTCGTCTGCTTGTTAGTGTTTAATTGTATTTTCTCTTGGTTACATCTATTTTCTCATGTAGGTTTTTATAATATAGCGGATGAGTGGGGATATATTTTATTGATTATTCGTTTTCTTTTCATGGATGTTAGAATTTCGTCTATGAATTGTTTAGAATATTGATTGTCCCTTCCTATTCGATAAATAATGTCGATTTATTTTTTATAATTTTCTGGTGACAAGGAGATGTTTGGTAGTCTGTGAAATAAAAATCTGAAAACTGCTCTCTTTATTGCCCAGCGAACACTAAAATGCAGCAAGAGTACAAAAACTGTACAGCGTTGCTGCACTTGGAGTGCAGTGATGGTGGTACAGTAACTGTATCGAAACGGACCGTATATGTCCCGCGGAATTGCATCGAAACTGAACAGCTCAAACTGCGTTCGAAATACAGCCACTATACAGCAGTTGTGGAGGAGCTATGCCTCGTTGTAATGCAGTTTGTACGTAGTATTATAATAATGCACCAACTGTGCTACTTCGATATGAAGTTTCTAAGCAGCAACAACGCAGCAGAATCTCGGCTGTGTAACGAGAGTCACGGGAATAAGACTCACTGCCGAAAAAATAATTATTTTTTAAGAGATTGAATTGAAACTTTGCACATTGATACTTAATTATTTACCATCGAAAGTTGATTTTCTTATATGATGTGATGTATATATTTTTGCATATTCGACATCTATGCTTTACGGTAGAAAAAATTCTGCAATTTTTTCTGTATCTAAATATTGATTACTTTACAAAAAAAATATTTAAAATATTTAATTTTTCAGGACATTTCACCAAAAACTCAGCATGAAATTCAAATATATGAAAATATACACAACATTCTTTGAAAAAATCGTTCGGCCATTTCCGGTTGAAGCGAAAAAAATAACATTTTCTATTTTCCCTCAGTCGATAAACCACAGTCTGTAGTATGCATGTTTAGAATTTCAATGCGATTACTTGAAAAATTTAGGTTTTTCGGAGGTGAGCCTGATTCCTGAAACATACTGGCTTAGGAGTCGGGTTAACCTAGTTCATGTTGAGCAAATTACGGAATGTGAATCATAGCAAATTCAACTAAATAAAAGAAATATTGCACTAGGAACATGACTTTAATAGAAAAAACTAGAATTCACAGAAATACCGGCGATATCAAACATTATAAATATAATATATTATTGGGTGACTCTCTCTCGTTCCTTTCTAATTCCTCTAAAATGAGTAAATATTTCTCAATCATACCGTGATGGTTGTTTCACTATCGGTTGGTGAATCATTTTTGCTTCCTTTGTTCTTGCGTACAGCAACTTAAAGTGAAGAAAAAAGAGTTAATAAACAAAAAAAGTTTTACCTTGTGTGAATAAAATACCTAAAATTCCTTCATTGATGTTAGTACTTCGAAATTCGGTTTCTTAGTTGTCCCTATCCAGTTCAGGTAGAGACCCAGGTGTTTTCTAGTATTGTCTATTCATTCCAGTTCCGAAAGAAACGGCATCTTCTCAACTGACTCAGCCACACACCTAATTTGCCTTATTTCGTTTTTTCGGGAATTTATCATGTCGATACACTTGTTTTTCGCACTTGCAACACAGTCAACTTGAAACAAACAGTCAGTTCAAATAGCTTGAATCAAAAACGACACAAAGAACAAACTTCCGTTACAAAACAGCATGGCCAACGACGACGATTGACAACGGCTCAACCGGCACAGTAGGTCTTTGGTATAGCATCAAAGACAGAGACAGCGTTGTCTCATACAGCATTTCGATTTTGTTGTACAAAAGCTGTACAGCAGCTGTAAATATTTTAAAGACTACATTTTTAGGAAAGCAGTATGACCAATGCAGAGATTGTGCTGTTTCAATATAACATTTTATGTACTGCATTCCGGTGGCACTTGTAATGCAGTAACTGCACAATTGCTGTATTTTGTGTTTGTTGGGTGGTGGTGCATGATAGGAGCTGAAAGGGATAATTGAATCCGTTCGTGTTGGCTTTCTGTATATGTCGAAAGAAAAGGTTTCATTTTCATTCAATGTTATTTTTAAATCTAGAAAATGTATGGAGTTTGATATAGAGTGATCTGATGTGAATTTAATTTTGAACTTGGAGTTAATTTCTTGAAAGAATTCTTCTAGTTCTTTATCTGTACCCGACCATATACAAAATATGTCATCTACATATCTCTTCCAGCAGATTATATGAGTGCTAGAACATATAAGAATATTTCATTCGACATAGTTAATCGTTATACTAATGTCCCCATTAGTGAATCCCACTCTTTGCTTGAAGAACAATTAATAAATCATTACAACTCAGACAATAGTTTAAACCTTAATAACACAGATATAGAGAATATATAGAAACTTTGCTATCTTATATCCGAACAAGACTTTTTCATGTTCAACGAGGATATATTTTATGTGAAAGACGGCTTACCTATGGGCCCTCCATCAAGCGGTCTTAAAGCAAACATTTACGTAGACCATGTAGAAAAGCAAATAATGGTCTCACCGCATAGCACTCATATAATCTGCTGGAAAAGATATGTAGATGACATATTTTGTATATGGTCGGGTACAGATAAAGAACTAGAAGAATTCTTTCAAAATTAAATTCACGTTAGAGCACTCTACATCAAACTCCATAAATTTTCTAGATTTAAAGATAACATTATATGAATATAATATAATATTATTTCGACATATACAAAAAGCCAGCACAAACGGATTCGGTTATCCCTTTCAGCTCCTATCATGCACCACCAATAAAGAGAGCAGTTTTCAGATTTTTATTCCACAGACTACTCAACATTCCCTTTCCACCAGAAAATTATAAAAGAGAAATCGACATTATTTATCAAATAGGAAGGGACAATCAATATTCTGAACAAGTCATAGACGAAATTCTAACATCCATGAAAAGAAAACGAACAATCAATGAAATATATCCCCACTCATCAACTAGAAAATTCTTTGTGTCCACACTATATTATAAAAACCTACATGAGAAAATAGATGTAACCATGAGAAAATACAATTATACACTAACAAGCAAACGGCACAAAACATTAGAAGATATACTGGTTAACAATAAAACAAAACCAAAACAAGAACAATGCAGTGGAATATACGAAATAATATGTGAAGAATGCCCTTCATTTTATATAGGAATGACGACACGTAGTGTAGAAAAGAGATTCAAAGAACATAAAAGAAATCAGCCGCATTCTGCTTTGGGTTCACACCTTGAAGATTCTAAACATACAATAAACTTAAATAATTTAACAATACTACACAAAGAAAGTAATTTTTTCAGACTAACATAACTCGAACAACTAGAGATACTCGAAAATAAAAACAATCCTTTTCTCTTGAATGACAATCAAGAATTTACTGGAAAAGATGATTTCAAACATATAGACATCTAAGAATAAATGAACAACTTTTCAAATTTCCCACCCTACCTAAGAGAACTTCATTTTATCAACATAACCGGTGCATATTCCTTTTACCGGTTCATTACAGATGATACTACGCCATCAAGATATTGAAAAAAGAATCATATTAATTTGGAAGAATAACAATAATACAATTAGGAAATTCGAAAAACAACCTACATGAGAGAATAAATAATCATATAGACATAATATATCGATGTTAATTAGATCCATTTCAACTCAATTAACGGTAAGTTGCACACTCTTAACCTAAAAACTTACTTTTTATAAGACTAGTTTGTGAAAGAATCATATATTTTATTCAATATACTTTCAGTTGGCCTGATGGTGGTTAATTAACCGAAATCGAAAGCATAAGATAAAAATAAATCCAAAAAATAGTGTGTTTTTCATGATTACTACTATTAAGGTTCAAAAATTGGTAACCTCTTTTTATTAGGGGTGCTTTTAATAACTTTTCGATGTCCACAAAATTCACCTCGTAAATATTATCACAGACGTAGTATCACAGAATATGTAAAGGAGGAATTTTACAGTAAAATTATTATCACTTTTCTGTTTTCAAAGTAACGAGCACCAAGATTTTTTCCGCTGGGGCGTAGCATACAGCAATGAAAGGCGCTAAAAAAATTAGTCTATAGTTTCATCACTCATAGTACCCATGAAAACATAAACTATCAATAAAAAATTATAATAAAAAATACAGATGTTTAAGGTGATAACTTAGCCCATTCTGATATTTTCGCCTGCGAAAGCAACTATTAATTTAGCTGTGAACTCAAATAACCTTGTTGGTCATAAAGCCTCAGAGCATGACAAGTCGAAATTTCATCAAATCTCTCTACCAATAATATCGGTGTGAACCTAAGCTTTTAAGCTTCAAAATTGAGGAAAACGATCATAATTTTCCTTACCTAATAATGTTCGAGTTTGACTCGTTCCAGTGGAAGTTGGGGCAGTACCAAAGAATCCTGCCAATTCTTAGGAACGCCTAGACGTAAAATTCAACGTTCCAACATTGTTGCCGTGCTTTGAAGAAGAAAGTGTATATGACCTTGTCAGTGGGCAAAGTTGTAGTCGCTGGGCAAAGTTGATAGGTTTTACGGTATGTCCTCTGAGTAACTGTAACCCACGTTGAATTTTCGACGTAGAAGGAACATACTTGGGATGTACAACTTGGGATATCCCTGTGATTTAGGGTTCGTATATATTAAATATGTACTCTAGTATCTGCAATTCAGGTATATAATGCTGGTTCAAATTCCAATGAGGGCGTGAATGTGAACTGGTTGGATATATGCTGTATTATTAAATATGGAAAAGCGGAAGTTATGATATTAAATTAGGTAGTTAAAATATTTTAAAACGGTGAATTCTGCTATATATTCATAAATATTTCTGGTTTCGTATCTGAAGGCTGAGACCAATGAATGTCATTTGTCGATTATGAAGAAATCTGCAATGATAGGTTCTTGCCGGTTTGGCGGTATATCTTGTGCTTCCGATTTACTGTTAGCGTAAGCGGTTAGGACTAGGAATCTTGGTGGCATTTTACTTATGTTTAACGTGCAATATTCTATATAATCCTCTTTATTCTGTAATCTGTGTATGCAATTGCAATCGTGTTTCGTTTCAAGTATACTCGTGCTTCGAAAGTGAAAATTTTGTGCTGTATTTAATACCCTGTTTTAAGTAAGTACAAAAATGCATGAAGTAGGTAAGAAATGTTACATGCGGGCCAAACGACAAAAAAAAAACAGCTGGAAGATCAGGCTTGCAGGAATAAAACTTCTATCATGGTTGAAACTAATGCTTTCGAGCTATCAGTTCGCCGATTGTAAAGTGCAGGTAGTATGATTTCTGAAACAGGTATTTCTATTACAACTGCCAATCCTATGAGTTCTTGTAACACAAATAAGTTAAATGATGTTAAATTATCCTCTTATTGTTCAGAAAAAACTTTTCCGAAAGAGATTTTTCCCCCTTGCTTTGTCAAAGATGGGAATTTATCAACTACTCAGGTTGAGGTGAGTCAGGTAGATACTGCTGTTGGTGGTGTTTGTTCTGATTCTTTAGCTAGATGGACAATAGATCACAATGTTAATCCTTAAACCATTAATGACCTACTAATTATACTTAAACCAACGCTTTCGAACTTGCCGAGGGATGCCCGATCACTTTTGAGTACAATACGTGAGGTACCAACTGTATCTGTTGGTTCAGGCTCCTATTTCCATTTTGGGGTATACAATTGTCCACAGAAACTCATTAGTAAATCTGAAATTTTTTTTGAAAACTGCTCAGTTATTAATATCTTTATTGATAATGAAAAATTTTTTTATTGTGGGAATAGGACAAATTATAATATGTCAGATTGTTCAGTACATATATTCGGCGACAAAATTGAAAATATATCAGCAATATTTTTCTTTACACAGATACACAAAGTGACAGAAAATTACATACCTCAATATGAAGGTTGCAAATTCTGACCATATAATATAGAAAAATTTTAAATACAAGTTAAAATATAAAATTAAAATCAAGGAAGAATGAAATTGCACACTAGATACAAAGACGTTCAAAACAACAAAACCATAACTTATAAATGAGACGTCACAAAACAAGTCGTGTTTTGGTTGTCAAATATTGAACTATTTCACGTTTGAACTAACTAGTTTATCTTTTTGTCAAATTGTTATATTTAGACAATATTGGATTATATAAACAACTAAGATGACTAGTATCAGATCTAAAATTGACAGACTTGTTTAAATTAATGTGAATCATCTCTAAGATATTTCTTTTTATATATTGTTTTTCTTTTTCAAGAATTTTCACATTCGGAAAATCGAACCTGTGATTCTCCACGAAGAAATGGGAACACAGTGCCGTCTTTTCTCTGTTTTTTACGTCTTTCAAGTCATATTTGTGTTGTTTCAACCTGCTATTCAAATATTGCCTTGTTTGTCCAATATATACCCTATCGCAGTCTAAGCATGGAACTCCATATATCACCCCCGATTTTTGTTCTTTTTTAATAGGATCTTTGATACGGCTGTATAACAATCCCACGGTTTTCATATTGTAAAATACTAATTCCTTGTTGTCTGTTTTTAGAGTTCTTTTGAGTTTTTGTGATAGTTCTGGTATATATGGTATTTTATAGTATTTCTTAGTTGTTTCAATTATGTTATTGTTTTTGTTTTTGTTTTTAATTTTCGGTATAAGTTCTGAAATAATTCTGCTGACGAAATGTTTTGGATAATTGTTGTTGTATAGGATATTCTTTACTTTTTCTATGTTCTGGTTGTGGTATACAGGTGCACTTAAGTTGATTGCTCTATTCAGTATGTTGTGAATGGCACTGATTTTATAGCCAAGGGAATGTGTAGATAAATAATTCAACATAACACCCGAACTCGTGGGTTTCGTATACCAGTTAGTTGTAAGTTTTTGTTGTTCAGTTCGGTGCACACATACGTCAAGGAATGGTAGTGATCCTTCATTCTCTACTTCTACCGTGAACTGGATTCTATCATGGTAACGGTTGAACAATGACAGTGTCTCATTCACCTTGTCTTTTGGTATGGCTGTGATAGAGTCATCGACATAAAACTTGAAGAGTGGTATCGCAAAAGGTAATTGATCAATTACTGTTGTGACGAGGTCATTCATCACGAGAGCAGCCAATGCAGGACTAGCAATCCCTCCCATCGTTGTACCTTCGACCTGTTGGTAAGTGTCATCATCAAATACGAAATAACTGGATTGGAAAAGGAAATCAATTAATGTTAAGGTTGCTTTATCCAATGATGTATACGCTGATATTGTGTGCCAATTCTTCTGTATGACATTTCTTGTGTGACTATGTGTAATGTTAGTAAACAACGATACAACATCCAGTGAAACCAGGATATAGTCTTCAGGTAGGACCACAGTTTTGGTGAATTCCACAAACTCAAAAGAGTTATTTATTTGGTGTTGGAAAATAGTTGTTACACCGCTCAATACATCGTGTACAAGTCTAGCTATGCTGGCTGAGGGTGAATCAATTCCACTTACTATTGGTCTCAAATGTAAGCCTTGTTTATGTGTTTTTCTAAGGCAATAAAGTCTAGGAGGAACAGAGTTATGTATTTTCATGTTCTTCTTTTGAAAATCAGAAATAAAAGAGCTATCAAATAAATAGTCTATCAAGGTATTAGCTTTTGTCTGGAATACTAATGTTGGGTCTTTTTGTAACCGTTTGTATGTTGTACTGTCACTGAGCATGCTCTTGACTTCGTTGATGTATTCTTCACGGTACATTATGACTGTTGATCCTCCCTTATCTGATCTACCAACAATTATGTCATTATTGGATTTCAAGAAATTTTTTGTTATATAGAATTTTTTCTGAATTTCATCATGGATAGTGGTTCTTCCTTTAACATGGTGTAAATGATTCGCCAGTATGTTTACGAAGTCAGATCTTAAAATATCCTTATTAGCGTCATCAACCTCCAGAGAGGAAATATAGAATTCAACATCTGTTATGATTCTAGGTATTGGTAATTCACCACTAGTAAAGGGGACACTGAACTTTGGTCCACAACTAAGAATCTCTTCCACTTCTTGAGGCAGTTGAGTGTTGGTATAATTGTAAATTCTTTTTGCATTGTTGTCAGCTGTTTGGACAATAGGGACATGTCTCCTGGACAGTATTTCCAACTTGGAAATATTTGTTAATTTGATTTTCTCAAATAACGTGTGGAATAATTTCCCAAGAATACCGTTTAGTTTCACAAACGGTTAAAACATTGGAAAGAGATAGAACACAGGTGATTGAATTTTTGCAGCGGGAATTATCACATGAACATTTTGTGAAACTAAACGGTATTCTTGGGAAATTATTCCACACGTTATTTGAGAAAATCAAATGAACAAATATTTCCAAGTTGGAAATACTGTCCAGGAGACATGTCCCTATTGTCCAAACAGCTGACAACAATGCAAAAAGAATTTACAATTATACCAACACTCAACTGCCCCAAGAAGTGGAAGAGATTCTTAGTTGTGGACCAAAGTTCAGTGTCCCCTTTACTAGTGGTGAATTACCAATACCTAGAATCATAACAGATGTTGAATTCTATATTTCCTCTCTGGAGGTTGATGACGCTAATAAGGATATTTTAAGATCTGACTTCGTAAACATACTGGCGAATCATTTACACCATGTTAAAGGAAGAACCACTATCCATGATGAAATTCAGAAAAAATTCTATATAACAAAAAATTTCTTGAAATCCAATAATGACATAATTGTTGGTAGATCAGATAAGGGAGGATCAACAGTCATAATGTACCGTGAAGAATACATCAACGAAGTCAAGAGCATGCTCAGTGACAGTACAACATACAAACGGTTACAAAAAGACCCAACATTAGTATTCCAGACAAAAGCTAATACCTTGATAGACTATTTATTTGATAGCTCTTTTATTTCTGATTTTCAAAAGAAGAACATGAAAATACATAACTCTGTTCCTCCTAGACTGTATTGCCTTAGAAAAACACATAAACAAGGCTTACATTTGAGACCAAAAGTAAGTGGAATTGATTCACCCTCAGCCAGCATAGCTAGACTTGTACACGATGTATTGAGCGGTGTAACAACTATTTTCCAACACCAAATAAATAACTCTTTTGAGTTTGTGGAATTCACCAAAACTGTGGTCCTACCTGAAGACTATATCCTGGTTTCACTGGATGTTGTATCGTTGTTTACTAACATTACACATAGTCACACAAGAAATGTCATACAGAAGAATTGGCACACAATATCAGCGTATACATCATTGGATAAAGCAACCTTCTTAACAATAATTGATTTCCTTTTCCAATCCAGTTATTTCGTATTTGATGATGACACTTACCAACAGGTCGAAGGTACAACGATGGGAGGGATTGCTAGTCCTGCATTGGATGCTCTCGTGATGAATGACCTCGTCACAACAGTAATTGATCAATTACCTTTTGCGATACCACTCTTCAAGTTTTATATCGATGACTCTATCACAGCCATACCAAAAGACAAGGTGAATGAGACACTGTCATTGTTCAACCGTTACCATGATAGAATCCAGTTCACGGTAGAAGTAGAGAATGAAGGATCACTACCATTCCTTGACGTATGTGTGCACCGAACTGAACAACAAAAACTTACAACTAACTGGTATACGAAACCCACGAGTTCGGGTGTTATGTTGAATTATTTATCTACACATTCCCTTGGCTATAAAATCAGTGCCATTCACAACATACTGAATAGAGCAATCAACTTAAGTGCACCTGTATACCACAACCAGAACATAGAAAAAGTAAAGAATATCCTATACAACAACAATTATCCAAAACATTTCGTCAGCAGAATTATTTCAGAACTTATACCGAAAATTAAAAACAAAAACAAAAACAATAACATAATTGAAACAACTAAGAAATACTATAAAATACCATATATACCAGAACTATCACAAAAACTCAAAAGAACTCTAAAAACAGACAACAAGGAATTAGTATTTTACAATATGAAAACCGTGGGATTGTTATACAGCCGTATCAAAGATCCTATTAAAAAAGAACAAAAATCGGGGGTGATATATGGAGTTCCATGCTTAGACTGCGATAGGGTATATATTGGACAAACAAGGCAATATTTGAATAGCAGGATGAAACAACACAAATATGACTTGAAAGACGTAAAAAACAGAGAAAAGACGGCACTGTGTTCCCATTTCTTCGTGGAGAATCACAGGTTCGATTTTCCGAATGTGAAAATTCTTGAAAAAGAAAAACAATATATAAAAAGAAATATCTTAGAGATGATTCACATTAATTTAAACAAGTCTGTCAATTTTAGATCTGATACTAGTCATCTTAGTTGTTTATATAATCCAATATTGTCTAAATATAAGAATTTGACAAAAAGATAAACTAGTTAGTTCAAACGTGAAATAGTTCAATATTTGACAACCAAAACACGACTTGTTTTGTGACGTCTCATTTATAGGTTATGGTTTTGTTGTTTTGTACGTCTTTGTATCTGGTGTGCAATTTCATTCTTCCTTGATTTTAATTTTATATTTTAACTTGTATTTAAAATTTTTCTATATTATATGGTCAGAATTTGCAACCTTCATATTGAGGTATGTAATTTTCTGTCACTTTGTGTATCTGTGTAAAGAAAAATATTGCTGATATATTTTTAATTTTGTAGGCCTGAGGAAGCAAATGTGAATTTGCGAAACGTCGCCGAATATGTGTACTGAACAATCTGACATATTATAATTTGTCCTATTTCCACAATAAAAAAATTTTCATTATTAAATCTTGGAGGACACTAAGTATTATTTTAGTTCGATATAATGGGAGATATTGGTTTCTACGACACACTACACCGAATATATGATACAATCACATACCACCGGGTGAAACATTGGAAGAATTTAAACAGGAAGCTGGCATCGTTTTACAACCGAAGAATCTTCTTGTTACAATGCAGGATGAAGAATGTTTATCCGAACCACATCATCAATAGTCTTAGTTCTGTATACTCTTTGCTAGTCGAAGACAGTCCTTTCAGAAGAAAAACAGATATTGTGATACGTAAATTCAGGAAATCAATTTTGAATTTGGAAATAGAGATGACAATATGGAAGATTAAAACATTGGAAAGAGATAGAACACAGGTGATTGAATTTTTGCAGCGGGAATTATCACATGAACATTTTGTGAAACTAAACGGTATTCTTGGGAAATTATTCCACACGTTATTTGAGAAAATCAAATTAACAAATATTTCCAAGTTGGAAATACTGTCCAGGAGACATGTCCCTATTGTCCAAACAGCTGACAACAATGCAAAAAGAATTTACAATTATACCAACACTCAACTGCCCCAAGAAGTGGAAGAGATTCTTAGTTGTGGACCAAAGTTCAGTGTCCCCTTTACTAGTGGTGAATTACCAATACCTAGAATCATAACAGATGTTGAATTCTATATTTCCTCTATGGAGGTTGATGACGCTAATAAGGATATTTTAAGATCTGACTTCGTAAACATACTGGCGAATCATTTACACCATGTTAAAGGAAGAACCACTATCCATGATGAAATTCAGAAAAAATTCTATATAACAAAAAATTTCTTGAAATCCAATAATGACATAATTGTTGGTAGATCAGATAAGGGAGGATCAATAGTCATAATGTACCGTGAAGAATACATCAACGAAGTCAAGAGCATGCTCAGTGACAGTACAACATACAAACGGTTACGAAAAGACCCAACATTAGTATTCCAGACAAAAGCTAATACCTTGATAGACTATTTATTTGATAGCTCTTTTATTTCTGATTTTCAAAAGAAGAACATGAAAATACATAACTCTGTTCCTCCTAGACTTTATTGCCTTAGAAAAACACATAAACAAGGCTTACATTTGAGACCAATAGTAAGTGGAATTGATTCACCCTCAGCCAGCATAGCTAGACTTGTACACGATGTATTGAGCGGTGTAACAACTTTTTTCCAACACCAAATAAATAACTCTTTTGAGTTTGTGCAATTCACCAAAACTGTGGTCCTACCTGAAGACTATATCCTGGTTTCACTGGATGTTGTATCGTTGTTTACTAACATTACACATAGTCACACAAGAAATGTCATACAGAAGAATTGGCACACAATATCAGCGTATACATCGTTGGATAAAGCAACCTTCTTAACATTAATTTATTTCCTTTTCCAATCCAGTTATTTCGTATTTGATGATGACACTTACCAACAGGTCGAAGGTACAACGATGGGAGGGATTGCTAGTCCTGCATTGGCTGCTCTCGTGATGAATGACCTCGTCACAACAGTAATTGATCAATTACCTTTTGCGATACCACTCTTCAAGTTTTATGTCGATGACTCTATCACAGCCATACCAAATGACAAGGTGAATGAGACACTGTCATTGTTCAACCGTTACCATGATAGAATCCAGTTCACGGTAGAAGTAGAGAATGAAGGATCACTACCATTCCTTGACGTATGTGTGCACCGAACTGAACAACAAAAATTTACAACTAACTGGTATACGAAACCCACGAGTTCGGGTGTTATGTTGAATTATTTATCTACACATTCCCTTGGCTATAAAATCAGTGCCATTCACAACATACTGAATAGAGCAATCAACTTAAGTGCACCTGTATACCACAACCAGAACATAGAAAAAGTAAAGAATATCCTATACAACAACAATTATCCAAAACATTTCGTCAGCAGAATTATTTCAGAACTTATACCGAAAATTAAAAACAAAAACAAAAACAATAACATAATTGAAACAACTAAGAAATACTATAAAATACCATATATACCAGAACTATCACAAAAACTCAAAAGAACTCTAAAAACAGACAACAAGGAATTAGTATTTTACAATATGAAAACCGTGGGATTGTTATACAGCCGTATCAAAGATCCTATTAAAAAAGAACAAAAATCGGGGGTGATATATGGAGTTCCATGCTTAGACTGCGATAGGGTATATATTGGACAAACAAGGCAATATTTGAATAGCAGGATGAAACAACACAAATATGACTTGAAAGACGTAAAAAACAGAGAAAAGAAGGCACTGTGTTCCCATTTCTTCGTGGAGAATCACAGGTTCGATTTTCCGAATGTGAAAATTCTTGAAAAAGAAAAACAATATATAAAAAGAAATATCTTAGAGATGATTCACATTAATTCAAACAAGTCTGTCAATTTTAGATCTGATACTAGTCATCTTAGTTGTTTATATAATCCAATATTGTCTAAATATAAGAATTTGACAAAAAGATAAACTAGTTAGTTCAAACGTGAAATAGTTCAATATTTGACAACCAAAACACGACTTGTTTTGTGACGTCTCATTTATAGGTTATGGTTTTGTTGTTTTGAACGTCTTTGTATCTGGTGTGCAATTTCATTCTTCCTTGATTTTAATTTTATATTTTAACTTGTATTTAAAATTTTTCTATATTATATGGTCAGAATTTGCAACCTTCATATTGAGGTATGTAATTTTCTGTCACTTTGTGTATCTGTGTAAAGAAAAATATTGCTGATATATTTTTAATTTTGTAGGCCTGAGGAAGCAAATGTGAATTTGCGAAACGTCGCCGAACATATGTACTGAACAATCTGACATATTATAATTTGTCCTATTCCCACAATAAAAAAATTTTCATTATTAAATCTTGGAGGACACTAAGTATTATTTTAGATCTTTATTGATATTGATGGTTTACCATTAGCCAAATCGTCCAGCAGCTAGGTTTATCCAATTCTTTGTAGTTAAAAAAAGTGCCTTGTCGACATGATCGGGGTATATCATGGCTATGAAAAACCAAACGTTGCTAATGTGTTAATGATTTTTTGGAACCATTCGTAAGTGAAATTTGTTGTATAATAACTAGTGGAGTTACATTTGAAAATGTGCATTATTAAGTGCTAATTTAAGTTTTATATGTGATGCACCTGCAAAGTCATATATAACTTATTGTGAGGGGCACTCTAGATATGCATCATGTACAAAATGTTACATTGAAGGAGAATATTAGAATAACAGAATATGTTTTCCCTTTGTAACAATCCTAAACTCAGAAGTGATTTTAGGGCAAAGTTGCAAGAAATCCATCACACTGGAACCTCCTTGTTGGAAAATATCCCCCTTGTTGAACATGATTGATGACTTTCCTTTAGATCCTTTGCACCTAATTCATCTAGGCGTAGTTAAAAAATTGATTGTGTCGCTATGGTCTTGTGGGCGCCCTCCTTCAAAATTATCTTTTCATCAACTTGGTCAGATTTCCAATCGACTGTTAGGTCAGTCAGAAAATATCCCAGTCGAGTTCAATAGAAAACCACGTTCCCTTCTGGAAGCTAAAACGTGGAAAGCAACATAGTTTCAACAATTTTTACTGTATACTGGGCCTATTGCATTATTGGGTTTTTTAGATAATGATATGTATTTGAATTTTTTGTGCCTTCATGTTAGTGTCACCATACTTTTCAGTTTAGAACATTCTAGATGTACTGATTGTGCTGAATCTCTTTTGAAATATTTTGTTGATACTTTCATAATCCAGTATGGACGAGAAAATGTATCTCATAATATTCACAATTTATTATTGCTCAAGATGTAAAACGTTTAGGACCTTAGGATTTTTTCAGCGCCTTTCCTTTCGAAAATTACATGCAATCCATTCTAAAATTAGTTCGTAAAAACCATAAACCATTGCACCAAATTGTAAAACGAAAAACTGAATATGATAACTTGAATGAATATAATTCCGCTGAACATCAATATCCATATGTAAAAGACCAACATTTTAGTGACTCCCTACTCGAAAATTGTTCAAATGTAATTGAGTACAAATTTTTTTTTTATTCAGGTTTCGAATTGCATACATCTGAGCCGAACAATTGATGTGTATTAAATAACGGAGATATATGTATCATCAGGAGTATTTTAGGGCATAAAGGAAACTATAAAAATCATTGGTCAAAAATTTAATACTTTTGAAAATTTTTATAGTAGCCCAATTGAGTATTCAGTTATTGCAATTTTTGTAGTAAGTAATATTGGTGAATTAATTTGCTTTCATTCTTCAGACATAAAGGAAAAGTGTATAAAGTTGAAATTCGGATCAAAATTTGTAGTTCTGCCTTTTTTGCATGTTCGTTAACAACATACACACTGACTTATATTTGCAGTAGATTCCTGATTGCATACAACATATTCATAATCTAGGCTCCGGAGCATTGCATTTAAGTTCCTTATTTTTTGGTCTCATAATTATTTGTTAGGCAACACTGTTTTCAAAAATTGCTCCTGACAAACTATGTTCAACCTGTAACGCAGGAGCATATACTAAAAGAAATGAATTTTCTTTTCATTTATTTATTACTTGTGTTTCAGATATTGGTAGAGAAAATCCACAGAAAGTCTCAAGAAAAATGCAAACCCCCTTACATCTAATCTATCAACGATCAAAAATTAGAACATTTCTTTCCTAGTTGTAACATTACTTATATTTCCTCAACTTTTTTTTTCGAAGGAAAATATAATTGGGTGCGAAAAATTTACTAATACAGAAATCCTTGAATATATGGCATGAAAAATTAACAGTTCAACGGTTAATTCATTGAATCATATCCTGTAGTATTGAATAAACATTATACAGTTATAATGATTGATCTTTAATATTTCATTTTTATCGACTAGATCTAATGGATACAACGTGGACAGTTGTTTCCTTCGTTGGTGAAGGATCAGTGGAAGCTGTCCCTACAAAGTGGATAGTGGGGGATATGTGTTACTTTCCTGCAACAACAAAGGAAAAAACTACTGCTGCAATTATAAGGAATGAGCGGGTTGACATGAGTTGGCCATCCTACAAAATCAGGACATTCAGAGAAGGAACATATGTGGCGAGTCATACCAAGATTTTTTTAAATTTCCAGTTTGTAATATGTCCAACAATGTTTCTGATAACTACATAGTAGCTCGCAATAAAACTAAAATAGCTGAAGATACAAGTGACCTAAATTATGATATGGACATGTTCACCCAGGCAAAAAAAAGAAAAATATATAAAACAAATTGTCCGAATTGACAGATTATCCTTTGCTTCTATGTCAGTTTCGATAACCGTAACTCATGATGCTTTCATCATGACCGTAACTTTGACCGGAGCTTTTGGTTCATCGCTTGAAATCTATGTATGTATTGTGAAGCTGTAATAGAAAAGATGCTCAAAAAATACTATTTTTCATGGTGGATTATTAAACCATTGATTAATAACAATAACTGTTTTTTACTATTGTTTTGACAAGCTTTTAGAAGATGAAAAGATGATGCACTAGCGGCTTGTTTGGACAGCTATAGAATAATACAAAACACCTGACTTCAAACCATAAATTGTATTACAGTTGCAGCAGCTAGTGTAATAGTTGATAATAGGATTATTATTGAGAATTTACATGAAAGTATCGGTAAGTTTTTATTCAGGGTTTTTTTCTCAGTAATTTTATGTAGTTTCATATAGTTAGTTCTGTTTCAATTATCATTGGGTCTCTCAATTAGTAATTTGCTACAGATGGGGACTTAACATAAAGACCAGAATATACCATGAAGTTGCTATTTTTCATAGTTGAATTTCTTGTGAACTCGAGTTTGATTCTTTATATTTATTTCACTAATTTTTTTTCATTGCACTTCTCGATATAGTTGTATACTAGTGTAAAATGAAAACTAAAAAACACACCTGATGTCTACGAAATTTTTGTTAATTTTTATTTATGATCATTCAGTTCCAGCATCCATTATAGGGAGTGGAATAGATAAGAATGAGGGAATATGCAATAATGCATGCAACAAGTGTTGCAAGCAAAATAATTTAAACAGTGGTGAGTCTATCAGATGCAGTTCGATGAACCGTTATTTAATATGTGAAACTTTACAGATGATCAAATTGTGATCAAGAATCTTGGTACGCAGTGTTACCTTATTAGGAATATTGTAATGGATATCCTACAGGATGTGAAGGAAATAAGGCAGAGATATTGGTAATTACACCTCATTCAAAAAACAGACAAGTACTTGCAGTCTAGAGCGGCCCAGCAGAGAAGTCAAAGTTTCACAGTGAAGTTCAAGAGAGAAGCGGACTGGTCGACTTGACGGCAGTCCAAATAGCCAAATAAGAATCAACACGACCGCAGCTGTGTTCCAGACGAAGACAGAAGGTGGGTTCGTCCCTTGAATTTATCGTTATTCACTTGCACTTGGATTCAATTTGAATCATCACAGCGGCGCGTTTTGTTTCAACATTTGAATATAAGTAAATCGATCACAATATGGAAGGTCTTAAACGTAAACGCGGTAGTTTCAAAGCAAAACTCACATCATTCACGGAATTATTAAAGGTCATTACCTACAAAATCGCTGACAATCCTAATCAGAATATTTCGGAACTCGAATTAATAGAAATTGAAGAACGTTCAAATAACATTTTGAATTTATTAGCGGAATTATTGACATACAAAATCAAATTGAATTGGAGGTAGATGAAGAAAACTTGGAGGTTGAATATCAAGAAAGCGAGAACATTGAAACGAATTACTACATTCAGAAGTCGATTGCCTGATTGCCAGAAAGCTTTTAAATAATCATCTGGATGGTAATGAATCTGTCAAGTCAAAAGCAAGTGTTTATTACCAAAGGCAAAACAACACTGCTATGAGATTGAAACCAATAGAAATACCGAAATTTAAAGGTTCATATCAAAATTGGCTGGAATTCGCCGACCTGTTTGAGTGATTGATAAACAAAAATGAGTCTTTGGGAAATATTCAGCGCTTTCACTATTTGCGATCATCCTTGGAGGGTGGCGCAGCACAGGTAATTCGTTCCCTTGAGTTTACCAGCAATAATATTCCAATAGCTTGGAGTGTTCTACGCAGCAGATATAAATTACGCCAACTAATCGACACCTTCTCTAAGAATCTTCATTCGCTTAACAATCAACTCGGACAAAATTCAGATCCTTGGAATCTTTGGGATCCACAAAATTAGATGCATCAACTCTCAGGAAATGGAAGAAATGTAAAGGCAAAAACGAAATAACAACACTGGATGATATGAAGTCCTTTTCGAAAATTCATGCGGACTTCTTAGAAACAATTGAAATAAATCAAGTAGACAAAAAGCATCATTCAAATTCGAACTCTCATTCCAATACATTTGCGAAAAACTCTCAAAACACGCGAAGTTTTTACTCAGGCACAACAGTATGCATAATTTGCAAAAAGGAACATTATGTGTAAAATGGCACTGAATTCATGAATTCTTCTCCGGAAAAAAGGTTCGATAAAATGAGATAACTTGAGTTGTGCACAAATTGCTTAAAATCAGGGCACTTTTATAGAAATTGCAGACAAACTACGTGCAAACAATGCTCTTTGGAACATCATACGCTACTACATCAAGATAATAAACTAATTGAAGCTAATGCGAAACAATTAGAGTCATCAGAAAGTACTCATAATCCAAAATCTACAAACAGCCTAACGTTAGGCAGTTTCAAAGACAACAAACAGGCTCTTTTATTTACCACGTTAATCAATGTTTTAGATGCCAATAAGAAAGTTCATACTGTCAGAGCTTTGTTAGATTGCGGGTTACAAAGCTCCTTCATTTCATCTAGTCTCTGCGATTTGCTTAATGTTGAAAGGCAAATGACCGAAGTAACTGTTTTGGGAATCAATAATACTTCATCAAATTTACGATAAGAATGTAAAATACACATCCAGTCGCCTATCAACGCATATGAAGCTCAGTTGAACTGCTTTGTCTTACCAGAAATAGTGAGTTTCATTCCAGACACGCCAATCAATTTAAACGAATTAAATGTTCCCACTAGGCTCGAATTAGCAGATCCATCATTTTACATACCAAAAAGGATTGATATTCTCATAGGATATATTTTGGAGCATTCTGCGTCAGGGTCAATTCAGTTTAGGTAAAAATGAGCCGGTACTCCAGAAGACGGTATTTGGTTGTATTATCGGCGGATCGTTTGTGGTTCAAAATCCTTATTCTTCTATTAAATGCAACCTAGCGACAAACTTACAAGTCCAAGAAGAACTTCGCAAATTTTAGGAACTTGAAGAAGTTTTCATTTTCCATTTCTTTCAAATGGAGAAAAAGCTTGTGCGCATTTTCAAGAAAATACGTATCGTGATGACGAGGGTAGATTCGTAGTAACACTTCCATTCAAGGCACCTGTAGAAAGCCTTGGTGAGTCATTTGAGTCAGCAAAAAAAAGATTCCTCAACCTAAATCGTAAGCTCAAACGCGATGCCAAACTTAAGGATTGTATACAGACTCTATCGAAGAATATTTAGAATTGGGTCACATGAAGAGAGCGGGTTTGGCTGATGAGGTTCAATCACAATCGAACTCGAAAAAGAAGTCATATTTCATGCCGCACCATGGTGTTTTGCGAGAAAATTCAGTGACCACCCGTTTGAGGGTTGTATTCGATTGTTCAATGTCAGCTTCCAACGGAATTTCACTGAATGATATTCAAATGAACGGTCCGGCGTTGCAGAGCGAATTAATTTCAATAATGTTCAGATTTCGTTCTCATGCATCCGTTGTCAGAGGTGACATTGAAAAGATGTGTCGCCAAGTGATCGTTGAAGATGATCAAACAATACTTCAACGCATTTTATGGAGAAAGGATCCCAAACGTGCAATAGAAATTTTAGACACAAAAAAAGTCACATACGGAATGAAATGCGCATCTTACCTGGCAACTAAATGTTAATTTACGCTAGGAGTTGAATATGAACAAAAAAATGAGAAAATCGCGAAAATTATTAAATCAGACTCTTACGTCGGCGATTTATTAACAGGATTCGAGTCAAAGCAAGAGGCCACTGAAGCGTGCAAGGAAATTTCCAAAGTACTAACCGCAGCCGGTTTTCCTATCAGGAAGTATTATTCGAATGATCCAACAGTATTGGAACGAATTGAACTCCACATCTCATGTTTATTCGATGGCATTATACGCCACCCTGAGAGTCGCTGTCTAGTACTCAAGGCGTAAGTGTCTAGCTTAACGTTGTACAATCAGTGCGTATCTAATAAACGCAAAGAAAATTCGAAAAATGTATCATTCATTCGGAAATATCAACAATTTATATCCAATAAAGCATACTACAGGAATATTTTGATACGAATATTCCAGCGATATTCATAGAAGAATATGATATGAATGTTCCGAAATGATCAATAAAACATTTCGAATTGTTTATTCTACGTGGCGCATCTGTGGAATATTAGACACATAATATTCCTGAAATATTCTATCTGACATATTCATGGAATATCGATTATTTTCATATGATGCATATATACGTCATACGTCGAATTTTTTCGGACCGCAGATTGTGATTTATCAAATTATGCATTTAATATTCAGCACCCACGCTTCTATTTCATTTAATTGTTACTATGAATTTAAACAGATTTTCAACATCCAATAGGATTTAAAATTTTTTTCACCGCCGTTTTCTTGCACGACTTCGTTAGCTTCTTTGTTTCTTCAGTTTTCATAGTTTCCTAACCTACTCTCGTATCTCTAAGCGTATCAGCATTGCTAAGTTGCTAACAGCTTCGTTATTAATCTGTGTGATTATATAAATTTCTAATCATTCATTCGAAAGATTTGAATAATAAATCGGAATTGACAGTGGAATAGATAAACAGTTATTCCCGCCTCGCATAGGCCAAGGAGAAACTGAGCAGAATTGAGTGAGTAGTTTTCCCTAAATACTTTCAGGGTGTGTTGTATTCATTTCATCTGTATTTACATTTTGATACCTATTTACAATGTCGTGTTATTGCTCGATCAATTAAAACTATCAAAAATGCTTTTTTTCGGCGTATTGGCAGGTCCCACAGCACCACCTCCAGCAAATGATTCATTTATTTCTATTTTATTGTTCTCTTTTCTTTGAATAAATATCTCAGTTCATTCAATGCGGTTCTCATATTATTTCCAGCTGATATAAAATATTGAAGAAGAAACAACCTGCTATGACATGCAGCCACATTAATCTCATGCAGAAAGACTTGCCTTGCAGCAAGGGGTCCGTTATCTCAAGCCAGCGGCCAGAGTATCCTAACTGCTAAATAAGGAGCAGAAGGAACTTGATAGGTGTCGGTATTTAGATGATAATCTTGGTGGGTTCCTGTTTGGAGAAACACCAGCCTATGCGCCGATAATCTGTCAGCTCAGGGCTATCAGGATTTGTCGATGAATCTATCTGATATCTGCAGAGGAGACATTACAATTTACACGAAAATGAAGCAGAAGGGTGGAAATGTCAGCTTGCAGCTTCGTACCGGTAAGCAGAATATCGTTGAGGCATTGAGGAATGTGCAAGAAGCGTTAAAACCAATCGAATCTCATTAACAGGATCATCCGGACGATTAGGAATAAAAAAGAGTTTATTTCGATGACAGTAAGATGATTCAGGTACCAATTCCATGTGGCCAATCTCGAGATTATTTCTCATGAACTCATAATAGGCGAGACTAAGATCAGGCTTATTATGTAGACGCTGTTCTAACCGAATGAACTTCCTAGTAACCACATTGACGGAGGTGCATAGACCATAAGATGACAAGGCAAACTAACAGTGTATTTACCAGAGGAGTTACAGGTGACATGAGCGCGATACAGAACCTCACATTTTTTGCGGGTAGGTAAAGTGTGAAGAAATTTTTTTTTGAAATTCATCATATTCAAAAAAACTTCTGATCATACTTTCAGTCCCATATTCAGCAGCGATGTACTAAATTGAATCTTGATAACTATAATTTTTGGAGATATTGGGAAAAATATGTGAAATCCTGAGGTTTGTTCCTTTATATCGTTGATTTCTTCCGGAATAACTCAAAAAATAGTTATTCATTCCAAATGAAACTCAGCTAGTTTGAAAATACTGCCGGATAAATTTTTGCAGAATTTCGTGATGATCGTGTCACTAGAACTATTTAAAAAAAATTCAAATTTCATAACGGCCGACTGCGTAAACACAATAACTTCCGAAAGAAACAACTTGAAAACTCGATATTTGTAGAGAAGGTTTGGACCTTAATTACGAAGGCCGAATTCGTGAATGGGTAGAATCCACCTAATGATTCCGCAGATATACCCATTCAAAATTTTATTTTCCCAATATTTCCACAAATACAGATCAGATACAATTGAAATCCAGTACTTCATCGAAAAATTACAGTTCAAAGGTTCATACAGAATTTAATGAGGATGATACGATAAGAAAATCACAGACATTTGTTTTTCAAATTGTTCTTATGACGATCATCACGAAATTTCGCGCAAAGTTGTCTTTCAGCATCTTCAAACTAGCTGCGAAGTTTTATCAGGATTTGAATTAGTATTTCTTGACTAATACCGAAAAAAACAACGATATCGAGAAAACTCGAAATTTGACATATTTTTTTCCAATATCTCCAAAGCTTATGATCGTATCGAACTGAAATTTGGTACACTGCTGTAAAATATGAATCTCAAAGTCCGAGTGAAATTTTATTCGGATATGATGAATGGTTTCCGAAAAAAATTTTTTTGGACAAAAATTTTGGAAAAAAAATTTTTTTCGAATTAACTGGCAGTAGGATCTTGACAAAATTTGGCTCAAAGTTGCACGCCATTATACTCCATCTAATTGCCAAGTTAAAATCCAATCGCTCTGGTAGTTTCTGAAATAAAAAATAAATGACTTCAAAATTTCAAGTTGCTATAACTCCGAAACTATTCGACCGATTCGGCCCATTAACGAACTTAACCGCGGCATTTCAATGCGCGACCTAGCCTGGAAGTTTCAAGTTGTTAGCTTGCTCCGTTCGACGGTTATCGTGTCCACGGCCGGCCGGCCGGACAGAATCGATTTTGGCACCGGATTCGCCATCAGTTAGTCCAATCTAGTCGTTTGAGACCATTTTCGGCTCAACCATCGAAAATAACAGACATTTGGACAAAACGATAGCACGCTGTTTCCCTAGAACATGCGCGCAAAAAACCTAGAAAAGTACTAACGTCGGCAGCTTCTGAAGGCATGTTCAAATTCGTTGCCAAAGTGACCTAACCTCCGTTGAACATGTGCACAAAAGCTGCTGACAGCACGTAAGTGCATTTTCAGGTTTTTTCATTTTTAATTTTATCTTCTAATAGGAATCGGCAGGTACCATAATTTGGTACTTATAATGATGACAGCAGCGGAGACAAATTCAATACCAAAACAAGTGGTTCAAAATAATAATCGATTCATATTAACAAAACATCGAAAAAGGTGTTCGAGTATGACACACACTGTCTTAGAAACGAATAACTTGCAGATATATATTAAATGCATTATAGGTATTCTATTTCTGAATGAGATAGTCAGCGTTTGCTGTCAAGGGGTAATTCACACTTCAACTAGGAAAAATTCAGCATCAATAGCAGTTATGGTTGTGGTTGTGAATTCCTCCATTGGTGTGATCATTATTTGTAGGGAAAGGAAACACACTAAATAATATTATAAGAATCTATCCTTTCCCTACAAAATTCAGCATCTATAGTTTTTACGCGCTTGTTCTAGGGAATAACGCGTTATCATTTCGTCACGATGTCTGAAATTTTCGAATTTTGAGCCGAACATAGTCTTAAAAGATTGGGTTGAACTCCCTGAAGAAGAATCCGCGATCAAATTCAATTCTGTCTGTCCGTTCGTCCGTCCGTATATACTCTTTCTTTCGAAGGAAAAGAGTAAGAAACTTGAAATTGTCTGAATAGGTTTGGAGTTCAAGTACCTTGGTTAAGTTCGTTAATGGATGGTGTTGACGTTTAGTCTGATCAAAGTGCCCTCTTTCCAAAATGGTATCAAATTTGGATTCGGTGCTTACCAGGGGAGTAGTTTTCGAATTCTTTCAGTCAGTACGTCATAAGATTAGAACCAGTGGCCTAGTCCGGTTCAGCAGAGTTACGCTACCCATCAATTAGTAAACAACAACACCCTAGTTGGTTGCATCATTCAAGTACTGAACAAATTCATAATAAAACCATATTTACTATGAAGTTGTAGCACCTGTGACAGTTTGTGTAACATTTTGAAAATAAATGACAAAACTTCAGTGATTCTTTTAACCGACCCATCACCTGCTGCAGTCCACGAATTCAAGTTTATGAATATATGGTTACATATAGACTCGATCAAATTGAAACTACGTGGACAGTTTTGGAATACCAATGCGCAACTCAACGCAAAACTTTGTGTGGATCCACTTCTGAGAAAATTCAAAAGAATATTCTATTCAAAAATATTCAAAATTTTGGATGAAGATTTTTTTCTGTGAAAATATTGATTATTTTTCAATGAAATTTGGCACACACCTTAGAGTAAGTATCTAACTATAATGATTCAGATTTCAAGTTCATCCGATATTCACTGTAGGAGATGTAAGGAAAAAAGATTGGAATTAGCTAATGGAGAAGAAAGGGCCTCAGCAATTATGAAATTACATAATGACAAGGACGAATATCTGTCGATAAATCAACAAACCTCGATCAGAGCTAATCATCCAATCAACAATTAGGCAATTCCTATCTTTGTTCTATGTTTGACGTTATTGACTTGTAGGAATCTACATGAACCGAGTATTTCCAAAGTCGTGATGGTGGTTGTAATCTGCAGTATAGCAGAAACAGCGACCTGATGCGACAAGAGGATGAACGTCATACAACATCGATCAAAGTATTCAGCACTCGAAGTTGGGATTCGCAAGATGCGCCTGGAAGATGGCGCGCTGTGCGTAGTTGAACTGCAGCAATTAATCGGAAAGATGAAAAGTATCGAAATTCCTTCTGCGGTTTTATCCAAGGTGGGTTGACCTGTCAATCAGTTATAACTGTGAAACAGATGTAGTCATTCTCCTTGGATCCGCTTCTTCGGTGTAGATGTTTTGGTTGATTGGATGATTAGCTCTGATTAAGGTGGAATATTTTCTGATTTATCGACAGATATTCGTCCTTGTAATCGTGTTATTAGGAAAAAAAATGAGGCAAATTTTGTTGTACAAGAAGTACAAATGCAATCAGATTGAAACTTCATTGAGATTACAACACGCAACTAGGTGCGAAATTTTGTGTTGATCTAATAGTTAGTATTTTAACAAGCGCGTAAAAGATCCAATCCTCACGTCAGTGCTTTTCTAGATTTTTCCTGGAGTTGTCCTATTTCTCACAAGCGTTCTGATTCAGAACTCCTGATGCCTCACGAATTCAAATAATTATTCATCGGGAAACTGAAATAACAAGGCTGAAACATTTCAAACTGCACTTTCATCTCATCCTCGTTTGAAATATATGGCTCTTTGAGAACAATAAATGTAGAGAAATATCTTGGCTTCTGTTTAAAGGGAAACATCCGTTTGTTTATTACCTACTATGATGATAATTTTCTGTAGAATATTAGTGCAAATATTTGATAGGGTAGTCCGATACTTCATGATAATTTGAAATAGTATAAAAGAAATTACTTCGTTTATCATCACCATATTTTTTATGGTTCAATAGTGGCCTGAGTGTCGTAGTTCCACTTTTTTTCGAACTTCGGTCTTCTTCAAGTTGTGTAACAAGAAATTCAAATGTGTTCTGCAAACTTTTTTCTTGAAAATTTCGAATTTCCATAAGACGATCTGTCCGCTTAGAAGTTTTACTACTGGGCTATTTAGGTAGGGACTTTCCAGCTATTCCAGAATGCCCAATTTCTTACTACCAGTTGTAGCTTTTCGAGATTATTCAGATCTGAGGACGTATGGTAGGTTTCGAAGGAATGGCGCACGAAATTCTTTCCGGTATTTGAATGATGCCCGGTTCTCTTTGAACCCTATTTCGCGATGATTCAACTTATTTGACCTGAAGAGGCGCTATTGCATTCATGACAATTTATTTCATAAACTCCTTCACTCGAATTCTCAAATGACGGTATGATGGCAATTTTTAAATTATTTTTTAGAATTGGTGCATCTCCATTTTAAAGCTAAGACTGATGCTCACAAAACTTCTAAAATGAAGATGAACTGTGATGGAGTACAGAATTTACTGTTCATCGGTAATCAAGCCCTGGGTAATCGTAGTTTTGTATAATCGGCCATGAGGGATTTAATTTCGAAATTGCAATATGATTGCATTGAAGTTTTTGATGGTTTCGAAAATTCAGTAATCATATGATGAATGTTATTTGGAATCAGAGACAAATTTTCATGAACCCTATTTGTTTATATTTGCTGTTTTCCAAACTGAACGCCATTATTTCAAAATCTTTTGTCATGATGTATACCTACTCACTAATATTATCAAGCTCTTCAATGAGTAGGGAGGGAATATGATCATTAAAGTATCATTGCTTGGTTGGATGTATTTGATCTTAACGATCTCTGAGTACCATTGATTCAATTACCAATTAGAGCTTTGGCAATTGAATTCTGTTCAATATAAAAACAGTCTATTGAAATTCATCAACTTTCATCAAATGAAAATAAAACATGAGGATATTTTGATTGGAATGGAATGGTACCCTATGAGACTTTGGAGACTCTCGTACGAGACTTCATAACAGTTTCGTCTATTCTCGAAATAAAAATCCACGGCCACGTCTCGAGTCTCGTTTTGTTTTCGAGACGAGACTCTTGAAAACAAGACCCTCGTGGATATCAGTTATTTCCACTGGGTAAAAAGCACCCATGGATCTAATCTATTTCTAGGTCATGGCCTACCATTTTCTATAGCAACTGGTTACTAAGTTAATTAATTTCTCATAACGAATACCTGTCAAGTTATTTATCCTTATTGAATTATTTCTTAAATATTAACAAAATTTAATTATCTCAAAATAAAGCCGTGTGTTTGTTTTTTATTTCATAATACGGTTGGAGGGAAAATATTGTTCCTATCTCGAGCGGAAAGTATCTTCCCCGCACTCAATTACTTGCCCGAACGACGCGAAGCGGAAATCTCGTGCGGGAAAGTACAACTGTCCGCTCTAGATAAGAGAATAACTATTTCAATGAATACTGGTTTACATGATGTTTGGATAAATTAAATTGAAATATATATGATATTTTTTTTTGTGCAACCAAAACTTTAGACGTATCAGGGCAGTTTTTCCAGAGCAAGATGTTGTAACTATAAACCATACTATAATAAAATATTAATTACAGACCTCATGGGCAGTATATTTTACAACATGTGTTGTCCATCCTCAATTTTGTAGTCAGGAACTCCAAGAAATTTGATAAATTCGAATGGAGTCATAGTATTTTTCATGAAACTTTTATGTGAAGTTTTCCTGTCACTTTTCAAACCAAAATAAATACTCACTGCCTTATCGACGTTGACCATTAGGTTATGTCGCTGCCACCATGTCACAAATTGTTCATTTATACTGAGACTGTAACCTTGCTCAAGTATAAATTGAACCTAACCTGTGTCGAATGAGGCAGAAAGATCGATAATCAGTAGTGGAGTGACCGCTTCTGAATCGACGATGTGCTGGGTCGAGTATGTCGAAATTATTGGGGAAGTCCTTTATTTTATAGAAACCAACCCCTCTCGTATACCTTTGAAAAAACGCTAAGGAGCGATATGGATCGGTAGTTAGTTGCCTCATTCAAGTAATCTTTTCAACTTCTGGAATCACTGTAGATTTCTTAAGAACGTTCGGAAAATAATTAAACCTTATTTTTATCAATGCATCATCGAGTGATTTTATTGGAATTAATATACACCATTTCGATAAAAAGTAAAATCTCTTGCTGAGAATATTCGATGGCTTGAACTACCTTCTCTGATGTAACGTGAACTTAGATATCTTAAGTATCCCAGATTGAACAAACCACTCGACAGCTACTTTATATAGTATGCGCATTAATGCAGGAGGGTTCTTCGAATATTTGTATTTCTTCGACACATTAGTTGCTGGAAACAATTTTGAGTGCTATGCCTCGAAATTTCAACGTTTTTTTTTGTACTGATCCACATGTGAAGTATGAATTCATCGACACTGTCCTAACTGTAACTTAGTCCACTTTTTTCGACTTTGTAACCATATTTTCTACTTGAATTTTATCTGCGTCATTTTTGAACCGGATCAACTGAACCAAAATACCAATGTGCGAGTAGGCTAGTAACGGATTAACAATCTCATAAAACCCATATATCAGCTGGAATCCGAGCAAATTGTAGAAAGGTAAGGGAAAGTAAAACTGCCCCAATGAAATCGTTACCCTTTTTTCACTTTCAGAATTTCATATTTGTTAATAATAACGAACGACACTTCACTCAAATTGTTGTTTAATAGACATAGGTGTATGGAAGGTTTTTATTGTTTCTTTGAACTGTTCAAGTATTGGAGTTTAAGTTGTTATTCTTCTTCATATTCCTCTTCAATATCTTCATCATAATTAGCATCACCGTCAATCGAATTCTTCAATTGCCATTCGTTTAACGAACGTAATAAAACATCATCTGCAACCTCAGTGTAAATTCTTTCCTTAGCATGCATTCCTAGAACGTAGTCCAAATGGTTGAATCTATTTTCAGCAACCAATGTTTTTTGTTTACAATTTCCAAGTTTCCTGCACAGTAAGTCAACATCCTTAGGATGAGAAAGCCAGTCATTGTTACTATAGAAGAGATAAACTGGTGCTTTAACTTTCTTCAGATTGTAGGATGGTGGATGAAATGGATGAAGTGGACCATAGTGGAGAGAGTTGAACGGGAAATAGTCATATTTCCTGAACTGGCCTATAAATGAAAAAATTAATCTTAATGCATTGGAATATTTTCTAGAAGATGGAAAATATTTTTCGATAGACCAGCACTAAAATTTATACTACGTGAATATAGTTGATTCCCTTTCTTCGTCGCGGCCGGCAGTAGCAGACATTTGCAGAATTTTGTCGGAATCGTACTGTCGGTTGATTAAAAAAAGTTTTTTGTTTGAGAACTGTGCATTATATTCGCAAAAAAATTCTGCTCAGGCCTTGAGCTTTATATTTCACAGTAGAGAACCTACCTACCAAATTTCAGTTCGATCCAAAAATGAGTTTTGGAGATATGTATTTCGAAAAAATTCGTCAAATTTAGTGTTTTTTTCTTGGATATTGTTGTTTTCGATGAAATAACTCAAAAATAACTAACTCAATCATAATGAAACTCTGGCAGCTAGATTGAAAATGTTGATTGACAACTTTATGCAGAAATGCGTGATAATCGTGCCATTAAAACATTCTGGAAAAAAACTTCGAAATTTTGTGTTGTTCCAATATTGAATACTCTGTAGTCTTTTGATCATATTATCCTTATGAAATAAGGTCCAAACCTTTCACGAATATAGGTTTTCAATTTGTTTCTTTTCGAAGTTATTGTGTTTACGGTCAGCCGTTAGGACTTAGGAACTCGATATTCGTGAAGTAAGTTTGAGTCTCATAACGAAGGTCGAATTCGTGAATGGGTAAAATCTGCCCAAGAATTCAGTAGATATATCCATTCAAATTTCAATTTCCCAATATTTCGAAAAATACAGATTAGATCGAATCGAAATCCAATACTTCATCGAAAAACCTAGAAAAGCACTGACGTGAAGTCAGCAGCATTTGCAAGTGTGTTCAAAGGATATCAAAATAATGTCAACATGCGCGCAAAAGCTGCTGACTTCACGTCAGTGCTTTTTATGTTTTTATCACATGTTTGAGACTCTTCAATATTAAATGTTATTTGGTTATCACACCGTTCAACCTCCCCCATCAATTCACTCGACTTCCATGATACTATTTCCGTGCCTATGTCGACATGAAGACGATATTCTCGGACGAAAAACTCATTAACGGCACTTCGAATTCCTGAAATGCTAAGTATAAAATTTCTGTATTTATACTTCACCTGAGTTGAAAAGTTGACCATAATGGAAAAGCTGTCGAGATGAAGCTCCTGCAGGTGTATGTGCTAAGAATGTTGGTAGTAAAGTATCGTTGAATTCGGCTCGATCGAAACCTGTGACAATGAAAAGAACGTCTCTGCATAGAAATTCTGTATCATCACCAATAGCACAGAATTTATTTCCTAGCCAGGTTAGTATTGAACTATGTGGCAAAAATTCGTTGATTCCGAATATTTTGAACAAGGTCTGCAAAAAAACAAAGAGTCAATTGAATTTCGGCCATACGAACGTGTCATATCAAAGCACCTATTTGGTTTCGAGATATTCGAAGGAAAAAAATTCATATTCACAATATCCTCCAATTTTCAACGGAACGCAACATGTTGAAAGCCAAACTCAAAATATTAGTTGACATTGACGTAAAGGAATGTGCTCTATTGTGTATTTTCGCAAAATACTTCATCGGAAATAAGTAGATTATGCAGATCGGAAGTGATGACTTCCCCAGAAATTAGAGATGCTGCAAAAATTACTCTAATCAAATTTGTAACGTGACATCGAAAAATCTGACTATTTTATGGATTCGACAGCAGCCAATGAAATTGGATAATTTTCGGAGCCAGTTTTATTTGTAAATTTCTCAAAATATCGATTTGAATGTGAATTTTATTCCTTCGTTTGATTTCGGGGAATTTTCGGTAACAATTGATATTACCAAATAGATTTTTACATTTATACAGTATATTTCACCATAAACTGGACAAATACATACAGCAGTGTAAAGGAAATTGCAAAAGTAATTTTTGCCTTTTGACATATACCCCGTTTTCGAAACGTAAGCGTAAGTTCAATGTCAACTCAGAGCAATATTCTGATAACTGTGCTGGGTTTTGCGTGACCTTTGAAATAACGGTTTTTGGTCACAATTTAGTACTTTTTGGCAAACAATTCAGTTGTTGTATAGAATGCTGGAAAAAAGTTTTCAAAATGAAGGAAATCCTGCAAAGTTGGATTTTTTCTTTTTTGATTGCCTAATTTAATAGCATCTTTTCATTGTCCTTGGTTTTCTGAGATTTTCCGTGAAAATATTGACCAAAATTCGAACTCAATTTTTTTTTCACATATGTACCGTGAAAAACAAATCTCACCCGAAATCGTTGAAATTTTTCGGGGTTGTAATGACGTTTATTCCGAACACTGGTGTAAAAACAAAATAACAAAATATCTAATTTTTAGCCTCCCAAAGATTCCGGTCGGAGTAATAATTTATGAAAGGAAAGAAAATCAGTTCCTCATTGTGGAATTTTAATTTTATGTTAGAACCGAGCGCCTTCAACACTAGGTCATCATCAGGGTTCCCAGTTCAGGAATAATACCAAAAGTAGCATGTGAAACAGGAACAAATCAATAAAACACAGCTATCCAAAAGGAAGATCAAACTAACAAATTGAAATTTTTTTCACAAATGAAACGAAAACAAAACAACGTTCATCCGTCACCTTCTGTCAAAACAAGCTTGATAATAATATATGCTACTTGTGGTATCCTGTGGACCCTGATAAATGATCCAGTGTCGAATGCACTCGGTTTCTACATAAAATAAAAATTCCACACTAAAATACTGATCCTCTTGCATTTCCATATTCTGTGTTTGCACAACCATCTTCGAAATAAAAAGACTAACTAAATTTCATTTAAAAATTGTGCTAATGGACCTCCAGAATGACGTTGATAGAAATATAACTTTACCAATGAAAAATTCTCAAAAAATTTATTCTGCTTATATGAATATCCGTTACCAAGCAACGGTAGTTGATCAAATTTGAGCCTAATATCCGAATGCGGAGGGAGTTCGACTCCGACCAAAAGTTTTTTCGAAAAAACTGTTATTGTTGATAAATTCATATTTCTATTCAGGTCATTCTGCAGACCAATTAGCACAATTTCAGCTTCCGTAAGGCCACCAGTTTTTACGCGCTTGTTCTAGGGAACAGCGCGTTTTTTGAATAAGAATTATTTAAGAACTCCGAGTGGAATCTTTGGGAGGCTACAAAATGAACACCAATGGATATATTAGGTTAGTTCAACCTTGAGAGATTCCAACAATTTTGAGTGGAATTTCTTTTTCAATAGACATGTAAAAAATAGTTGAGTTTGAATTATGGTGGAATTTTTTCACGGAAAATCTTAGAAAATCGAGCAATCAAAAATCAAGCTTCCTCCTTTGTATGTTTTCCGCCATTTTGAAAATTTTAACCAGAATTCCACATCATAATCGAATTGACCACCGAAAATACTGAGATGGGACCACAAACCGTTAATTCAGAGGTCACGCATAACTTACCACAGTTAGCAGAATATTCCTCGAAGTTGACATTAAACACCCTGTATCTCGCTCATGCTTCGAAAACAGGATACACGTCATAAGGCAAAATTGACTTACCAAATGTCTTCTACACGGCTACTTACGTTTGTCCAGTTTGTGATGAAACACCCTGTATATTAATTTGGGGACGATAAATTACGTGCGTCTGCGACCATTGAAAATTATGTTTTTCGATTGCTCTTGTTGAAGGAAAAAGACAGTCATTAGTCAAACCCGTGTATAATAGGCGTGTTTAATGAATATTTCTATAATGCGTTGAAGGCAACATGCCACGAAAAGGAGAGTTCTGGACCTATTCTATTCATTTATGCATTTTTTTCACGCGAAAGCTGCAGGATGGTCGTAAAAGCGAAAAGTTAGAGAAAGAATGCGGGCATCATATGTACTATCTGCCCTATCTCAATGGAAACGGGAATTGAAAAAAAAATTGGAAATTAATACATTTTCTACGTAAATTCAGTATTTTTTCGAACAATCGGGTTATCGGATTACGAACCACGTGACCCGCAATATGGTTGTCTCTTACTCTCATCAATGTTGCAAGTTCTCCGTTCAAGATTTTGTGAATTTGACGATGAAGATTTATGGACTGAAACTTATAGACCAGTGATGAAAAATAAGAAAACCTAAAATTTGTTCTAAGAAAATTCGAGGATTTATGTTTCATTTTTGTTTTATTGTTATTGACGATGTTGACATCCCAATTTGGAGGTTACAATTTATAAAAATCGATCTTGAGTAAATCATAAAAAAAAATTATCGATTATATGTAAGACACATATTTCACAATGGATCAGTTTGTTTCCAGAAATTCTTACTGTTTGAAGAAAGGATGTAGGTAAATTATTATATTTAGGAGTTTTCGAATAGCTATGTTAGAGAATTTGCTGAAACTGCAAGTATTACTTCAACTGTTGCTCCCCTCAGATACTTGAAGCATTGTATAATATAACATAAGATATGTTCTTTCAGGGACATTCCGTTACAGTTGAACACCTTCAAGTTCTCGACAAATATTCATGTGAATGCTTATGCATAAGCATAATTGCTGGTGACTACATATTGCAAAATATTTGCTTTTCAGATATAACAAATTGGAAATGTAATAGAATGATAGTTTTAATCCTTAAAGGTTCCATCTGGATGTCAAATATGATATGAAAATTTCTAAGGAAGATGTAAGAAAGTGGAAAAGTTAGAAAAACGAAACAAAAAATGTTATGAAGGCATTCTATTTCTAAGAGGACAAAACTAACATAGTGTCAGTTTTGATTTTAATCAATCTTCATCATTCAACGGCAAGATCTTTGGGTCAGTTACTATTCGGGTTATGTGGACACGCGGCAACCTGAGGTAGAGCTACCCTAGACGAGTATATGGTAGATTGAATCAAATCCATAACCAACAAACAGGATGTTTCTTGTATTCATCAATATTTTCAATTGCTCATAACTTTTGAACCACTCTGTATAATTCGTTGATATTCGGAACAAAAGATAAACTCATACAGGTCAATCGATTCATATTCAAATAATTGAAAGTTCCAGATCCGTATCAGAAAATAGGGGACTTTTTCAAGTTGAATTTGCAACACCCTGTATATTGAAATTTCGAAATTGAATTGAAATATTCGAAAAAAGCAGAAAGTTTTCAATTGGAATCAGTCGATTTTTCTATCCCGCACGTTTTATGCTTAATGAAAATTTAACGGAAGGATTCGATTCAATAGAGAAATTTCACTTACTTCCCAGATGGTTCTTAATTCTTGATGGAATTGAAAGAATTTCTTGTCCTACTAATTGAAAATCAGTATTTCATGTCATTTCGAAGGAATATTTTGAAAAATTGCCAGAAAAACATTAACTTTGGAAATTGTATCCGAAATTAACAGACATTAATAATCAGATTAATTGAGAAATGAGAAGGTTTGAATTATAATCGCTCTGTTGAATTTTAATGTTTGCCCTTCTCAAAATATAACTGTCAGTTTTTTTTGATCATGTCTGGATTAATATGTGTTGCATCGTAGGTGGTTTCGATATATTTCCTTCCTATCTCCTTTTTTTCCTACTTAGACGAATACACGTTACACTTCAAATCCAAAATTAGTAGACAGGATTTGAATCTGGTGATCTAGCGGTCGGGGTATGCGGTCTACCTCTACCTATCCACATGTTTGAACAGTTCCGGTAGACAAATTTCCAGACCATTACCATACTAAAAACATATTTCTGCACGAGACCTACGCATGATCAGGATATTTTTGTATCAGTAAACTGCATAGCTGGACCTCTAGATTTCCATATTTAAATACTGTACATTATTTTAGTTGAGAACATTTAAAAGTTTACTTGTATTCGTCTGAGAACAGAAGTAAGGAGATAGGAAATAGCAATTCAGGGTATCGAAGCCGCCTACTATGAAGCACGTTATAATCCAGACATGATCAAAAAAACTATCAGTAATATTTTGAGATAGGCAAGAATTGAAATTTTAAAAAACGGTATCACTTTAAAACTCATTTTGTGGTTCATTATTGAGATTTGCATTCCTTTATTCATTTCATTATTCATTGTTGTTAAGTTCAGATAATTTTTTCAAAATGAATTAATTTCTGAATATTTTTCAAAATAAGTCTTCAAAATAACATGAAATACATATTTCCAATCAGTAGGATAAAAATTCTTTCAATTCCATCCCAAATGAGAAAATCAACTGATTCCAATTTCAACTTATCTGCTCTTTTCGAACTTTTAAATCTAATTTCGGAATTTCAATATACTGGGTGTTGAATTTCAACTTGACAGAAGTCCCATATTTTTCTGATACGGTCCTGGAATTTTTCAATTATTCAAATAAGAATCGATTGACCTGTATGAGTTAAGTATATGTATATGGAATGCTCTTTTTATTCAATTCAAAAAAGTCTACTTGTTAAAGGCTATTGAAACAACAATTAAATACAGATTTTTCTGTATAACCTTTACATAATATCTTTCGATATTGTGAACTGTGCGTAACAAAACACGTGGTAAGTTTTTGATGTATAATATAGAATAAATGCTACTGATGATTCTAAATCGAAAGATAGAAGATGAAACACTGTGTCTAGTATTGTTTTTAGGTTGTATTTCAATTTTTTACACTTTTCTCAAGTTTTTTACTTTGATCATTATATGCCAGTTGATATAATAATTTTGTCATTGAAGACGTAGTACGTCGAAGACATAAAAGTATATCGTAAGATATCAAATCAATATCGAAAGATATTATGTAAAGGTTATACAGAAAAATCTGTATTTAATTGTTGTCTCTTATTATTCCGTCACAAATTGACGATGCATGACACTGAATGTGAGTTGTTATATTTTTTGAGATATTCTGAGTTGATATGAAATGATGCCAAATTCAAAGTTTCTTCATTAGACTGTCATCCAATACTTATTATTGTGCAGAATAAAATTACTGAATGCCAGCGCGTATACATGTATCAGACCGAAAGATTTCCTTTGACTGTCATGTAACTGATTTTTAAATGATCATGGTGACTTATTGTGGCTATTTTAAAATGAGAATTATCATAATTTAGTTATCGTGACTATTTCGATATAACCATGATTATGCTATAATTTTAATTCTGGATTTCATGAATAATTCGCATGCTTTGCCTGCTCCAAATTGATCTTTTCCGTTTTACCAAACAGAAATGGTGAAAATTGGTTATTTATCAAAGTAAATTATTGCTGAATTATATATACCGTAGTTTCAAAATTAATTCCTTCATCAACATGAAAATATTAGTTTATTTTTCGGAATTTCAAACAGAGATATTTGGAAGGTTTGTTATCTCCATTCTCCATTCATTGCATGGATCCAGACTGTTAAACTTCACTAGACCATTATAGTCTCATATTTTTTCAATGGAAGAAAGAGTACGCCGAAGAAGGGAAAAGATACAAATATCGGAATATGAAATCGACGCTACTAAAATAATTCATACGTTGCCTCTCGAAGCATTTCATTTCACAATAAACGTTGTGATGGTTAAAGAATTCTGTTATGATAATTTCAAATATCAACTCTTCATTCGTCCTGAAATTATTCAGAATAATCTCAATAATCAAGTTATTGAGCAAGAAAGTGATTTTCACATGTTTACTTCTGACAAATTCCTTTAAAGTTAACCCTAATTTTCGGAACACAGATTTATATGTCTTTATACCATTATTGTATAGCCTATGCATCTTGAAAACAAGGTTGAAGAGAAGGAATTTCAGAGAGGTGTAAGGTTTTGATTGTCATTGAAAGAATGATTGGGAAAAGAGTTTGTATCGCTATGCAAAGCTGATTATAAAAATGTTTTTCTGATCGATGGTATCGTCGTATTAAAATGATGAGCTCCTGTAGTTTCCCAGCATGACGACAGATGGTGGATTATTTGAAGCAGTTTACTTCTTCCTGATAGGTTTGAGAGTTGGGTCATTGAGTAGTAAACCACAACTGGTTCAATACTCAATGCTTGGTTCTAATCTCGGCATGATTTATTTGCAGATACCTCATGATAGGAATGACAAACTATTATGGGATTTTCTTAGGAGAGTGATTATAAGAATTCAATATTTTTCAAATAATGTTGCTAGAGTTTTCTATACATACTTAATACGCGTTGTGTTTTTGGGTATATTATCTCATTATAAAAATATAGGACATTTATTTTCCTTTGCTATGACTATTTTCGTTTGAATGAGAGAGTAGTCACAAGGTATAGTGATAAATGTATGTAGCGAATTTCATGAGAGCAATGGAGGTTCTATTTATTTTTTCATTAATATACTGTATTTGGCATAGTCACCTGTTTAAAACGCGGTTGGGCGATTTTCGGAATTGGATAGTCATTTGATTTGAAGGTGAAATTGAAGTGCATATTCAACTCATCAATGGAAAATGTTAATTTATCGACTAGGTAGATTGGTGGGCTTACTAGTTCTATAATAAACTAATCATAAATGCATATATCATGTGAAAGTTCAGACGTTTTTGTGAGCTTGACAACTTTCAGCAATCCAAGAAGATGATGTTGACTATTTTGGCAACTATACAGCATATAATATAAATCAACAAATATTCCCTTCTGATCAGAGGTAATCATCCAATCAACCAAAACATCTACACCGAAAACGCGGATCCAAGGAGAATGACTACAGCTATTTGACAGTTATTTCTGATCGTCAGGTCAACTTACCTTGGATAAAACCGCAGAGGTTATCTCGACACTGTTCACCTTTCAGATGGACCGCCGCAGCATAACTACGTACAGCGCGCCATCTTCCAGGAGCATCCCGAGAATCCCACCTTCGAGTGCATGACATTCATCCTTTATTCGTTATTATTCATCACGTAGCTGTACCTGCGATATTGCAGATTCACAAACACCGTCACGAAATTGGAAACACTCAGTTTATGTGGATTCCCACAAGACGAAAACACGTCCACTATTTAACAAAGATAGGAATTGGTCTAATGGGGAAGAATGAGCTTCAGATATAATAAAATAACATAACCATTATCATTATATCATTATATTATTGTTTCGGACCATGGAAAACTAATGATGATATGCATATGTATGTTCCCACTCAATACTGCTTGTTCAGTTCGAGGTACTTCAGTGTTCTGTGCAATTGAAACATTCTGAAAGTTTAGATTATCTGGTTATCACGGATGCCCCTGAACGAACGTAGAAGCGATAAGGGCCGTCACATTGATCAAAGATGGCCAAAGTCAAGAACTATGTATCTAATTTACTCGGTGTGGCTCAAAGTACGATTTCCAGAGTGGTTAGGCGTTATAGGGAAACAAATCAACATTCAAGAAGACCAGGCCAAGAGCTGATCGCGTTTCACGATTAACTGCCTTAAGAACCCGGCACTGTACACCCAGAATGTTGCAAAATGAAATTCTAATTGCTCGAAATACCCAAATTTCGAGGCAAACGGTAAGAAATCTTTTGCGGAGTAAGAGAGTATGATATAAGAGCTAGAGTTCCAGCTATGGGCTCTTGCCTCACCAGGGTGCATCGCATTGCCCGGCATCAATTTGTGAGGGCTCAGTAGGGCTTGAAGGAATGATCCAACAACTTTTTTTCTGATGCGTTCGGATTTGCCTTATCAGCCTGAGATAGACGTATACCAGTTTATGGACGTCCGGGTGAGCGATTTTTGCAATGTAGCTTTCGGCAATCCGAGAGTTACGGAGGTGGTTCAGTTATGATTTGGGGCAGAGTACCTTTCCATGGGAGAACATAGTGATTATGATTCACGGCAGGATGACGGCAGACAGATACATACGAGATATTCTGTCTGGAACTCCATGTTGTTCCATATGGCTCGTTTATATGGATAGATTTTCGATGTATGCACGATAATGCGCGATCCCATGCTGCTGTAATGGTGTATGAATATCTTCATGAGATCGCCAATCCTACTCTGAATTGGCTAGTACGAAGCCCGGATTTAAATACGATAGAGCATGTTCGAAACCACCTTGGATGGGCATTACAAGAACATCCAGCGCCTCGTAGAACACTCGACCAAATGCACCACGAGCTGAATATGTATTGAGAGGTATGGAGCAACAGTACACACAGCGTCGGTTTGAGAGTATGCCTACATGAAGGAACGTTGTCGTAAGATCTCGGGAAGGCAATTCGAGATTTTATATGACATCAATTTATCAATGTGGAATTTTCTGTTTTGATAAATTATAAAATGGAATTGATTATTATTCACCCTGTATATCTGGTAGATATTTTCATTGAGATCTTATTGCTTTTATTCAGTTTCTATATTTCAGCTGAAAAATTTAGATTTTATGCTTCAAAATCATGCAATTGTGAAACTCATTAGTGATATATTAATTTTGGTGCGGTGTGTATTTTCCTACGTTTTCGAGGACGTTCACGAACTAAAATCATAGAATCGACGTATGATTTACTGTGATAGCAAAATCGAGAACCCGTTTCTGTGAATCTTTCACTGTATTTTTCACAATATCAACTCATTTGATCTATTCAAAAGGCAAATTTATTCCAAAGTATATATCATAGCCTTAATCGTTCTTGTACTATGAGAAAAGTTTTAATGTAGCTACTCACCTCCGGAACAACCAGTAATTTAGCAGCGAGTCTGACGACAGGACTGAAAGCGTGTTTCATGAAGGCAATCGGTGCTAAACTGACGTGGGCGATGATTTTTTTGTTATAATGTGGCAATTCGGAACACATTACGTAAAAAGTTGTGGTACCCTGTGAATGGCCGATATGAAATAATGCCTTCTTCTTAGTTATTTTCAAAGTATAGTCTATCATTGCGGGTAGATCCTTTGTACCAATTTCATGCCACGAGAACTTCCAGAACTTACTATGTCTGGGATTCAGTCTTGTGTGATTTCTTGATTGAGTATTTCCTCTGGCATTGCCCATCCATACATCGAAACCATTATCGGCAAGGTAGTAAGCTGTAATATATTCAAAACATTTAATAGCTTCATTTTTCAGTTGGAAAACAGAGTGAAATCAAGAATAAGTCAGTTAATAGAAATCAAGAATTTGAAAAGCAATCTTCTGAATTTTATTTAAGTTGTGCTCGGCTGATAATCCTACTAACAAATTTCGTTGTGGAGATAGGCTTGCAATTTTTTCGAATAGTTCCCACATTTTCTGTTCGATAAACTTAAATTTGCCCATTTAATGAATACACACTAAGCAATATACAGGTACCTATGAAATTATTAACCCTCTCATAAATTCAAATCGCAAATTAGCTGACCGCGATCTGCCATACCATGGTTAGGCAACTAAGGCGCCAGATGAAATCGAACGATTTTTTCTGATTCTTGGTAATATGTTTTGAAATTTGATTTTGCACTTCCTCCTCGAGCTATTTAAGTACCTACTGAGTAGTTTTCGTTTACACGCTAAACGTTTTCAAATATGCATTCAACTAAAATTTTTTCTTCATTCAAATGAACATATATCATTGTGTTAAAAGAAATTCTGTCCTGTGGCTGAACTAGATGTTTTATGTGTGTTATACATAAACTTAACCGGATCAGAAGAGCTTTAGCATACATGCCTACAAACATATGAAATTGGTAATAGAAACTTTTTATATAGGTACATATAATTCGAAACGATGATTATTCTGAAGAGATGGTAGAAATTGATCACAAAATTCCTTTGTTATATCCTGTTGGAGTTTCAGGATATCTCGTCGTCAATTTGTTTTTTCCAAATCACTCTGATTATTTGGGAGCGTAAACTGAATCAGCACATAAGATAATTAAAAACAAATACTTCTGACATAATTAAATTTCCCATCAGTTTTAATCCTTTCTCGGAATGATGAGTAGCATGACCTGATTGCGGTCAGTAAATGTTTGGAATGGCTTGATTATTTCTAATATCAGTTCATCGTGAGAACCCTTCGAAATTCGTGAGCAACACTCAAAATATTGCGTCAGATTTTCTCAGGATATTCATTTTTTTTATATAGAATAGAAATATTAGTCCAAATGAAATCTACAGAGTTCAAATATTAGGAATATCATATTTCCAGTAAGCCAAAAAAAAAAATAATAAATCGAGAACTAATTCAGAAGTTCTCGAAATTTAATGTGAAACCATTACGCGTAGTTTCGCCAGCCCGGTTATTATTCATTTCAGGTAGTCGACAAGTTTTACTCAATCATAAATTATGTCATTAAGCTTTTTGATCCAGCTCGTATAGTTGGTGGTAATTTTCCAATATATTCTTCTCATAAACTAATAAAATGATAAAAGAAAAGAATAAATTCCACAAGAAATATAAAAAAAAATACAAGGATCTTAAAGCTTATAATCGATAATGTGAGCTTCGCTCTATGTACGAAAAACTTATGAAACGAGATTTCTCATAATTCAAAACAACTCTAGAAATACATAGCAAATAAAAAAAAACAGTGAATCTAACATACCACAGTCGGTAACATTAGGCAATGAGCGCGTTAAGGGCCGGGAGTTCCCAGAGCTCTTCGCCAAATTCTTTCATGAAGTTTATAACCCGTCTAATGAAGACGTACTCATCATACCGATAACAAAAGACCCAAAATACGTTATATCGAGAAAATAAGTTGTCAATCCATCGAGAAAGTCATGAACTAGATATTTCCGAGATTAGTGGTCCAGACACCATTATTTGTGAACAAATGATTGAGACACTTCAAATAATATACATATAATCTCTCAATTGAAAGTGCATCATTTCCAACTAGGTGGAAAAGAGCGGAAATATCGCCTATCTTCGAAAATAGACAATGTGATAACGTGGAGAATTATAGACCCATTAGGAAATTATGCATTATCCGCAAACTACTTGAAAATATCATTTATAATCGCGTACTACCATCCGTGAAAAATATTATTATAGAAGAGCAACATGGCTTCTTTTCTGGGCGATCCTTAGAGTCTAATCTTCTTTCATTCTTGGAGCATGTAATAGAACAAATAGACACTCAGGGTCGGAAAGATACAATATATACAGATTTCAGTAAAGCATTCGATAAGACCAATCACAAGAAATTATTGAGAAGACTCGCGAAGGTTGGCTTGTCCGATTCATTGATAGAATGGTGTAAATCCTATTTGACGAGAAGGAAAGGATTTGTCTCGATTGGTGACCATAGATATGAACCTTTCTTTATAACATCTGGTGTCCCCCAGGGTAGTCATCCGGGTCCTCTATTTTTCCTAATTTACATAAATAATATCAAGGGGTGTTCCCGATACTGTTAGATACTTCTTGACGCGGACGACTTGAAGATCTTTCGAAGCATTCGATCGGTGGAGGACTGTCAGGCAATTCAGGAGGACCTCGATGGATTGGTCCAATATTGTAAGCTCAATGATATAGTTCTGAATAGTCGAAATTTATCCATATCTCATTCACTAAGGAAATCTAAAAAATTAAATATGAATATAAGGTTGAAGAGAAAAAGTCGAAATACGTAAATGAAGTCGTAGACTTAAATGGGACGCTTGATGAAAAATGGTCATTTCGATCACACATCAAAAAGGTGATTACTGGGTCGAATGAAATGGAATAAAAGTTGAAAAAAATTCAAATATCCTAGAGTTTTCACAGGCCTGTACTATTCATTTATCCACCGTAAGTTGTCTTTCGCATCTGTTATCTAGAATCCTATATATGAAATTCATATAAAAAGAGTCCAAATTGTCAGAAAGTCAGAATGAATTCTTAAGATTTCTAGCTTTCAAAACACATACCATCATAGAAAATATGGACTATAACCCTATTAGAGCCAAATTTCACATTTCAACTTTGAAATACAGTAAGATGGTGCAGGAGCTTTGTACGCTCCATAAAATTTTACATGCTTAGATTGATTCACCCTTTCTTCTTAATATGATCAATCTGAATATAGCGGGACGAGACCTACGATAGAGAATTCTCTTCGGTATCATATTTCGTAGAACAAATAGAGGACAGCACTCTCCGATGCGACGCCTTCAAGCCACTTATAACACTATTGAATTAAATAGTGGCATAGATATTTTCTCAGACAAATGTCCAAAGTTCAAAAAACTCCTAAAACATTTGTTTATGTCAATTTAATGGAAATTTTTACTTTCACTTTGACGAGTTGATTTGTGCGGTAAACTCGAATTCCCTACAATCCTGAGTGGATACTTTGTTGGTGAATCTCTTTACTGTTTGTATCCTAAATGTGCAATAAATAAATAAATTTCAATTAATCGTATGAGCCCGCTTCAAAGCTTAAAAATGCATTCGAAATTCAATCAATAATACTCAGCCTCCGAAGCTACCCCGAAAATTTCAAACTTGGCTGATTCTTTTCAGAAGTCATTGTAGTAACGGATGGACGGCCGGCTGGAACAATTGAATTTGACCCAGAATTCTCTATCAATCAGTCGAACCTCATCTTGTTTGAAAGTATTTCCGGATATTCAAAAAGTATTGATATTTGCACCCAATAATATTTCTCTACTTCCTAGACCTCGATAACGATACCTTAGGAGCAAACAATACCTCAAGTATAACGGGGTGACTTTTGGAGACCAGAGTTCGTTTTTTTCAAAAAACTTTTTTCGTGCAAATGGTTGAAAAAATCTAAAGAATACGCAATGTTGCCACTTTGTTTATTTTCGGTATAATAAAACTGAAATGGAGTAAAAATGGAATAATAACTTACATTCCGCATTCTTACAGAAGAACTAAGAACATACATCCCAAAAAAAAATTTCCAAAAATACTCACTGAAGCCTGCAGAACGATACCCCGTTTCCTCCTATATACGTCGAAATTTCTCCGAATTCTAATATTTCACGCAACTTTAAAGCATGAAGCGGCGTGCAGATGTCTGACCTCGAGATATTAACGACTTTTCATGAAACTTGAATGTCGCCGTGTTGCCTTGCCGTAATTTACTACCACGTGGTATTGTTTGATCTTAAGTTTCAATCATATCTTTTGCTCATTTTGCAAGTTTTCGCTCCCAATATCTGAACAAGAATGATCAAAAATTAAATAAAGTTTTATTCATAGAAAATGTCCTTGCAAATTGCAAACTATTTCTCAAGGACAGGACTTTTGCTAGTTCGTCCAAAGACTCGAAATAAGAAATTATTGAAATACAATTATTCTACAAACTGTTTCGTTGATTTCTGGTGAAGCAGTCAGATATGAACTCTAAAACGTCTCATTTTACATCTTTGACCGTTTGCATTATTGTCGATTAGCCAACATTTTTTTCCGAAAACTGCGCTTGAGAAATGGTCTGAATCCTGGAATCCTCAAAAACGGTATTCATGAATAATAATTTAGTTTGAAACAATAGTTAGTTAAGTATCAAGGGGGTTATGAGGATGTTAATTACCGAGGGCAACATATTTAAATTCCGAGGGACGTCATTTCCGAGGGATTGTAAGTTGCCTGAGGTTGTTAACATCCAATAACGTGATGGACAATTTATTTTATTTCATACCAATGAAATATGGAAACCGAATTTTGTTTGTTTTCAAAATCAAACTAGAGTTGTTAAAGAATAATGTATTCAGACATGAATACCATGGATATACCAACTGACAAGTCTGCAAATATTTCTAAAATTTATTCATTCGTGAAAATGAAAGAAAGCTTGGAGAGAATTATTGGGATTAAACCAAAGTATGAATAAAAAACGCTGCAACTTTCACACAAGGGTTTATTATTTTTCCATTAAGTAATCTTATTCCATTGATATCTTATATAAAAGTTATACAGCGTGCCAAAAAAGTAACGTAACTCGTCAATAATCCTTGTACGAAGAATTATTAAGGAATATTTTTTCAAAAGCAATTTATCCTATACTTGCTTGAATTTGATATTTCTCACCCCCTACGCCCCGTACCCTCCTACTTTATTTTTTCAGATGAGAATATATGAATTGTTATACATCCAATGGAAAGTATGTTGATTACCTATTCAGCGATGTGGCTTGAAGTATAATTGGTTGTGCCGTTTTCATTGAAAAATTTAGAAATAACTTACAATTTGTGATTGGACAGCACTGTTTTCAGACCATTCTTCTTTTATTGATTATTATTAGGGAAAATCCTCGAACCCACGGATTTGTAATTCAAATTAAATTAATAATTAAATTAAATTTTCGTTCACATAACCGAATCGGTCATCGAAGGACTTTCCATGCGATATTTCACATGAAATATTTTTCCAAAAAAAGAACTTTTTAGGTTTAAGGATATAAACCCCCAACTTTGAAAACTATTTCTCAAACTTCGAAAATAGAAATCAGCGGGTAGGAGGATATTTTTCAATATCTATTATTTCAAGAATAAGAACAAGACACCAATCACAAGTTGTCACACCGCTCAATGTGCAATCGAATGTCCTTTCATTTGATATATCACGATCCATATATTACCATTAAAAAAAAAGTATATGGGTGTGGAGCTTAAAGAGTCGGTGATTTCAAATTCAAAAAAGCATAGGGAGACTTGCTTTCGGAATTTGAAATCCATGTATTCGTGGATTTTCCTCAATAATAATTAGTTGAAGAATAGTGCTTTGATTGCAGTACTCTCCACTCACAAATTGTGAATTATTTCCAAATTTTTAATTGAGACAACAGCACAACAATTTTTTTTGAATCATATCGCTGAGTACGTAATCACCTCTCATTTGATGTATCACAACCAATATACTCCCATTTGAAAAAATAAAGAATATGGGTGTGGGGAGGAGGGGGAGAGAAACATCAAATTAAAAAACAACGCAGGATAAATTACTTTCGGAATTCAAAATTGACGGGTGCGAGGATTTTCCTTAATAATTCGTCGTTCAAAAATTATTGACGAGTTACGTTATTCTTTTGGCACGCTGTATACTTTTCATAACTCATGGGTTTTTCACCCCAAAATTTGCAGCGTTTTTCTTTATACCTCAGGAACTACTGGTAGATTGAGTTAGGCAACAATAATAAACATTGAAAGCTTCATAAAAATTCGGTGGTAAGTTTTCGAAAAGTAAATGAATGATTTTGAGTCCTCAGAGTACACCGATCCTGCTGAAAAGCTTGGAGGATCATGCCAAGCGACACACGATTTTTCTACTAAGTTTCACGAATTTCGGTTCAGTACTTTCGAGAAAAGCCCTGGACAACGGACGGCGAACGGACGGATTTTTGGTTCATTATTCGAAAAAATCAAATAATAAACCTTAGTGATCGACGAAAAAAAAATTATCCCACCTGAAAATTTCACAGTTCACATTTTGGAGTATATAGATTCGAATGAACTAATAAAAGAAGTTCGTCTGTCCGCCGTCCGTTGTCCGGGGCTTTTCTCTGAAAGTACTGAACCGAAATCCGTGAAACTTAGTACAAAAATCGTGTGTCGCTCGACATTGATCCTCCAAGCTTTTCAAGAGGAGCGGTGTAATATAAAGAAAAACGCTGCAAATTTTGGGGTGAAAAGCCAATGAGTTATGAATAGTATACAGCGTGCCAAAAAAAACGTAACTCGTTAATAATTTTTGAACGACGAATAATTAAGTAAAATCCTCGCACCTGTCGATTTTGAATTTCGAAAGCAATTTATCCTGCGTTTCTTTGAATTTGATATTTCGCACCCCCAATTCCCCGCACCCACTACTTTATTTTTACAAATTGGAATATATGGGTTGTGATAAATCAAATGAAAAGTAATTTGATTACCTACTCAGCGATTCGACTAAAAAATAAATTTGTGTGCCGGTTTTCGATAAAAATTAGGAATTAATTTACAATTCGTGATTGGAAAGTAGGTACTGCAATCAGACCATTATTCTTTCAATAATTATTATTGAGGGAAATCCACGGATCTATGTATTTGTAATTCCGAAAGCAGGACTCCCTATGCTTTTTTGAATTCGAAATCTCCCAACCTTCACGCTCTGCACCCCATACTATATTTTTAAAATAGTAATATATGGGTTGTGATATATCAAAAGGAAGTACATTCCATTGCGTATTGAGTGGCGTGACTGAAAAAAGAATTTGTTGAGCTATTTTTTCATAAGAAAATTAACAATTTGTGATTAGCGTCAGGTTCTTATTATTGAAATAATAAATATTGAAAGATATCCTCCTAACCGCCGATTTCTATTTTCAAAGTTTGAGAAATGCTTGCAGTTTCGAAGTTGGGGGTTTATACCCTTAAACATCAACAGTTTTTTTCTCGAAAAATATTGCACGTGATATATCGCATCAAAGGTCAATCGATGACTAATTCAGTTATGTGAACGAAAATGAAAGTTAATTATTCATTCAATTTGAATTACAAATCTATGGGTTCGAGGATTTCCCTCAGTAATAAGGTAAGTGTTTCTGAGGTAGAAATTCATGTTGAGAATTATAGTTTTAGAGAATCTCGTAGATGGCATTTTAAAGAGAGCAAATTTTTAACATCATATGGTCTATACATTATATAGGGTACTCGTTTTCGTGGAGTTTCATCCAGAATACTTCCAACAATATTTAAACTGTAACAACATAAGGCGCCCAGATACATACTTGTACCCACGTCACTTTTTAAACTTAACAGTCGCCCTTATACATGGGCCTAAAGCTACCCCAAGGGTTGAGGAAGACATCCAACTAGAAAGTGTTCAAAATTACTCTGTATAATGCAATTGTTGACTGTGAACTATATTCCTTGAGTGAATTCTTTGATTTTTGTAAAAGTGAATTGTTTTGAGTTATGTATTCTGTTTTGACGAAACCAATCTTATTGTATTTCAATAAGCATTTGATTGAATAAATCCCTCATTATTATCAATACTAATAATTAATAAAAGAATAATGGTGGATTATAGTACCCTCCTAACTACAAATTCTGAATTATTTCCTAATTTTTCAATGGAAAACGGCACAAGCAATTCGACTTTGAGCTACATCGCAGAATAGGTAATCAAATTACTTTTCATTCGATATATCACAATCCATATATTTCCATTTGAAAAAATAAAGTATTTGAGTGAGAAATATCGACTTCAAAAAAGCACAGGTTAAATTGGTTTTGAAATCAAAAATCGACGGGTGCGAGGATATTCTTTAATAATTCTTCGTTTAAGCATTATTGACGAGTAACGTTACTTTTTTGGCCCGCTGTATAAGTCCTATTTAAGATATCAATGTATTGGGTTACATAACTGAGAAAATAATAAACCCTTGAGTAAAATTTGCATTGTTTTTTTTATTAGCTCATTCAAATCTACATACTTGAAAATGTGAACTGTGAAATTTTCAGGGGGGTTAAGGTTTATTATTCGATTTTATCAAATGATAAACCAAAAGAATATGACAAATTCCAGCAGTGGCTGAAAGAATTGCGTATTGAAACCAAAAATATGAGAGGAAGTATTTTGTTGGCTTACTTTCAAGACATGGTATGTATTAATTCTTATACATTCTAGTCTAAGTGAATCGAGTTATTTTTCTTACAGGCTGAAGTGATCAATATGGAAATTAATGATGAGAATTTTTAATGATTCAAATGGCATTAAGTTCCATGAACTGGAAGATTCGACAATTGTCGATTTGTTGCTGAAAATACCTTAGAGGGAGTTAAAGATTTAAAACTGCCACGGGAGTTATAACCAGGTTTATAGTTACGGTAACTGAAACAAAATATCGGAACTAAAAACCTGAATAATAATGCAAAATCTTTCCAAAATATTCTTCAATCAAAAAAATTTTTCGCTCGCCTATGTATAGAAAATGAAGTGAAACATCAATTCCTAGAAAGTTCAGAAGAATCTGAATAAACTCAATAATTACCAAGTGCTTTCTGAGGGCCCAAAATAATCCAGTCAGCTGATGACATAAGGACTCCATGCATCAGGAAAACTACTTGGTTATTCGGCTTCACTCCTTTTTTGGTAGGTGGGATCCGATGCATTCTAAGAATGTAACCATCAGAAGTTTTGGTGAAATGCTCTTCTACTGGGTAACCATATTTCGTAATTAGTTGAGGCTGAAAATAGATGTTAATTTTTACAATTATTCTCATCGGTTCAGCTCGGTTTTTGGAAAAACAGGACTATTCACACAAAGGTATTGGTTAAAAAGTTTAATTCAACCGAGTTTTATTGAGAAAGGTGAATTATTTGATATTTGTATATGTAATAAAAACCTAGGAAAGTACTGACGTGAAATCAGCAGCTCCTGTGCGTAGGTTCAAATTCGTTGCCGAAGCGGTCATCATTTCACGTACTGACCCCACCAAACGCACTTTCGGTGGCCTAACGGCCAATTCCATAATGTATACAATCCACAAGAGGATTCCGCAGATAAACACATTCAACATATTTTTTCCCAATATTTCCGAAGATACAAATTATATCGAATTGAAATCCAGTACTTTATTTCTGTATTTCATGAAGATAATATGATCGGAAGACAGCAGAATATGGAATATTGAAAAATAAGTTGAATTTTTTCTTCAAATTGTTCTCATGGACCGATCATTTCGAAATGAGGCACTAATTTCCCCAATAGCAACTAGGTGCTATTTTTCATCACGTCTGAATCAGTATTTATGGAGTTATCACGGAAAAAGTTTACATAATTTTTTCTGATATCTCTAGAAATTATAATCGTATCGAACTGAAATTTTGTGCACTGCTTTGAAGTATGAATTTCAAGGTGAAGCACAAGTTACTTTCGAATGAGATGAATATATTCAGAAAAAAATTTTTTTTCAAAAAAAAGTTTTCCCTTATTTACCAGCAAAACGATCTCTACAGAATTTTGTAGAAAGTTGCGCTGCTGACCATAGGTTTGTTTTTTCGAAACTATTCCTTAGGTTGTGACGATATTTAGCTTCGACCTCAAAATCATTTCACAACAGTGTATCGAAATTAAATCGGGAAAAATTTATTTTCCCAATATTTCCAAAAACCGATTTGGCCTTTTAATGAACTGCTGCATTCTGCTGCGTGATCTACCCTGAAACTAGCTATGTGAACTTGGCAATTGACCTTGAATTTTTCTTGTGAGAATTTCGTGATCTATTGTAACCGGTAGGTACCTAATTGTACCGAAAAAATTGTCGTTTGTATCCCTAACGCCTTTATAACTTTTGAACCAACCAGCACCCTGAAAAAAACTAAATTTTTTCATGAAAACTGAGTGAAGCGAGCAGCAAAGTATTGTACTAAGTAGGAACCCACTTTTATTTTCGCTGGAATCTTCTTTTTTCGTACACAATAATTTGAAAGTTCTGTCTAACTCGTGATAATCGATGGAATTTTTGTGTTTAAATTCTAGGGTTGATTGTTACCGATAGGTTACCAATAGAACCACAAAAATTTTTATTTTTAGCCCTATCGTTTTCCATATACAAGCTATTATAACTTTGGAACACAACGGCATCCTGAAAACACAATTGAAATTTTTTCATGAAAACTTGGTGAAGATTCATCCACTTTTATTTTTGCTTGAATCCTCATGGTTTTTCCTAAACATAAATTCGAAAGTTTTTTGTCACCCCAACTCGTGATTGGCAGATATTCGATGAAATTTTTTAATGAAAACTTTATGATCGCTTGTAACTGGTAGGCACCCAATTATACCACCAAAATTCCCGTTTGTACGCTCAATGTTTTTTCGATATAGCCATTATAACTTTTGAACAAAGCGCTACTAAGAAAAAAGTTTTTTCATGAAAAATTCTATGGTGGAAAATTAAACCAGATAGGAATCCGATTGTGAGACATTCATTTTTGGTTGAACCCTTTGGTTTTTCCTACACATTGATTTGAAAGTTTTTTTTCACTTCAACTAGCGATTTGTCGAAAATCCAATTGATGTGTAGGAGAAGCCAAGAACGTTCAAGCAAAAATAACAGTGGTACAATCAGTTACCTACCTAGAACAACTTTTCACCAAGTATCCATAAAAAATTCCAATTTTTCGTTTTTAGGTACCCATGGGTCCAAAAGTTATAATGGCTGTATAGAAAAAACGTAGAGGGTACAAACGATAACTTTTGTGGTACAATCGGGTATCTATCGGGAACAATAGATCACATAATTCCCACAGGAAAAATCCAAGGTCAATTGCCAGGTTCACACACTGATACTTCAAAATCACTAGAGCTTGATCCATTCTACATGTTTTGGTTGATTGGATGATTAGCTCTGATCAAGGTGGAATATTTATTTATTTATCGACAGATATTCGTCCTTGTGATTATGCTAGTTTATTATTACTAGAGTAATTCCTATCTTAGTCAGATGTGGAATATTTCTTCGGTTACTACGTTTTTAGGAATGTATTCCATAAATAGGAGTAATAAGAATGCCATTGTTGTCTAAATATTGAAACGTGAGTTGAGCTTTTAAAAGTAATATAAGTATTTATACTATATTGAGTGTCGAGAACGGTAAGGATATATTACCGATCGAAAACAATAATTTGGCAGACCAGCGCAGCGAAGACTGCGATTAGTGTCTCAGATCGGTGGTCCGTAACGTTCGCGATACTTATAAAGTTTTTTGCACGATAGACACACTTTTTACACAAACTAAAAAATAATTATCCAAAGAATTAAAATAGTCAGTCGTCAATGCTGTGCAGGATTATAAGGGCGGCCGCGCACTGGTGACATTTTTCACCGCGATTAATATTCACTGCCACTGTCACGTCACTCATGATTTTTAACCCCCGCACATTCAGTGAATTTTGTCACCCTGCTGCTGGTGACATTTTGCCAACACAGAATACGAATTAGCAAAAAGTAGTCATGGAGACTTTGGAGTAGTCGGTCGCCATAATGGATCTCGAGCTCGATACAGCAGTTGTATGTGCGTTTATTATTATTATATAAGAGGAAAAAATACAGAAATGAAAAATATTGTGTTCATTAACCTTAAAGAAGAAGGCAAATGAATGGCCAATTCTACACCATATTCCCAAAGCTGAAAGCTCGCCCCAAGGAATTCAACAGATATTATAGAATGGGCGTTTCAAGTTTAGGCGCTTTATCGGAGTTTTTCATATCAGCCATAAATTACGAAAACATTAAAAATTCCAGATCCACAGACATTTGGGCAAAACGATACCGCTTTCTTTGATGGGTGCAAAAAAAATGTGTTCTTACTAGGTTTTCAATATTCTAAAAGTATTAACTGAACTTTCCTTAACTGTGAATCATGAGAATTTTGTTATGATTGTTGAATGACATTGTGCAGGTAGGTTCTGGTAAATTTTACCGATTCTAGTCATTTAAATTCTCAGATTTTTATAGTTTGTTTTATCAATAGGATATAACCCAGTTCTAAAAATTATAATTAATGAGAAGCGAATGCAAAAAAATTGATAATAACTATCAAACTGCAAGAAATTATACTGATAACAAGAGAAACAATTGCAAAAATGGTAAAATGAAAGAAATGAATGCCTCTTATACTGGCTTTACCTACTAGCGAGTAAATTTGGGAATGGAATTTGGAAATGAAAAGTATGTTTGTATACTTTTCAAGGATATAATATTCATTACATCAACATATATTCCGAAAAAAATATGATTGTTTGGCGAAAAAACTTGTCTTCTACATGATTTGTAGTAATTGCCTAGATAATTTCTCGTTAGTCCTTGGATCTTGATCAACCCTCATTCAAGGGGGTTGTAGAATAAGGAACATTCAACACCAGCCAAAGAGGTTTATTCCTTCTAGACATCGAACATACTCAATGGATATCAGAGACCAGTCTCCAACACTGAGATGCATCTCTTCAATAAATACTGAATGTTTTTGTTCGTTGTTCAATACTCCATTTGTTGACGGTCAGCTACATGTATTTGTGTATGCAAACAATTAAACAATGAGAGAAATAGTCCTCACTCGAAGGAATTCTCCTTCAAATTAACTCATCGTTAGTTTCTGCAAATTGATTACAAATTGCAGTAGCTTTCAGTTAGTTATTGGAATTCCAGGAAATTGGTTTGAAATCTTCAAGTAAAAAGATAATGCCACTAAGGATTCATTATAAAATTTTCAACATCAATTCAGTAGTTCCTAAAATATACAGGGTGATTCCTGAGGAGACCTTCAGATTTTGGGATATGTTAACACTGGTCAAGTCAGTCTCGAGACAATGTTTGGTATATGGTTGGGGGTCTCAAATGAGAATATACTGTGTGATTTGTCCGATTCAACCGATTTTACTTTTATTGATAACTTTAGTATGGCTTCTTCGATTTTAACAAAGTATAATATTGATGAGCACATTCATTAGCTCCAAAATTTTTCTCAAAACAAGCGGTTGTTATCGTGATAATTCCAGATTAATTGTGCAATTTGAAAAAACAGCCTGTACATCGCGTTTCCTAAACTACGCTGTTTACCATTCTACTATAATGAGGCATTATTTGGGAGTTTCTAATATTTTTGGCACCAGTTTTCCGCGAAAATTTCTTCAAAAAAAGACAATGCCGAAATTTCGCTCCAATTGATTCTACTACCATCAATAACTTTTGTATGGCTCATCCAATTTTGATGAAATTTGGAGTGTAGAACAATCTGAGTGAGTACATTCAATAATTGTAAAAGTCTCTCAAAATATAGGGTTGTAATTGTGATAATTTCAGAATTTCAGATTAATTGTGCAGTTGAAAATAACACCCTGTACATTGGTTTTCCGAAACCTTTTATTCGTTTCATATTCCACCATATTATGACATTATCGAGAGGTTTTCAATTTCCTCGGCACACTTCCGGTTTTCCTAGAAAACATTTTTGAAGAAGAGCATAATCGAAATTTTCCTCACAAGCAGTGAGTGTATTCTGCACTAGGTAGGAAAGCTGTATTGTCCAAGCATGCAAAGTTTTTCGTCACTTCTGAAATTTTCTTCTCAAATTCGAAATTCATTTTCTTTTGCTCATTTTCTATATAAAAATCATTCCATTCAGAAAATTACTCAATTTAATTTTTGCACACCTCAGCTTTTCAATAAAAGGGTTATTCCTATGAAACAGTGAGGTTATGTGATTCAATTCAATAATGTTCTCATCAGCGGTTCCAAAAAAGTGAGTAAAAGGTTCAATTAGATAGACATTGACGAAAAGTAGTTCTTTCAAATTCAAAATTTTCCATAAAACGCAAAGCCCCATCTAAATCCGTTAATTCGTAAGGATCTATGCTATGGTAACCATCATAGTAAACAACCGAATATGAATATTTAATGAATAATCTGTTACAAGTTAGTTCTAACATGCCACAATTATTTACTCATGCGGAATATGCTGATTTGATTTTCGTTTATGGTTTTTGTAACGGAAGTGGGAATGAATCCTAAATTGAATACCAAAAACTATTTCCCAACCGACGACAATCGAATAAAGGAACTTATGGAAAAGTCGATGAAGTAGGAATTACAAGTAGAGAACATTTAATTGAAAGGATGTTCGTGGTATGGGACATTTTGAAGCAAAATCCAAATATCATCAGAAGGTCGATTGAAAATTAAAAAAAAGGTCGCAAATATGTATTCGAAAAAGACGAAACCATTTCGGAAATTCAATGTGAATAACACTCGGCAATAGAGAAAATGCCAATATGAAAAATGTCGGTTATAATATAAAAAATATAAGCTCATTGAATGTCAACCAAAGTGTAATAAATATAAGCACACTAAATGTCGACCAAAACATAAGCAGTGCCCGTATGACGGACTTTAACGGTACACTGAGAGAAACGTTTGTTTGTAATCAATAAATTATATTAGCTGCAAAGAAATATCAGCTTTGAATAGGGCCGAACTTACGTAAGTTTTTTTGAAATATTTCGAATATTAAAATTTTTTGAATGAATTATTCGTTATATATTGCCCAATCATATGTTCCTGAATAAGAATATCATATTTTCTGAAAGCATATATTTATTTCTATTGAACAAATGATGTTTTCGTGTAAGTAAGATATCTTTACAAATAGCAAATAATTTATTTGCATCATATAAGTTACCAGTTCGTATGAAACTACATTACTTTCTATTAAACAAATGAACATTTTTCATGTTTCTTACATTTTATTGTATAAAATAAGTATAAGTTAACATTTAACCACATAATTTGCTGTTGAGTCAATATATCTTTCCCGGTAATATATCTTCATTAGGATCAAATCATATATCGGTTGAAATAGTTGAAGGTGTTTTGATTGGACAAAACCGTTGGAGACAGTATTATTGAAGCGGGTTCCTCACCAGCACATCTTTCTACTGATAATGAAAGCTCTTTGACTTATCTACAAAAAAATACTATCATAACAAAGCATAGTCATAAGAATTATCTAACATACACCATAGCAGTACTTTTTTGTTCCAAGTTGCTTTCATGCTTCAAAATAATCCTTCAATTTTTGAGTAGGCTTTGAACCTTTTAGTCCTATTATCGGAACCAGCAATTCTTAGATATGTTCATTACTAATTGGCCCCTCCACAATTTGTGATGATATAATATAGTCTCTTTTGTAAGTAAAGAAATCGAATATAAACAACCTGAGCAACATTATCAGAGATGACTGATTTGCATAACGCCATAGCCTAAAAATACTGTGGGTTAATATCAAAATGAATTTCCTCAAACACTGTATGCTATGGATTTCATTCAAGATATCCTCCATCCACAAATTTCCAATTAAATTCTTTGAGAAAAATATGCAATGCTTTCTCCAACGAAATATTTTGTAGGAGTTAATAAATATGATCCATATCAATATATCGTTCTAAATACTAACAAATAACGAAATAAAACGTTTTTTAGGTTAAGTGATACCCCGAAACATAATGTTAGGAAAAGCACGTTACCGTACCGAATAGCAGATTAACAAGTGAACTGAAAAAAAATCTCATCATGAATGTATCCATCAATTCCATCGGACCATATTCTACTAACAAAATATTTCGAAACAGTTAATGGTGGCGGGATAAAATGATGATGCACATGCTTCATGGTTGTAGTCCTCCGTATTTTCGTATAAGGAATACTATCTGAAATAAAATTAATATAAGCTAACCCAAACTGCTCTTAATACTAATAATTTGTAGAAACTCATTGGTAGGTACTAAGGTAAACTGTTTTACTTACATAGGTTATATAAACTGAGCCAGCAAATAAACCAACCATCAATCGCAAAGCAGTTAGGGCACTAAGCGGAGACGACGACACTTATCACGAATAATATACCTAAGATTTAGTCTCTGAAATCTGTCATGAAGAAAACCGACAAACAGTAGGCAAAAGTTGGAGCCATCACCTTGCGTTTTGATGCTCACTATATACGAGTATTACTGTTTCTTAACGTTTATTGGTCAAGCCCCTGCTGTCACAGAACGACTGCAATAGATAAACATTTGTTTGGGATAATCGAAAGTATATTGAATATAAATAGGTGTTACTGATGTTGAACAGACTCTAAGATTGTCATGAACATAAGAATTCACAAAAATGAAATTTTCATTGGGAACAAATCAATATTGCTGAACAAATATGGAAAGTTTCTCGTAAATATACGTAGGTACACTGAAACTGATCATGTAAAATTTGAACATGATTTGTTCTGTTGAAATATTCCACAGAAAAAAGAATTTAATATTCCAATTATTCGTCTATAAGCTGAAGAATTTATTCTTTATATTTGCCTGCAATGAATTATGCTAACCGGAAATATGGCATATTGATATTCAACTAATAACAGTTTAACAGATCCATAAATTATACACAAGTAAATGTTTCTCTCAGTGCACAAGAGCAGGAAAATACAAACGGAAAAGCTATACGGTATCGTACGGTGGTAAATGGAATGATCCGAGCGGTAAATAGCGATGATTATGAACGGAAGGGTGATTAAGCACGGACGGTGTGAGGTCAGAGAGAAATGAGATATATGAGAGCGTGTTACTAGGTTCTGTACAAACGGTAAAGCAAAATAACAAGATATCAAGAGGATCCGTGATACGGACTTGTGTTCCAGACCAGAATTACAGCAGTATTCAAGACGTCAGTTTATAAACGAACTCCGGACGGACGTGGTTATCGAAATGCCCTCGGGAAACTTCCCTTAGACCCCGAGTCAACCCTGACAAGGACAAGACTCGGTGGACTAAAAGGCCTTAGGACTCAACTTGTTAAGGCTGGGTTGGACGAGCACAGCGGGTACACCACTGCTTGTCCAAAGGTCAACCTCTCTAAAGAAATGCCCTTCGGAATCCCCGCACACGGAAATTAACTGTAACTAGTGCTGCTACTTGACGGATTTGTACTGGGATAACTGTCCCTAGACCCCAGGTCAATCCTGAAAAGGACAAGGCCTGGTGGACTAAGGGAGGTAGGACTCAACTTGTTGAGGCTGGGTTGGACAAGCACAGCGGGATTATCAATCACTATGCCTATCCAAAGGTCAACCTTTCCACAGAAATGCCCTTCGGAATCCACGCACACGGAAATGATAAAATGAAACTAGGTGTGCGGCCTGACGGAAATATGCTGGGAAACTGCCCCTAGATCCCAGGTCAATCCTGAAAAGGACAAGTCCTGGTGGACTAACGGCTGTAGGACTCAACTTGTTGAGGCTGGGTTGGACAAGCACAGCGGGATTACCAATCACTATGCCTATCCAAAGGTCAACCTCTCCAAAGAAATGCCCTTCGGAATCCACGTACATGGGAATAATTAAATGTAACTATTACTTCAGCCGCCTCCTGTATATGACAAGATCTTACTGATAACGTATATTTAAATTTGCATTGGTTCAAATCTACTAGCGTCGGAAGAAACCGGATGGTTAAATCCTTATCGCAACCTATGCACGTAAAACTGATAACAAAGTTATTTCGAACGGGAAGGTTGGAATGAAATGAAATAAAATCCCTTGGTCGGAAGCACAAGTAAATCAAACGGGAAGGCAGGTAGGATCCTCAGATCCTTATGCTCACCACTGAAAATAACTGGATGGGCACTAAGTACACTGGAGTCTCTATCTCGTACGGTTTCACTACACAGCAAATAAAACTTAATACGCTGTACTACTAAACGCCAAATTACACTGCGAAAGACTATAATTCAACTTCAGAAAGAAAAATAGTGAATAGCGAAAGGCTTTCAATTATGAATTCGGAGACAAGCTACTAAGACTAAATTGAAAACTACAATGCCTCTAATCGGTTGCAAAGGGTCTCTTATACCTTCGGCTTTGGGAAGGGATTACACATGTAAAATTTCCGTCAAAAGCCCTGCTCATTGGTTGATCGCGGTCACCTGATTTTCTAGAGAGTTCTGGAATTTTTCCGAACTAACAACAGATGGGCTCCATGTTGGCCCTTTTTGTGTCGATTGACGCCTAACAACCCAATAACATCTTATAAAAAAACCCTGCGACATGAAATTTAATGCGATGTATAGATCTGTTCCTACACACTCTGGAACTAGTTCTGAATCTGGCGGAGTTTGCGCATATCGACATTAGCGTTCCAACAAATTTCGAACTGGTTAGGAATTGCAAACCAAGTGTTCCAACGTAAAAAGAATTTGTGTCAGACCAGTTATAGAACGGTGAATTCAGTTCTTGGGTTTAGGCAAGAACTGAGAAGGAGGAATTGAATCGGTCATCTGTTACATGCCATTCGAATGCAGCAAGGGGCAATAAAACCACATCTGGCAGAGACGGGCTGCATTTTTCGGGTGACAAACAGCCTTTAGGCTATGACAAGGGAATTTCTTAGAATGATTCGTTTTCAACACTTTCGAACTATCTATTCAGAATTAGTCCCGAACTAGAATGAGCGAAGACGTGCGAATTGATTCAGTTCTGAATGAGTTCAAGACAGTAACAGAACTGGGTGTTAGAACAAACCTGTTGAACGGTAGATTTTCAATATAGGATAAACATCTATACTGCAAACCTTAATAAATGGACTTTATAATTGAATTATTGGAATACGGAAAATAAATCTACAGTAACTTTCAGAGGTCGCAAAGGCATTGGGAATTACCTTATCACAGATGGAATCGTACATGATTTCTGATCGGAAAACTGAAAATGACCGAAATATGGATCTTTGACGGAGTTCTTTTTACGTAACGAAAAATGCTTCTTTACAAAATGACATTGGAAAAGTCATTTTTGCCCTATGACTTATACCCCGTTTTCGAAGCATAAGCGAGATATGGGTGTTTAATGTCAACTTTAAGCAATATTCTGATAACTGTGGCGACTAAGGCGTGACATTTGAAATAATGGTTTTTGGTCACATCTCAGTATTTTTTGGTGGTCAATTCAATTGTTGTGTAGAATTCTTGAAAGAATATATCAAAATGGCGGAAAAACTGTAAAGCTGAAATTTTTTGCTTTCGATTGCCAACTTGGATAGCAATGTTTCAATGTACTCAATTTTCTAAGATTATTTTCCCAAAATTCGAACTCAACTTTTTTTACATGTCTACAGTGAAAAAAATTTCAACCAAAATTGCTGAAGTCTTTCGAGGTTGAACTTTCATTCTGAACACTGGTGTGAAAACAGAATGAAAAAATATCCATGTTTTCATTTTATAGACTTCCAAAATTTCCACTCGGAGTACTAAAATAATTTTCATTAAAAAAACTGGTGGTTCTAAGGACGCCGAAATAGTGCTAATGGGCCCCCAGAATGTCCTTGATAGAAATATGAATTTATCAAAAAAAAAAAATTCAAAAAAACATTGATGGGATTCGAACTCGCTCCAATTACGGACAATAGGGTAGCGTATAAATTTGATTTATTCTGATTCTAATGACGTCCGTTACCAAACAAAGGTAGTTCATCGAATTTGATCCCATTTACCGAATGCGGAGAGAGTTCAATTCCGAGCAAAGTTTTTTAGAAAATAATTTTTCTTCTTGATAAATTAATTTTCCATCCAGGTCACTGGATATGGTTATGCCTATGGGCATAATTTTGGCATCCGTTTCTTAAATAATATTATTATTTATGTACTCCAAGCGGAGTCTTTGGAAGGCTATAAAATGAAAACCAATGTATATCTTTTCATTCTGTTTTCACCCCAGTGTTCAGAACGAAGATGAGTTCAACCTCGAAAGAATTCAACAATTTTGGGTGATTTTTTTTACTGTAGACATGTGAAAAAAAAGTTGAATTTGATTTTGGAAAATTTTTTTCACGGAAAATCTTGGAAAATTTAGTACATTGCAATAATGCTATCCAATGTGGCAATCGAAAACAAAAAATTCAAACTTTGTAGGTTTTCCACCATTTTGAAATATTTTTTCCAGAAATCTACACAACAATTGAATTTACCACCAAAAAATACTAAGATGTGACCATAAACCGTTATTTCAAAGGTCACGTATAAATCAACACAGTTATCATAATATTGCTCAAAGTTGACATTAAACACTCTGTATCTCGCTTATGCTTCGAAAACGGGGTATATGTCATAAGGCAAAAATGACTTTCCCAACGTCTTTTATTTGGCTATAAGTGTTTGTCCAGTTTATGGTGAAACACCCTCAATGTATGGTTGTAAAGTCAACATATCAACTGTCAGCAGAAATTTCCGAATTCTATGACAAGTGAATTTTGTCACCAAGGCCGATAGGGCTGACAAAAATTCACGCAACCGTCACGTCGCCTAGTGCGCGTACGTCAATGCTAGTACTAAGACCCAGTAAGGGTTACAAAACGCTAGGGTGACAAATGTCATCAGTGCGCGGCCGCCCTAAGGGAAGCCGTTGTCTTGGCAATGAAAGCTTATTGATTATATATTGTCAAAGTGACAATAATCAACTGATTTTGCCCATAATATAATTTAAAAAGAGCGATATCGAATCATCTGAAGGAAGCGAAATTCAAAAGGTCGGAAAAATTGGCGGTTCCGCTGTTACTTCCAGAAGATGATAAATAAATCAAATTCCAATTGCATTTCGATTATTTCATTATTTCAATGAATAGTTTCATTCATTCTCACTTAACGTTCTAGAACGGTAAGTAATTCACTTACCGTTCTGTTTACCTTAGAAACCTGTAGAATGATCTTCCGATCTAGAAACAAACGCGGTTACTAAAAATTAATTCTATTCTGCAAAAAATCAATAAATTAAATATCAGGAAAATCTCATTACAGTATGTAGGACAGTAATACTTTTCAAAAACCATAAGTGTTAAATTATTTTCGATGAGAAAAAAATGAACGGTTGGTGTGCCGTCCACCTGGTAAACAGTTTCCGAAAGAAAAATCTATGCAGAATCAGATGCTAGCTACGACAAATTGATAATCCATGAAGAGATTTATTTTAGACCTGGAATCAGATATCGAGATTTCCTGGTCGTGGTCTATACTATCTGCAGCGAATTACTTGAACGGTTCGGGAGTTATAGCCATCTAGAACATCTGCCATAATCAATAAATCTCAAAAATCATAAGGGTTTAATCATTTTCTATCGGAAAAAAAACTGTTTTATCCATCTGAAAGTTGTTCAAAAATCAATAAATCTTAAAAATCAATAAATCATAGAAAAATCATAAGTGTCCAATTAGTTTCGATTGAGAACAAAATGGACGGTTGGTGCGAAGAACAGTGTTCCGAAGAGAAATCCATGCAAAATCGGATAATTGTTACAACAAATTGATATTCCATATAAACAGTGTTTTATTAGACCTGGAACAAGAAATTGAAATTTTCTAGTCCTGGTCTATACTTTTATGCTATTCAGGTAAGGTTCATGCAGACAGTTCAATGACCTGAGGTGGCGACACCTGCAAAATTTTAAGTCAATACGTTGAATGGTTAGCGAGTTATAGCCGTAGAAAAGTTATGCCAAAATCTATAAATCACCCTGTATCTCAGAAAACCATAGCTTTATCCCATACTTAAATGTTGTTTATGGACTCTCCACGGTACCATCTATTCACCATCAAACTATGTATATTGACCCGCGGAGCACCCTCTATGAGCACTGAGTATTCAAGAGTCTCCAACTATAGTGAATACTAAACAATATAGGAGCTTTAACTCTGATTCCAATTTGTGTAGCATGAGAAATTTAAATGAGTTACTTACTACATCCAAAAATTCATCAGGGTCTACGGCATTCAGAGATAAATTGAGCTTTTTCCGCACTTCAATTAGTTGTTCCTTAGAATAGGGCGTTGATTGTAAGTATTCGTCATGGATTCCTTTATAGTTGTTGAGGAATGGAATACTACACCCCGTATAAAATTGGGACGTGCCCAAGCAGAGCAGGAGCAGTAATTTCATCTTCTTTGATCAATAATATTCAATTCCGAAGTTATCTTTTTAAGCACTTGTTTATAACTACAACTCACTGTATCGAATAATTGAAACATCGCAGATTTATAGAGAAACTGTCTCCATGATACAGATCAGTTTTCTCATCTATCTGGTATGGTCATAATGTATCAGATCCGATTTCGGAAAATCTATAGAAAATCAATGTAAGATAAGGATTTGAATAATGGAGTGAAACAAGAAAAAAATATTTTCGATTATAAGAGTACCGTGGCTTTTCATAATCCAGTGTATTTTTAATCATCCGGATAATCTTGATACTTGAAATCATTGTTGAAAAATTTCATTCAAATAAGTAAGAGATTAGATACGAATTACGAGCATTCCTGGCACCAGGATATGTTTTTTGATGAATTTTTATGATTTTTCAAGCTCAAATTGTATAACGACAGTTCCAGGATTCTCAGGTATATTTCAAACTGACAGAAGTTTCGTCGCAATTTGGACAACAAAAAATAAGGCCGAGATTCCATAGTTTCATGACATAGTTGCAACTTGTACCTTTTGATAAATTCTAACGATACAATTAAATGCACGGAAACGAATTGTTTTCAGTATGAGGTTCATTTTGAGCAAGGGTCGATTTAGCTTGCATTTTTACTAGGACAAATTGCGCTCCATGAATGCAGGTTTGTAATGAATGAGGAAAGTTTTCGCGAAAGAGGAATAGGGAGAGGGATTTTTTCGCAGAACTCTTCAATACAGAAACAACAAATGTATTGCTAGTTCATTTTGTCATGACATACAAAAACATATGAATAAATTATTTCACATGTGGAAATGCATAATGATGAAATCAAAAATATCCACTTTAATGATCCAAAAAATATTTTAGATCGCTCTCGTTGATACTTCATAATTCAATCCGCCGACAATGCCGACGGAAGGTGTATGGTGGGTCATAAATGAATTGAGGAATTTTGATACCCTTCAATCAAAGGTGCCGACAAAGCTCACGCAAAATGGAACTTGTTTATTTGTTACTGTTTATCTATCTGTTATAATGATGAGAGGAAATAAACTGTAAAGCAAACCTATTGAAGATCGGAATATCGGAAAGGACGGTCAAGGGAAAAATATTTACTGGCCTCCCTTTAATGTTTTTTATGACATTACCGATGTTGAAACATCGACACTTTCGTCATAACGTCGTTTTCGGAATCTTAAAGAATCCGAAAATTGCAGTTTTTGTGATTCCCCTCCCCAGAAGGGGATATGCCTTTGATAATACCCTGTTCGAAATTCTTTTCCCAGACGAAATCCCCCCAAAAAATACTCAAAAAACCCATAACGAAAAAAATCCCCATATTTTTTTGGAAAATCCCCTAATCTGGTAGCCCGTCACAGATGTTTTCGCATTTCTATCCTACAGTGTCTCAGAGTATCGCCTGTTGAGAAGCTGGATAACACCAGTATGGTCAGTGTCTACTTGGTCTTTTGCAAATTTCACTAGTTGTTAAATTTTTTTGGAGATTTAACTTAGATATCAGTTCAAAAAATATCGGTTTTACGGATCAATTTATTTTTGATTTATTTCAATGTTTCCCGCATTTCTGTGTACACATGGATGCAGAGCGTGTCTAAGCATTCCAGCACTCAAACAGAAAATAACCTTCAGAAGATTTTTCTTTTATTTTAGCATTAGGTTCTTAGAGATGAATTAACATGAAAGAACAACTTTCTCTAAATGAAATATAAATAATGCAAGCATATTGAATTGTTTTTCACATGAAGTAAGGGAAGTTGGTTCCTAACAAAAATAACAACAATCAGCTTCTATTGAAGTACAAGAATTTAATGTTTCAGTGAGGTGGTTCGATAGTATGAACATCAACGTTAGATAATTGTTCAATAAAAAACAACTTTATATTGAGTTTCAATTCAAGATGCATTCAAAACATTGATAACCCATCATGGGATATAGTTACGTTGAATCCGAAAAAAAAACTTTACATTTCAGTAGCATTTTCGTAACAATGTGAGTATTTGAGACTTTTAAATAATAATATTAATAGTTATATTGTATAACAGTTCAACCCATTCACAGAACAATGCAAATATAAAATACAAAAATACCAAAAAAAAAGCAGAGAAACAAAATACAAAAACATTTTTGTGATATGATAATAACCTTGGAATAACGTTACAACGTAACCTTACTAACGTAGTTTACTAAACTACGAGAATGCAACGTATTTTCTAACGATATTTTCCAGGTTTTTCAGCGTTGTTTGGTAGTTGCGTTACTGGAACAATTCAACGTTGTTTTCACGTATCTGTGCTTATTGGGAGCCCGTTGCTGATAAGCGCGCGTTGGCCTTTATGCACCAATACCAACGTTTCAGATGAGCGAACCGTGTTAGATCATGATTTCTACAATAGACAACACCGGACTGCTTGAAGTGGAGGAAAAATATTCAAACAGCGGTCATTTACTGTCCGATCAATCGAGAAATTCAATATTTAGTGAATGGAGCTGTCTAAACTATAGTTCATTTCAAAATTATTGACATCAGAGCAGGCCATGAAAATCTAGTCGCGGCTTTATTTCTAGTTACAAAAAGTAACTAAAAATTTCTGTGTGTTGATTATAGATTAAAATATATAAATATAACCTATAAAATATATTTCCAAGGATATTTAATTTGAAATTGTTGAGAATATTCATTATTCTCATATGATGCTCTAAACCTGTACAGCGGCAGTATATTATTTTCATCATTGTGGCATTCACACATTTTCAAATAAATAAGTGCTTCTCTAAAAATCGTAATTCTTTTGAGTGAATTCTCATAATTAAGTGCCAATGTGCACTCTAATCAATAATAAGTGATTTAAAGTGTTTCTAAACCAAAAGTGAATCTCAACCCTCTACCAAACTTGGATCAACCCTTATTGGATTGAACTCCTATCCATAGACAAATAATTTCTCTAGATCGCCAACTAACGCATATTTCTGGTTTCATTCATTTTAGTTCGGCATACAAACGGAAGAGTAAAATTTGGCAGGACGGTCATTGATTTTATTGGAATCTGCCAGTCGCGTCTATATTGTTGATGTCGTTCAAAGTTATCATTGATAAAAATATATTGAATAAATGATTGAGAATTGGTCTGAAATACCCTGATAACTATTTCAACCATTGGTGATAAGGTACTATCTTTCCAGCTTACATTTTGACAACATCATTTTTACAGAGCATATATGGGAAGTTGATAGAACATATAGGTTGTATCAATCTTTACACAGATATAATTACCATCATCGACTATATCTTGTATATATCCAATTTCATATTACCATTTTAAATTTTTTTACAGATACCATGAAGACTATTGGAGAGGGAGCCAATGAAACTGCTGTATTGCTACTCTTCTTTGACAAACTTTTTGATTCTGTCAATAGCATTAGGGAAAATCCTAAAGAAGGAAAGAATATCTGATTTTGAATCAAAGATATACCCACTTCAAGTTCAGGAACGAGGAGACAGTGAGCATCCTGGATTCAATATCATGCTGTCCAAAGCAGAGTTCTGATAGGAGTTAACCACCAAGTTTAAAATAACTGGGTGTTTTTTCTCAAGAATTTTGTGAATATTTGAAGGGTAAATAGTTTCTAGTATATGCTAGGCCGTCAGTTCAGTCAAATTTTTTTTGGTTGTGTCAGGGGTCTTGGAATAATCCAAGTCCACTTACATTTACTCATATTTTTGAAACAATGATTGTTAACTCTGAACTCTAGCATATCATTGTATTCATCAACCTTCAGTTGTGCAGATGACCCCCTTTTTGCTGTAAGAAAAGTATAAACATCATATCCAAAATTTGACTACTTTTTTCAGTGGTAATCCCACGTTTTCATAACTATCCTTAAGGGTGAATCAAGTTACACATGCATACTAGATATAGATTTTTTATCCAATTTGAAAAGGAAAAAATCTCATCAACTTTTAATTTCCAGTGTGACTGGATCATATATTGAGCAACTATTGTATTTGAGTTGATATCAGTTGACTAGTGTAGGCCTTCGAATATTGTAAGCTATAGATTTGTCTCATATTTGTTACTATTCATTTGTATACACATATTTTTCATTGATCTTATTGTAATAAAGTATCCCCAAAAATGTATTTATTTTCATTTCCATTTCCCTCACCATAATACCATAATATATGGTGTGAGTTCAAGCTAGTCTAAAACTTGAGTGTATATCTCACACTCGAGTGATCAACTTGCTCGAATTCGCAGCCGGAGACGGCATTCTATCGATAAGATCATTATGGTATTATTTGAATTCCCGCCAAACCTCTATCGATACAGCATACAAACACCAGAGGCGCTGGTAAATGCGCAACAGGTCTTTAGTAGGTAAGTTGGACAACTAGAGAGATTAGTTTATCTATGCTCTTATCAACTGCCTCTACTCTCATACAAGTTTTACAGAGCTGCCCTGGTGACAGCGACCTGCTACTCTTCTTGCTATCGTGGTGTAATTTCATCAAGGACTACGACAATGTACATATTAAAATATATGGACAAATGTGAATATTCTAATCTGCACATTAGATTTTTATTCAACTATAAAAAATATCTCATCATTAGATAGTTGTAGTTCTCAGGAGGAGGGTTTTCAGGTCCATGCCTTGTACACGAACTTCTCTAAGGCCTTCGATAGGGTCAATCACCAAATGTTATTATATAAAATAAAGAGAATGGGTATTGATGGATTCTTGTTGCAGTGGATTGAATCGTATGTGACTGGTAGAACTCAGGTTGTTCGTGTCCAAAGTTATAATTCTAGAAAGATACCTGTGTTTCCTGATGTGCCACAAGGGTCGCACCTGCGACCCCTGTTATTCATTATTTACATCAATGACATCTCTGAATGTTTTCACCACTGTTTCTTTCTTCTTTTTGCTGACGACTTAAAGATGTACCTGAAAGTAAAATCGTCTGGTGATTGTGCTCGGATGCAAGATGACTTACACAGACTAGTAGCTCGGTGCCATAATAATTCTATGGATTTAAACATCAAAAAATGCCACTCGATATGCTTCAGTAGTAGTCGGTATATTGTTGACCATTCTTATTGTATCAATAACAATCTGCTGGAATCTGTTTCACACATAAAGGATCTAGGTGTCACTCCTGATAGTCGTTTGAGTTTTGTACCCCATATATCTGGGATCACTTCAAGAGCACTTCAGATGTTGGGTTTTGTCAAGAGATGTTGTGGAGATTTTCAGAGTACCGACTCCATTCGGTTGCTTTATAGTTCCCTTGTGCGTCCTCACTTGGAATATGGTTCATGTGTGTGGTCTCTTCTTTACAATATTCATATTCAGAACATTGAGCGAGTTTAACATAGGTTCCTTAGTCATATGGCATGGATCTTTCTGGGACTGATATCTATCAACTCAACTACAACCAAATTGAGAAGGCCTTGCACTTGGAAACTTTTGAGACCAGAAGAAATCTTAGAGACATGTCAGTTTTCTATAATATTCTCCATTCACGAAATTCATGTCAGCAATTATTGGCTAATATTGCTATTCATATTCCGTCAAGGCCCACTCGTCAGGCAATTTCCTTTCATAGCTCTGCACATAGAACCAACTATGGCTATAACTCGTTCCTGGCAAGGACAGCAAGACTGTCAAATCATCACTCCTCTAATGTCGACTGTTTTGATACACCTGCCAGATTCAGGAAAATTATTAAGGAATTTATATCCTAAATTTTTTTTTTCTCTCTGTTGTAATCTGTAGAATCTTCAATTTTTTGTGGGCACAATCAAACGAAATGAGAATGGAGTACCTATTCTAGTCATATCTGTGTCAGCGATACATTTTCAATAGAGAATCATGTCATGTAAAAACCCTTATGTGATAGGTATAGAGTTGTGGTTCAGTCTATGCGATGTTGTCTTGTCTTGTTGAGGTGATTGCTGTGATGTTCTAATTTTTATATTGTCTTGGTGTTTACTGTATCTTAGGGTAGGCATACAATATGTTATTTTAATTTAGTATATATACTTTGTAATATTGGGCATTTAGCCCGTTGAATGAATAAATAAATATATAAATAAATAAATAAATAAATAAACAATCGTATTATGGTGGACAAGGAATGGTTTGAGGTAGGTAGCTGAAATTTTGGAAAAAGGCAGTATTTTAGTTTTTCATTTCAAAAATTCAATAGATCGAAGTAATGATATCAAAAATTAATGCTCAAATATGATTATTTTTGGAATAATTGGTGAATATTTTCTCGTATATGCAGGGTCCGGCAGGGGACTCAGACGTTTTTGAGAAAATTATAACCTCGGTAAATGTATTGTATTAAACAATTTGGATTCAAGTTTCAAATTATTTTGGAATTTTATGTGTTGGTATGCACTCTTGCAGTCTTCCTTGGAAGTTTTCGAAAACTGTTTCCAACATTGCTCACTCAACTGTGGCGTCTTCCACGCGAATTGCCTCATTCAATTCCTCCAATATTTGGTAAACTCGTGCTTTGAGATTTCCGTCGTAGGCGGCTAAATCTGGGGACCGGGGAGACCAATGAACGTCACCAAACCTGAAGATAGGGCGCCCAGGGAAGACAAGACGAATAACGTTCATTGTTGCTCTGACTGTGTAGGAGGTCGCCCCATTCGGTTGGAACCACACTAGTCGGTTTGGAACAGGACGGCCTCTTAATTCAGGTGCAAAGAAGTTGGTGATCATCTCCCTAGAGCGTTCAGAGTTCACGGTAACAGCATTGCCGTTCACGTTTTCAAAGAAGTGAGACCGAGTTTTTTTCACAAATAAATATAGTTTAAATCATAGAGATATATGAAATATACCCTATATGAGATGTTAACATACTTAGATGTCTGAAAACTTGTTCCATGAAAGTTTTTGAAAAAAATTAACTAACTCAGTATCAGTTGAAAAAATCTAGAAGAGCACTGACGTGAAGTCAGCTGCTTTTACGCGCTTGTTCCCATGGCGAAATGGTGACTTAGAAATTTCAGTGAAATTTCAATGGAATATAATAATTTTCCAGGAAAAAATTTTTTTTTCGAATTTTTCTATGGATAATTCTTCTTGTTGACACTGTTCATCTTCCAACCAAGTTCCATTTCGATCAGATGAATATTTTTCAAGTTATTGAAAAATTAAAATTTCAAATGAATGTAGCACAAAAACCATTTGGCAGATTCGGCCCATTTACGAACTCAACCTAGATATTCAGGATCTCAAACCAACCTGAAAATTTAAAGACCCTAGGTCCTTCTTTTCGAAAGTTACAGCGCACACGGCCGGCCTAACGGCCAGACGGACAGAATCAATTTTGACCACGGATTCTTCATCAGTGAGTCCAACCTAGTCGTTTGAGACCAATTTCGGCTCAAAATTCGAAAATTACAGACATCGTGACGAAATGATAACGCGCTGTTCCCTAGAACAAGCGCGTAATAAAATGAGTGGAGTTAGTGTTGTTCAATATGTTCTATGATTGTCACAGTATACAAATATATGATAGATGATTTCACGCAAATGACAGAATTCTATGCATTTTTGTTTTTGCTACCATTTCAAGGTGATGTTGATTTGTCGTAAAATTTTTGAAGTCTTCAAGGAAAAAAATTATTTCGAATTACGATATGATTCAAATTAACACATAAACAGAACAAAACATGTCCAACAAAGAACCAGAGACAACAACAGATGTCCTTGGTTATGAATTATACAGGGTCTTTCACGAGGAACCTCACCCATAGTTATACGGGAAACTACTGAACGTATTTTCATGAAATTCAGCACTTATAAGTATTTCACGATGCTGATGAAATCTAAAATATTTTCAAGGCATGAGCACCTCCGGTTTTTCCGGAAATGACGTCAACTTCCGTTTTTCAAATTAGAACACCATTTTTTTATTGCAGAAATAGATTCCTTAAAAAATTTCAATTCATTTTGACGTAACATTTTTCAGTTTTGGTTGGAAAATTCTCTCTGAGCGGGAAAATTCGAAAAAAAAATCGAAAATAGAGCTCCGCTGAAACAAGAATAACTTCGAGGTTTTTGGATGGAAAATTTTCATTTTTGGGATTTTTCAAGATGTAATATTGATGTATCCACTTTAAAAATCGAAACGCGATTCATGATACAGGGGGTGAAAAAATCGCTTTCAAAGTTAGGGATGACAAAATCGTGAAAAATCAATTTTTTCAAATTAGAACCCCATTTTTTTATGGCAGATATTGAATCTACGTTAAAAAATAATGTGAGTGTATGCATCACACCCTTGCCCTAAAGTGGATATTTTCTGAGTTATTCACAAAAAACTGTTTTTCGTCTTGAATTTTCAGCTATTTCTTTTCCCTTCACGCCAAAAACATGACATTTTCAGGAACTGTTACTTAAACCATGTTTTAGATTTTACTACCCTAATATGCAAGAGAAAAAAGTTACAGGTTGTTCCTAAATAGATGGCGAATTTGGATTCGAATTTGTATCGGAAACCTCTTTATTTCAACTAATCGGCCATCGGTTTTCTCTCCAGTGATAAATAAATAATTCCTTATGAACCATATGCAAAAACTTACCATGTTTTACATTATTTTTTTTCAATGATAGATATCATTAATTACATTGCGGCGGTAGCTTAGTGGTTAGAGCGCAAGCCCCATGATCGTAAGGTCTGGGGTTCAAGCCCTTGGCCGGGAAATAACTTTTTCGGTTTTCAGGGGACCGTCCAACCATTCGCTGTTGGATAAACAATTAACAGTGCTGTTCCTAACGTGGCACAAGGAATTAGTAACAAAGCCTACGCAGAACACACCCGATATCCTAACTCGCACAAGCTTTAAGCTTCTGAGGGGTTTCGCTGAAGCCTAGGATATTCGGAAAAAATAAAAAAAAAAAAAAAATTCATCTGCCAAATTCCTCTTTATTCAGTAGCATTTTGTGTTTACTATTAATTTGGTGATAATTCGTATTAAGTTAAAAAATCGATCACTATGCCTAATTTTACCAATGAAGATTATTCAAATCTCATTCTACTTCATGGAGAATGTAATAAAGTTGTAGATAGAACGATTCGACTGTTCATTGAGAGGTTTCCTGACCGACCAAGACCAACGAGAGATACCATTAACAGAACCATGACAAACTTGAGAAATGTCGGATCTTTCGTTAAGAAAACTACACACAGAGAAAAAAGTGTAGTAGAAGATGAGAACAACGAAATTACAGTTCTTGCATATTTTCGTGTGAATCCTCAAAATTCTCTCAAGGATTATGATCTGGGATTATCTCAATCGAGTGTTTGGAGAATATTAAAAAAACATAAAATGCACCCATATAAATTCAATAGGGTACAGCATTTGAAGGAAACTGATTTCGTCAGGAGAACAGAGTTTTGCGAAGCTATGATGATTCGATTTCAAGAGAATGAAAACTTTTTGGACTGTATAATTTGGACAGATGAATCTAAATTCACAAAGAATGGTTCTTTCAATAGGCATAACAGTCATTATTGGGATGAAGAGAACAACCACCACTTCAGACAATGGAACTTTCAAGAGACCTGGAGTTTCAATGTTTTTTGCGCCATCAAAAATAATGCAATTCTCGATGTTCACATTTATTATGGGACTTTAACTGGTAAGATAGAACACTACACATGTTTGCATTATTTAAAGAATGTTCTCCCTCAGGAGATAGATATTCTGACATATTGACTCAAATAATTGAGCCGCTAGTACAGAACCATAATGACTTATGGTATCAACAAGATAGCGCGCCTCCACACAATGCACTCAATGTGTCAAATATCCTTTACAGGCTATTTGAAGATCGATGGTTGGCGAACAATGGTCCACATCTTTGGCCACCACGTTCTCCCGATTTAACTCCTTTAGACTATTATGTTTGGGGTAGGATAAAAAATATTGTCTACTCAACTCCCCTGACTGATAAAGAGGACTGCATAGAACGAGTCAGAAATGCGTTCAGGTTTGTTTAGATTTTTAGATTCATAGTTTTGAAACTCAATTTGGTTTTTAAACACTTTTGCAGATCTCTTCCTCCCGATGAAATAAGAAGAGCAACGCACGAAGCATTCCTGAGACGTATAAATAAATGTCTAGAAATTAACGGTCAAAACTTTGAGCATCTTCTCTAGTTATAACTGCGAGAGTTTGCCATGGTTCTCCTAATAGTAACTTGAAGTCGGTTTCAAGAAGGGGTGAAAAATCTACAGCATGGTTCGAATAACAGTTCCTGAAAATTTCATCTTTTTGGCGTGAAGGGAAAAGAAATAGCTGAAAATTCAAGACGAAAAACAGTTTTTTGTGAATAACTCAGAAAATATCCATTTTAGGGCAGGGGTGTGATGCATACACTCACATTATTTTTTAACGTAGATACAATATCTGCCATAAAAAAATGGGGTTCTAATTTGAAAAAATTGATTTTTCACGATTTTGTCATCCCTAACTCTGAAAGCGATTTTTTCACCCCCTGTATCATGAATCGCGATTTCGATTTTTAAAGTGGATACATCAATCTTACATCTTGAAAAATCCCAAAAATGAAAATTTTCCATCCAAAAACCTCGAAGTTATTCTTGTTTCAGCGGAGCTCTATTTTCGATTTTTTTTTTCGAATTTTCCCGCTCAGAGAGAATTTTCCAACCAAAACTGAAAAATGTTACATCAAAATAAATTGATATTTTCTAAGGAATCTATTTCTGCAATAAAAAAATGGTGTTCTAATTTGAAAAACGGAAGTTGACGTCATTTCCGGAAAAACCGGAGGTGCTCATGCCTTGAAAATATTTTAGATTTCATCAGCATCGTGAAATACTTATAAGTGCTGAATTTCATGAAAATACGTTCAGTAGTTTCCCGTATAAATATGGGTGAGGTTCCTCGTGAAAGACCCTGTATTTACGCATAACCATTACAGTAGATAACCTCACTCTACGCACTGCAACGAACAGCGTATAAGTTTACAACAAAACACACCGAACATAACCAGTGGAGTTAGTGTAGATAGTGGAGTTCATGCAGAAACAACGAACCAACCTATGAAGTATATCAATTTAAATGAACTTTATTAACATTATTTTTCCATTGATCAAGTGATCATTTTCTCATCTTTGGAATCGAGCATTTCAGTTTCTCTCATTTAGTAGGTAATGGAAAACTAAAAAGCATCAATTCAAGGTACACGTTTTCTGGCGATTTTCATATCAATAATGAAATCAAAGGAATATTCGAATAATATATGTGTAAGGCTAACTTACCTTGAATCCTTCAATCTTTCAGCAGATTTGCCAATATTCACTACGACACCACAGGTTTAGGAATATGGCATACATGCGTCTTAATTCAGCGAAGAACGTTTCGACTAATCACGACCAACCTAGTCGTTTGAGACCAATTTTGGCTCAAAATTCGAAAATTACAGACATCGTGACGAAATGATAACGCGCTGTTCCCCAGAACAAGCGTGTAAAAAGAAAAATAACATTCATAAATATTGTCCTCGTATCAATTTAAATTTATGTCACGCTCGATGTTGAAAATCCCACTTAGGTGTATGTGACTTCTTTGACCTATAATCTTGTTGCATCTGGGTAGTTGGTGATAACGATCACCTCCACTCGTCGTTTATGGATGCTGCGACTTATTCAATGGTGTTTCACCTGAGATGGTGTTGGAAAGAATTTTGAAAGCATACAGCTGTCTTATATCTCGAACTTCTGCTGTACCGAATAACTGTTGGCAGGAAAATGTACGCTTCTTCTTGTGGATGATTTTCAGGATCCAATTTGGATCCATTAATTCTTTAGATATATTTTTTTTTATTTATCAATATTTGGAGTTTCTTCTTCCGATGGTTGTATTCTGATTACAAATTATTTTTATCCAGATTTGTCCTCATCTGCTCATACATGTAAATTCCTTTCAATAGAGCAAGGGTACTCCATTTTCTGCGAATTATTTCATTTTGTTTACATTTCACAATGTGTGTGTTATTGTTTATATGTTTAGTTAATATTTCAGTGAAAACATGGGCCATATTGTTTACATTGTTACGTTCATATATTTGCGACCTTGATTCGTCGAGCAAATCCTTTTTAAGTTTTGTATAATTTATTTATTTTGTCAGTTTCCTTTCCTCATCTTTGCTTTTTTTAATTCATTAGTATTTACGGTTAGAACGGTTGGAAAATGATCAGTTATCAGATAATACAATATGTATCATTTTACTTCATTGATTATATTGATTTCCGAGGTTTAATTTTTTGAGAAATATGTGATCGATTCAACTTTCTCCAGCTGGTCCTGTATATTCATTCATTACATATTTTGTATGCCTCAACAAACTCGTCATCTGACAATTAATTAATATTCACATCTCCGATTAACACATGTCGTTCAACCTAGTGCATTGTTTCCAAATAAGCGAGGAGATCTTTATTAAAGGTGTTCACACATGAATGGAGTGACCTATACAGGGTCTTTCACGAGGAAGCTCACCCATATTTATACGGGAAACTACTGAACGTATTTTCATGAAATTCAGCACTTATGAGTATTTCACGATGCTGATGAAATCTAAAATATTTTCAAGGCATGAGCATCTCCGGTTTTTCCGGAAATGACGTCAACTTCCGTTTTTCAAATTAGAACACCATTTTTTTATTGCAGAAATAGATTCCTTAAAAAATTTCAATTCATTTTGATGTAACATTTTTCAGTTTTGGTTGGAAAATTCTCTCTGAGCGGGAAAATTCGAAAAAAAAATCGAAAATAGAGCTCCGCTGAAACAAGAATAACTTCGAGGTTTTTGGATGGAAAAATTTTCATTTTTGGGATTTTTCAAGATGTAAGATGGATGTATCCACTTTTAAAATCGAAATCGCGATTCATTATACAGGGGGTGAAAAAATCGCTTTCAAAGTTAGGGATGACAAAATCGTGAAAAATCAATTTTTTCGAATTAGAACCCCATTTTTTTATGGCAGATATTGAATCCACGTTAAAAAATAATGTGGGTGTATGCATCACACCCTTGCCCTAAAATGGATATTTTCTGAGTTATTCACAAAAAACTGTTTTTCGTCTTGAATTTTCAGCTATTTCTTTTCCCTTCACGCCAAAAAGATGAAATTTTCAGGAACTGTTATTTGAACCATGCTGTAGATTTTTCACCCCTTCTTGAAACGGACTTCAAGTTACTATTAGGAGAACCATGGCAAACTCTCGCAGTTATAACTAGAGAAGATGCTCAAAGTTTTGACCGTTAATTTCTAGACATTTATTTATACGTCTCAGGAATGCTTCTTGCGTTGCTCTTCTTATTTCATCGGGAGGAAGAGATCTGCAAAAGTGTTTAAAAACCAAATTAAGTTTCAAAACTATGAATCTAAAAATCTAAACCAACCTGAACGCATTTCTGACTCGTTCTATGCAGTCCTCTTTATCAGTCAGGGGAGTCGAGTAGACAATATTTTTTATCCTACCCCGAACATAATAGTCTAAAGGAGTTAAATCGGAAGAACGTGGTGGCCAAAGATGTGGACCATTGTTCGCCAACCATCGATATTCAAATAGCCTGTAGAGGATATTTTACACATTGAGTGAATTGTGTGGAGGCGCGCCATCTTGTTGATACCATAAGTCATTATGGTTCTGTACTAGCGGCTCAATTATTTGAGTCAATATGTCAGAATATCTATCTCCTAAGGGAGAACATTCTTTAAATAATGCAAACATGTGTAGTGTTCTATCTTACCAGTTAAAGTCCCATCATAAATGTGAACATCGAGAATTGCATTATTTTTGATGGCGCAAAAAACATTGAAACTCCAGGTCTCTTGAAAGTTCCATTGTCTGAAGTGATGGTTGTTCTCTTCATCCCAATAATGACTGTTATGCCTATTGAAAGAACCATTCTTTGTGAATTTAGATTCATCTGTCCAAATTATACAGTCCAAAAAGTTTTCATTCTCTTGAAATCGAATCATCATAGCTTCGCAAAACTCTGTTCTCCTGACGAAATCAGTTTCCTTCAAATGCTGTACCCTATTGAATTTATATGGGTGCATTTTATGTTTTTTTAATATTCTCCAAACACTCGATTGAGATAATCCCAGATCAATCTCGGCATCTTTGAGAGAATTTTGAGGATTCACACGAAAATATGCAAGAACTGTAATTTCGTTGTTCTCATCTTCTACTACACTTTTTTCTCTGTGTGTAGTTTTCTTAACGAAAGATCCGACATTTCTCAAGTTTGTCATGGTTCTGTTAATGGTATCTCTCGTTGGTCTGGGTCGGTCAGGAAACCTCTCAATGAACAGTCGAATCGTTCTATCTACAACTTCATTACATTCTCCATGAAGTAGAATGAGATTTAAATAATCTTCATTGGTAAAATTAGGCATAGTGATCGATTTTTTAACTCAATACGAATTATCACCAAATTAATAGTAAACAAAAAATGCTACTGAATAAAGAGGAATTTGGCAGATGTAATTAATGATATCTATCATTAAAAAAAATAATGTAAAGCATGGTAAGTTTTTGCATATGGTTCATAAGTAATTATTTATTTATCACTGGAGAGAAAACCGATGGCCGATTAGTTGAAATAAAGAGGTTTCCGATACAAATTCGAATCCAAATTCGCCATCTATTTAGGAACAACCTGTAACTTTTTTCTCTTGAATATTAGGGTAGTAAAATCTAAAACATGGTTTAACTAACAGTTCCTGAAAATGTCATCTTTTTGGCGTGAAGGGAAAAGAAATAACTGAAAATTCAAGACGAAAAACAGTTTTTTGTGAATAACTCATAAAATATTCACTTTAGGGCAAGGGTGTGATGCATACACTCACATTATTTTTTAACGTAGATTCAATATCTGCCATAAAAAAATGGGGTTCTAATTCGAAAAAATTGATTTTTCACGATTTTGTCATCCCTAACTTTGAAATAGATTTTTTCACCCCCTGTATCATGAATCGCAATTTCGATTCTTAAAGTGGATACATCAATCTTACATCTTGAAAAATCCCACAAATAAAAATTTTCCATTTAAAAACCTCGAAGTTATTCTTGTTTCAGCGGAGCTCTATTTTCGATTTTTTTTTCGAATTTTCCCGCTCAGAGAGAATTTTCCAACCAAAACTGAAAAATGTTACATCAAAATTAATTGAAATTTTTTAAGAAATCTATTTCTGCAATAAAAAATGGTATTCTAATTTGAAAAACGAAAGTTGACGTCATTTCCGGAAAAACCGGAGGAGCTCATGCCTTGAAAATATTTTAGATTTCATCAGCATCGTGAAATACTTATAAGTGCTGAATTTCATGAAAATACGTTCAGTAGTTTCCCGTATAAATATGGGTGAGGTTCCTCGTGAAAGACCCTGTAGAGAGAATGAAATACCGGTGTGCCGTGGGCTGGGCTGTTGCCGATAAGTGAGCTTTGGCATTTAATAAGTGAAACATCCTGATCCGATCGATAGTAATTAGTTGACGCTCAATTGTATGCAAAATTTCGTGAGGAAGGTAGTGTTTTCCCGATCGTGTATCTGAAATGAATATTAGCATGAGTCAGTGTTTCCAACAGTAAATTCACTACACTCGGAGGGTGCAAGATCCGATAATATTTTCGATATCTGTTACAGCAACTAGTTTCTCTAATTCTTCGATATCTTGATCGTTATATTTGTTACAGGTGGCAAGGAGTTTGGCCATCAGTATACTCTCATGCGCCACCTACCAACTCATACAGACGAGAGGAAATTTCAATGCAATACGTGTGGGAAAGGTTAGTTTGTTTGTACGTAGAATCTTCGAATTTTTCTGAATCGATCGATGGACATCATCTGGCAATGCATAATAACAGAAATCGATAGAATTCGAAACTGTGCATTGACTAGGTGATAGCAACTTTCAGTAATAACACTCGCGGGTTGGTGAAGCTCCAGGTGATATGTTCCTGATTTTTGCGCGCATGTTGTGCTATCGTTTTTTCCAAAGTTCTGTAATTTTAGAATGTTTAGGCGAAAATGGTCTCAGACGACTAGGTTGAACTCACTGATGACGAATCCGGTGTCAAAATCTATTCCGTGTGGCCGTTCGTAGGCACGATTACTGGGGTACGGAGGATCCTATCGATATGAAACTTTCAGGGTAGGTTGCATTTCAAAATGCGTTCACGATAACGATGGCGGTGGCGATCAGATAATTACATCGGACTAGAGGAGCAGCACACACTTGTCGCGTTCTATTTGCGAATTGGCAGCGTTCCGACGCGATATTGAGCGATTGCATGACGTTAGAAGGAAATATGGCAGTTGCTATGAATATTTTATTCGACACTTTGATAATCGATCACGATCTGATCGCATATACAGGGTATCCCATAATTAGACCGACAATCTTCTAGTGGATGTTCTACACATCATTTTAGACACCCAAATCATATAATGCAAAAATGCTTCTTCAAGTAGTCCTCGGAAGATGATGTTCAGGCAATACTTTTTGTCACATGTTTCAATGCATTTTTCATGTCAACTATAAGCGTTTCCTCTTGGGGGGAGGGGGGCGCGCAAAGGGTATTTTTAGTAACACTTCTTTTACCATTCATCGTTTCACCAGTTATACAAAAACCCATAAACTGAAATTTTGTCTTGAGAAAAGGTGCTCTTGTGTGATATCATCAGTTGGAATGGTTTTCAGAAAAATTCATTACAAATTTTTTCTCCGTTTACTACTTATTCTTCGTGTTGTAAAGAATCAGAATAAAGGGTTTTCCAATAAGAGGTGTTATTTTCATATTCAAAGAAAAATGCCATTTTTCAATATAAATGATCAGATGTTCATTTCATTATTAAGAAGAAGCTATGCCGTTAATAGTGGAAAATAACATCAGGCAAATGACCACCACGACCACGCTTACAGGACCATATCCTTTTACTGAAATTTTCCAGAACCAAATCGCAAAGTGGCTGCCCTATGTCCTCGATAGCCTCACGAATTCCATCTTTGAGGTCTTGAATCGACGCTGGGCTATTGGCGAAGACCTTCTCTTTCACGTGGCCCCATAGGAAGAAGTGGCAAGGTGTTAAATCACAAGATCTCGGTGGCCAATTGTGATCACCCCTTCGAGAGATAACACGGTCCGGAAACTTTTCTCGCAAAAGATCAATGGTTTCGATACTTGTGTGGCACGTAGTGCCGTCTTGTTGAAAGTAAACGTTGTCCAGATCAAAACCATCCAATTCCGGCCATAAAAAATCTTAATCATCTCTCGATAGCGCAATCCATTCACCGTAACTGTTACTTCAGTCTCATTTTCGAAAAAGTAAGGTCCAATGACTCCGCCGGGCCATAAGCCGCACCAAACAGTCACACGTTGAGGATAGAAAGGCTTTTCAACAATAACTCTCGGGTTTTCCGACCCCCTGATAAGACAATTTTGCTTGTTGGCGAAGCCACCGAGGTGGAAATGGGCCTCATCATCAAGATGATTTTTCGATGGAATTCCGGATCATTTTCATGCAATTGAACGACCCAATCAGCAAAGACACGACGTTGTTGATGATCGGCCGGCTTGAGTTCTTGTGTTAACTGAACCTTATAAGCCTAAAGACCCAAATCTTTATGCAAAATACGGTGTAATGACGTTTGTGGAATGCCTAATTCCAAAGAACGACGAGGAATGGACAAACCTAGGTTTTATTCAACACTTTCGGCTACAGCAGCAATATTCTCGGCTGTTCTTGAGCGACGTGCACGGGATTTATTCATCACATCACTAACCTGTCCCAACAGCTCGAATTTTTCCACCAACTTCTATATTGTGGTCCGACAAGGTGCTTCACGACGACCCAAAAATGTTCGAGTTTTACGGACCGTCTCTGCCAAATTTTCACCATATTCATAGTGAATTTTAATAATTTCAATGCCTTGTTGAACCGTGTATCGTTCCATTTTTATTAATGGCGTAGTTTCTACTTGTCAAATGTCAAAAAATGACAGCTTCGAAAGTGACATCTACCGAAATAGCGGGCTACTAAAAATAACACGTCTTATTGGAAAACCCTTTATGTATCAATATCTATTTCTTGTATTTTGGATTCTAGCCAATGTGTAAAATTGTAACACTTCAGGTAACGCCGTCTCGGAGATGTGACAAAAAGTGCGTTAGGGCTCTAGCTCCTAAACGAAGCATTTTTGAATGATGTGATTCGGGATAATAGTTTCTCAGATAACGTCTGTCACATCCACTAGAAGCTTGTCGGTCTAAATATTGGACGCACCGCACCGTATATGTTCCGGGCAGATGGTCATCGTGAACGCCATCGTGATCGTGCATATGATGTGGCCTCTGCTCAAAAATGACTGGCAGAAAAATATTGAACGGGGTTAAGTCGCATTATCACAGTGGCCAACCTTGGACCGAAGTCGCCTATTGGGAGACCCTCCACTAAGAAAAATAAAGTGGAGGGTGGGGAGGCCCCATATACGCGATCAGGATCACATGGTGTTCACGATGGCGATGGTGATCAGATAATAACATTGAACCTGCCAAGCAGCACAAACTTGTCGTGATCTGTTTGCGACCTGTCAGCGTTCAGACGCGGCAGTCAGCGATCGCATGAAGTTGTAGAGAAATATGACAGTTTCTATGGGGATTTTAACAGCCTCTGTGAAAAAGTTCGCGATCTAATCGCGTGTATATGTTCTAGGCAGAACGTGATCGTGTATATGTGGTCTCCACTTCACGAGTGTCGACAATCGAATCTTCTTAGCGATTTGCCTTTTTCCAGCAGATCAACTGAGTCTTCAGAGTTTTCCTACCTCTATACTCCCTCTACCTAAACCTTGATTCCAGCTTTCCGCCAAATGTCCACTCTTTCCCAGCATCGAGCCATCCATTCAGCCGAGCGACCCTTCATTTGCGGAGTCTGTCAAAAAACCTTCAATCGAGTATCTACCCTTATCTCCCATAGGAAAACTCACACTGGATTAAAACCGCATAGATGCCACCTATGCAATTAAGCTTTCCATCAGAAAGGTAAGAATTCGAGAAGAAAACGACAAAGCTCTCACGAATAACGGATGTTCCAGGCAACCTGAGAAACCACATATTCACCCATACCAACGAGAGACCTTATAAATGCGATATTTGCGAGAAGGGGTTCAATCAGATGTCCAATTTGATGTGCCACAAACTGAAGGTATAACTTCCCGAAGACCTTTTGGTATACTTTATTCACTTTCATAAAGTCAGTCGAAGTTTGACACATTCCACTCTGTATAGTTGAAAAATGTTTGGTTAGGTTCATTTTCCTGTCACCTAGCTATACGCGATGTTGAACGTCTATATGAAGTAAGTAGAAATTACTTATTCGATTGAATCAAACCATTCAGTCTTTGACAGATTATGTAGTTATTGGCAAACTAGCAATTTCATATTCTATAACTTTTGCAGATACGTTTATAGCCAGAAGCTTATAAAATATTTGTCTTCTCGTAAATGTTTCTGATGCGTTTGTACAATAAATATAAATGCGAAATTGGCACATCTTATTTAACAATTTTGCTGTTCTTGAAATTTTATAAAGCCTCTTGTGAAAGTAACAAGACAAGTATAGAACAGCTTAAAACTGATTTATGGAAACTTCTCAAGTTTTTTCACATGCCTGTTCCCAAAATTCGGTTGCATAATTACGGGCATACGGAAAATCCGTAGATAGAGGAAAGAGAAGATGAAGTAAACAACACAGAAAACGTGGCAAACAAAATTGTTTATTCAGTTATTTGTGATATTTTGACTGAAGTAGTTGAATATTTTCAAGTGTAATACAATTATATAGTATCAAGTATGCCAGTAAAGTATGTAATGTGTGATAAATATGCTGAAAAGGAAAATAATGGTTCCGTGCATAGGTTAGTATTTTGCTCTCCTCGCCATTGGCGTACGACGTCAATATTTTGGATGCAGATATTATTCAGACATCTATAATATAACTATTTATTCCTAAACCATCTCCTATGTATGATTTTTTTGCATTATATTTGTGATATTGATATGTACTATTCGTTTCCAATAAACAATTATATCTACTACGACTGTATACGTGATAGAAAATTGTTAACATTATTTAAGAACCTGCTCCTGAAATATACAATTTCATCCAATACAAAATGATTATCAATATTTATTTATTTAAAGATTTATTAATGATCCTCAAACAGCATATTATTTTCCTTTATTTTGTTCAAAAGGTCGTTTAGGAAGTCTCCCCAACAAGGTATGATATACGTAAGATTTGGCGCTATTAATGAGTTATTCAATAGGTCCTTGGATCTTTTGTTCAAAAATACAGCAAATCTTCTCATAGCACCAATATAATGAACTATTCTTGTGGCTTGATCTTCACCAGGAGAGGAGGTTCCTTACAATTTTTCAATAATATTATGAATCTCTTCCGAATCTGTAGACTGAAAGTAAATAGTTAGCATAGTTTCTTCCTCGGTGAATTGGACACTTGGTTTTTATTAAATATTGTATTGTCCGAGCAAGGAGTTCAATATTTAAAAGTATTCTTTATTGCTTGGATATCAGCTGAGAGGATTTTCCGTATTCAATATATATCTATTAATACAAGAAACCATATAATTATCTCTTTTTTCAAAAATAAACGACATACGACCTTGAAATTTATCTAGAAACCATTCAATTATTTGGATGCATTGATACAAGACGTTATTCAGCAATCTGAACATAGTTGCTTATTCGATCCACTTCCTGAATTTTATTCATAGCAATGAAAATATTCTGGTTTTAGGAGATAAACTCATTAGACTCTCAGTTTTGTCTGAAATATTAACCTTGATCAGATTCTGAAGCTTACTTGAAACATTTTTTTGTAATTTGCGTGAGAAAAGCAAGTTTCTGGATTGAATACCACCAAAGAACTGCTCAATATTATCACTGTATAAATATCTTTATACAATTATATTATCATTTCGAACTAGTCCGATCCCTTTCTACCTTATGATGCGTACGCCAATGATCGCTGTGGAGAAATGTAAACAAATATTTGACAACAAACACAAGAGATGTTGGCTGCAAACATTGAGTGAAGGCTAAAGGGGAATGCGGTATCTTCTCTTTCCTCTATCTAAGGGAAAATCCGATCGACCTGAAACTTTCAGGGTAGGTTGCTTTCCAGAATGCGACGGTTAAATTCGATACTGGTCGTAATCGGCCTTGAGGTTTCGGAGTTAGAGCCCTTTGAAATTTTTAGGTTATTTCCGTGATACCTCGGGAACTGCTGGAACGGTTGGATTGAAACTTTGTAGTTAGTTGGAGTACAACAACGCGCAACTCATAATTTTTGGGGATATTCGGAAAAAATGTGTCGAATTTCGTGTTTTTTTCCTCGATATCGTAATTTTTTCGAAATAACCCAAAACTTAGTGATTGAATCATAATGGAGCTTGGCAGCTTGTTTGAAAATACTGATCGACAACTTTGTGCAAAATTTCGAGATGATCGTGTCATCAGAACAAATTGAAAAAAAAAATTAATTTTTATTTTTCCTAATATTCAATATTCTGTAATCATAGGATATTACCCTTATGAGATTCTGTATGAACCTTCAAACTGTCATTTTTCGAAAAAGTACTGGATTTCAATTCGATCTAATCTGTTTTTCGGAAATATTGGGAAAATTAAATTTTGGATGTACCGTAAACACAATAACTTCCGGAAGGAACGACTTAAACTCGATATTTATAAACTAGGTTTGAGGCATAATTTCGAAGTTCGTATTCGTAAATGGTTAAAATCCAACCAATGATTCCGTAGAGACATATGTTTGAATAAATTGAATTGAAATTAAATTGAATATACCCAATCAAAATTTTATTTTCCCGATATTTCCAAAAAAACAGATTAGATCGAATTGAAATCTTGAACTTTATCGAAAAAAACCTAGGAAAAGCACAGACGTCAAGCCAGCAGATTTTCGCGTTCCTGTTCAAAGGAATCGACCAAAAGTGAACATGCGTAATATCCTGAATATAGTGATTCGTGGAATAAACTTGAAAGTAAGTGTTGAAGACATGGATAAAAAGGGTTCTTTTCCTGGTGTTGAGGTTGATCAGCATCAGTGAACATTTGAATGATTCAGGATAGGCCATTTATTGGGTCTTCGACCTTTGCACAGCAATCACTAGATGATTCTAGAGGTTATCCCAAGCTACTTTTTCTAAACACAGATCACAGATAATCAATGTTGAGTTATTCATTGTCAACATGCTGTTCATTTGCCTCGCACCATGTCAATTATTTCACATCATTATCATTACAGGCTCATCAACGTGCCGACAAACCGAAATACATCTGCAGAATCTGTGGCCAAGACTTTCCCAAACGCATCGGACTACGCAACCACGAGCAGCATCAACACGGTTTGAACCAGAGTTTGATTTCAAATCCTTCCCAAGTAGATAAACTGAAGTGAGTCATAAATTATGAGGAAACAACAGCACATCATTACGGCTATTCTCTTCAGGTATTCTAACGCGATCATCGTGGACCCCATCAGAACGGACGCTATGAGATTGGCCATGCAATCGAACCAAACGCCGTTTGCGCTGTTGAGACCACTGACAGGAATACCAGTGCTTGTGAGAGTACTTCCAGCTGGCGATAAGCAAATGCTGATACCGGCAACTGCTGATGACCTGAAGAAGCACGGTCAGATTTCTATCATACCTAAGGTGGATCCGGATTCTGGCACTTTGAACGATAACGCTAGCGATAAGGAGAACAGTAAGTAACTGTATTAAGCGTTTACTAGAAAAAAAGATCTATGTGGCAACAGATATGGAGGAGCTTTCAACCTTGAAGATTTAGCGAGAGTATACAGAGCAAGTCTTTGAGCTGTACATTCATGTCAACCATAGATTCCTGTCATCAAATTGAACACGTTTTTCATCCGCCATTATTCCAGGTTCGGCTCACCTTATAAGTTATGAGCATTTATACAGGGTGTTCCCAAATAAGTGTATCAACGGTCAACTGTAGGCTTCTCATGAAAAAACAAAATTTTTTTTCTCTTTCATTTTTTCCTCCGGGTCTTCGTTTCAGAGATACAGGGTTTTTTTGCTAATATCTCAGGAACCGTTTGAATTACAGAATTGAGGTTTTGTACACACATTGTCACTGATAATAGCTACTTTCTTGCACTTTACTCGGTTCGTTGAACGTGCCAGTGGCGGAGATATTGAATTTGCACAAAGGTGTTTTCCCCCCAACTTTTACACCGCTGGACTTATTTGCATTTGCACAGCTAATTCTGATGCGCTAATGTGTTTTACATAAAAAGGTACTGGTTCATTGCTCTAAAGTGAACCGTTTTCGAGAAAACAGGCATTTTATGATCAAAAATGATTTTTTCCAACGCATTGTAAATTTCTTGTAGTTGTAAAAATTAGTAGTGATAATTAACGAGTTTATTACTTTCACCAAAATTTGCCAACTAGGTGTTTAATTTGAAATTGCGAAGTTATTTTCCATTATTTTTAGCGACCATAGTTAACAAGATCACAAGAATTGCTCGAAATTAAACCCGTTGGCTTGAATGCACGCATTACAATGACGTCTGGATCATCTTCCTATGAACGTTGTTCATAAATCTGAGGGGTATTTTCAATTTGCTCTGTTGCGTATTCAACTTTAGCTCTCAACTCTTCTTCGGTGTAGACAGGACTTTCATAGACAATGGTCTTCATGTAACCATAAAAAATAATCAATGGTAACTGTCTTTATTGTCATACTGCTTTATTTCAATTTTTGATCATAAAATTCTAGTTTTCTCGAAAACGGTTCACTTTAGAGCTATGAACTAGTACCTTTTTTATGTGAAACACATTGGCGCATCAGAATTTGCTGTACTAATGCAAATTTGTTCAGTGGTGCAAAATTTGGGGGAGTAAAACTTTTGTGCAAATTCAATATCTCCGCCAATGGCATGTCCAATAAAACCGAGTAAAGTGCAAGGAAGTAGCTATTCCTAGTGACAATGTGTGAACAAAAACTCCATTCTGTTATTCGAACGTTTTAATAGATATTAGCAAAAAACTGAAAAAAATATAAATTTTTGACACCCTGTATCTCTGAAACGAAGACCCGGAGGAAAAAATGGAAAAGAAAAAAAAATTTTATATTTCCATGACAGTTGACCGTTGATACACTTATTTAAGAACACCCTGTATATTCTTCAATGTGCTAAATCAATATCCTGCAATTTGTTGACGAGTTCAACAGAAATATATCTTATCGTCATCCGGTTTGCAGAATAGCTAATCAATTGCTTGGAATCAGGAGAAACTTGACTCAAGTAATTTTTTAGTTTGATGCTATTATTGTAACGAAAATATTTCGCTGCAATTGACTTGCACCACTGATCTTCTACTTCAGATTCGTGCAATATGCCTAAGTTTTCATCACAAGATTATTCAAAATTTCATCAATCTCAAAATCTCGCTCATTCTCATATTGCTCCACAGATTACGATATTAGTACTTCGTAATCTGTGGTCGGGTCACGAGATAGAGTTGTAGGTCTGGCTATTCTGTGACCCGGATGAAAATTTCAGGAGCTTTATTCAATGCAATCCAATACCTTCAGTAGGTCAGGAACGTATCTAGAAAAACAGTGACATTTTCGAGTTTATCAGCCTTCATAACATTCAACGTTGAATTTCTCTAAATCGTGCACGTTTCAGAAGAAAGTCTTACAATGAGTTGAGATCAACTATATCTGCATTCGCTATGCTAATTCCTTAAAATTTCATGAGAAGGTGAGCCCATAATTAGGAAAACCTGTGACGTTGGAAGGAAGTGTTAATTGAAAACTATGTTCCATAGATAGCAGAAATTTGATACATTCGGAATTACATCAATGCTACAAAGGAAAAACATTTTTGTTTGATACAGCCCTTTTGTTCGAAAAAAGTATTTTATTTCATTCCTCAAGATTAGCCCTAGAGGACTTCAGAAGGTCGACACGAGGTCATGCCATGTGGCCCATCATCATTAAATTCCTCTCAGTTTCGTTCATTTTTTCACAGACAAGCCAGGAATCGGTAATTCTGGAAGTACCGTTCAAATAAAAATCCCAGTTGTTGCTACGGTCATCCAGAAGAATGGAAGGGATGGTCTTTCTATGTCCATTATGAGTCCAGGTCCCAATGGAGAAATTGTAAACAAGCAAGAATGTACCAGTACGGAAAATAACAGTTTTATTTTCACTTCCACGTTAACTGGCCCTAGAGGTAGGTCAACAAAAGTAGATATTAGTGATCTCCACAGATGTCGCGTTAAGGTAGGCGTTCATTAGGCGGACGGATCGCTGGCGGAGAAATCCGCTTGCTTAGATTTCAATGCAAAATGCGACCACATGACCTCGTTTTAGTGCCGAGGCTCGGCGGAATCAACCGAAGGATCGCTCAGCGAGCGTATTTCTCCGTCAATGCGACCCGATTCGCCTTCACCTTTAGTCGATGCTTACCTTTATACAGCTGATATTCAGGATGAGACTGCGACAGGAAGAAATGCAAGACGACACGAGGTTTTTGTGAGTCCCTTTTAGAGTCTCGTACAGGGTGAAATATAATATACAGGGTGATTCCGGAGGAGACCGTCAGATTTTAGGATAGGTTAACACAAGTCCAGACAGTCTCGAAACAATGTTTGGTTTATGGTTGGGTTCTCTATTGAGAATATACAGGGTGATTTGTCCGATTCGTCCGATTTTACTTTTATTGATAACTTTTTTATGGCTTATTCGATTTTAGAGAAATTTTCAGCGAAGTAAAATATTGATGAGGACATTCATTAGTTTCAAAGTTTTTTTCAAAATAAGTGGTTGTTATTGTGATAATTCCAGGTTAATTGAACAGGTTGAAAAAACACCCTGAACATCGCATTTCCAAAATTACACTATCTGTTTACGATTCTACTATAATAAGCCATTATTTGAGAGTTTCTAATTTTTTTGGCACACTTTTTGTTTTCTGAGAAAATTCCATCAAAAAAAGACAATGTCGAAATTTCGCTCCAATCGATTCTACTTTCATTGATAACTTTGGTATGGCTCATTCAATTTCGATGAAATTTCCAGTATAGAACAATCTGAACGAGTATATTCAATAATCGCAAAAGTCTCTCAAAATACAGTGTTGTAATTGTGATAATTTTAGAATTTCAGATTAATTGTGCAGTTGAAAAAAAAAAACACCCTGTACATTGCTTTTCCAAAAGATTCTTACTCGTTTTTGATTCTACAATAATATGTCATCACTCAGAGGTTTTTAATTTTTTTGGCACACCTCCGGTTTTCCTAGAAAACATTTTTGAAGAAGAGCATGATCGAAATTTGGCTCACAAGCAGTGAGAGTATTCCGCACTAGGTAGAAAGGCTGTATTGTCCAAGGATGCAAAGCAGTTCCTAAGTTCTAAAATATTCTATTCAAATTCCAAATTCATATTTAATTGCTAATATTTTGTATGAAATCATTCAATTCAGAATATATTTAGAATTTGAAAAGAATGTTTTAGAAGTTACGAACAACTTTGCATTCTTGGAATATACAGCTTTCCTCTGGGTGATGACATATTATTGTAGAATCTGCAACGAATGAGGAAGTTTTGGAAAAGCAATGTACAGGGTGTTTTTTTTTTCAACTGCACAATTAATCTGAAACTCTGAAATTATCACAATTAGAACACTGTATTTTAAGAGATTGTTGCGATTATTTGATGTACTCATTCAGATTGTTCTACACTGCAAATTTCATCAAATTTGGATGAGCTATACCAAAGTTATCAATAAAAGTTCGATTGGATTCCATTGGAGCGAAATTTCGACATTATCATTTTTTGAAAAAATTTTCTCGGAAAACTAGAAGTGTGCCGAAAAAATTAGAAACCCTCAAATAATCACTTATTATAGTACAATCGTAAACAGATTGCGTAGTTGAGGAAACGCTATGTTTTTTCTACCTGCATAATTAAACTGGATTTATCACAATAACAACCGCTCATTTTGAAAAAAAAATTGAAATCAATGAATGTGTTCAACACTTTTGTACTACGCTGAAAATTTCATTGAAATCGAATAAGCAATACCAAAGTTATCAATAAAAGTAAAATCGGTCGAATCGGACAAATCACCCTGTACATTCTCAACAGAGACCCCCAACCATAAACCAAACAGTGTTCCGAGACTGTCTTGACTAGTGTAAACTTATCCCAAAATCTGACGGTCTCCTCCGGAATCACCCTGTATATATAAGGGGAATGAGTACGAAAATTTCTAAAGGCCAATTCAGTTAAGTTATAAATAGATGAGCATTTCAGGTCAGGTCGGGAGGCGGTTGCTAGATTCTTTAGATATGAAGAATAAACAGGGTGTCTCATCAAGAATAATCCAAATAGTAACTGGAGGAATTTCAGCTCGAAATACGGTTTTTTTTAAAGTATCTGCATTTCACAAGATACTCAACTGAAATTTAGCATAGACATTACATTGTAGGGTTCACACCAGGGCGCCTATTCTTGAAACCGGGGAAGAGAACGATTGATCGAAAGGGGGCGTGTCTACGAATTTTTCAGGGAAACGGTATTCTTGGAATGAATGAGTGAGTGCTTCACGGAGAGCGAGCGATGTATCTCTTACGATTTGTGATGGAACGAGACATAGAGGACGCTAATTATGTTTCGGGTATTTGAACTTTTTGATCTATTTGGTATTAAGTCTTAACAATTTTAATTACCTTTCACTACAAGATTTCTGTTTTCACTCGAAGATGGACATGGCGAGTGCAATTATGTGGGAAGTAGGTACTGAATGAAGATGTGGAAGATGCAGAACAACAATACCAAATAGATGTCCATGTGCTTTCTGAATGGAACCCGTTTGATCTATCTGATCCAACATTTATCAAAATGTTTAGATTAACTAAAGCTCAACTCGGAACACTGTGATTTTCTTCCAGTTTTTTTTATATCCTCCCTTGTAGAATCTGAATTTAACCGACCTATGAACATTTCAGGTCTTCGTGTAATGTAGTCGGTGAGCAGCCCCTTCTGTTTATAGTTGAGTGGAAATGATCATTTTTTTCCAAAATGATCCATTTTACAATTTTCCGAAATACGCTCCCAACTCTTATGACGACTGTATGATTTCATATTTGAATTATGACAATATATCACAGAAATATAGTCTATGTCGATGCATTATCCATAAAGTTGGCTACATGAATGAAGTTAGCTTCAAGTCTGTCGAAAATACTTGTTTTTGATTGGTTAGAACATTTGGTATAATTGTTTGTCTATGACCGCTCATTCGGACTGCTCCCCATCTTGACTGCGATGGTATAAACGTTCTCTATCGTTCCATCATAAATGCTTGCGTTTCCTTGCCAACGGCGTCGAAACGCCAATTTTTACACGATTGTTCTCTTCCCTGAATTCATGAATAGCGCTTCTTGACGGTCAAGAATACGGAATTGACGTTTTGACAAATGAGAGGAAGGTCGAACGGGAGATTGTGCCATAGAGAACGTTCTATACCATCGGATTTCAAGAATAAGGCCCCAGGTGTCATAACAATTTCCATTGCAAATCTAGAGGGTGAGATTTTTTCTGGAACACTGTGCCCTGTTTTCCAACAGATTTTTTTTTTTTGATGAGCCAATGTTATTAGTTTGAAAAATTTTAAGAAGCATTGTTGATTCACCGAACTTTATAGCCTCTTGATGTTTTGTCGAAAATTCCCCTTTCCGTTTGTAACTCCAATTTAGGATTGAAGTAAACCGTCACAAAAATGAATATATTGTTGGAACTCATAAAAATATTGACTCGAGAAAATAAATATACAGGGTGAGTCTTTAAGTTGTACATTAATTCCAACCATAGATAGGTAATACAGAATTCCATCCTAGCACATTCTCATATTGAAAACTACATAGTTATCCTTATTTTCACAATATTCATGAATGAATTATATGAAATCAATCAACTAACCTAAATACATTAATTGAACTCTATGGAAAGTCTGATCCATAGACATGAGGACAATTCCATAGCCTCCATATTATCTGTGGTCTGATCAATAAGAAGCATAGACCGAAGTATATTAGTTTTATGCGAAATTGATGAACATTTCTGTGTATTCCTTGGTTCGGATTAACGTGAACGGAGGGTAATTTATGTCAATTACTAGATCTGGGGCGGATCCATAAAAATATGGTAATTTCTCAAATTTTTGTCAGATTTTATAACATTCGACGTTGAATATCTTCAAAACGGTGCGTTTAACTAGAAATTATAAGGAATAATTAAGTATTTTAAAATGATTGAAGATTCTTATAGGGACGTAAGATAAACTTTATCTGCATTCTTCGTGCTAATTTTGAATGTTTTTATGAATCGTCGAGTCTATAAATCGGAAACTGTTTGAAATAGGATGAAAGTGATAACTGAAGAATATCTGTCATAACTATAGAAAACTTCACACCAAAATTCATCTCATTCGGAGATACCATATCAAAGTTACAAAAGAAAAACTGATTTTTTTTGGAAATTCAACAGTCTTTATGTTTTTACTGGAGCCGAATCTGGAAAAATGATAAATGAAAAAAGTGTTTCAGTTGATGAGAGAAAGCTATGGTTAAAATTAACTTACAACAACAACAAGACTCACCCTGTATTTGCAAACACACTCTTGTCGCCTTGAAGATTTTCATACTTCTTAAAATATTCCAGCAATGATTCAGTTCGGGGTTGACAATTGTTCTGCTCACTTTTCCCTTTGATACTTATTCGAATCATTGGTAACGTTTTTTCAGCGATGACGGAATCTGTCGATCTGGTAAACAACAACAATTGTCAAAACATGTACGATCCAGCTCAACTTGTGGAAAACGCCGAAATAGAATTCTTGGATCAAACAGGTAACATGATGACGGAAGATCAGTTTCGGAGCGACTATCAATGTGAGTTTCGAGATGAATTTCAGTGAATAGAGTTTTTCGAAACTGTATCTTGTTTTTCAGTGATCGCAAATTCCTTATATTCAAACAATGGAGTCGGATTGTCTTCTCATTGCATGCAGAATGGAAATGATGATAATTTTAACGCTGAAGTGAGTTTCATATATCAATCAATCTTATCAATTGCTGCGTTCGTTTCTTGCATCCGAGTGGCGAGGGATTTTTTGGTCACGTGACCACAGATCTTATGGATTTATTCCTGGGAACTAAAAAATTCAGACTTCCACGTTGTATACCTATACAGGCCCAGACAACACAGAGAGGTTTTAAAGATATCCCGGCGATATCTTCTCAGAACATTGAGAGTACTTTTTCTACTTCTCTAAGAAGTCACAGGGAGTGCTATATTTCCTCCAAATGTCCGCCACAGCGATATTCTCGAAGAGATCCTGAAGATATCGCATGCGGAAATTCTCAAACTTCCCACAATGGGAGGTCTATGGGAAATTCGCTCACACAGTCTCATGGCGAAGAGTTTAAGAAATTCTCAAATACACCATCGCGAAATTTCATGGAGTACGACATGCGATATTTTCAGGAAATATTAACTTGTGAATTAAATTTCTGGAAAGATTCCTGTTGATAATTATATAGATTTTGTGCCTACTTGATTTGTGAAAATAGCAGCATTAACACACAGCACCTTGACTACACAGATCAAAAATCCTCACGAGTGGCACCTCAAGCAATATACACAAGACAAGGATTTACAGATCTACTTTACCAGGGATCCGCGAGATGGCGAGCTCCTTGATCAAAACATCCAGGCGATATCGTAACATAAGAGGCATGAGCGCTTGGATTGTCGTTTCTGACCTTTCTGACGGTACTTACGTCTGGTGGTTAGATGACTTCGAGTATTGTTTAGCGCGGTCGAAATTTATATTCACTCTTCATTCGTATTTCGGATATGAATGAGACCCGCCAGATGGCGAGATCCGTGAAAAAGATATACCAGACGAAATCGTAATCTGAGCGCTTAGATTGTCGGTTCTTACATCTGGAGGTTAGATGGCTTTGATGAATATTCATTTGTATTTCAGAAAAGAATGGAGATTAATTATCGGTTATTAGAAAAATATATCCATATTCCATAATACTATGATGGGTATATGGAAACAAAATATTGGTTTGAAATCCCTGTCAGTATTTGAATGAGAAATGTGTTGATGATTTCTTGAAGAAAAACAACGGATCTCAGATTGGTCGATATTCTGACGAATCTGAGAAAAATATGAAGCAGTTTCGATTAAATTTTGGCTTTTCTGTTTTCTTCCGAGAATTCTCGAAATTCTTCAGATTTGAGAACGTAATTTCCACTCGCATAATGTTCTACAAGTTTGCCGTTGTCCAACCGATACTGGTGGTGAGTTTCAATACAGAAATCTGATAATGTGAAAAAGAGAGCATTCTTTGCGCTGAATAGTCATAAATGCTACTCAATTAGGTTCGTTTCGTTATCAACTAGTAAACTAGTCGATAACTATAATTTTAGTATAAAACCATTGTACAAGGAAGGTCTTCATTCAATAACAGAACAGAATTTTCTAGACACCTCTTACTTGTTAATACAGGTTTCAACCTGAAATGCATTTACTCCTCCACCGAATGTATAAAAACGCCTGGATTTCGTACCACAAAATTTTTCATCATAACCTTCCGGAAAATCCGGCACCATAAAAGCCAGTAACAAAATATGATAGAGTCAATGTGAATTATGTTTTAACTTATTTGTTTTAGGAATGTTTGCCGATTATACTATTGGGTATAATTACGTTAGTTATTTATTTCGTTCTTATGAATCAAACACATATTTTGCCTATATGTATAAATGGTGGACAACGAAATGAAATTATCTGCAATTTCTCTTTGTTCGAACTACGCACGAGGGATATCGTAAAAAATTCTGCCTCATGTTCGGGATAACTTCAGGAACGTTAAGAAAATTTTCCATTGTTGTGTTACACTCGGGATAATCTTTGGAGCTCGCATCGCGAATTTCCTATTCTGGTTATGACAGTGATAACTTTAGAAACTCGCATTGCGAATTTCTTATTCTGGTTACGTCTGGGAAGACTTAAGGAACTTGCATTGCAAATTTCCCTTTCTTGTTCTGTCTGTGATGACCGTAGGAACTCGCATTGCGAATTTCCTATTCTGGTTCCATCTGAGATGACTTCAGGAACTAGCATTACGAATTTCCCTTTCTTGTTATGTCTGTGATGAGTTTAGGAACTCGCATTGCGAATTTCCTATTCTGGTTACATCTGAGATGACTTCAGGATACGTACGCGAAAACTTTAGGAGCTCGCATTGCGAATTCCCAAATCATGTAGTGTTTGTGATCACTTTAGCAAATCACTTGAGGAGTTCGCGTGAAAGCCGGATTAGGACTTCTCAGATATCTCGCCGGGAAGTTTGTATTACTTGGGGGGTGTTTCACCATAAACTGGTCAAATATATGTAGCTGTATAGATGACATTGGGATGACATGTACCCCGTTTTCGAAGCATAAGCGAGATACAGGGTGTTTAATGTCAACTCTGAGCAATATTCTGATAACTGTGGAGAGTTATGCGTGACCTTTGAAATAAAGGTTTTTGGTCATATCTTAGTATTTTTCGGTGGTCAATTGAAATAATCATCGGATCGAACCGAAATTTGGAGGTTAAATATTAATTCCAAGATCTGTCCCGAATGTTATCGAAATCTGATGAATAGTCTCCAAAAAACCGAGTTTTTTCAACAAAAATCCTCAACTGATTTCGAAGTTTCAAATCGATCGCATCAGTAATTCTTGAGATATTGAAGAACTAACCTCAAAATTTCCTAATTCCGAAACTGTTGAGCCCATTTCACTTGACCAAGATATTTGGACTATGAAACTAATCGGATACTTTTAAGTCTCTATAGGTAGTAAGAGCACATACGAACGGATGGACGGTCGGCCGGGCGGCCAACCGTCTTCGAAACAAAAGACCTAGAGACTAGAAATTTTCAGGTTGCACATCTGAAGCAACAGTTGAATTCATTGATTTGCAAGGAGAATTTGCGAAAAGGTTCGTGTTTGTCTCTCTACAAAATAATTATTAGTCATCATCAGTCTGATTGTTCAAAATACAGCTTATAGATTCATTGAAAAAACAAAGCGCCATACGTTCGTCAAGATGTCGGTAACTTTCGTCTCAAATTAAAATCTGTCTTGACCTCAACAACAAGGAACATTGGAAAGACAAGTAAGATATTGACGGAAATCTGTATCGTAAAGAAATCTATTCAAACTTGTCCGATAAGTGAAAAGCAAAAAAGATTCGCAAAAAGGTTGGCTTCAAGTCGTTGCAGAGGTAATTCTTTTTCGCTCATGCACGTGCACATGCCCTGAACTCGGTTCCTTTCAAGAATCGACCATTTTATATGAAATTTCACATTGTGTATCGTATATGTCGTATATGTATAAAGTCTCATATGAGCATCATCATTTACATAGTCTTTCGATCTTTCGAAAGTTTCTCTACCAAATATTTCCGAGCAAACGCGTTTGCTTGTTTCCTCTGCAACTTCGTGCCAACCGATAAACCACAGACCAACAAGACAAATCACTTCATCGTTTGCGGGAATCGCGTCTCTCCGACCTTGAGAAATATAACAGACATAACCGCACTTTCTCCTTCCTCGAAACATCTGTCAAATTGAATACTTGAATATCTAAAATCGAAATGTAAAAACGGATTTGTCGGGATTCAGGAATCACAAAATCAAAATCAGACTAAGATTTTTCAAAGAAACCATTTGAAAAGCAAATTTCCAATACCAAAGCGAGTGTTTTGTCACATCTTAAACTCGTGTAGAAGAACTCGGTTGGAGTAAATGAAAATTTTGGAAAAATGTTATGGAAAACCCGTTTACCTTAATCAGAAAATCTTTGTAGTTTCACATCAAATGAGATTCATTTCAATATAAAATCAAACAATGAATAGACCAACTTTGTTCGATTCCAATCCTAGTGTGCAATCATATACAATTTTATTAGACATCCCATCGTTTTAATTGAATAATGGAGGTTGTAATGCTTTTACTTCAGTTGCGATTCCTTTATATTAAATAAAATAAACATTATGTCCACCTATGTTCGATTCCAATTCTTGTTGTATAATTAAAACATATAATGAGGACTGTCATCCTAAAATAGAACCTCAAAGATGACTAAACAATTCATTTGGTTGTAAAAAACTGTTTGGATTTTATTCTAAAATGGAACAGATACGAAATTATTCATCAAAAAATAGGATGAAAAATTCATTACAGCTTGTTTACATGTTTATAACCTCTTCAAGCGAGTCCGAAAGCGGCGAGAGTGACGTAATCCTATTCCTGCAATATGATTGGCACCCCAAAGCACCCCAAACGCCTGCTAAAATTCTGATTAGCTCGATTCAGGGTCATATCTGCGTTGACATAGATTTCCCAAGTAAATGACGCGAGTGGTTTATCTGGTTGATCTGTAGATAAACATTGTAATTTGTCACGTATATATTAACAAAATGCGTTTGCATTCGTGAGTACTATGCAGAATATTAAATTTCGCATTTTTTGAATATTAAGCCAAGGTTTCATTAATAATTAATAATAATCATATCCACAAGACTATTCACTAACATAGTACCATCAAAAACAATATTTTTATAACTGTTTCTCAACGTAATAATTATAATCACATAATAGTCGTAGCGAGTAAAAGGTAGGCAACCCAGGATACTAAAAAATGTATTCTGAAGTAAGAGTCAGCAAAATTTTCTGTTGATTGTGAACATACAGGGTGTTTCATCATAAACTGGTCGAACATATATAGCCGTATAGATGACATTGGAAAAGTCATTTTTGCCTTATGACATATACCCCGTTTTCGAAGCATAAGCGAGATACAGGGTGATTAATGTCAACTTTGAGCAATATTCCGATAACTGTGGTGAGTTATGCGTGACCTTTGAAATACCGGTTCTTGGTAACATCTTAGTATTTTTTGTTGGTGAATTCAATTGTTGTGTAGAATTCTGGAAAAAATTTTCAAGATGGCGGAAAACCTACAAAGTTGGAATTTTTTTGTTTTCGATGGCCAAATTGGATAGCATTATTTCAATGTACTCAATTTTCTAAGATTTTCCGTGAAAAAATTTATCTAAAATTCGAACTCAACTTTTTTTTTACATGTCTACAGTGATAGAAAAAATCACCCAAAATTGTTGAAATCTTTCGAGGTTGAACTTACCTCAATTCTGAACACTGGATTGAAAACAGAACGAAAAAATATCCATTGGTTTTCATTTTATGGCCTTCCAAAGATTTCGCTCGGAGTACTCAAATAATTTCTATTTAAGAAACTGGTGGCCCTAAGGAGGCCAAAATTGTGCTAGCAGGCCCCCAGAATGACCTGGATAGAAATATGAATTCATCAAAAAAAAAAAATTTATCAAAAAAACTTTGATGGGATTCGAACTCGCTCCACTTACGGAAAATAGGGACTCGTATAAATTGGATTTATTCTGATTATAATGACGTACGTTAACAGGCAACGGTAGTTCATCGAATTTGATCCAATTTTCCGAATGCGGAGAGAGTTCGATTCCAAAGATTTTCAGAAAATATTTTTTTTCTTGATAAATTCATATTTCTATCCAGGTCACTCTGGAGGCCTATTAGCATAATTTTGGCATCCGTAGGGCCGCCAGTTTCTTAAATAAAAATTATTTGAGTACTCCGGACGGAGTCTTTGGAAGGCTATAAAATGAAAACCAATGGATATTTTTTCATTCTGTTTTCACCCCAGTGTTCAGAATGAAGGTGACTTCAACCTTGGAAGATTTCAGCAATTTTGTGTGTAATTTTTTTTTCACTGTAGACAACAGTTGTTTGAATTTCGGAAAAATTTTTTCACGGCAAATCTTGAAAAATTGAGTACATTAAAATAATGCTATCCCATTTGGCAATCAAAAACAACAATTTTTCCAGAATTCTACAGAACAATTGAATTGACCACCAAAAAATACTAAGATATGACCAAAAACCGTTATTTCAAAGGTCACGCATAACTCACCACAGTTATCAGAATATTTCTCAAAGTTAACATTAAACACCCTGTATCTCGCTTATGCTTCGAGAACAGGGTATATGTCATAAGCCAAAAATGAATTTCCCAATGTCATCTATACGGCTATATATGTTTGACCAGTTTATGATGAAACACCCTGTATATAAAAGGTTTACACTCTGCAACACCTGTTCCAATTTGTTGATGAAAACTACTGTTTTATCAGTATTTTTTATTACAGACTTGCATTTCGATGAGAGCTCTTGAAGGTCTAAATACCAATGGAGAAGATGATACTCACCACATTCTCATGCCATGGAATTTCTAACAATGAGAATATCATATTTGAAAGATTTTCCATGTTATTTCTGTATTTGACTTTAATTCATACTCTTCAGTATTGTTCTTGCATGATTTTATTCTATTATTGTAGATTTATTACTTGATACCAATTTTATTGTTTTCGAATGATTGGGAAAAAGGAATGTTGTGTATCAATAAATTAATGCTAGAATTTTAATGGTGGTTTTTATTTTAACAATTCAGTATTCGACATTTTTCAAAATTCCAATGTTCTCTAACTCGTTAGTCAAGAACATGAAAGTAAATTAATTCTTAACTTTTTTTTTTTAATTGTAACCCGAAACTGGAAGTTTTCTAGGTTTTAGCCTTTGGAAAATGGAATTTTCGGAAATGTAGGCAACAAATGTACCTCGAAAAAAATCTACTTTTGCATCGTTTCTAATCACATTGAGCCTGGAGAATGTCTTCAAATTCACAACAAGTTGTGTAAAAAGATAATCATATACACTCTAGGTAAAATTTCGTATATTGGATCAACTATCACAGCGCCCATATTTTCACATATTCTACTTTGAGACAGCTTCCTTCAGTAGACCATGTCGGTAGCCAGTCAATACGGTGCCTGAAGAAATTCTTGAATGTCAGTCGGTCTGAATCTTTCCAAGGTTTCCTTTTGTTATTAGAACTCACGTAATAATCTGGGAAATCAGTTAATCCACCAACTCCTACACCCAAAACTACGTGCATCTGTGAAAATACATTTATAATTTAATTGGGTTTGGACCAAATTGATAGATTGAATGATTGAAATAGGTAATACAAAGATATTGATCACGGAGCCAGATGATTTAAAAAAAAATCGAAAAGTTCTCCTATATTTTGCTGAATCTAAACAATGATTTCGCCCATTGTTGGATAGAAATGAAATACTATTTGGCTGAATCTACTCGGAAAAGAATTGAAAAATTTTCGTATCAAGTAAATATGCGCGGCTGAAATTCTTGGGGTGTTCAATTCAACAAAAGTTCCTGAAATAAGAAAGAATTATAAGAAAATTACTCTGCAAGTTGAGGTTTTATTCTCTGATGGATTAAGATATAAACTCTAGGGCGCTATATTCATTTCATAGACCGTTCACTTAAGATTATTCTGATTTTGTTTATAAGGCAACATTTTTTCTAGTAACTGGCCTTGATGAATAGTTGAAATCCCATAATCCGCAAGAGCGATTGATACAAATAATTATTTCTATTTAATTTATAGTAACTAATTATTCTTCAGATTCTAGAAGCGAAAATCTAAAAAAAACGAGAAATAATGAGAAATCCTCCCAAAATATCCTATAATCGTCATTTAATTCCCTTTCCCAATGTTTTGGTACATTGGAATGAAGCTGATTTCTCACTAGAGTATTTGTATTTTCCGATTATCCTAGCAAACCCTTCAGAAAGCTTGTAAGAGTCAAGAGGGTGTTTTCAGTATAGGCTTGAAGAAAGAATGGGAGTATACTCCATTCACTTTTATAAACTATTACGGTTGGCCATGATATTCTGACACAATTCACCGTGTATATTAAGAAAATGTTAGGTTAAAGTCATTTCCCTGTCAAATAACTACACAACGTTGTCCTCTCTACATAGAGGTCGTAGTAATTAGGTATTTTTCAAACTGTGAATTTACTTTCGGAAAATAATGAATTTGAGAAAATATTATGTGAATTCAATAATTTCAAAGACCTGGCGAATGTTGAAGAAACTTTTTCTCTGTTAATACTGAAATATTTTACGTAGGTACCTATATAAACATGGTTAGAAGATTCAGTTATGCTATTTTCTTGTACGGAAATTGAGAATCAAGTGTTGAAATTTTACTGAAAAATAATGGATAGAGTAGTCCGATACCTTGTGATAGTTCATTCGAAAAAAAATAAAAGTACTGGAATAACCCTGCAGTAAAACTTCTAAACGAACAGACAAACTTATAGAATTCCCTACTTTTCGAAGTTCTCACGGAATAAGTTTGCAAAAGTCATTTAAATATCTTTTGCAAAACTTAGGATACTCCAGTTTGAAAATGTAGTATTACTACAAAATCTGTGCCTTAAAAAAAACTGACTCAATTTATAAAGTTCTTGGGAATCTATGTGAACGTAACACTGGGTTTTCACTCATATACGTCGAAAATGTTGGATAGCTTGTGATAAATTATTGATTCCAAATTATCAGGGTTACTATCAGAAAAAGCCGGTTTGCTTCTTCAAAACTACCTTCGGCATTTTTGGTTTCCAAGCGTGATGATTATGTGGAAATTGAGATTGGCAACGTCGCTGAGAATTATTTTGACATTGCCGATATTTGACGAGTTCCAACCTGCGTCAGTTTTAAGTAAAAAACCTTGATAGACCTAAATCATGGCAAACCGTATATAGTTATATACACCAAATAAAATGAAATGAGAAACAAGATGAGAATAAATAAGAATCAGAGGCAGAAAACATTGGTTTATACAGATGACTAAAATGAAATGAGGAACACTGGGTATACAGATACCGATTTCTTTCTCCTCTGTCACGCGAGTTAATTATAAATAGATCAATATTCAGAAAAAGGACGGTTCCGTATAGTTTCAGTTCCCAGATTAAATAATCTCCAAATATGACTAAATTTGGTTCTTATTGTTTTCACTTATTGCATCTAATGCCCGGTATAAACGCTTCAATTAAAATGCGCATATTCAACTGTCTGATTCTATTTGGATTTTTATATTGTTCTATTGCGTCTGGTCAAGTGAACATCAGTAGGTTGTTGGTACTTACAGGCTCATTGAATAAGGATGCCACATTTTTGTCTTCTCCAAATAATATTCCATTCACGGAAACCGATATGCTATCTGGAAAATATAAGAAAAACAGATGGATCATTTCAGCTATAAGGCGCAGTCTTATTCAGTGTTTTTTTCGCTCAAATCACTCGAAAACATTGGAAAGGACAGGTGCCGACCAAGCAGCAATATTTTGAGGTAGAAATAAATGCAGGAATCTGTGGTTTGTTCACCTACGATTCTAACAGTTGAGCCGAAACAGGCCATTAGAGAAGTAGGAACGTCGACACGACCGGTGTTGTCAAAAGTAAGATAATTAATTGAAACTGCTTACATTTTTCAGGGTTTAGCTATTCTGTAAGTGGAAAATGACATTATCCGTCTGCACTCAGAGGCCAATCGACCATGTCCCAAAATATCCAATGGGATAGATAGATAGATATTTTATTGTCATCAATATAACTTGACTCGTCAACACAGCATGAATTTCAAAGAAATGTATATAACAGTACAATTATTACAAAAGAACATACAAAATACATTGAATGACGACATGGAACATGAAAAAAACAAGCATTATGAAATAAATAAAACATAATTCCTTTTCGGGAATTATAGATTCGAAGACATATATATTTTAAAAATTTAATGTGTGAAATAACTAGATCTTTCGGAAATGATAAGGTTTGTTCAAACTCCATCACGAAACATCAATAATGCTCCCCAGTGAAATCTTTAAAACTGGACTTGGGTTGATTGTCCTATAGGCGACTATTTTCAATTTTCTGGAAACAATGTTTCTCAATCATTTCCAGATTGATGAATCTGAATCTGAAAATATATCATATCAGCGTATAGAGATTCAGCTATCACGTTACCAAGAGGACAGAACGATTTCAGAATTAGAAAGAAATCGAATTTTTGGCAGTACCTTTTTTTCTGGCTGAAAAAGTCCTGTTCACTACTCAAACTCTCTAGTTATCTGATAGAAAAATTATTCCAACCACACTTTTCTCTATTCTACGGAGTGGAATGTGTCAAATTTCCATGACCTACTGACTGTCTTAATAAATTTTGATGGAGTATGATTGCAGTTACACATTATACAGCACTTGATGGATTCGAAGTTGAAATTATATTTACACACCAGGTTTCCATACAATCGTGAACAGATGAAAATCATCACTGAATGGATTCCTGGATCTGGTAGAACCCAAATGTTTACTACGCTCGGGTTCGTTGGGACTAAGAACAGGGCCAGCAAAGAGAAGAGTTGCTCCTATATCATCACCACCATTTCCATTCAAATTTTTATTGCCTCTTGCATAGGCTATCCATATCTTCTTACTTCGATTTTTGCTTGATTCCAGATACATTTCTGTGAAACTGGATCATTAGAATCTCACAGAAATTATAAAGAAATGTCAAATGAAGAACTTGAAAATTGGTTCGTGATGATACCTGTACGTAAGCTGAACACCGTTTATTTTGGTAGTTTCAAAACTGTACAGAGCACTTTCATAAAATGAAGCTTCTAGTATTTTTTCCTGTGAAATAATTGATATCATACGAAATGTTTGAACTTTTCAAATATTTCTGAACACAGTTTTCTTAACCTAAGAAAAGTGTAAACGAAATATGATCTCGCCCTAACGGCCGAACGTAAACACTATAACTTCCTGAAGAAACGACTTACAGAATCGATATTTGTAGAGAAGGTTTGGGGCCTAATTACGAAGGTCGAATTCGTGAATGGGTAAAACTTCTGATGGTAAAAATATACGCTGTTCAAACATTTGCTAAGGCTCTGTTCGCGCTCATTTCACGAAACATGACAACTCACCAGGATATAACCAATCACCAGCAGGCAATTTCGCTTTAACCTCAATGGTACCATATTTGAAATTTTCTATAGTTTTTGTCTTCCCGGAACTGGCTGGTGGTAAAATGAAACCACTATCACTATAAACAATACAGTCATTTTCCGTATGACTAGTACACCTAAAATGACGAGTAATACATTAAATTTGTTAGATTGAAGTACAGACAGAATTACCCTTCTCTTAAATCCAATGTACCACTTACTTCATCACTCCTAGCAGCAATCGGTTTTATCACTAGATGCTCATCTTTTATAAAGATGTTCTCCTTCCTTCTTCGATATGCACAGAATTCGAAATCCTGTAAGAAAATTCTTCTAGAGATTGTTTTAACTGGTTGTATGATTCGTTGAAATAAATTGTTCATAAAATCAAAATATTTTATCCCAAATCAACAAATACTGTACCGGGTTTAATGAACCTTCACTCGTCCAAAATGAATATACAAAATGCTTCTATTCACTAAAGTCAGTCGGTAGGCCATAGAAGTTTAACACATTCCACCGTGTATATCTTGAAATTGTTGGTTCAAGGCGGGATGTGAAACTGCTTTGCTGATCTTGGAACAGGCGACCCCAGCATTTAGAAAGAGATGTTAGATATCTGTCTCTTTTTTTCTATGAAATATCATAACTTTCTTATAATAACCTATAATTGAAAACAGTACAGAAATACCGATATGTGGCCAAACTAGTTTCGCTCAAACGAAACCAAAATTTATAAATTTAATATATGTTCAATGATGGCTTATAAAGTAAATTCACTTCAAGCATTAATTATCCTATTAAATTTCAGATTATAAGCAAGTCAGTGGATTATTCAGATTGTGATCGGATCCAATGGACTAAGTAGCCAAGAATCAGTTTCCATTTTTCTGTTTGGAAGCTCTGTTTGATAATGATCGAACTTGAATAGTTCGACTAGAAATCTTTGACGTATGTTCAGACTAATTATCATTTGTATATTTCACTTATATTTTCACACGAACAAGATTTAATAGACGACTTCGGCCCAAGTTGCCAACCCACAATTTTCTTCACAAATTTACTTTCACTGGGGAACGGGAATATCAGGACAAAAGCGACATGATAAGGTTCGCGTTATTTATAATTATCCGTAAAAGATGCCTCGGCTCCTCAAATAAGATAATTCCTTCCAAATAAAGGTTTTTGTTAGGCTGAAATTTAAGTTGGGATTCCTGATTTCATGTTAATAGTGACAAGTGTAGAAAGGATATGTTCCGCAAATCAACTTGGTTTTTTCGGTTGCAGGTTTTCCATTCTATAAATATGAAATATTCGGTTGGTTCCTGAAAAAGAAGGTTAATTACGGAATTTGATTGATGAAAAAGCAATTTTTCTGTCACCTGAACATAGACATATTAAGTCTATGCACCAGAACGACAATCAATGTTTTATGATTACATATCCATAGCATAGAACAAACCTTATTTACCCTAGGATTCATAGACCATACCTAGTAATTTTTCCATTGTTGATGGTTGTCTCTTCTATGTTCTAAGGATCATAAAGTAAATAAAGATTGTTCTATGCTATGGATATGTTACCATAGAACATCGACTGTCGTTCTGGTGACAGAAAGAAGGTTTTTCATCAATCAAATTCCATAATTAACCTTTTTTTCAGGAGCCAACCAAATATTTCATATTTACGGAATGGAAAACCGGCAACCGAAATAACCAAGTTGATTTGCGGAATATATCCTATATAAATTCGACAAATTCAACATGAAATCAGGAATCCCAACTTAAATTTCAGCCAATCATAAATGATCTTAACAAAACCCTATATTTGGAAGGAATTATCTTGTTTGAGGAGCCGAGGCATCTTGTATGGATATTTATAAATAACGCGAACCTTATCATTTCGAATTCGTCCTGAAATTCCCGTTCCCCAGTGATAGTAGATTTGTGAAGAAAATTGTGGGTTGGCAACTTGGGCCGAAGTCGTGTATTGGATTAGAATTACTTGTGTTAGAGAGATAGCTCCTTTGAAATTTCATAGTATCAAGAAATGTTTATAATGTTTCCTTGAACGGGTCGAATTACTGGACAGTTTTAGTTGGGAATTTCGAAACGCAACAAATAAGTTGGTGATAAGTTTATGTTTCAATTTTTCAGATTCATTCACATGTGAAATGAATTCTTAGTATCAATAGTTATTGTAGTGAGATTTCCGTTTATACATGCATGGACTGTTTGATGACTGTTCATTGAAGTAAATTATTATATTTTGGATCAATGAGAATCCTTCAACAAAGTAACCTATCTGAGTAGTTAATCTCTGGATTCGATCATAATAAATGATCATTCTGTAGCGACTATGTGAGATATATTTGACTCAGTAAATTTTCAGATAATATATGTTTGTTTCATTTTTGATTTATAGGAGACAACAAAAATTCCAATATTTCAAATGTATATAGGTACCTGCAAACCTGCACGAATATTTGATTCGCTGTCATTTTTCCCTCCACGACCCTAAAAGATGGCGGCCACTCTGTTTTCCTGATTTAGCAGGGAGTTAGCACTTCTAGGATTTTGTTATTCTATGGCTCAAAGTGATTTTAACACAGATAAATACGCCACATTGTCCACTATGCATAAAGGTTGTTGTAATTACGTATGTAAATGAACTGAACCATAGAATATGTAAGAATTGGCACTGCCAGCCAAACTTTTTCGCCCTTGACGATATTCCACGATTGTTAACCTGACTCAGCTCTAGTTACAACAACTTGATGAACCTATTCCAAGGCCTACCGACTGATTTTATAAAAGTGAACGTAGTGAAAAAGTAGTGGCACAGTTAACCGAAATGGAGTATAATAATAAATTTCTATACGAAGTTGGGTGAATAGATCTCAACTGTAGCCATTCTTTATTTTTTGAATAGAAGTGAGTGATTTCCAAATATTTTCATTCTTCCAGAAAATGTTAGCTCACCGGATACGAGGGTATGAAATTGTCCACTTTCCAAAGTTTCTCATTAATTTTTTCATCTAGAAACAAACCATCAAATATCAGTTGTTTGTCGCAAATTATAGAAGGTTTTAAAGTTTCAGTCACACTCCGCCTGCAGTTGGTTTCGTTCATATCTTTTAGAGATAGCAGTTCTGAAATCACAAATCAAGAAAAACTTCAGTAAGTACGTATCAAAATGAAAAACTTAATTTAAATTTCTTCAGAAATAAATTCGTTTTCAAGGATGCGACTCTCTTGTATAAATGATTGCCCTGAAAATAATCAATCGATATATTTGAAGGAGGTATTTGTTTATTTTGGAAAATTCGATGTACACCACTGAGTAACTGAACCATGTCATTGCGTTATTTATTTTACATTATATCTATAGGAGATTTCGGAATTGGGGTGCAGAATTTCAAAATAAGATTTTAGGCTCACAAATTATGTAACAACTTCACTTTATATAAAGTGATAAACCTGTTCAAATAACTTGGTCTAATCATATGACTTTTATTAGTTTTTCATATTAAAATAAAATTATTTCGCGACACATGTATAACATATGTCATAAAGTTCAGGTAAATGTAAAATGATGTCAGAAGGTACTCAGTACCAGAATGTTCAAAGGAAATACCTTTCAAGTTAAAAAAAATACTCAATTTATTATTATCATTATTTTCTTTGTAATATAATTTTCTTCTTACCACGAACTACCCATTCTTGACCAGGCTTCTTATATCCGAATACTTTGTGTTGCACATGAACCCAATAATATATTTTATCGCCGATGTTGAGTCTCATATTCGGATTGAGAAAAGACCATCCTCTGACTGATGGCTTCAACAGTTCTATGCTTATTTCCCCTGGTGCAATTTCATTTATTTTTTTATTCTTGTTCGCGTGGAATGCGATGAGTTCTATATCCGCCATTTCTGAAAATTAACATGTTATGATTGAGAACTTTTTCACTAATAATAAATGATTTCACATTGTAGCCAAATGAAGGGTGAATTTTCAAGATATTTTCAACCATAGATTCCTTCATGAGAGAAAACAATTCTGTCCATGACAATTGAATAATTTATATATTTCGATGGCTCTTGTTGAAGAAAAATGACAGTCATTAATCAAGCCCGTGGATAATAGGCGGGTATCTAGGGCCGTATTTATAGTTGCTCCTTGAGGCTTCCTTACTGAAGGCCGCCTTGAATTTGAACTGATCGGGTAGCAAATTCAAGGCGGCCTTCAGTAAGGAAGCCTCAAGAAGCAACTATAAATACGGCCCATAATGAATTGAATATCATACACTCCATGCATAGACCAAGTGAAAATTTTGACGTTTCTCGTAAGCTTAACAATTTCGAGGAATCACAGAAAATTAAGTTGACCATTCTGACACCTCTATTGTAGGTTGTAGACAATGCAGAATTATTCTAATTTTACTAATGAAGTCGTGGACTAAATATAGTATTCAACTCGCATATTGATATAATTCATTTGGGTGATTTGCGCAAACTTCACTCTGGTGAATAGTAGCAGTCATTATATGCTCGTTAAAAAATATATTTTTTCCTGAATTTTTTATTTATCAAAATGCTACAATGGTAAACTCAGACAAAACTATTCTACTCAATATCATAATTTTTACGAAATAACGATCGAATTTTCAAGAATTTTTTTGGGTATTCCAATTCATTCATCCTAAAATACGGAGTGAGCTGAGATGGCTCTTATATATATATTTTTTTAATATTAAGCTTCTATTAAAAATCATTACTCGTGATATTATGAATGGGAGTTTTTCCTGAATCTAGGTTATTACTGCAAATGCAAATTTGAACATAATTATTATGTGTTTGATTCATCATTTTCCCAAATTACCTTCAAAAAGTATTCAAAATCAGATTTCAAAATTGGGGTTTGCGATTTGTCAGGCATGCACGAAATGACAACGCTGTTTAGTAGAATAGCTTTTTCTGCTATAGAATAATGAAATATTTATTCCTATTCAGTGGTACACACGTGTTCTTTATCAATATAACCAAACAATTTCCGTTTGCGATTTGTCAGTAATATGACAGTATGACAGTATGTGCTCTTCTTTTTCTATTCCTTCGTCGTTGTTCTCTACTCTAACCAGATCGAAGTATAGCTGTCTCTGTTTTCCTAAGCAAAGTAACGCATTTTGACATCCGTTTCTTTCCGAGAAAGCTGAATTCGACGTTGCCATATCGTGCACTCATGACAAATCCCTTTAAATGCAAATCCCCATTTTTATTTTTCAGTTTTAGGTGATCAAACATTTTTTTAAAAATATAATATTGAAATTATATGTTTGAAATGTGATGTTCTAGAGGTTTTTCATGAAAATTACTGCATTTTCGTTTAAAGGAAAAACCCCCATTATCTACCAATATTTTTCAAGAAAAATGTCACACCCTGTATCTCGTTAGCTAACAATATTTGTAGTTTCTGGATTTCTGGATTTTCGGGAAGATTTGAAAAAAGATTGTTCGAATAGCGGATTTTATCCATTCATTAATTCAAACTTCTTTATGCACCTTCCTCGAAACAATTTGAACCTATAAGTTGTTCTATTTTGAAGATTTATTCACAATCACCCGATAGCTTCACATTCAACATAAAAACATACGTCGTTTAATTCTGATGATTTCGTAGGTATGATATTCTCGAAATTTAAAATCATTTTTCCAGTTATTAGATTTCAATTCATTCGGATCCGTTATTTTGGAGATAGTTATAACTGCGGAATGATTGGGTGGATTCCACCAATTTACGAATTCAGCCTTCGTAATCGAGCTCCATATCTGCTCTACACATAACGAGTCTCTAAGTTGATTCTATCGGAAATTAATGTGTGTAAGAGAGACCGTCAGGCCCCTCTCAACTTCAGTGCTTTTTAAGAATTTTCTATTTTTACTGTGTGCACCTCCAATCGATTCCGGCATCTCGACTATGGATTTCCTACAGAATAAATCTGAAATGAACAATTTTTTTCATGCAGGTGCGTACAAAATTTAAAGTCCCTTCTTTATGGTTGGAAGAGCCAGAAAATAAATGAATGACCAAATCAATATTGAATGTTTTATCGGACAATTTTCAATAACTTCTAGATACACATGGGCTACTAAATCTCGTTCAATCCTCAACTCAAGGGACCAATTATATGTATCATTACTCACCTGAGAAAGTAACTCTGAAGCCTTCAGGGTCGAAGGCTTCGAGTTTGACATTGGGAAATTGAAAATCACATGAAACGAACGAGCACTGCGTCAAAATCCAAAGAAATCCGACTTTTCTTAACATGGTATACCTATTTTGGAACAATCCGAATCTTCACACGATGGTCGCCCGCGGTTTGGTTACTAGTTTGTGGGATTTACTGATATTTCTGCATGTTTATGATCCAGGAACCGGAGAAGCCAGTAGTTTATTCCTATCAACCTATCGATTTGACTCGTCTCGAACGTGTGGTCAAGATAGGATGCATTGCTTGAACATGTACGTGTTTTCGATGAGAAATTGTTGTTTTATTCGTAAGTCTGACGACCTTCAGTTAGTGGGCATATTAAGTTGGATATACAGGGTCTTTCACGAGGAACCTCACCCATATTTATACGGGAAACTACTGAACGTATTTTCATGAAATTCAGCACTTATAAGTATTTCACGATGCTGATGAAATCTAAAATATTTTCAAGGCATGAGCACCTCCGGTTTTTCCGGAAATGACGTCAACTTCCGTTTTTCAAATTAGAACACCATTTTTTTATTGCAGAAATAGATTCCTTAGAAAATTTCAATTTATTTTGATGTAACATTTTTCAGTTTTGGTTGGAAAATTCTCTCTGAGCGGGAAAATTCGAAAAAAAAATCGAAAATAGAGCTCCGCTGAAACAAGAATAACTTCGAGGTTTTTGGATGGAAAATTTTCGTTTTTGGGATTTTTCAAGATGAAGGATTGATGTATCCACTTTGAAAATCGAAATCGCGATTCATGATACAGGGGTTGAAAAAATCGTTTTCAAAGTTAGGGATGACAAAATCATGAAAAATCAATTTTTTCAAATAAGAACCCCATTTTTTTATGGCAGATATTGAATCTACGTTAAAAAATAATGTGAGTGTATGCATCACACCCTTGCCCTAAAGTGGATATTTTCTGAGTTATTCACAAAAAACTGTTTTTCGTCTTGAATTTTCAGCTATTTCTTTTCCCTTCACGCCAAAAAGATGAAATTTTCAGGAACTGTTATTTGAACCATGCTGTAGATTTTTCACCCCTTCTTGAAACCGACATCAAGTTACTATTAGGAGAACCATGGCAAACTCTCGCAGTTATAACTAGAGAAGATGCTCAAAGTTTTGACCGTTAATTTCTAGACATTTATTTATACGTCTCAGGAATGCTTCGTGCGTTGCTCTTCTTATTTCATCGGGAGGAAGAGATCTGCAAAAGTGTTTAAAAACCAAATTGAGTTTCAAAACTATGAATCTAAAAATGTAAACAAACCTGAACGCATTTCTGACTCGTTCTATGCAGTCCTCTTTATCAGTCAGGGGAGTTGAGTAGACAATATTTTTTATCCTACCCCAAACATAATAGTCTAAAGGAGTTAAATCGGGAGAACGTGGTGGCCAAAGATGTGGACCATTGTTCGCCAACCATCGATCTTCAAATAGCCTGTAGAGGATATTTGACACATTGAGTGAATTGTGTGGAGGCGCGCCATCTTGTTGATACCATAAGTCATTATGGTTCTGTACTAGCGGCTCAATTATTTGAGTCAATATCTCAGAATATCTATCTCCTAAGGGAGAACATTCTTTAAATAATGCAAACATGTGTAGTGTTCTATCTTACCAGTTAAAGTCCCATCATAAATGTGAACATCGAGAATTGCATTATTTTTGATGGCGCAAAAAACATTGAAACTGCAGGTCTCTTGAAAGTTCCATTGTCTGAAGTGGTGGTTGTTCTCTTCATCCCAATAATGACTGTTATGCCTATTGAAAGAACCATTCTTTGTGAATTTAGATTCATCTGTCCAAATTATACAGTCCAAAAAGTTTTCATTCTCTTGAAATCGAATCATCATAGCTTCGCAAAACTCTGTTCTCCTGACGAAATCAGTTTCCTTCAAATGCTGTACCCTATTGAATTTATATGGGTGCATTTTATGTTTTTTTAATATTCTCCAAACACTCGATTGAGATAATCCCAGATCAATCTCGGCATCTTTGAGAGAATTTTGAGGATTCACAAGAAAATATGCAAGAACTGTAATTTCGTTGTTCTCATCTTCTACTACACTTTTTTCTCTGTGTGTAGTTTTCTTAACGAAAGATCCGACATTTCTCAAGTTTGTCATGGTTCTGTTAATGGTATCTCTCGTTGGTCTGGGTCGGTCAGGAAACCTCTCAATGAACAGTCGAATCGTTCTATCTACAACTTTATTACATTCTCCATGAAGTAGAATGAGATTTAAATAATCTTCATTGGTAAAATTAGGCATAGTGATGATTTTATAACTTAATACGAATTATCACCAAATTAATAGTAAACACAAAATGCTACTGAATAAAGAGGAATTTGGCAGATGAATTTTTTTTTTTTTTATTTTTTCCGAATATCCTAGGCTTCAGCGAAACCCCTCAGAAGCTTAAAGCTTGTGCGAGTTAGGATATCGGGTGTGTTCTGCGTAGGCTTTTTTACTAATTCCTTGCGCCACGTTAGGAACAGCACTGTTAATTGTTTATCCAACAGCGAATGGTTGGACGGTCCCCTGAAAACCGGAAAAGTTATTTCCCGGCCAAGGGCTTGAACCCCAGACCTTACGATCATGGGGCTTGCGCTCTAACCACTGAGCTACCGCCGCTATGTAATTAATGATATCTATCATTAAGAAAAATAATGTAAAACATGGTAAGTTTTTGCATATGGTTCATAAGGAATTATTTATTTATCACTGGAGAGAAAACCGATGGCCGATTAGTTGAAATAAAGAGGTTTCCGATACAAATTCGAATCCAAATTCGCCATCTATTTAGGAACAACCTGTAACTTTTTTCTCTTGCATATAAGGGTAGTAAAATCTAAAACATGGTTTAAGTAACAGTTCCTGAAAATGTCATGTTTTTGGCGTGAAGGGAAAAGAAATAGCTGAAAATTCAAGACGAAAAACAGTTTTTTGTGAATAACTCAGAAAATATCCACTTTAGGGCAAGGGTGTGATGCATACACTCACATTATTTTTTAACGTAGATTCAATATCTGCCATAAAAAAATGGGGTTCTAATTTGAAAAAATTGATTTTTCATGATTTTGTCATCCCTAAATTTGAAAGCGATTTTTTCACCCCCTGTATCATGAATCGCGATTTAGATTTTTAAAGTGGATACATCAATCTTACATCTTGAAAAATCTCAAAAATGAAAATTTTCCATCCGCAAACCTCGAAGTTATTCTTGTTTCAGCGGAGCTCTATTTTCGATTATTTTTTCGAATTTTCCCGCTCAGAGAGAATTTTCCAACCAAAACTGAAAAATGTTACATCAAAATAAATTGAAATTTTCTAAGGAATCTATTTCTGCAATAAAAAAATGGTGTTCTAGTTTGAAAAACGGAAGTTGACGTCATTTCCTGAAAAACCGGAGGTGCTCATGCCTTGAAAATATTTTAGATTTCATCAGCATCGTGAAATACTTATAAGTGCTGAATTTCATGAAAATACGTTCAGTAGTTTCCCGTATAAATATGGGTGAGGTTCCTCGTGAAAGACCCTGTATTTTAGTACAGTCACTTCATCATCAGTCCATATACCATACAGCACCGTGATCGCAGAGTAGAATAAATTTGGAGAAATGTATGTGAGAAGTAGAAACGAAAAATTCTAGAAAAGCTTCGAAGTGAAGTCAGAAGAGCGTGCTGCTGCAGCTGCACTTCCAGGAAAAAAGATTTGGCTATTTTCGTTTCATATGATCTCGATGAAATTTGAGCCTTCGAGCTATCATTTTTCATCAAGTACGTTTCATTTCGATCCAATCTATATTTTTGGAAATATTGCTAACTCAAGATTCATTCAAAATTCATTGTGTAGAAGTACCAAATGTTAACTGCAGATGCGTAGATACGCGTCGTTCGAATTTTGGGAGGTGGTCCAAAAAAAAATGAACGAAAAGAGTACATAAATATAATGAAAACGTACGTTCCAATAATGAACGTTTTCATTGAAATCGGCCCAAAGACTGGGTTCATTAATATGAGGAAACAAAATTAATTGAGCCAAGATGCCGGTTATAGTTCAATTAACAAAATTCATGGTTTTAATGAATATCAAAACATTGTTCTTCATGAATTTAAACATTGTATTGATGAACTACGTTCGTTAATCAATGAATCATTATTCATTGTTTGATGAACGCCTACATATACAGGGTGATTCCGGAGGAGACCATCAGATTTTAGGATAAGTTTACACTAGTCAGGACAGTCTCGAAACACTGTTTGGTTTATGGTTGGGGGTCTCTGTTGAGAATATACAGGGTGATTTGTCCGATTCGACTGATTTTACTTTTATTTATAACTTCGGTATGGCTTATTCGATTTCAATGAAATTTTCAGCGTAGTACAATAGTGTTGAACACATTCATTGATTTCAAATTTTTTTTCAAAATAAGCGGTTGTTATTGTGATGAATCCAGATTAATTGTGCAGGTTAAAAAAACTCCCTATACATAGCGTTTCCTAAACTACGCTATCTGTTTACGATTCTACTATAATAAGTCATCATTTGAGAGTTTCTAATTTTTTTGGCACACTTCTAGTTTTCTGAGAAAATTTCATAAAAAAAACAATGTCGAAATTTCGCTCCAATCGATTCAATAATCGCAACAATCTCTCAAAATCTATTGTTGAAATTGTGATAATTTCAGAATTTCAGATTAATTGTGCAGTTGAAAAAAAAAACACCCTGTACATTGCTTTTCCAAAAGTTTCTTATTCGTTTCAGATTCTGCAATAATATGTCATCATTTAGAGGTTTTTAATTTCTTTGGCACACCTCCGGTTTTCCCAGAAAACATTTTTGAAGAAGAGCATTATCGAAATTTGACTCACAAGCAGTGAGAGTATTCCGCACTAGGTAAGAAAGCTGTATCGTCCAAGGATGCAAAGTTGTTCGTCACTCCTGAAATATTCTTTTCAAATTCGAAATATATTCTGAATTGAATAATTTCATACAAAATATTAGCAATTAAATATGAATTTGGAATTTGAAAAGAATATTTTAGAACTTGAGAACTGCTTTGCGTCCTTGTACAATACAGCTTTCCTACCTCGGGCGCAATACTCTCACTGCTTGTGAGCCAAATTTCGATAATGCTCTTCTTCAAAAATGTTTTCTAGGAAAACCGGAGGTGTGCCAAAGAAATTAAAACCTCTGAATGATGACATATTATTGTAGAATCTGAAACGAATAAGAAACTTTTGGAAAAGCAATGTACAGGGTGTTTTTTTTTCAACTGCACAATTAATCTGAAATTATCACAATTTCAACACTGGATTTTGAGAGATTGTTGCGATTATTGAATGTATTCATTCAGGTTGTTCTACACTGCGAATTTCATCAAAATTGGATTAGCCATACTAAAGTTATCAATAAAAGTAGAACCGATTGGAGCGAAATTTCGACCGTATCATTTTTTGAAAAAATTTTCTCAGAAAACTAGAAGTGTGCACAAAAAATTAGGAACTCTCAAATAATGACTTATTATAGTATAATCGTAAACAGATAGCGTAGTTTAGGAAACGCTATATACAGGGTGTTTTTTCAACCTGCACAATTAATCTGGATTTATCACAATAACAACCGCTTATTTAAAAAAAAAAATTGAAATCAATGAATGTGTTCAACACTATCGTACTACGCTGAAAATTTCATTAAAATCGAATAAGCCATACCAAAGTTATCAATATAAGTAAAATAGGTCGAATCGGACAAATCACCCTGTATATTCTCAACAGAGACCCTCAACCATAAACCAAACATTGTTTCGAGACTGTCTTGACTAGCGTAAACTTATCCTAAAATCTGACGGTCTCCTCCGGAAGCACCCTGTATATAATGATCCTGTTCATCAATTGATAGAATTCATAGGTTGAAGTAAACAGTTCATGGATTAATGTAGTCCTTGTTCAGTTCCACTATTATCTATTCAGAGCCATAACCTTCAACTAAAAGAACTTTTACATCAATCCAAAGAATAAAGGAAATAATCCGAGTTAAAATTAAGTTGAGCCATTTTTTTCCAATTATAGTGAGTCAAATTCGTTAGGGATGTCTTGATCATAGATTGAGATTCTTCAGGCAAAATCGGGATTGTCTGGCCTAAATTGGGTATTGTGTCTTACCGGTTAGTATGATGAAATATCCGTCTGTAGAAGCTAACCATTTTTTGATTCTTTTTCTGAATGACAATCTGAGTTGGAATTAAGTGAAGCTATTTTTTCCAATTATATTAAGCCAAATTCGGTAGGTATATCTTAGTCGCAGATTGAGATTGTTCATTCAAAATCGGCATTGTGTGGCCTGGGTGGGGTATTGGGTCTTACTGGTAAGTATTGAGAAAAAATCAATCAAAATATTTAATAACTTTTGGAGTATTCCTCTTCTGGGTAAGTAACAGTTGAAGAATTCTCTGATGAAGTATCCTTCTGTATAAGCCAACCATTTTTTGATTCTTTTTCTGAATAAATTGTAGTTTTTGTTTTTTTTTTAGATCTGCAGGTACCAAAGAATATATTCGGGAGCCAAGTGAGAATAGGATCTGTGTCCTATCCTTTTTTTATACGCAAGTTCTGGGGAACAAGTTATCGTTTCGTCACAATGTCTGTAATTTTCTAATTTTGAGCTGAAATTGTTCTCAAACGACTAAGTTGGACTCACTGATGAAGAATGCGTGTTCAAATTTGATTCTGTCCGGCCATCCGTCCGGCCGTGTGTGCTCTAACTTTCGAAAGAAAGGAACTAGAGCCTTGAAATTCTCAGGTTAGGTTTCGATATCACGCTCAACCCGGATACGTGATATCGTTCCATCACAATATCTGTAATTATCGAATTTTAAACCGAAATTGGTCTTCAACGATAAGGTTGGACTTCCTGAGGAAGAATCCGTGATCCAATTCTATTCTGTTCGGCTGACCGTGTGTGCTCTAACTTTTTGAGAAAAAGACCTAGAGTCTCGAAATTTTCAGTTTATGTTCGGAGCCCGAAAATCTCGGTTGTGTTCGTTAATGGGCGAAATTGGTTGAAAGGTTTCAGAGTTATAAGAATTTGAAATTTCGAGGTTTGTATTAATTGATGCGATCAGATTGGAGCTTTGTAGTAAATTAAAGAATACCAACGCGCAACCTTGTTCACAATTTCGAGATGATCTAACCGTTAAAAAAATTTCAGACAAATTTTTTTCGAAAAAATTTTTTTTTTTTTTAAGTCAATATTTAACAACAATGTTCCACATTTCAACTCGATCAGACATTTATCTTATTTTATGAACATGTAGAGCAGAAAGTTTTCTAGGGAAGGAAAGCGTTATCGTTTTCCCCAGTGTCTAAGATTTTCAAGTTTTGAGACAAAAATGGTTTTTACCGACAAAAAAAAATTCTGGAGAATATTTATCTGAATTCAATGAAATTTGGCACAGACCTTGAAGTCATAAGTTAACAATAGTCCTCCAAATTTCAGTTTAAGTGAATATTAATCTGCAGAGAAATTGAAAAAATGTCAAATTTCTTAGCTATTTCAAATTTTGGGATGATTTCCTCAATTGCGCGAACAGAAGGGATATTTTCAAAATTAAACTTGATCAATAGTAATGCCTACGCATTAAATTCGAGATATATGTTGAAAAAATTGTTTCTTCGAAAACTATTCATAATTTTACCATGGAGTTTGGCACAGACCTTGAAGTCACTATTTATCAACAGTACTTACATCAAATTTTCGAATTTGATCGGATATTCTTTTGAGATATTGGGAAAAATATATCCAATTTCGTGCTGATTTCATGGCTATAATTGTTAATTATTTACGAAATAACTCAAAAAATACTTATATATCCGACCATCTATTGCAAAAGTATGTATATCTGCGGGATCACAGGATGGACTTCAAGAATTTGGCGTTTGTATTGTAGATATTATATATTGCAGCCGAATATATGGAATTGAACAAGCGCGTAAAAGCTGCTTAATTAGTTTTTGATTATTATATTTGGGTCATAGGTGAGCAAATTCTTTTTTTCTAGTGAAATATTAATTTCAATTTGTTCTATCTGTATCTTTCCAACAAAATGCTACAATTAATTTTTAATATGTACAACTGTCTGAAATCTAGAACACCTGCGATTTCGGATAGATGGTGATTTTTTTTCCATATATATGATTTTTAAAGAACGCTCCTGTAAAACATTCAATCTTGCTGAATGATCATTGTGAACACCACCCCATCTTGTGATTCCACAACTCGGGTCTTTCACGAGGAACCTCACCCATATTTATACGGAAAACTACTGAACGTATTTTCATGAAATTCAGCACTTAAAAGTATTTCACGATGCTGATGAAATCTAAAATATTTTCAAGGCATGAGCACCTCCGGTTTTTCCGGAAATGACGTCAACTTCCGTTTTTCAAATTAGAACACAAATTTTTTATTGCAGAAATAGATTCCTTAGAAAATTTCAATTTATTTTGATGTAACATTTTTCAGTTTTGGTTGGAAAATTCTCTCTGAGCGGGAAAATTCGAAAAAAAAATCGAAAATAGAGCTCCGCAGATATTGAATCTACGTTAAAAAATAATGTGAGTGTATGCATCACACCCTTGCCCTAAAGTGGATATTTTCTGAGTTATTCACAAAAAACTGTTTTTCGTCTTGAATTTTCAGCTATTTCTTTTCCCTTCACGCCAAAAAGATGACATTTTCAGGAACTGTTACTTAAACCATGTTTTAGATTTTACTACCTTAATATGCAAGAGAAAAAAGTTACAGGTTGTTCCTGAATAGATGGCGAATTTGGATTCGAATTTGTATCGGAAACCTCTTTATTTCAACTAATCGGCCCTCGGTTTTCTCTCCAGTGATAAATAAATAATTCCTTATGAACCATATGCCAAAACTTACCATGTTTTACATTATTTTTTTTTAATGATAGATATCATTAATTACATCTGCCAAATTCCTCTTTATTCAGTAGCATTTTGTGTTTACTATTAATTTGGTGATAATTCGTATTAAGTTATAAAATCGATCACTATGCCTAATTTTACCAATGAAGATTATTTAAATCTCATTCTACTTCATGGAGAATGTAATAAAGTTGTAGATAGAACGATTCGACTGTTCATTGAGAGGTTTCCTGACCGACCCAGACCAACGAGAGATACCATTAACAGAACCATGACAAACTTGAGAAATGTCGGATCTTTCGTTAAGAAAACTACACACAGAGAAAAAAGTGTAGTAGAAGATGAGAACAACGAAATTACAGTTCTTGCATATTTTCTTGTGAATCCTCAAAATTCTCTCAAAGATGCCGAGATTGATCTGGGATTATCTCAATCGAGTGTTTGGAGAATATTAAAAAAACATAAAATGCACCCATATAAATTCAATAGGGTACAGCATTTGAAGGAAACTGATTTCGTCAGGAGAACAGAGTTTTGCGAAGCTATGATGATTCGATTTCAAGAGAATGAAAACTTTTTGGACTGTATAATTTGGACAGATGAATCTAAATTCACAAAGAATGGTTCTTTCAATAGGCATAACAGTCATTATTGGGATGAAGAGAACAACCACCACTTCAGACAATGGAACTTTCAAGAGACCTGCAGTTTCAATGTTTTTTGCGCCATCAAAAATAATGCAATTCTCGATGTTCACATTTATGATGGGACTTTAACTGGTAAGATAGAACACTACACATGTTTGCATTATTTAAAGAATGTTCTCCCTTAGGAGATAGATATTCTGAGATATTGACTCAAATAATTGAGCCGCTAGTACAGAACCATAATGACTTATGGTATCAACAAGATGGCGCGCCTCCACACAATTCACTCAATGTGTCAAATATCCTCTACAGGCTATTTGAAGATCGATGGTTGGCGAACAATGGTCCACATCTTTGGCCACCACGTTCTCCCGATTTAACTCCTTTAGACTATTATGTTTGGGGTAGGATAAAAAATATTGTCTACTCAACTCCCCTGACTGATAAAGAGGACTGCATAGAACGAGTCAGAAATGCGTTCAGGTTTGTTTAGATTTTTAGATTCATAGTTTTGAAACTCAATTTAGTTTTTAAACACTTTTGCAGATCTCTTCCTCCCGATGAAATAAGAAGAGCAACGCACGAAGCATTCCTGAGACGTATAAATAAATGTCTAGAAATTAACGGTCAAAACTTTGAGCATCTTCTCTAGTTATAACTGCGAGAGTTTGCCATGGTTCTCCTAATAGTAACTTGAAGTCGGTTTCAAGAAGGGGTGAAAAATCTACAGCATGGTTCAAATAACAGTTCTTGAAAATTTCATCTTTTTGGCGTGAAGGGAAAAGAAATAGCTGAAAATTCAAGACGAAAAACAGTTTTTTGTGAATAACTCAGAAAATATCCATTTCAGGGCAAGGGTGTGATGCATACACTCACATTATTTTTTAACGTAGATTCAATATCTGCCATAAAAAAATGGGGTTCTAATTTGAAAAATTTGATTTTTCACGATTTTGTCATCCCTAACTTTGAAAGCGATTTTTTCAACCTCTGTATCATGAATCGCGATTTCGATTTTCAAAGTGGATACATCAATCTTACATATTGAAAAATCCCAAAAATGAAAATTTTCCATCTGCAAACCTCGAAGTTATTCTTGTTTCAGCGGAGCTCTATTTTCGATTTTTTTTTCGAATTTTCCCGCTCAGAGAGAATTTTCCAACCAAAACTGAAAAATGTTACATCAAAATAAATTGAAATTTTCTAAGGAATCTATTTCTGCAATAAAAAAATGGTGTTCTAATTTGAAAAACGGAAGTTGACGTCATTTCCGGAAAAACCGGAGGTGCTCATGCCTTGAAAATATTTTAGATTTCATCAGCATCGTGAAATACTTATAAGTGCTGAATTTCATGAAAATACGTTCAGTAGTTTCCCGTATAAATATGGGTGAGGTTCCTCGTGAAAGACCCTGTATACAGCTGTCAAGCCCATCTTGTCAATAATTCTTATTTCCAGAGAGTAACTCTCACCTAGATTTATTATTTTATAGGTATACTTTATATGTCTCCTAAGGTAAACTGTGACACCGTCATTTTTATTCATGGTCCGCTCATTATAAATTGCCTGATATCCGTCAATGAGGAAAATTTTAGGATTCGTTATCTGAAAAGTTTTCGTTAATAGTATAATATCGAACTCGAATGACAAGCAGTCCAGAAGTACTACTTATTTTTAAAAATTTTGTTAATGCTTCAGACAGTCCTGTGAAACACCTTAAATGCATTCCTCTCCTTAAGATGTACGAATGACTTAATATCTTCTATTATTCTTGTCTCATAAATACTCTCCTGATACTCCGCAATACATCGATTCATAATTATCTCTTAAGATTTAGCAGAGCCAATTCTTAACTTCATTTCTGTCTTGGTGTCCTTTTTATGAGGTGATTTTTCCTTCTGGTGTTTCTGGATTTTTGGAATTCCAGCTGGCTGCCGAATATTGAGGGATTCCAAGACTGGTGTTTTCTCAACTGTGCTGCCTGTTGCAATAAGGTCCCCCAAAATTTTCCAGCCTGTTTCACTACACATAAGAAGAGGTTGATGGTCTTGAAGACGCACTCTGAGGTTTTTTCCTAGCGCACCAAACGGTCACTTGAGAGCTATGCAGCGGTGTTTCGTGTAATTGTTGGGGATTTTCATCAGCCCAGTAATGCAATTTTGCTGATTAACGTAGGCATTGAGGTGAAAGTGAGCCTCATCGCTCATGAACAAAATGAGGTTCTCATTCGGCTCCACAAGAGCTTCCATCTCACGAGCGCAGTGCATTAGCCTGGCCGTCCACTGGAAGCGATTTGGGGCTTTTATGAGCTACGCGTTTTACGAGCGCCAATGAGCTTTTAAGACCGAAGCGGTCTCAGGCTTCGGGGTCGTCCACTAGCAGATAGTTCGCGAGGTTTCGGTTCGTTCTTGTTCTCGCTTAGCAGGGGATTTGTCCTGCGTTTTTCCGTGTTCATTGAAGAAATTGTGATTCGGGATGGATTTAGAATTAATAATTAATTTCTTGGATAAATCTTACTTGATCAGGCGTATGTTAGCTCCGGAATGGGTAAAATTTTTGAGCTAAGGTAGATTCAAGTTTAGAAGAAAAGAAATTATCGGGAAAAATTCACCATCTTGATAATGAATCGGAAAACCCTTCAAAACTTCACATATGTAGGCGGCATAGTTTAACTGAGTTGCCAGAAGACCGCCAAACAGATTATTATCGTATACTCATTTATAATACTGCAATGTAAGATGAAGTGTGAATGTTGATGACCTGGGTACTTCGGAAACAAAGGATGTGGAACTTCGAAAGTATGGCTGATTTGAGTTTTAACTATGTTTATTTTGTAAGCGAAAGGATCGTTCTGCATATGAGATTGATTGGAACGTAGTTGAATCATTACAGTACGTATGGACCAAAAACACTTGAGCATATAGAAAAATATTCGGAATAAAATTCGTCACGAACTAAAAAACAAATTCATAATAGATATTGAGATAATAAGAGCTATGAAACCGAGATAATGGCGAAACGCGCTGGATGAATTATATTTGGAATGCTATATAGCCGATTATTGCCAATGAGTCCAATTTCAGGTAGACCACTACACATAGAGAACTTCGGGGTGTGAGTTTAATATGAGAAAAAAGACAACATTCATTGACCTTTCAATCTGATTCATCTAAAATTCACCAACAATAAAAAACGAGCTTCAACAAATATTCCGTTCACAAACCATACATTCCATTTGCCGACGGATAGCTCCTCTTTTCGAGCGTATAGACGCGGCAGATCCAAACTACGAAAGCGTAGAGGGGCCATGGTAGAATTTTAGTGAGGAATTCATACATTTCTGTATGAATTCATAGAAAAAAGTATGAATTCATAGAAAAAAGTATGAATTCATAGAAAAATGTATGACTTCATAGAAAAAAGTATGGATTCATACAAAATAGTATGAATTCGTAGTCCTCCGTGTGTATGTACTAATGATGTTATAGAGCTGAAGTGGATAGGACTTTCATCATAATGATTTTTCTTCATGGCGATCACCAAGCAATTAATATCGAATTATTGGAATACTTTATACATGAATTCGGCGTGAGAGCAGAACTGTATGTATAATTCTGAAATTTAACTTTAAACGAGTTAAAATTTTGCAAAATTGTCTAAAATTTCTCGATTTTTTTGGCCGAAATTGGTCCTAATAGACTAAGTTTGATTCGCCATCGACTTGAAACTTCCTGGGTAGGTTGCCTTTCAAAATGAGAATAATTTCGAAGGTAATATACTAATTGAAATGTTTGAAGTTATTTCCTTAATATCACAAGAAGTACTGATGGGATCATAAACCTGGCATTTTATCAGAAAAAAAAGGATTCTCGAGTTGTTTTCCTCGAAAATTTTATATTTCAGAGAACTACCTGATTGGAAATGAGTTGGAAAACTCTGATACGCAAAGTTGTGCGAAATTCAATGCTGATCGAATCCACCCATTCACGAATGCGTCTTTTTGCGCGCATGTTCTAGGGGAGCAGCCTGCTATCGTTTTGTCCAAATGTCTGTAATTTTGGAATTTTGGATCCGGTGTCAAAACCGATTCTGTCCGGCCGGCCGACGACACGATAACTGTCGACAGAAGCAAGCTAGCAACTTGAAACTTCCAGGGTAGGTCGCGCATCAGAATGCCGCGGCTGAGTTCGTTAATAGGCCAAATCGGTCGAATAGTTTCGGAGTTATAGGCACTAGAAATTTTAAAGTTTTTTATTTTTTATTTCAGAAACTAATTGAGTGATTGAACTCAAACTTGGCAGTTAGATGGAGTATAACGACGCGCAACTTTGAGCCAGATTTCGTCTTGATCATATTGTCAGTAAATAAAAAAAAAATTTTTTCGAAATTTTTTTCCAACAAATTTTTTTTTTCGGAAACCATTCATCATATCCAAGAAAAATTCCACTCACACTTTGAGCTTCATATTTCACAGCAGTGTAACAAATTTCAGTTCGATACGATAATAAGTTTCGGAGATATCGGGAAAGAATATGTCAAATTTCGAGGTTTTCTTCTCGATATCGTTGTTTTTTTCGGCATAACTCGAGAAATACTGATTTAGTCCTGATAAAACTTCTCAGCTAGTTCGAAGATACTGAAAGACAACTTCATGCAGAATTTCGTGATAATCGTGTCATTACAACAATTTAAAAAAAAAAATTCTGTGATTTTCTTATCATATCATCCTCATTAAATTCTGTATGAACCTTCGAACTGTAATTTTCCGATGAAGTACTGGATTTCAATTCGATCTGATCTGTATTTTTGGAAATATTGGAAAAATTTTATTTTTTCAATATTTCCAAAAATACAGATTAGATCGAATTGAAAAATTGAAATCCAGTAATTTATCAAAAAAAATTCAAAAAGCACTGCCGAGAAGACAGCAGGTTTTGCGTGCATGTTCAAATTCGTTGCTCAAGCGGTCATCTACATTGAACATGCGCGCAAAAGCTGCTGCCTTCACGGCAGTGCTTTCTGAATTTTTTTAATTAAGGTCCAAACCTGCTTTACAAATATTGAGTGTATCAGTTTTGAGCTAATCGGAAGTTATCGTGTTTAGGATCAGCAAAATGAACAATAAACTTAAATTTAGGTCTCTGAAAGATTCATGCAGTTTTGATTTGGCATCGAATTCATTCATAGATATTGCATTAATTCGGAATTAGTTCATTCTAGGTCCGCTACACAAATCACTTTTTTAATCGCTATGGAGTTTCCAGAAATAATTATAATAACACATATATTAACCGTATGTCGAATATTTCCGAAGAAAATATCATCAATACGTCACACTCGGTGGACTGCGGAATTCATACATTTTTGTATGAATTCATACTTTCTTCTATGAATTCATACTAAAAAGTATGAATTCATAGATGTTTGTATGAATGCATACTTTTTAGTATGAATTCATACATAAATGTATGAATTCCTCAATAATATTCTACCATTGCCCCTCTACGCTTTCGTACCAAACTGATCGGGATACGATTGCGCCGCTCGAATTCTCTCGAGAACGCCCTATGAACTCGCTGCCAGTCGACGAGTTCCATTCATTTGGATCTGTCGCGCAAGTTCGTTCATTTACGCTCCTACAATGAACTCTATATTATATACCTGGAAGCATAGAACTCTATATTACTACCTGGAAAGGACCCGACCCTTCTTCAACTAAGCTTTAAGCGTAACAAGGGGCAACGAAACAAAGATAGCGCTAATTACGGTAACCTCTCCTTGTCACACCCATTGAATTAAATGGTATTTAACGGCTCAAATTTGGTTTTACTTGGAAATTCAGGTAGTTTGGGTATTACATCGTTTAGAAAGTGTAATATTTTGGGAAATGAATATCTATTTTTCTCTGATATGTCATTACTTTCTCTGCCTTCACCGCGTATGGTTCAAAAAGTGAAGAATTATGTTGGTGTGAGCTGTGCATTGACGATTGACGATAGTTTCATCATTATTACAATAAATTTAAATAATAGGAAGATAGAAAATACTTCTCGAAAAGCACTGACTTGAAGTCAGGAAAATTTATGCGCTGGTTAAAATTCATTGCCAATGCAAAATTCGACATAATTTTTTCCGATATTTTTGGAAATGTGTGTCGAATCGAGCTGAAATTTCGAACATTTCTGTTCAGATTCGACTTCAAGGTCTGCGCCAAGTTTCATCGAAATCTCATTGATAGTTTCCGAAAAAAATATTTTTTTAACGATTCTTCACGCAATCAGTTAGCAAGTTTCAATCTTATCGCATCAGTACTTCTTGAGATATAGAGGAAATAAAATAATATATTTGAAATGGATATTACTTCGAAATTATAAGGTAAATTTTGCCCATTAACAAACTTATTTTGAATTTTTCAAGTCGCTATAGCTTTTCCCGGTAGTAAGTTATCGTGGCAACTGGCGGCTGAATATAATTCAATTTGACATTGAACTCTTCATCAGTGAGTCCAACCTGGTCGCTTGGAACCATTTTCGGAAAAAAAACGCAAATTTACGGAGGATGATAACGCGCTGTTCCTCAGAAAAACCGCTCACTAAGTTGAAATTTCACTTGAACATGTGCGATCTTCTACAATCCTACTTTCTTCACGAATTAGTCAGAAAAAATTCAGGTTCTCCTAATTTGAAATGAAAAATTAGAAAGATTTAGAATAAATGCGACAGAGTTCCCTTTACTGCAATTAGGAAGAAAGAGATAGATACCCGTCCACTTCACGGGTTGCATAAGCAACGAATTGGCTTCACTTGTCGCTCAAAACGGGTCCCTTCCAGGTATATATAGAGTTCATTGCCTGGAAGGGACCCGTTTTGAGCGACAAGTGAAGCCAATTCGTTGCTTATGCAACCCGCGAAGTGGACGGGTATCTATCTCTTTCTTTCTCATTGCAGTAAAAGGAACTCTGTCGCATTTATTCTAAATATTTTTAACTTTTCGTTTCAAATTAGGAGAACCTGAATTTTTTTCTGACTAATTCGTGAATAAGGCAGGATTGAAGAAGATCGCACATGTTCAAGTGAAATTTCAACTTAGTGAGCGGTTTTTCTGGGGAACAGCGCGTTATCATCCTCCGTAAATTTGCGTTTTTTTGCCGAAAATGGCTCCAAGCGACCTTGTTGGACTCACTGATGAAGAGTTCAATGTCAAATTGAATTCTATTCAGCCGCCCGTTGCCACGATAACTTACTACCGAGAAAAGCTATAGCGACTTAAAAATTTCAAAATAAGTTCGTTAATGGGCAAAATTTACCTTACAATTTCGAAGTTATATCCATTTCAAATATATCATTTTATTTCCTCTATATCTCAAGAAGTACTGATGCGATCAGATTGAAACTTGCTTACTGATTGCATGAAGAATCGTTAAAAAAATATTTTTTTCGGAAACTATCAATGAGAATTCAATGAAACTTGGCGCAGACCTTGAAGCCGAATCTGAACAGCAATGTTCGAAATTTCAGCTCGATTAGACACATATTTTCAAAAATATCGGAAAAAAGTATGTCATATTTCGCTTTGGCAATGAATTTTAACCAGCGCTTAAATTTTCCTGACTTCAAGTCAGTGCTTTTCGAGAAGTATTTTCCTATGTTCCTATTATTCAAATTTATTATAGTAATGATAAAACTATCGTCAATCGTCAATGCACAGCTCACACCAACATAATTCTCCACTTTTTGAACCATACGCGGTGAAGGCAGAGAAAGTAATGGCATATCAGAGAAAAATAAATATTCATTTTCAAAAATATTGCACTTTCTAAACGATGTAATACCCAAACTACCTGAATTTCCAAGTAAAACCAAATTTGAGCCGTTCAACACCATTTACTTCAATGGGTGTGACAGGGAGAGGTTACCGTACTTAGCGCTATCTTTGTTTCGTTGCCCCTTGTTACGCTTTAAGCTTAGTTGAAGAAGGGTCGGGTCCTTTCCAGGTAGTAATATAGAGTTCTATGCGCTCCTATCGCGCCTCTCGAAATCGCGTGCAGTGGACGACCAGCCTTATACCCTGGCTGTCCACGCTTCCCCACATCTTTCGACTCAATAGGGGGGGTGTACGAGCCGTTTCAGAAACGTCCGAGTCCTCTTCCGGACCCTGTATGAAGCATGGGTTGTTGCTCTGTTATGGCGTCTGGAATTCAAGGGTCTGGTAGGGTAGTTGGAATCACAGAACATCAAATATAAGAAGTGCTACCTCCCTTGTAAACTGTGGGCAACATTTGTGACATTTCTCCTGCAAAAATCTAGTTGGGAATATTCCATTATGGTGCGAGGGGGTGTCCGCTTGCTGAATTATATGTCATTATTGTCATTTTACGATAGAATTCTGATGGTGTTCTGTGCTTAAATATTCTGTGGCAATATTGATTATTGCAGGATGCAAATATTTATATCGTGAATTCTTCAAGATTTTTATTATTCCGTGTTCTAAGCTCAATTATGATTCGAAAGGAAACGTGCTTCAAAAATGAAACAAAGCATTATAAACAATTATTTCTTTATTTACATCATTGTTAAAATTGCATGCAATTATAATATATTTTCCAACAAGTTATATGTACATAAATATTTACTTATAATTATCATAAAATAGGCTTCAGTATGCTCGTTTTTTTCACACCTACATGTGGAACATCTGCATGTGCAAAATTGGTAACCAAAATATATCTCAGCCAAAAAACTATACAAAATGTAGTTGAAAAAACTTCTTAAACATAAAATAATCTGAATTTCTTGAATAAATACTGATTACATTTTTCATATATTTCAAAGATTCCGTCATAGAATGAATAAGAAAATATTTGTCTCACACCTTATCAAATGTGACTATAATTTAGGTGGCAGTTTTCTGAAACAAATAAGTAAAATTTGCTTCTAGAGAAAACAAAAACCATGACACACAACAAACAAAATTTTTGACCAACCACAGGTCTTACATTTTTGGAATTTGGTTTCAACTATTTCAAGTTCTTTGGGGTGTATCTACCAAATTCCAGAACAATTATTCAATAAAATGAGAATTACACTTTGATGTTCATGAGTTATGGATAAAAGGATGTTTATGGGGTCAACACTTATTCACGACAGTCTTTCAGTTATTATTACGATCAGAATTGTCACGTCACTGAAACACAATAACACTGTTTTGTCTAGGTAGGGGAAAAAGCATCCAGTCACAATAGGTAGACATAATCAAGTGGATTCCATCGATATAGATGATTACAGTCTGAAAAATGAAAAAAGTATCAATTTCACATATGAAATTATAGAAGATGAATATTGAAATATATTTCAAATATAAATAATGCTGATCAATCTTGCTGGGATAGACCATGATATGTTGATATACTGTGTGTATATCCCTTGTCGTTCCCAAAAAAAATACTCAGTAAAATATTCACGTGCTATAATCCATATCACAGTCAACAAACTATAGTAATAAAAATAAAATATCACAACACTCAATACAATCTTAGTGTTATCAGTCGGTGTATGTATCAGGTACAAATGTCTGGGTCTTTAGGGAAGCGAAAAAATCTTTTGTTATTACCAACAAGTGAATTGCTGATATAGGAATTTTTGCAAGAAAACTTAACATCTTTGTACAATGAAGCAGATGAAAGTAAAGCCATTTTCTTAATTCAATATAACGTTAGAGACAATAAGATTTATAGAATTGAACTTTGTATGAACATAAACATCAGATCTCACCTAGCGCCCTAATCTTCAACATCATGTAATACCTGAAAAAAACTCATTCAATCACCAACTAATCACCTGCAAAAATATCATATCATTAGCATAATCTGAATTCTGGAAAAAAAAGTTTCATTATATCACGAAGAGAGCACCTGAAAAGAGTTGAAATATTTTATCCCCGGCATCAGCTGAATCCTGAAAAGGAAATTTGGACCGGAAAGTTTTTTATTAAATTACCAAAAAAAAACTTATCTTCACATGGAGATCATATTAATACTAATTAATATCGCAACAATTATTGCAACAGTCTAGAAAATATCACATATAACTTTTCAACAAACACATTTATGAAATTATGCTTAGTTATGCCAATTTCATTTATCAATGTCATTCGTCATTCCATAAATGTTCTGTCATTTATGTCATTCATCCATTTGAACATATCTACGACATACGTTTCCTACATCTCCTTTTCTAACCAAAGGACAGAACGAGCTCAGTTGGGGACGTATGTCCTTGTTTCCACTTTTCCTACTGTCGCTTCACCCCCCTGGTTGGAATTATGTATAGCTTTGTTTTGGTTCGGAGTTCGGAACGGTTCGCACATGCGCAGTTCTGATTTTGTGTTTTGGTTCAGTTCAGAACCGCTTTAGAATCTGAAAGCTCTTGTTTTGGTTTTTTTCAGAATCGATTCCGAACTATCCCAGAACTGTAATAAGAGTTCTAAATCCGGTTCGGAATTATGTAGTTCGCACATGCGTAACGTGAATTTATGTAAATTCTGTGATTAACCTAACAGTTGGGACTTGAAAAATAATTTTGGATATTTGGCTGAATTATTTTTGTTCTAAATAGGAACATAGTTTACAAATGGAAACATGTCTTAGTATTTGAAGCTGAATTATTAGAATTTGAAATATGGGGGTAATTGTCATGAAACAATGTTTCTGTAGAAGTTATTATAACATTTCTATCTTTTTCAGAATATTCTGTTTGAACTACTATAAGTGAGAGATGAGGTATTTATATTATGATGACATTTTTACCCGGGATCAAAAAAATTGCTTATATGGAGAAAATACGGTATTACCGAAAATACAATTCTTTTTGAAAGCACAGCATACATTTCATAATGCAAATACGTGTGCTTGCCAGATAAGTAATATTGTACGAAGCTAGTACCAACCAGGAATAAGATGAAATTGTTGGTAATTTAAGTGGTCTCTTACAACAAGCCAAAAACCGGATCAATATCTGCTGGACTCCGAAATTTTAAGGTTTTACCCAATTTTGCATTCTGTAAACATTAATTATGCTTCCGTAGAAGAAATGCATGTTACTGTGGATTATACCATTTCCTGTGTGCTGCAATGTGTGAAAATAAGCTGTATTATAAAGAATGAACAGTGAAATTGAATATAACATTTTCAGTTAAAAAATTATTTGTTTCAATTGAACAGAATCTGAATCATTTGAAGTGTTGGCAATTTATATGAATATTCATCAATATATTTTTCAATGAATATGTTTTATATTTATTACACGATTTTTGTCTGTTGATTATTCAAACAAGAGCAAACTAACAGCTCTCTCTTAATTGAATTAAATAATATATTCGAGGGGTTAGAGATCAACTTTCTGAAGTTCAATACTAATAAAACAAAAAGGATGTTAATCAGGAAAGAGAGTTCAGTATTACATAGAGCCACTTATTTTAAAATGTATAATGAATCGATTGCTAGAGTAAAACATTCACTTATCTTAGGTTGAGAGTAGACGACAACCTGTTCTTTTTGGAACACGGTAAATTCATTCAGTACAATGTTGTTCTTTTACAGATTGTTGAATAATTTATTGCCACAGCAAATTTGTCAGGGATATTCGTGATTATATCACTTTTATTCAAAACAGTTTTTATTTGAAAGAGTTAAAACAGTACAATGAATTACCTGAATATATAAGGAAACATAATATATGATTTGAATATTTCCGTAGAACATATACAAAAGGAAAGGTAGTAATATGATGTTTATTTCTCAATATTTGTCTGGTTGAATTTTACGCAAAGCAAAATGCTCTTTCAACGTGCACTTTCATGTTAATATATGTTTTTCTATGAAGATTCAGTAAATACTACTTATTTCGTAATTCTTTCAGCTACTTACATATATATGTTGAACAGTTTAAGATTTGAAGGAAATATTTGATTGATTAGTACCTGAGATTCGTTCCGCATTTTGTTTGTTATCTATATAGAACTATTGACAAGAAAATTTTGTGAAAATACGTTTCTACACACAGATAAACCTGGATATATGGGCAAACTTGAAAAGCAAAAACCTATTTGAATACAAAATTTCATCCGAATTTACTGTCCATCAAACATATTTGCGAATACATTTCTAAATGAATTTGCGTTTAGAGCTCTAATATTATGTTATAGGTTTACTTAGATAGCAAAATCTTATCTAAACGATATTTCATGGTAATCTTCGCTTCCGAGATAAGCCACATATATCTATTCACAAACATTTATGAGTACAAAAATTGCTCGTTTGAATATAAAAGAATCAGGAATTACATACTGAAAAAATTCCAATTGGCCTATTCCCGCCATGATACGAATTCATACTCAAGGGTTTGCGCATGCGTGCAGTTGTTAATTTGTGTTTTGGTTCATCTCGGGACCGGTTCGGAATAGGAATGTATGGGCCTGTTCGGTGTTTTGGTTATTTTCAGAACCAATTCTGAACTATCCTAGAACGGTGAAAACAGTCCTTACCCTCAAGTTTGAATTGGTTCAGAATTAGGTAGTTCGCGGCTCGCACATGCGTTACGGCCGTTACGTACAGTTGCCCACTGCCAGTCCAACTTCCCACGTTGTTTTGTTGTGGTAATCGTTCTCACGTCTAGAATTAGCAGCAAAAAGGCTGAAATTTCGTTCGAGTAATTCAAACTGGAAGTTATTTTGAAATATGGAGGTAAAGACCCTATACCCCGTTCATGGAGTTTTGTTTCTAATATTTCTTTTTATTATTTTCAGTATTTCGTTGAGACAAGTTCCAGTTCGTCATCTGATCAAGAGGATGATTTTTTGGTAACAATTTTGCCGGAAGTACTTGAGCATCATCAGAAAAATGAATTTTATTTCGAAAATGTGGTCCCATCATACACAGACAAAGAGTTCCTGGAACAATTTAAAGTTCAAAGAGATGTTTTGGCTAATTTGGCTGAAGAATTTGAACATAGTGAATTCCACGCAAAAAAAGATACTGGTTTTTTGAGAATAACTGCTCTGAAATGCATACTAATATTCTGCTGGTATGCAACACATGAAGCTGCATCGTTTCGAGATGTAGCGGATCGGTTCAATATTGGATTAAGCACACTACACCTCGTAATTGAAAATGTGAGCCGTTTTGTCAGTAGCAAGTGCGTAGATGTGATCAAATGGCCTTCAGAGGATGAGAAACGTGAAATTATAGAAGATTTCGCACAAATGGGATTTCCTGACGTGTTGGGATGTGTGGATGGTAGCCACGTCAGAATTGATAAGCCTATCGATGACCATGAATCCTATTATAACAGAAAGAAATACTATTCCATTCAGGTAAGTGATCATAAATGTGTTGAACATATTGCTGCATCTCTAATGAGTATTATTTCAGTTTCAAGCAGTTTGTGATTCGAAAAGAAGAATAAGGCATGTATTCATTGGGTTTCCAGGCTCTGTCCACGACTCTAGGGTTTTTCAAAGTTCTGATTTATACAGTAATCTGCCAGCCATGTGCAAGGATAAATATATTCTGGGAGATAGTGCCTATCCATGCCTGAGAAACCTTTTAACTCCCTTCAAAAATAACGGACACCTAACACCAGTTGAGATTAACTTCAATAAAAAATTAAGCCATTGTCGTGTGATGATTGAGCACACATTTGGAATACTGAAACAAAAATTCAGACAACTATACCACTTAAAACTGAGGAGTATACCAACCATCTGCCATTTCATCAGAGCATGCTGTGTGTTACACAACTTGTCTCTGGAGGCAAATATTGGAGATGTCAATGAAGAGGATATTGGTGGTGATGGTTTTTCACTTGATAATGAAGAGGTAGATGAGGACTCAGAAGGTAACGTTGCTGGAATGAACTTCAGAAATTACATCGCAAGCATTTTGTATATAGATAATTGAAGAAAATTGCTATTTTATAAAATGGTTTGAATAACTTTTTGTATTTGAAATCAAAATTGTAATAATCTGTTGGAACATAAAAATCATAAACTATTTATTTGTAAATTATTTTGAAGGAACAAAAACAAACTTGTTATCAGGAGGTATTCACTCCTTTTAAATTGAAAAGGCATAATTTCATGGATATTTCGAAATATCATACTATTGGTACAAGTTGATTATCCTGAGACAAAGTCAAAATCATGTATATGTCAACATACCGACAATACCGCAAATTTAATGAACGTACATTCAGTGACGATTTGTCACCTAGACTCATGATGTAAAAATGTTTTTTACCCAATGCCTAGACTGATCTTGTTGACAAAAATTTACCAGTGTCACTTAGTCTGTCTAGTGAACGCACGTTACTAGTTTTTCTAAGACTTGGTAGTAGATATATGTATATATTCTTTTGAGAGTGACAAAGCTGACAAAAACTCACAAGTACGTGGTCTCCCTAAGGATTTTAGATTGCTGAACAATGTTACGTATGAAAAGGTTTCATTAACAAATTCTATATTTTTTCAGGTCAGCAATTTTATATCAAATAACTGTAAATCTACCCATGACAAATATTAAATCAAATTATTGCCTATAATACTGAATTGGAAAACAAATTTTATATCTCCATAAAGAGAACGGATCGAGATTTCTATATTGCTGTAGTAGTTATGCTACTGCTTAATATTTGTCTCCTGATGTTGAAACCAATCCCACCCGATCCATTTTTTATCATGTTTGTTATATATGATGATAATCATTGCAGTGCAGTGAAGGTAGTCTAAAAACCCATTCCACAATATTCATTGGCAATGTGACTAACCGACATATAATTAAACATATAGGTCAGACCAAATCAATTGGATATCTATTTTTTCATTCGAAATTGAATGTAAATTATTCTGAACAAATTTCATGCTCAGTGCTGGAAACAAATAAACCTATTATGTATCAAATTATAATTTTTAAAAATATGTATAACTACTGAACACATCACAGGCAGTATAAAAATAACAATAAACAAATCACAGACAATATACAGATTTGTACGTTTTAATAGTAAAATGTAAAATAAACCAAAATAAAATAAATATAAATAAGACATTTTGAACAAGAACGATGAATAACAAATATCTAGGAACAAAAAACTATTAAAAAACAAGATAACTAAAATAAATTAAAATAAAATAATCAAAAAAACATACAAACAACAAATGGGTTAAAGAAAGAAATAAAATAAATGTCTATAGAAATAAAACCACTATTCCATATGATATGTAAAATAAACCAAAATAAAATAAATATAAATAAGACATTTTGAACAAGAACGATGAACAACAAATATCTAGGAACAAAAAACTATTAAAAAACAAGATAACTAAAATAAATAAAATAATCAAAAAAACATACCAACAACAAATGGGTTAAAGAAAGAAATAAAATAAATGTCTATAGAAATAAAACCACTACTCCATATGATTTCTCATCAAATCTTCCTGCATACTAATGTACCGCTCTAACAGGTCGGTCCTCCTTGTTCTATCTTGTAGTTTCTTCTTTTCCAATTCCAATTTTTCCTCATCTCTTTTAATCTTTTCCTTGTAGTACTCCCTGAGGTCATTTTTCATGTCGGTGAGGATATCATTCCGCCTTTTGTAAGTCGACGTTGACTTCCTGACCGACCTTTTCCTTGGTGTTATACCCAAAGAACTGGCTCTGTCCTCAATATGGATTTCAGTGGAGGTACAGGGAAGAACATTAGGGCTTTCCTCGCAGGAGATTGTAGCTGTAGCTATTTCCTGCTCCTGCAAATTTGAAATGGGAAGATCGGAAGATTCATGGAGAGGAACGACTGAAGTGCTGGACAGTAATATAACAGGCCTTAAATTCCTCTTCCTTCCATATATTTCGTCGAATTCGTTTTCGAATTCGAATATCCTTAAGCCTCTCCCTGTCTGTCTGTTATTGTCGACCACTTTCTTATAATTTCTCTCCAATACTTTCCACCGGTTTTCGCATTTCGATGCAGAAACACTCAAATTTGTCGTTTCTGACAACTCTTTCGCTACAACCTCCCACAATACTCTGTTGGACTTTATTTGGAAAGTCCCTAATCTTGGTTTATATTTTTTATAGAGCTCTATAAGAGCAAGTGTTCTATCCCTGTTGAAAAAATTTATTCCCGAATTTTCCATCTCGGGATAAAGGCCGCCAGATTCTGATAAATCTAAAAATATTAATGAAAAAGTTAATATTTATACATGCTGTTTTATCCCAGTACTTACCAATGACTTGACTCATTCTGATTTATCTTATTAAGTTATGCTATGATAAATTATTCTAATGAAATCTTGGCTAGGCAGTGAGACACGTACTTCTTGCGAACAATCTTCCGAAACCTCCGGCACGAATCTTTTCGAATTTAGCACAGAAAGACAATTTTATATTTCTGTGATCTACAAAATGCGCGTTTTGGTTCAACATTTTTCAGGACCGTTCTGGGATAGTTCTAAAACAAGTTCCTACAGCGCATCAGTTCTGCGCAGTTCTAGAACTATCCCAGGACAGTTCTGAATTTCGCAACCAAAACAAAGCTTATATCACCATCATTTATTTGATTCCCTTGGATGCCAATAGTAATGTTTTGTAAAAGGCAAATTGCTTCAACAATATGATTAGCATTGTCGGTTTTCTTCTCTATATATTTCTGAAGTATGCGAAATTTTTCAGCGGCTATACTAAAAGCACATTCCAGTTACATACTGGCACGAGAAAGGTATTGTCATTATAATGTCCCAAGCTATCAAATTCTCCACAATTTAATCGACTATTCAAGAAAAAACGCTGCAAATTTTACACAAGCGTTTATTATTTTCTCAGTTAAATAACCCAATACGCTTGATACCTTAAATAAAACTTATACAGCGTGCCAAAAAAGTAACGTAACACGTTCTTGTATGAAGGATCATTAAGGAACATCCTTGCACCCGTCGATTTATCATTTCAAAAGCAATTCATCTTGTGCTTTTTTGAATTTGATATTTCTCACCCTCTACGCCCCGCACCCACTGCTTTATTTTTTCAGATGGGAGTATATGGATTGTGATACATCAAATGAAAGGTAATTTGATCATCTACTCAGCGATGTGGCTTGAAGTAGAATTGGGTTTGCCGTTTTTTTATCAAAAAATTCAATTATTTACAATTTGTGATTGGAAAGTACTGTAATCAGACCATTATTCTTTTATTAACTATTATTAAGGAAAATCCTCGAACCCCTGGATTTGTAATTCAAATTAAATGAATAATTAAATTTTATTTTCGTTCACATAACTGAATGGGTCATCGAATGACCTTGGAAGCGATTTAAGATATTTGAAAAAAAAAAACTGTTGAGTTTCAAGGGTATAAACCCCAACTTCAAAACTGCATGCATTTCTCCAACTTCGAAAATAGAAATCAGCGGGTAGGAGGATATTTTTCAATATTCATTATTTCAAGAATAAGAACCTGACACCAATTACAAATTGTTAATTTTGTAATAAAACAGCTTAACAAATTCCTTTTTCAGTCACACCACTCAATGTGCAATCGAATATCCTTTAATTTGATATACCACAATCCATATATTACTATTTGAAAAAACAGTATATGGGTGTGGAGCGTAAAGGGTGTGAGATTTCAAATTCGAAAAGCCATTTTGGGAGACCTGCTTTCGTAAATACAAATCCATGGATTCGTGGATTTTTCTTTATGATAATTAAATGAAGAATAATGATCTGTACTCACCAATCACAAATGTAAATTACTTCCTAATTTTTTATTGAAAAAACGGCGCAACAAAAACAAAGAAATTCTTTTTTAGTCATATCGCTGAGCAGGTTATCAAATAAACCCCCAATTTTGAGCCCTTGGGGTACACCGATCCTGCCACGAACAATTTTTGTACCAAGTTTAACGGATTTCGGTTTAGTACTTTCAGAGAAAAATACTCCAAAACGTAAACTGTTAAATTTTCAGGGGAGGTTAAATTTTTTTTTTGTTGGTCGATAACTAAGGTTTATTGTTTCATTTTATCAAATAATAAACCGAAATAGCACTATGGGAGATGATTCCCCAATATTAGGGGCCTGTGCATTCCTCGTTTACCTGAGATTTTGGAGAATCATCGCTTTTGGAGGACCGATCCGGTTTGATAGACTCTCCCGGTCAGCGAGCAGATTTACGGGGGGCTTCACAAAGCTCTGATTAACGTGATTGTTATAATCAAAACAATTGTATGTGATGGGAAAATTTCCAGGGCTTCCTCACCAATTCGGAAGACCAATTTATTAGTCTATCTAACCCTGATATATGGGCTGTATTGTAGAATAGGAATCTATCTCACAGGTGCTGGGACTGCTGGGTGGTGAATAAATACACACTTCACAACTTCCAAAAATATTAATTTATTTGTTGACACGTTTTATATTTTACACGTGGCTCTTCTCTTTGCACTAGACCACAATGGATACTTGGAATACGTTTTAATTTGTAAATTTTAACTTCTCACTTTGGAGGTTTCTGGTGAAGAGAGGACAAAACTGATGTTTTTCTTTAAAGGTTAATTTTGGTCATAGAAAACATGAACACAGACTTCTTTCTTCTTTCTCTTCGTTTAAATTTTAAGTCAACTTATAAACTTTTGGATGCGCAACCCTAAATACAGGTTGAAGAATTGTAGGTTGCTTACAGTTCTCCAACACACTCCCCCCCGTAATGAAGGTTTCCTTCATTGCATATATTCTTTCAGTAAATAAAATGAAGAACAAATTGAAATATCAAATACACGTTTAGGCATTTGCCTTATTAAAAGGAAGAGGACAAACTTTTCGAATGCTCCTAGTGAACTCGCCTGCCTGAGTTCGGATTTTCACTAGACGAACTCTTCCATCCTGACCAGGGACAGTAACAACAACTCTACCTAATGGCCTTTTTAATGGAGGACAACCATCCTCCTTTAACAGAACTAGGTCATTGACATTTAAATTTGGATTTTCTTTCATCCATTTGGGTCTATTTTGCAAACGATTTAGATATTCTATAGAGCATCGTTTCTAGAATGTTTGTTGAATTTGGGTGACATGCTGCCACAATTTCAGACGATTTACAGAAAGATCTACAGTGCATTTTTCTGGGAAGGCAGAAAGTGAAGAACCTATTAGGAAATGTCTAGGGGTTAACGGTTGAAAATCATTAGGATCATTTGATAATTCACAAAGTGGTCGAGAGTTAAGAATCGACTCTATTTGGGTGAGAATTGTATAAAATATTTCAACTGTGAAATTAGCCTCCCCAACAAGCCTTTTGAGGTGGTGTTTTGTGCTTTTTACTGCTGACTCCCAAAGACCACCCCAGTGAGGGCTCCGAGGTGGTATGAATTTAAATTTAATTTCTCTCTGTGAGAGTTGATCTACAATTGTTAAATCTGATAACTCCGCCGCGCATCGACAACTTTGCGAACCATTAAGTCGCGGGGGTTCGGCAAGGATCGAGTTACAGAGAAGGGGAGGAAAAGAGTGGGGGTAAAGAAATAAATAGAGCGGAGACGGACAGAAAGGGTCTCTTTCTCTCTTAGTAACGCTGGTCAGAGGCTGTTACTCTACCACGTTTACGAGTAAGTACATAGTGAAATAGATTTAACTGTGTTTTGTGAAATAAATCTAGACTGTTAACTGTGCTTATCATTTTACCCAATTATAAATTACTTGTCCGAGAACGAGTGTAATTTTAATAAAGTCCTTGGTGTAATTTAACACCTGGCGACCGTGAAACAAGTTACGTTTAAAAACAACATCTGGCGACCGTGACAGGACACAAACCTGTAATCTGAAAGGACTTATTGTGTCGGAATTCGGAAGTAATTTGAGTTGTGTTAGGTAAAATAAAAGATGGAGCAGAGGAAGAGGACCACCAGGCGCATCTCCTTCACGAAGGCGTTGAGAGCACTGACCACCTTGATGGACCAGGAGAAGTCGAGCGCGGTGGAGATCAAAGCGGCATTTGAAACATTGACGAGAAGGTACCAGGAATTAGAAGAAGTATCGACGATGATACTGGAACAGATGTTTGCCGCTGAAGACACTAACGACGAGGAATTAGAGAAGACTAGCGAGGAACTCCACAGGTACGAAAATCAATTTCTCACAGCGAAATGCCGTTTCGAAGAAAGGTGTGTTTTGGGAGAAAAATCCCCGAGTGTCTGTGGCAGTGGGAATTCTACTTCCAGGGTTAGGTATAATCTCCCCAAAGTAGAACTTGCCAAATTCAGCGGAAGCATACGCGAGTGGCTTCAATTTTGGAGCCTTTTCAGAAAGATCCATGAAGACGAAGAATTGCGAGATGAAGACAAGTTCCAGTATCTTATTCAATCCATGGTACCAGGATCCAGAGCAGCAGACCTGGTCAACAGTTACCCTCCGATCGGGCCGAACTATACGAAGGCGATTGAAAGTCTCATCAAACGTTTCGGGCGCGAAGACTTACAGATCGAAGTGTACGTGAGAGAACTGTTGCAGCTGGTCCTAGAAAATGCCACAACCAAGAAAAAAGTTGTGCTCGCGACGCTCTATGACCGAATAGAGTCGTATCTACGGGCGTTAGAAACTCTTGGCGTTACCACGGATAAGTGTGCGGCGATGTTATATCCGTTGGTTGAATCCGCGTTACCGGAAGACTTACTGCGCGTGTGGCAGCGGTCAAATAATGCGGCTGAAAACGGTAACCTAGGAAAAGCGTCGGAAGTGTCGAAAACACGACTTGCTGGACTTATAAGATTCTTGGAAGCCGAAGTTCAAAACGAACTCAGAATCTCTATGGCCGTCAAGGGATTCGACGTCGGCGGTAAACCGGAACGGGAAGTGAAAGTAGAAAAGAACGTACCGAGTGCGCGAAATCTTGTTTCGGTTGTGAAAAAGGACGAGTGTGTTTTCTGCGGAAAGTCGAACCATGAGAGTGCGCGTTGTTTCAAAGCCAAAACATTATCGAGGGCGGAAATACAAGAGGCAGCCAAGTTGAAAAGAGTTTGTTTCTTTTGCTTACAATACGGACATATTATGAGGCATTGCAGAGCAAAAGTTAAATGCTCAAAGTGTGGTAAGAGACACCTGGACATAATGTGCTCAAACCGTGAAAGTGAAAGAAGTTCGCGCCCCAATTCAGAAAACTCAGTGACCGCGATAAACATTCCGAAAGAATGCGCGTTAGCTTCGTCGGCCGAAATACCAACGACATTTATGCTAACTCTAAGGGTGCGAGTACGAAATGAGGAGATAGACGTTGTCGTTCGTGCGTTGATCGACACCGGTTCTCAAAACTCATACGTCTTGAGCGAACTTGCGGAAGAGTTGTCATATGAGCCGGTCGGACAACAGGAAATGGTACATCTGCTTTTCGGCGGCAGTAAATCAAATATCGCGAAGCACCAGAAGTTCAAAGTGCGTGTCGGGAATCTCGAAGGAACGTACTGGTGCAATTTCGATGCGCTCGAGGAAAAAGTGATTTGTTCTGATGTACCATGTCTCAAGGAAGGTGCGTGGCTGAAAGAAATGAATAAACAGGGTTTCTTATTCAGCGACATCGATAGTGAAGAAAAAGGCGTATCGATTCTGATCGGCGCCGATACAGCGGGCAAACTATTGACGGGGCGAATACACCATCTGGCAAATGGGTTAACGGCCGTCGAAACCCATCTTGGATGGACAATCATGGGAAAATTGCCACCAAAGGACAACGGCATGGGAAATGAAGAAAATTTGGCCGTCTCAGCCATTTCCATGTTCACCAAAGATGTTGACATAAAAGATTTGTGGTCATTGGATATTATAGGGATAAACGATCCTATAGACCATAAATCACGGAAGGATCACAACACTCATGTAGAGAAGACATTTAAAGAAGGTGTTGTGAAAAACCCAGAAGGCCGCTACGAGGTAAAATTACCCTGGCTGGATTGCCACCCAGAGCTTAGGGACAACAAAAAGATGGCCTTGGAACGACTGCAGAAGATGGTTAAGAAATTGCGAGATATCCAAAAATTCCAAGAATACGATGGGATATTCCGCGAATGGCTCCAAGAAGGGATAATAGAGCAGGTATCGGCAAAAGAGAAGGACAATTGGGGAGTATATTTACCGCATAGACCGGTATTCAAGGAAGAATCTACGACGAAGACGAGACCCATATTCGATGCGTCAGCAGGTAGTCCATCCCTGAACAACTGTTTGGAAAAAGGGCCGAATCTGATGGAAGAAGTGGTGGACATTTTGCTTCGATTCAGGGAAGGTAAGATTGGAGTAATTTCGGATATCAAAAAAGCATTTCTTCAAATAAGTATTGATCCCGCGGACAGAGATTTTTTAAGATTTCTTTGGTATGACGCGCAAGGCAATTTGGTAATATTCAGGCACTGCAGAGTAGTTTTTGGCGTCTGTAGCAGTCCGTTCATGTTAGGTGCGACAATCAATTTGCATTTAGAAAACTATTTGAATTCGATTGAGAGCGGAAGCAGAAGTTTTGACTCGGACTACTTTTATATCTCGAAGCTGAAACGTAGTTTTTATGTAGATAATTGCGTGGCGAGTGTTAATTGTCTCGACGAATTATTCAATTTCGAAGATAAGGCAAAAACTGTGATGCAGAAGGGTCTTTTTGATTTACGCGGATGGGAATATACTCATGATAATTTGAATAATAATTGCGGTGTACTCGGTTTGAAATGGGACAAAGAAAATGATACTCTTGCAATAAATATATCAAAAATAGAGAAAGTCACGTTGGATAAAATAACCAAAAGAGAAATTTTATCAGTATCACATCGCATTTTTGATCCACTAGGTTTTGTATGCCCTGTATCACTCGGTCCCAAACTTTTGTTACAAGAAGCGTGGGCGGCTAAAATCGGTTGGGACGAAGAAGTGAACGATAGCATGAAGAAGCGTTTTTTGGTCTGGAGCGAACAATTGACAAAGTTATCGGAAGTCAAGATAACGCGTTGTATGATAGGCGTCAATGAATCGAGCGAAGACGTGGATGTAGGTTTACATACTTTTGTCGATGCCAGTAAATTGGCTTATGCGGTGGTAATATTTTTGAGAGTTCAAAGGGGTTCAGACGTAAGACTCCATTTTGTACAAGCTAAAACAAAAGTAACTCCGGCTGAAAAAAGTGATGCGGGTAAATCAATAAGTATACCGCGGTTAGAATTACTAGCGGCAACAATTGGTGCAAGACTGACAAGGCATATTTTGCACGCTTTAGACTTCAAGATACATAATGTTTTTTACTGGTCAGACTCGTCTACTGTGATCACGTGGATTAATAGAGTTGATAACTGGAGCATTTTTGTCGCGAATCGGATCAAAGAAATCAGAGATATTTCGGGAGTAAAGCAGTGGCGACATATTCCGGGCAATATGAATCCAGCTGATTTGCCATCTCGAGGATGTACGGTAGAACAACTATTAGAGTCTCGCTGGTGGGAGGGTCCTGATTGGCTCAAAAACAGTGAATATAATTGGCCCAACTCTTATGATTCAATCGTAGACTAAACGGAAGTATTGACGGAACTAAAGAAAAGTGAAATTAAAAAAGCCGCGCTAATCGGACTGGTAGGCGGTAATGATGAAAATATTTTCAATAGATTTTCTAGTTTTTCCAGAGCGACGAAGGTAATGGGCTGGATTAGAAGATTTTTTTACAATTGTAAGAATCCTTCATTTTGTAAAAAAGAAAAATTTTTGACCGCAGATGATTGTCTTGAAGCCGAGAGCAGTTTAATAAAAATAATCCAAAAAAGAAAGTTCAGTGGTTTGATGGATGAGCAAATTAGAGAACTCAGGCCGTTTGTAGACAATAAGGGTTTGATCAGAACGAAATCTAAGGTTTCAAACCGTGAGGACAAGTATGATTTTCGCTATCCCATTATTCTCCCTGGGAAAGATCACATTGTAGAATGTTTAATTAGGGAAAAACATGCAGATCTCAATCATGCGGGCGTAACAATTACACTAGCGGTACTTAGGGAAAATTATTGGATTATAAAAGGGCGAAAAGTTGTAAGGGGCATCATACAGAAATGCGTAGATTGTCGCAGACACGATGCGAAATCCGTCGAATCGAGCACCCCGCCGTTGCCGTTGAATAGAGTGAAAGATGCCTCGATATTTGAAGTGATAGGTGTAGACTTCGCAGGGCCTATTTTTCTTAAAGATGGAAAAAAGGCATGGATATGTATTTTTACGTGCGCAGTCTACAGGGCGGTACATTTAGAATTGGTAAACTCCCTAGATGTAGCTTCGTTTTTAATGGCTTTGCGACGACACATAGCAAGACGAGGCAGACCGAGCGTAATTTATAGCGACAATGGCACAAATTTCGTTGGACTCAATAATAAATTAAAGACCTTGAAATTAAATTAACTCCTGAATGTATCCCTAATCGTTAATCTGGTGGTAATGATGCAACCTCTTACTCCCTATCTATTTATTTCAACTTTACAATTAAAAATTACTATTTACAAACACAAAATCAGGTACAATGAATCTGAGATCCGCGATTCGAAGAGACACTTATCTTAAAAGTAAGGATCCGGTGGTATGATCCTCCAAAATACAGGTACTATGCAGGTAGTCTAGTTTCAAGAGATTCCAACCAGAATAAAGTACAGAATTAAGATGTTCCAGTAATAATTAGCTTCGGAATAAGATAATCCAGTAATGATTGCCTCTAGTATTAAGATGATCCAGTTAAACCTTGGGTCCGGTAGCAGAAGGTTCAAATGGGCATTAGTCCCAGTAAAAAGGCAATCCAGCAGTCGATAGCTCGGTACAAAGATGATTTAGTGAGCAGTAGCCCCGGTACAAAGATGTTTCAGTGGCCAACAGCCCCGGTACAAAGATGATGTAGTGAGCGGTAGCCCCGGTACAAAGACTGCAAATTTAAAAACTATAAGATAGTGCTTATAACACGTGATCTCATTCCCAACGACTCTAGACGTTATTGAAACAATTTACAGATTAATAAATACGAGATGAAATATCTAGAACTCAGGAATAAGAGCACGTCATTCGATAATAAGAATGAGGCAAGAAATCAAATGCACAATATTATACAAAGGAAAATGTTAAGCGGTGTAACCTGCATGGAATGAAATGAATCAGAAATCAAAATTTGGCATTCACAAGAGTAAAAATATTGGTCGGGATATACGTAGTACTTACCGCCTTTTGAATAGACGTCTTATAAGAAACAATAAAACTTCAAAATTCCACGATGTTAATGGATTACAAAGTTCGTTAATTCGTTAAACTCTAGCAAGGTGTTTACTCTCCAACCTCTTATGCACGAAAAAGCAAGAATTTTCCATCGGCTAGACCGAATTAGGGTCGCGCATGCGAAACACACACTCAACTGTCAAAGCGAAGTGCGTTTTTTAGCGACCGATCGTATAATCTCAGTAAGGCGTTTTTGCTTGAGATCGGAATTGAAATTAATAGTATGACGTATTTTCGCGATGGAAACTGAAATCGACAGTGGAGCGTTTTGTAACGTTACAACCTTGGATTACGATTTAATTGCGAAAACTCTTGCGATCGAAAAAATAGAATGGAGATTTAATCCGCCTTCGGCACCGTGGTGGGGAGGATTCTGGGAAAGATTAATCGGTATTCTTAAGAGATTATTGAGAAGAACACTCGGAAAATCATGTTTGAATTATGAGGAAATGCTCACAACGTTGATAGATTGCGAAGCTATTATAAATTCCCGCCCCATCACATATCTCTCGGAAAAACATGAAGAAATTGTACCGTTATCTCCTTCAATGTTTCTGCAAGAAGTGAAAGAAATCGGAGTCTTGGATTTAGACCGAATAGAAGGAGTTGTTCTGAACAAGCGTTTTGCGTATAGGCAGAAAATAAAACGGGACTTGCGGCAAAGGTTTCGAAATGAATACTTAGGCGCCTTGAGTTACCCGAAGCGTAAAAATGTAATGGAAAAACAAATACAAGTTGGGGACGTTGTTCTAATAGGAAGCGATAATTCCAAGCGGATTGATTGGCCATTAGGCAGGGTTAAGCAATTGTTAATTGGGAACGACGGTAATATGAGGGTTGCGAAACTGATTACAGCTTCTGGGGAGATAACAAGACCTGTTCAGCGCCTATTTCAGCTCGAATTGAATTCATCCTTTGGGGACGAAAATGATCTAAAGAACGCGTCAGGCAAAATGACAAAAGATATAAATCTCGATTCGAAGAGTGTAAACGAACAAGTCGGCAATGAAGAAAAACAATTTTAAACTAGAAGCGGTCGTGTTTCAAAAGATCCAAGCCGCCTCAATTTGTAAATTTTTGTCGTGTTTTAAGGTATTTTTTGTTGCTGTTTTTGAGTACGTTTTGCGAGTGACATTTCAGATTCAAATGAATAATAATTTTGTATTATATTGTGTAATGTTGTTTTTTGTGTGGATGTTTGTACTTACTCGTTTTCATTTTGATTGTTTTTTTTATAATGTCTTGTATATATTGTGTATTTTCTGTATTTTTAAAAAGTTATTGCCCAATGTCCGGATCCTGCAAAGTTGTGATACCCTCACTCTTTTTCTCGTGTGGGAGGATGTTAAATCTGATAACTCCGCCGCGCATCGACAACTTTGCGAACCATTAAGTCGCGGGGGTTCGGCAAGGATCGAGTTACAGAGAAGGGGAGGAAAAGAGTGGGGGTAAAGAAATAAATAGAGCGGAGACGGACAGAAAGGGTCTCTTTCTCTCTTAGTAACGCTGGTCAGAGGCTGTTACTCTACCACGTTTACGAGTAAGTACATAGTGAAATAGATTTAACTGTGTTTTGTGAAATAAATCTAGACTGTTAACTGTGCTTATCATTTTACCCAATTATAAATTACTTGTCCGAGAACGAGTGTAATTTCAATAAAGTCCTTGGTGTAATTTAACACCTGGCGACCGTGAAACAAGTTACGTTTAAAAACAACAACAATACTATTCATGTTATTGTGGTTTCGAAAGAAATCGAACAATTCCTTCAATTGATTTCTGGCGCCCAGGAAATTTGAAGCATTATCACTATAAATTTGGGATGGAGAACCTCGGCGTGATATAAACCTCTTTAGTGCTAAAAGATATCCTTCTGTTGATAGATCGGAAACCAACTCAATGTGTACGGCCTTGGTCACCATACATACGAAAATTGCAACATATGCCTTCAATAACGGTGCCTTTTTTAAATTTGAAGATTTTATACTAAATGGACCACAATAATCTACCCCAACTTTTTCAAATGGACGTGAAGCTAGTAGGCGGCATTCTGGTAAATCACCCATTAATTGTTCCATTGGTTTAGCTTTGAATCTTAAACATAACATGTTCCCCGTTTCGCGTCGAGATCGCCTGTTACTTTTCACATTAGTGTACCGAGCTCTCAGCACCACTTTTTTTGTCCACTTGCTGCAATGTGTAGGAGTTATAATAGTCTCGATAATGTTGATATATTTTTTTTGTCTTTGCCACAGTTTATTCACTCAGTGTGGGGTGCTCTACAGAATTAGTTTTTGATTGTATTAAGGTTTTCTTTTGCTTTTTGGTTTGTGATTGGTGAGCGTATAATGCTTGGGATAAAACAATTATTTTATACACCTGTAATTGGGCTTCGGCCTGTTGGATGTATCATTTCTAAATAAATAAAATAAATAAATAAATAACATACAGTTCCTGATGACTCGCTTGGTGGAACGTAGACCATCAAATGGCCAATATTTTAAACGAAAATTGGACAATACTGTCTGGGCCCCAGCGTGCCCTAAGCGATTATGTTCCTGTTCAAGCATCATAGAAACAATATGATTATGCGCTGGAAGTAGAATAGGATATTTCTGCTCAAAGGAAACTGAAGAGTTCTTTAATCTACCTCCAACACGTATGATACAATCTTTGTCTAGAAACGGTTTGAGGCACAGAAATTTTTTATCCCTAGGTGGTATATTTCTTTGTAATGAAATTATTTCCTTTGCGAAATGAAGTACCTGAAGATTTTTTATAATTTTTAATGTTGCTGCTCGTATCTCCTCCACAGAGAGTACATCCAACATTCTTTGTTTAGGGTTTTTTGTGTTTCCTATGAAGCGCAGTATATAGGCTACAACTCGTTGCAGTCGCCTGAAAGTAAAGTATTTGGCGAATAGGTTTACAAATAAGCTTTCATTTGTTTTTGAAACAGTATTCCACAGAGCGAGTTTTCTTTCCTCTGGCAACTTGATATTTTTCTTATATTTTTCAAAATGCACTAGGTCTACAGTTGGGTCACCCAAAAATGCAGGGCCGTACCACCATAAATCGCAAGTTTGAATTTTTTTGGGGAAACACTCCACGTGAGGGAAGGTCTGCAGGATTTTGATCTGACCTTACATGGCGCCATTTAAAGTTTGAAGACATACTTTGGATTTTTGCAACTCTATTTCCGACAAAGGTGTTCCATTTTGAAGCATGGGAATCAATCCAATTCAAGGCAATAGTTGAATCTGTCCATAAGTTCACAGTGTCTGGTGTAAATCTGACTTCGTAGACCGCAATTAATTTTACAGTTAACCTTGATAAAAGAACCATTGCACATAACACTAATCCAGGCAATGATACTGATTTGAGAGGAGCAACTTTAGATTTTGAAGCAATCAATCTAACAGAAGTAGAACTATCAGTGTAAACAACACGGAGATAAACACATGCAGCATAAGCCTTCTGACTCGCGTCTGCAAACCCATGCAACTCAATTAATTTTATTGGTTTATGAATAACTAGGCAACGAGGAATTTTCAAATCTGCAAGTGTATGTATATTTTTGGTAAAGTCAGACCATGCACTAATAATGTCAGGATTTGTTATCGGTGTATCCCAGTCTTATTTTAAAAGCCATAGCTTTTGCATAATAAGTTTGCCTAAGACCGTTACGGCAGTGAGCAATCCTAAAGGATCAAAACATTGAGATATGAATGATAAAATGTAACGTTTAGTTGGTGGATGATCAAATACTAGATTTGGCATTGATATGCCTAAATTGTCCTGACTAGGATCCCATTTTAAACCGAGAACTTTATTATGCACATTATTAAATTTGTACTCAGGAATCTGTGCCAACATTTTTACTGATGAAATTGTAATATTAGAACCCCATTTATGTAAATTAAAACCATGAGATGTTAATACTGACTGAAGTTGGAATTGTAATTGTGCTAATTCTTCTTGAGTATCTGCACCTGCAATAATGTCATCAATATAACATTGTTGTAGTAGTGCCTTAGATGCTAATGGATAATTTGAATTATTTATTGTAGCTATTTCGTTTAAAACTCTAGTGGCTAAGAAAGGTGCACTCTTTGTTCCGTAAGTGACTGTCTGCAATTCTATACACTGCAATTCATCCCCAGGATTATCTCTCCATAAAATATTTTGCAGGAATCTCTGACTAGAATTGATACGAATTTGTCTGTACATTTTCTCAATGTCAGACTTGAAAGTTCTGAAGCGACACAAAATATCATATAATTCAGGTTGCACCTGAAACCCTTTCAAGAGGATATCATTTAGGGAAAATTCTGATGTACTTTTACTTGCGCCATCAAAAACTACTCTCAGTTTGGTAGTTGTTGCATTCTCTCGAACTACTGCATGGTGTGGAAGGAAATATTTTTGCTTACCTAATGAATCTTTTAGTTTTAATGGTATTAATTTTCCATGTCCCAAGCTCACATATTCGTTGATGAATGCTTTGTAATTTTGAAAAAACTCCGGATTTTTTTTAAATTTTGATTCGAGAAATGTGAACCGTTTTTTCGCTATTGTAAAGGAATCTCCAAGTTTGGTATACACAGATGGTGTTTTAAGTGGTAAATTCACTTGGTTTTGCAGAACCTTTGTAGTAGAAACAAATATTTTTTCTGTCAATTGATCTTCGGGAGTTAACTCTGGTTTATCATTAATTTCCTCCATTTGCCAAAATTTTTCAATTAAATCTTCAAGACTGGTTTGATTCTGAATTGACAGAGATAGCAAGGCAGAGTCAGTGTTTACTGTGTTTAGATGAGATGCAGTGTGTTCGGTCTTACGTGATTGAACAGGGACATTTCCTGCAACTATCCATCCAAGGAATGTGTCCTGGAGGACTGGCAGATTTCGACCAAGTTTGTGTACCTGGTTTCGCAACAGATCGTAATACATATCAGCACCAATTAAGATATCAATATCACCTGGGCTATGGTAAGAAGGATCGCCTAAGTTGAAATCTGTTGGGATTTGGAACGATTTTGTATCTAACGAAATTTGTGGAAGCTGGCAAGTTATTCTTGGGATGACTGCACAAGTCAGTTGAAATTTGTAATTTTTATAGGTATTAGAGTGAATTGTAAGATTTATCATCTTATTAGAATTGAATTTACCCTGGGAAATACTGCTTACACACAAGGTTTTAACAAAGGGAACAAAACCTAATTTTTGTACCAAAGCTTCTGTAACGAAGGAGCTTTGGCTTGCTGAATCTAACAATACTCGGGCTTGAACAGCGCAACCACTGTCATTATAAATGGTGACCATTGAAGTCGCAAGAAGAACATGTGTCTGTGTTGATGTTGACATTGCGCTAGAATGGAAAGACTGAATGTCTGTGTTACTCGAAGAAGGCTGTGATTCACAGATTTCATCTTCAGTTTTCCCAGTATCCAATGTTTCATGCAATAAAGTGTTGTGCTTCAGTGAGCAAACATAACAAGATTTTTGTGATTTACAATCAACCATAGAATGACCGGCATATAAGCAATTGAAACATATTTTTTTCTCATATACTGATTTCCGTCTTTGTTCTACACTCAATTCCTTGAATTTTTTGCCCTTATGAATGTTATGCGTGCTCTGTTTACAATAAGCACAAACTAATTTCTGTTTATTTGAAGCTTGTTGATTAACATGTAAAGAAACCTTAGTGTTTGATTTTATAGGTTTGTCAGAGGGTTCTAAATTTTCCAAAACCGTAGCTCTTTTATCAAGAAATTCAAGGAATTGTGCTAGTGTTGGAAGGGTTGACATGTCTCTTTCTAATTCAAATGCCCTTCGAGAGCCATAATCTATTTTCTTTTCTAATAAATATGTTATGAGAAATTCAAGTATTTCATCCTTGCAATAATCCAAAGCGTTCAATAATTCCCAATGTTTTCGGAGGTGAGTAACAAAGTTCCTTAAACATTTTGCTGAGCTTTTACCAACAGACTCTGTCTCGATCAACGATGAAATGTATGATTTGATAATAGTTTATTTGTTTTCATACCTCTTTTTCAATAATGTTAATGCAATTTCAAAATTCTCATTACATACTTGTAAATTGTCAATAATGCTGAGGGGTTCACCTCTCAAAAAAGGTTTAAGATACATTAATTTTTGTATTTTGCTTAAAGAGCTGTTGTCTGTGATCAGTGAATTAAATAACTGTATAAATGATATCCATTCAGTTGGATTACCAGTGAATATGTTAATTTGTATCTCTGGTAACTTAATATTAGGTTGAATATTGACAGAAGGGCTTTCTTCATGTTTCTTGCATTTAAGGATAAGTTTACGAAAACTTACTTCTAAATCATCTATTTGATCCTCCATCGTGCAACGATCTTCAATGTCGAATGTTTCGAATTCTTTCATCTGCTCAATACTGTCCTGACTCTTCATATATTCTTCCACAGCTGTTTTGAAATTCTCATGTTTTTGTGTTATCTGCACTATGTCGTCTGCTTGTGGGTTCCTGATCAGCCAGTTACTTATCCTGGTAATTGATCGCTTGGCGCTTAGCCTTGTAAAGCGGGTATTTTTCCATGGTTCCGGAAACTCACTCCCAATGGTTCAGTTTTATCTCTGCAGCGATGCCTGTAGTAGATCCGGCTCGAAGGACCATAAAATGATGGGGAAATTTCCAAGGTTTCCTCACCAATTCGGAAGACCAATTTATAAGTCTATCTAACCCTGATATATGGGCTGTATTGTAGAATAGGAATCTATCTCATAGGTGCTGGGACTGCTGGGTGGTGAATAAATACACACTTCACAACTTCCAAAAATATTAATTTATTTGTTGACACGTTTTATATTTTACACGTGGCTCTTCTGTTTGCACTAGACCACAATGGATACTTGGAATACGTTTTAATTCGTAAATTTTAACTTCTCACTTTGGAGGTTTCTGGTGAAGAGAGGACAAAACTGATGTTTATCTCTAAAGGTTAATTTTGGTCATAGAAAACATGAACACAGACTTCTTTCTTCTTTCTCTTCGTTTAAATTTTAAGTCAACTTATAAACTTTTGGGTGCGCAACCCTAAATACAGGTTGAAGAATTGTAGGTTGCTTACAGTTCTCCAACAGTATGTTCTATTTCAGTTCCTTTTCAGTTATACAACAGAATATAAACGCATTGATCGGACGATCAAGCTTTGTGAAACCCACGGTAAATATTTTAAATTTGATTATTGAAGGGATTTCCAAGGACAGAAGTGATTATTTATCGAAATTGTCTGTCTAATGTGGAGTAGAGGTTATACTTCTTCAGGAAACGCACACTGCAACCGAACCGTTGAAGAGGTTCCATAACAGGTTATGTATTAATTCATTTTCTTTTGAGTCTTATTTATGGCCTAGCTTGTTATTTAGAAATATCGGTAGTCAGCAATGTTGAATTAATTCGTAAGGGTGAAGTGTTTTTCATAGCTTTCAAATTTCGTAATATTTTTATCATCAATATCTACAAACCCTCTAATACTCTTTGGCCTAGAAACATCAACATAATTTTTTAACATCCTCCAATTTATTGTGGTAATTTTAAATGCCATCATAGTATGCGGGGCTATGCGATAAATGATTGTGGATTGAAGCTAACCATTTCCATCTCGTTTTTGACGCGAAAGATAGGTCTTCCTTTCATTCATTAAGATGGAATAGGGGATACAATCCAGATCTGAGCAAAGTTTCTCGTGATAACGATTCAAAACATCTTTCTGTTAATCGTAAGGTTCTCAATGATTTTCCACATATTCAGCATCGTACAATCTTCAATCGTGTAGGAAATGACCTTCATTTAAATGCATCTTCACCAGAGCTCAGATGGAATTTCAAAAAAGCTCATTGGGATCAATTCAGGGAAAAAATTGAAATTGATATTAGATGGTTTCGCCCTTCTCATAAAAATTATTTCAGATTCATTGGGGTAGTGAAGGCAGCAGCAAAAAAATTCATTCCTAGAGGTTTTCGTCAAAATTATGTTCCTGGATGGTCGGTTGAAACAGAAACCCTGTACAAGGAGTATCAAAGTTCGCCAACTCTTGATAAGTCAAACAAATAATTGGATTCCATAAACATTGCTCGTTAAGATAAATGGAATGATATGATTTCGAATATGAATTTTACCCATTCGAGTAGAAGTTCTTGGGATGTTTTGCGGAAATTAGGTGAAGCAACTCCTCTGGCTAAGTCATCCTCAAAAATTAATCAGGAACTGATTGCTCGTCGGCTTGTAAATGTTTCCAACTCGGTTAAAATTTCTAGTTCAAAGAAAAATCTGCATAGGTTGAGATCATCGTCATCAATTTTGGATGTTATATCTAATCCATTCACCATGGATGAATTGAAGTCTGCAATAAAGTGTACAAAATCTCGGGAGGCTGCTGGTTTCGATGGGATTTATCCTGAGTTCATAAAACATTGGGGCAAAAAGGCATTATTTTGGTTAATATCTTTCTATAATGATATTTTGAATTCTGGAAATATTCCAACAGAATTTCGTAAGGCAAAAGTATTAGCAATTCTGAAATCTGGGAAAAATTCATCAGACCCAAGTAGTTATAGGCCTATAAGTTTATTGAGTGTACCTTTCAAAATTTTAAGGAGATCAATTTTATTCAGGCTAGAATCATCTGGTGAAGATATTCTGCAAAATTTTCAATGCGGTTTTAGGAAAAATAGAAATTGTTCTGATCAAGTTGTTAGTCTCACTAATTTCATTGAATCAGGATTCAATAAAGTGTTGAAAACGGGGGCTGTATTTGTGGATCTTTCAGCAGCTTACGATACGGTGTGGAAAGATAGTTTAATATTCAAACTTCAAAAATATCTGAAATGTGGAAAAGTAATTCGAATGATTGAAAATATGTTATCTGACAGAAGACTCTGTATTTTTGTGTATGATGTTAGTAGTAGGTTCAAAACTTTGAATACTGGATTCCCACAAGGATCAGTTTTAGCTCTCCTTTTATTCAATTTATATTTATGTGATATTCCAGCAACTTCTTCAGAGAAATTCATCTATGCATATGAAATTGCTCTGGCTTCTCCTCACCCTGATTTCAAAGTCATTGAAAACACTCTGAATGCTAATTAAGAAATTTTGAAGAATCATTTTGTTGAGTGGCTTTTATGTCCAACTTCTAACAAAATAGAAGTCTTTTGTTTTCATTTGAATAATCAACAGAAGTTCAAAACTTAGAGAGTTACTTTCAATAATGCAGTGGTGAAACATGATTTCACTCCTAAATAGCTTGGAGAGAAATTAGATACTTCTTTAGATTTCAAGACCCATTTGGAAAACTTACGCATGAAGTTGAAATCTAGGAATAATATTCTTTAAAAACTAGCTGGTTATTCCTGGGGTGCTGACCCTACCACTCTTCGTACCGCAACTTTGGCTTTGGGATTTTCTGCTGCTGAATATTGTTGTTCAGTTTGGTTTAATAGCGCTCAAGCTAGTCAAATTGATGTACAGCTTAATGTTGCTATGAGAATCATTAGTGGGACCATCAGATCTACACCTTCACAGTGGTTACCAGTTCTCTCAAATATTGTACCGCCCCATATTCGTAGACAGGTTGCAGTGATACAGTCTTACGATAAATATCATTTCTTTCCGAATTTATACCCATCCATGTCTTATATTCCAGATTCTGAAATTGCTAGATTGAAATCTCGTAAACCTTTATGGATTAACGATTTTCTTTACACCAATAAAAGAAATTTGGCGTTCGGAATGGAAATCGTGTAATGTTTTCAACAAAGGTTTGATCAGCGACCCTTCAGAAAAAGTTCATGGTTTCAATCTTCCTAGGAATATTTTATACATTTTGAATCGACTTAGAACCGGCCATGGTCGCTGTAATAGTTTCTTCTTCACATGGAATTCAGTCGAAAGTCCAAGGTGCGAGTGCAGAGAAGAAGGCGAAACAATAGAATATTTAGTTAATAGTTGTCCAATATATAAACTTGACGATGGTTTTGAAGCAATTCATTCGGTGTCTGATGGAACTCAAACTTCAAATTAATTTGATGAGTACTGAATCATTAACTAGTTCATATTGGTTTTCTCGTCTCCTTTTTTGTTTTCAGGTGTGATTCCAAGATTTCAACCTACATGTGATAGGAAAGAAGAATTTTTTTGGTGATGAAAGCTTCCATAGTGTGCCTGATTATTAATTGTATATAGGTAGTAATGAAAACACACTAAGTATATATATTTACTCTTTGGCGATCGATTTCGGTTTATTCAAACCATCATCAGGCCAGCTGAAAAGTACATAGTTCATTTTATCATAAATTGCAGTTATTGTTATGGTAAGATTATGTGTGAGTGTGTATTCTTAATCTACTCACCGTACATAGAGGTGTGTCAATGTATACATATAAATCACAAAACAAAACAAAACAAAACAGGATTGAATCATGTACTATCTAAAAACAGTTTATTTTTCGAAATTTGAAGTCTGAAAATTCATTCAATAGAAATTGATTATCTTTGTTTTTTGTAATTTCTAATTGTTCAAGTAAAGTTAGCTTATAAAAATTATTTCCCTTGTGTAGTATTCTTAAATTGTCGAAATTAGTGTTATGTTTATAATTTTCTAGATGACTCCTAGGGCTGATTTGGGTTGGTTTCTTCGGTGTTCGTTGAAGCGTTTTTTCACATTACGTGTGGTCATGCCAATGTAGAAAGCGGGACAGTCAGCACATTCAATCTTATATATTCCGCTCTGGTCTTCTTGTTTAGTTTTATTTTTGTTGTTAATTAAAGAGTTTTCTATAGTTTTATGTCGATTATTTATTAGGGAGTAGTCATATTTATATGGATATTTTCATGAAAACCTTTATAGTATGGTATAGTCAGATATATTTTTCTTTTTGTTATGTGGGGGTAGATCTTCTTTAATGTTAATTTTTTTTTATTGAGATGTGTACTTGGTCTATGTACTCTCTAGTGTATTGGTTCTTATTGCCTATTTGGTAAATGATTTTTTTTTCTTTTTCATAATTTTCAGGTGATAGGGGGATATTAAGTAGTCTATGAATCAAGAAATTAAAGGCAGTTCTTTTCATTGATGGTGCGTGATAGGAATGGTAAGGAATAATGATGTCTGACTGAGTAGGTTTTCTATAGATGTCAAATGTGAAGTTGTTATCTTCATTGAGAGTAATTTTCATATCAAGAAAATTAATGGTGTTGCAGATGGAATGTTCAAGGGTAAATTTTATCTTGAACTTGGAATTGATTGTTTCAAGGAATCTTTGAAGTTGCTCTTCTGTACCCTCCCAGATGCAAAATATGTCATCAACATATCGTTTCCACGTAATTATATTCTTCTTAAATGGTAATTGCATTATTTGCTCCTCAACATGGTCAACATAAGAATCTGCTATAAGACCACTGGATGGTGAACCCATAGGTACGCCGTCTTTCATCGTGTAAATGATGTCATTGAATGTAAAATTTTTTTTTCTGTTACCAGATAACACAGTTTCAATATATTTTCAATATCGGTTATATCTAAATTCAAGAAGTTATCTGAATTCTAATGTTGCATAAGGTGTTTTTCTATTAGAGAAAGTGAGTCACTTATAGGCACATTAGTGTATAGGTTTACTATGTCAAACGATATTAAGGAATTTCAAATTGTTTTTTCCCGATTTTTTCTAATGTAACACCTTGTATTTTTTTCCATGATGATATAAACGGTTCAAGGCCTTACATTTTGCCACAAGTTACCTTAGGATTATTTTCACTCCTGTGTCCAGCAGACACGAAAAATGACATTTCAACCAAACATTTCAAGAATAATGAACCTAATAATCAAAAGGCCTATTACATTTTCCAATCTCCAGGGCCCGGCAGTCAGGGACCGGGTAGTGAAATAAGGAACCGGCCGCTAGGCTCCTGATCTAGGGCGTTCCAGTAGACCCAATCTGCCGGATCCGGCATACCGTGCAGTGTAATGAGCGCTAGGGAGTTAAGGAGCTCAGTCGCATAGCAACGCAGAGAGGGTGCAATACACATAAGCGTGTCATAAACCTGAATGCGATATTCTGTGAAATGACGTGCTTAAGAAAGAAAGCAATCTTACTCAATATTATAGAAATTTACAAGGAAATGCCGTATCTGTGGAAAAAAGACTACAAAGACCGTGTCAGTAAAGACTTGAGGAATGGTGTATATTAAGGTGCTATTAGAAATCTAAGAAAATATATAAAAACTTCGAAGAAACGGCAACAGTCAAGGTTATAATGTTTGATGAGGGAGGTTGAGATATCAAAGAACTAAATCTCAAATCTTGATACGAGTCTCCAGTTGCTAGAAATCTCAATGTGACAACCAGTCCTTGATGTTAACTTACGCTTTCTCTTAAAATAGTATTATATTTTTTTAATAACGGAGCTACTACGTTGAGTAGTTCTTCGAATTGGTCTATTCCTAGTCTCAAGTAGTTCCGTGAATCTGTTTGGTCTAAACAACGAAGTATTTGCATATTTGAAAGTTTTTCTCTGAGAATCAAAATTTTTTTTCACCCATATTTCTCTCTCTTTCCGTTTGGTGGATTTCGAGGTACTGACCGCCAAACTCACCAATAATGCAACTCTTTGTCTTTTCGATCATTTCGGGGACATAATGATTGGAATGTGAATGTCCCCATGTTGACGTTCAGATGACCGGTATCTAGTGTAATATAATAAGCGACATCCTAACCGGCATACCGGGCCCTAGAGATTGGATAGTGTAATAGGCCTTTAACGGATATTTCAAATGAGTCACACAATGAAACCAATTTTCGAAAAACTTTAAAGCCCTTCCAAAATCATAATCGTTGAAGTTTAACATGAAAATGATAATGTTTGTCCGAATAAGTAGCACATACATAGGTATTATTGGTAACTTGTGTATTCTAACGATTACAGAGTTTTATCGGCATCCAAAAAATTATTATCCATGAAATGTTTCATATGATTTTCATGTCGGAGCAGTGCTACAGAAACTGTTATCAAGTACATCGATCATTATTATTGATCAAAATATTGTTATTCGGAGCTCAAAGTTATTTCCGAATACAATAAATTTTGGGATGAATTTTGGTGAAGATGAAATGGTTGATATGATTTTCAGGCAGAGCCACAAAAACTGTTTATTAGCCAGTAGATCCTATGCTGTCGAATATCCCGAAAGAAGACATTCACATGAGTCGAGTTTTCGGAGGCTTTCAAACAGATTTGTAGAAACAGGAGAAGTCAAGTATAAAAAAGAAGAGAGGATAAAATCGGCCACTAACGAAGACGAGGAGCTCGAGGCTTTACTGCATGTAACTGAAAATCCACACACAAGCCAAAGGGAGCTTGGTGTAGTCTGTAGTATAAGTGAGCGTTCAGTTTAAAGAATCCTCAAAAAGAATAAGTATCAACCCTACCATATTCAGATGCATCAGGCGCTTACCGATAGCGATTTTGAAAACGCTTTATTCAATAATGAAGCAACCTTCCACAATTACGGAGCCGTCAATAGGCACAATTTTCATTATTACTCTGTAGAAAATCCGAGAATTATAAGGGAAATAAACAATCAACACAGGTGGTCATTGAATGTCTGAGGAGTAGTAATCGGCAATCATGTGATAGGCCCTCATTTTTTCGAAGGAAATTTTAGATAGAGCTGCTTTTTTGAATTTCATTCAGAACATTCTTCCCGGAATGTGAGCAGTGTTACCTACGGAAATACGAAATTAAATATGGTTTCAGCATGATGGAGCACCCGCTCATTATTCTCGTCCTGTGAGGGATTTACTGGACCAACAGTTTTCAAATGGATGGATTGATAGGAGCGGACCGATAAGATGGCCTCCTAGATCACCGGATCTCACCAAAATTGATTTTTTGTGGTGATACATAAAGGGAATCGTGTATGATGAAGTTGCAACAACAGCTTCCAATATGCGAGAGAGGATTGTGACTGCTTTCCGAAGCATTAGTCCAGCCATGCTGATGAGGGTAAGTGGGTCATTCAACGATCGGATCGCTTTGTGTTCCAGAGAAGTCGGACGACACTTCGAACATCTCTTGGATGATTAACACAATTTTTCTTTGTCTTTTTCAACGCCAATTTGTTTTTATGTCCAATATTTGAATAACGTTTTTCGATCTGATTTAATTTTTCGTGACTGCTGGACGCAGGAGTGAGAATAGCCCTTTGGTTACTCCTGAAAAATTGTAAGGTTTTAAACTGCGTACATCATCATAGAAAGAATACAAGGTGGTACATTTGAAAAATCGAGAAAAAACAATCTGTATAAGAGAGGTTGATCATTTAGGAACGATGACTAGGCAAATTCTTAAGTTAAAAGAAATCGGTAGAGGGCTTTTACCGAACTACTGTTTCGTCGTAATTTTGCAGTTTTTTCTGATTGAAATCCGTACCGTTGGAAAACCATCCCTAATATTTTGCATCATGGTAGAGGTATTGAAGAGCATTGAAAATATGCAAAAATATAAGGGGTGTTCCATCTAAAAAATCACTCATTTGTTGAATAATTTTATTTGGGATCACCCTGTATATCAGAAAATAATTTCCTGAGATGCAGAATTGAAAGTTCAAAGGGAATGCTTTTCAACTAAATTCCTGAAAAGTCTGGTTTGGCAGCTATGGAAGCCTAACGCACTATTGCAGGACTATTTCAAACAGGAAAATCTTTTGGCACTGGTAGCTCATATGTTCCATTTTCTTATTCCTTGTGTAGTTGAGTATTCAAAAAAACACTATCTTTGTCATACCATCCAATATGTATCACAATATATGGATAAAATGAGTCTACCACAGCCATTAGTAACTATTGGATAGAAGCCTTGTAGTTGTAGAATATACGGTCAGAGTTTGCAGGACATTTAATTATTATATGTTTTCCGTCATCTGCTCCAACACAACGTGGAAAGTTCCGCCTTCTATCAAGATCTTCTGCTATTTGGCACAATTTATTTACACCACCAATCTATCGTGAAGTAAATATTTTGGATCACCACTTCAGATCTTGTGCAATTCATTTATATTCGGCCGTTTTAAGTGCCTACATTGAAGCACCTACCAAATACCATCACAACCCTCCATAACAATTGCTGAAATGGCACTCTTTGATACTCTAAATAAGAAGCGATTTGTCTTGAAGGGAAGCCAGTCGCTAATATTTGAAAATAAATGTTTTATTCATTTTAGAAAAAGAAATTGAATTGAGATCCAGAGAGAATTCAGAAAACACAAACAACTGCGTTCTGGAGATATACTGGAAAGTGGATTTACTTTCACCTCCTCTTCTTCTTGAGGGATTCCGAGATTCCCGGAAAAACTTGGGGTAATTTGAAAAGAATGGAAACAAGCTATTCGAATATCGGTCAAATTGGTCATAACTCATAATAGTCAAGATCAACAGATAAATGAGGAACTTGGATTCTCTGGAAACACCTCGATTACACAGATTTCGGATAATTTGTTTGATGATTGTCAAGACGAGTTTGTCTGTGATGCTTCCAACAGCTCTATGAGGATCAGGATAACGTGCCAGGGCAAAAGACATCCAATCAAAGTAGTTCTCGGGGTTGCAAGAGGAAGTGTACCGTTTTATCATCACCAGATATTCCCAAATCAGTTGCTTCATAAGTCGTGGTTCAGATTTCAAAATTTCCCATGATGAAAGCAACACAAAATTAGGTCATTCAGATTTGTCGTCTTAAAATTCTAAAATATAAAAATAAATTTATATGCATAATCTCCGAAGAACCAGTTTTTTGTAGGTCTTCCTTCCACCCTGGAATTTGAGATTTCACGCATCCGTTAGGCCAATCAGAAACACAGTAACTTCCAAAAAAGGCTGCAAATTTTACACAAGGGTGTATTATTTTTTCACTTAAGTAACCCAATACTATTGATATCTTAAATAAAACTTATACAGCGTGTCATAAAAGTAACATTACTCGTCAATAATGAGTGTTCGAAGAACAATTAAGGAATATCCTCGCACCCGTCGATTTTTGATTTCAAAACCAATTTATCCTGTGCTTTTTTGAATTTGATATTTCTCAGTTCACTACTTTATTTTTTCAACAAGAAATATATGGATTGTGATACATCAAATGAAAGGTAATTTGATTACCTATTCAGCGATGTGGCTTGAAGTAGAATTGCTGCTGCCGTTTTTCATTGAAAAATTAGGAAATAATTTAGAATTTTCAGTTAGGAGTTTCTACAAGTTTCTCTAAAACCTAACTTCATATAATTCTCAACATGAATTTCTGCCTCAGAAACACTTACCTTATTGCTAAGGGAAATTCTCGAACCCATAGATTTGTAATTTGAATTGAATTAATAATTAACTTTTGCGTTTTACGTTTTGGAGTATGTAGATTTGAATAAACGAATAAAAAAAAATCTGTCCGTTCGCCGTCCGCCGTACGCGTCCGTTGTCCGGGGCTTTTCTCTGAAAGTACTGACCCTAATTCCGCGAAACTTGGTAGAAAAATCGTGTGTCACTCGGCATTGATCCTCCAAGCTTTTCAGAAAGATCGGTGTACCTTAAAGGCTCAAGATTGGGGATTGGAGGGAAAAAAAAATTTTTTTCAAAAACTTACTACCTGAGGTATAAAGAAAAACGCTGCAAATTATGGGGTGGAAAACCAATGAATTATGAATAGTATACAGCGTGCCAAAAAGTAACGGAACTCGCCAATAATTTTTGAACGAAGAATTAATAAGAAAAATCTTCGCACCTGCTGATTTTGAATTCCGAAAGCAATTTATCCTGTGTTTCTTTGAATTTCATATTTCTCACTCCCAACGCCCGCACTCCACTACTTTATTTTTTCAAATTGGAATATATGGGTTGTGTTACATCAAATGAAAGGTAGTTTGATTACCTACTCAGCGATTCGACTAAAAAAAGAATTTGTTGTGCCGTTTTTCCATAAAAAATTTGGAATTAATTTACAATTTGTGACTGGAGAGTACTACAATCAGACCATTATTCTTTTAATAATTATTATTGAGGGAAATCGACGAATCCAAGGATTTGTATTTCCGAAAGCAGGTTTCCCTATGCTTTTTGAATTCGAAATCTCCAACCCTTTACGCTCCACACACCCCATACTGTTGTTTTTTTCAAATAGTAATATATGGATTGTGATATATCAATAGGTCTCTTGCATGAATTTTTTTTATCATTGGAATCGAATATTCTATCCGTAAGACCACTGAAAAACTTTAACCGCCATCAAATATTTAAATTTTCACCAAAAAAATTCTCCTTCTAAATTTGGCTCCGCATGTCGGTTGTTTAAACGGACGAAGCTTCGCGGTTTCCGTGACGTGAGGGGATATATCCACTCTCTCCCTCTTCTCGTATACTTTTCTGTCTAGCAAGCCAATAGACAGCGTCGGGCTGTATCGATCGGGGCATCGTGGAATAACGAGTGGCGTAGGAGGCGATCTACCGCGTTTCAGTCACTTTGGTTTTGCGTCCCGATTTGACGATTTTTAATACCGAATTATTCGAAATTCGCGAATTGTTGGAGTGTGAGATAGCATACATTATGATTTTGTATCGATATAGAATGAGAAAATCATAAAAATATGATAATTCGTGTTACATGCAAGAGACCTATTGGAAGTACATTCCATTGCATAGTGAGTGGCGTGACTGAAAAAGAATTTGCTAAGCAATTTTTTCATTAGAAAATTAACAATTTGTGATTGGTGTCAGATTCTTATTCTTAAAATAATAAATATTGAAAGATATCCTCCTCCCGCCGATTTCTATTCTCGAAGTTTGAAAAATGCATGCAGTTTCAGAGTTCGGGGTTTATACCCTCAAACCTCAAGTGTTTTTTTTCGGAAAGATATTGCATGTGATATATCGCATAAAAGGTCATTCGATGACTAATTCAGTTCTGTGAACGAAAATGAACGTTAAATTTTAGTTCAATATAAATTACAAATCCATGAGTTCGAGAATTTCTCTATTTTCATTTCTATTTCTATTATAGAAGTTTGTAAAATGCAAGTAGTTTCAAAGTTGGGGGTTTATACCCTTCAACCTCAACAGTTTTTTTTTTGAAAAATATTGCATGTGATATATCGCATCAAAGGTCAACTCAGTTGTGTGAACGAAAATGAAAGTTAAGTATTAATTCAATTTAAATTAAAAATCCATGGGTTCGAGAATTTTCTTTAGTAATAAGGTAAGTGTTTCTGAGGCAGAAATTCATGTTGAGAATTATACTGAAGTTAGGTTTTAGAGAAACTTGTAGAGGGCATTCTAAAGAGAACAAATTTTTAACATCATGTGGTCTATACGTATATAGGGTACTCGTTTTCATGAAGGTACTTCCAACAATATTCAAACTGTAACAACACTGTATAGTGTTCACGTCCATGTTCAACAAATAAACAGTATATCGTAGGAATTTGGACATAAAATGCAGACAATAAACTATGATTTTGCCAACGTTTCGGAAAGGCTTGTTCCTTTTTCAAGGCTAGAAAATTGTTTTTATTAACTATAGACAAAACATATAACATTTAACATTATTACCTCATCATACAATCAATAAAACATACAAAATTAAAATGGTTAGAAAGAGTAAATGTATCAGTTGTTTGTTATTGTTATTCCGTCGACTGTCAGGCATCCGAACTGATACATTTACTCTTTCTAACCATTTTAATTTTGTATGTTTTATTGATTGTATGATGAGGTAATAATGTTAAATGTTATATGTTTTGTCTATAGTTAATAAAAACAATTTTCTAGCCTTGAAAAAGGAACAAGCCGTTCCGAAACGTTGGCAAAATCATAGTTTATTGTCTGCATTTTATGTCCAAATTCCTACGATATACTGTTTATTTGTAACAACACTATGCGCACAGATACATATACTTGTACCACCGTCACTCTTTAACCTTAATAGAAAAGTCGCGCTTGTACATAAGCCAAAGGCTATTGAATGCTCTACCCCAAGGGTTTAGGAGCACATCCAACTTGAAAGTTTTCAAAATTACTTTGCATAATGCAATTGTTGACTGCGAACCATATCCTTAGAGTGAATTTTTTGATTTTTGTAAAAGTGAATTGTTTTGAGTTACGTATTCTGTTTTCACGAAACCAACCTTATTGTTTTTTGATGAGCTTTTGATTGAATAAATATTTTATTATTATCATTATTAATTAATAAAAGAATAATGGTCTGATTACAGTACCCTCCTAACAGAAAATTCTAAATTATTTCCTAATTTTTCAATGAAAAACGGCAGCAGCAATTCTACTTCAAGCCACATCGCTGAATAGGTAATCAAATTACCTTTCATTTGATGTATCATAATCCATATATTTCCAGTTGAAAAAAATAAAGTAGTGAACTGAGAAATATAAAATTCAAAAACGCACAGGATAAATTGGTTTTGAAATCAAAATCGACGGGTGCGAGGATATTCCTTAATAGTTTGACACGCTGTGTAAGTTTTATTCAAGATATCAATGGTATTGGGTTACTTAACTGAGAAAATAATAAACCCTTGTGTAAAATTTGCAGCTTTTTTTTATTCGTTTATCCAAATCTACATACTCCAAAACCTAAAATGTGAAATTTTCAGGGGGGGGTCGAAATTTTTTTCTTGTTGGTCGATCACTAAGGTTCATTATTTGATTTTATCTAATAATAAACCAAAACGACTCGATATTTGCAGTGTATATTTGAGGCTGAAGAGGGTGAATGGGAAAAATCGTAATGTAAATGTACGGAAATAATATTAAACGTTGAAGTGGGTAGAGTGTAGGGAATGGAAAAGTATACTGACAAAATTCGGAAAGAAGATTTTTCCGTATCTGAATAATTTTAATTTTCAGTAAATGCGCTGTTGCAGGGTTGTTCACTTCGGAATACTGGAAATCAGATATCGAGATGGTTCGGGTAGGATATTATTTTATTTAGCCAGGAGACCTCAGTATCGTTTTCGAAATTTCGCGGAAATGCGTTGTTGTCCAATAATCAACAGTGGAAACCGTTGAAGATAGACTTATGAAAATTTCGTGTGTATTATATAATATAAAAGTGAATCCTGGTAAATGTGAACTGTTTTTATTCCTACAAATTGCGGTAATGCTAAGTTAGAATACTTCGGAGTACCGGCAATCTGGTAATGGATATGCACAAAATCGAACACATTATAGTAATATTATGTTTACATTAGTTCATTGTCAACAGGAAATTAACATGAACCAATTTCTATTTCTATTAGAACGAAACGACTGACTGCATATGATTTTATTATTTCGCGGAAATGTGCCGATTCCAGCAAATTGTCAAATTGAATGTTGAAATATATGTGAATCTAGAAAAAAATCAATCATTTTTTTTCGACTATCGACTATTGCGTGAATGATTTCAGATCTGATATGAAGATAGCCGTTAGTAGAAATCAATCAATTGAATCCGGTGAATCCTTCTAACCAATTCGGAGACATAATGTAGTGTTGCTTCAAGACTATCAATACAGATCTGCATCTTATTTGAATGATATAATTTTTATCTCTTGGAAGTTTGCTTTGGTAAAGCAGGTCTTGGTTATTTCATCAGACAAATCGATAAGACAAGATACGCGAGCGAAGCGATCGCGTCCGGTCGACATTTCGCAAATCCGCGCGTGCGGACGCTCATCATCAACAAGCAACCCTCGACATGATTTTATTCTAACTGCAATTGGTTTGATTGAAATGGATCTACATATTCTATGACCTAAGTTGGAATCTCATTGATCATAAGTTCCATATGGGACGCGCGCATTTTGATAACTACTTGGTCTAGTTTTTCATAAAATTCGGGAAAAATGTTCAGAAGGACAAGTCTGGATTAAGAATTTTGCTTCCATGCTAATTAGATAATGGCTTGAAATAATCTTCACTTGAGATTTTCTTGATATAAGAAGCCCCATATTGCAAGGGGGAGATCACTCTTGAATATTATTGTACCAGTTGTGGATATATTGAACAAAGGTTTGAGAGTGATTTTCCCGTCGT